>OZ012735.1:264398808-264998808 GCA_963859935.3 Lathyrus sativus
ACAACTTTAAAATCGTTAGTCCTAGTGGGGGTAGCTTCTACCCACTTTGAAACATAATCGGCAACAAGTAAAATATATAAAAAACCAAATGATATCGGGAAGGGACCCATGAAGTCAATTCCCCATACATCAAACACCTCACAGAAAAGCATAGATTGTTGAGGCATTTCATTCTTACGAGTGATGGTCGTACCTACTATCTGGCACTCTTTACAAGTGCGGTAAGTCTCATAAGCATCCTTAAAAATGGTTGGCCAATAGAAACCTGAGTCGAGGACTTTTCTTGCAGTATGTTGCGGGCCAAAGTGCCCTCTTACTTGAGTGGCATGAGAAAAATTCAAAATTGAGTCAATCTCATAGTCGGGGACACACCTCCTAATAACCTGATCACTACAAAATTTCCAAAGATAAGGATTATCCCACACATAATATTTGGCATCACTCTTGAGTTTGTGACATTGTGCCTTAGATGCACCTGCAGGAAAAACACTAGCAACAAGATAATTAACAATATCAGCAAACCAAGGAGTAACTCCTTGTAAGAGTAGCAACCGCTCATCAGGAAAGTCATCCTGAATGGGAGAAGGATCTGCATCTTGCTCTATTCGGCTCAAGAGGTCAGCTACTAGGTTCTCGGCGCCACTTTTGTCCTTAATCTCCACATTAAACTCTTGGAGCAACAGCATCCACCGAATTAATCTTGGTTTTGTTTTGGGTTTCTTCAAGAGATACTTCAAAGCTGCATGGTCAGTAAAAACAACAATCTTGGAACCTAGCAAGTATTGTCTAAATTTGTCAAGAGCAAAAATAATCGCTAAAAGTTCCTTTTCGGTGGTGGTGTAATTAGCTTGTGCAGGATCCAACGTCCTAGAAGCATAGTAAATAACATGGGCAGCCTTGTCCACTCTTTGTTCAAGGATCGCTCCAACTGCATAGTTAGATGTGTCACACATAATCTCAAAAGGGAGATTCCAATTAGGAGGTTGTATGATGGGGGCAGAGGTTAATGCTTTCTTCAAGAAATCAAACGCCTGCTTGCATTTCTCATCAAAAGTGAAGGTCACGTCGTTCTTCAACAAGTTTGAAAGGGGAAGAGCTATCTTGCTGAAGTCCTTTATGAAGCGCCTGTAGAAACCTGCATGACCAAGAAAAGAACGAATCTCGCGAATGCAAGATGGGTAAGGCAATGTAGAAATCACATCAATCTTGGCAGGGTCAATTGAAATTCCTTTTTCAGAAATTATGTGTCCTAAAATAATCCCCTGCTCTACCATAAAGTGGCATTTTTCATAATTTAGAACAAGGTCAGTTTCGATGCATCTCTCTAAAACCATATTCAAACTGTTCAAACATGCATCAAAATAAGATCCATAAACAGTGAAATCATCCATAAATACTTCCATGCAATTTTCGATAAAATCAGAGAAAATGCTAATCATGCACCGCTGGAAAGTGCCAGGAGCATTGCAAAGGCCGAAAGGCATCCTCCTGTAGGAAAATGTACCAAAAGGGCACGTGAAAGTAGTTTTTTCTTGGTCTTCAGGTGCAATATGAATTTGAAAGTAACCTAAAAAACCATCAAGAAAATAGTAATGTGATTTACCTGCGAGTCGTTCGAGCATCTGATCAGTGAATGGCAAAGGAAAGTGATCCTTTCTAGTCGCCTGGTTCAATCTCCTATAGTCAATACAAACTCGCTAGCTATTCTGAACTCTAGTGGGAGCAAGTTCATTCTTATCATTTTTTATCATAGTAAGTCCAGATTTCTTTGGTACAACCTGCATTGGGCTCACCCAGTTACTGTCAGAGATAGGGTATATGATACCTGCTTGTAATAGCTTGGTTACCTCTTTCTTCACCACATCAAGAATTAAAGGATTAAGCCTCCTTTGGGGCTGCCTTAATACCTTAGCTCCTTCTTCAAGTAGAATCTAATGCATGCACCTAGCAGGGCTAATACCTGGAATGTCCACCAATGTCCACCCTATTCCCTTTTTGTGCCTCTTTAAAACCTGCAAAAGCCTACTTTCTTGATCGAAATCAAGGTTAGCTGAGATAATAACAGGGAGCTTCTCATTTATGTCCAAGTAGGCATATTTGAGACTTTCTGGGAGAGGTTTGAGTTCTAAAGAAGGGGGTTGCTGTTAGATGCCAAATTTCACTTATTTGATCTATCAAATATTGGCATTTTTCACTCATTTTTGTCAATTAAGTGTCGAAAACCACTCTTGTTTTTGTTGGTTTGCAACATTATGAGAAAATCTCTTGGTACCTTTGATTTGTGT
This sequence comes from Lathyrus sativus, assembly GCA_963859935.3. Taxonomy (NCBI): domain Eukaryota; kingdom Viridiplantae; phylum Streptophyta; class Magnoliopsida; order Fabales; family Fabaceae; genus Lathyrus; species Lathyrus sativus. Next base: position 264,401,094 of record OZ012735.1, read on the forward strand.
GTTATTGTGCAGGAATTAGGCACAAAACAAGTGAAAAGAAAGACACAAGAAATGGGCAAGGAAACCAAGACAACATGCAAAAAAACTACCAAAATGCTGTCAGCTCGCTAGCAGCTCGCCTAGCGAGCAGGTAGTGAACGAGCCCAGAATTGAACAGATTTGAAAGTGCCAAAAGTTCGCGTTCGCTAGTTGTTTGCATAGCGAACGTGACAGAACCAAAACGTGTATTTAAGTCATTTTCTTGTATTTTTAGGTCATAACTCCATTTTTGGGAGAGAACTTGGTATTGTAACATTTTGGAACATCAGAACTCATCTCTCTTCATTTCTTTAGAGAGAGAAACACAAAACCCCAAGGGGAGGAGGTAAGATCTTCGATCTCTTATTGGGGTTTGGATTATAATCTTTTGATACCTTATGTATTTCATCTAATTTATGTTTGTGAACTAGTTTGGATTCTCTATTGATTTATTATCTTTGATTATGTATTTGTGGGTCTTGACAAAACCATTTCACATCTTTAATCTCAGATCTTCTTCTATCAATGAACAAACTTTTGACATGGTTTTGAAGTTGATATTCATTTTATCCTCTATGGTGTTGTGTTGATTAAGTAGCATGGGTAGCATGGGTAGGATCGATATGATATTGTGTGGGTATGTGATAATAGTGATGAAGAACGATGTTCACCGACATTTGGCGGATTAGATGAATACATATAAAAAGGGTTAAGCGTGTGTACGTATTCTGATCATTGTATTTTATGCAAAACAATTGTTTATCTGATATGGGTTTCATTATTGTTTACCTGTTAATCTTTGATTTGAATCGTGATAGAGATATACTTTTTGGATCTGGATCTAGGATGATTGTCGGTTAGGTCCTAAACGCTAGAGATAGATTTAGGCTTAGCATTTGCGTGAGTATCAGATCTTAATGCTCTGTGTTGTGTTTTTGTTGTGTGAGAGATCACCAATGAGACAACATGGTTTTTCTCTCGACGCCGCGTTAGAGATAAGTTTTGTCGTGAGTGATACGTGAGGATATTAGACGAATGATTGCGTTGTGTTTAATTTGATCATAGGAATGCATGTGTTATCAATTGATGAAATCCAATCCCAACAAGACTCCGTTTATATTTCAGTCTTTATTTTATAATTTTTGTTTTTATTTATGGTTCCCTGAACCTTTTAAACCAAAACTTTTGAAATTAAGCTTAGAAATATAGAAATCGTTGAACGGTGTTCAGATCGCACCGATCCCTGTGGAGACGACAAAACTGGGTACTTAACATTTTTTGCTTGCTGCTTTACCGCATCAACAAAATGGCGCCGTTGTCGGGGATTGGTGTTGAGATTTTGAAGTGCATTGCAATGGTTCTATGTTTTTAAGCTTTGTATATTTTGTATATATTGTTTCTTTTTACGTTTTTTTCTAGTGTGTTCAGGAATGACAAAAACTCCTTCTAGAGTGGTTGCTATCGGTATAAAAGCATTCAATGAAGCTTTGACCGAGTTTGGATGGCAATGATAGTATGAAACAAGTGAATGTTGTCAAGGTACATGGTTTCCTTTATTTAGAATGTTATAATGCTTAAAAACTTAAGTCTTTGTGCAAATGAAATTTGTTCTTTTGGCAACTTGTTCGAATGATTGTTTCACTTAGGACCAAAAACCACAATTTGTGAGAAAGCTTCCATTGTTTATTAAATGTTGGATTTCTGATAAACTTTGTTGATTCATATGATTCATGCTTTATCTTGTTATTATTGTGAATTTGAGGAAGCATTAGAAATGATCAAGGCACTTGTTTGTGTTGAGCACAACCATGTCCAAATGCAACTTACCCGTGAGTAGAGAGAATTCGCTAACCCCTTTGAGCCTAAACATGTGAATCTCATTTTTAATTTTGTGAGATTCTAAAATTTTTCTTGAACCCTTAAATTTGTTTTAATTGTCTTATTTGCTATAAAAAGCTAAGAGCATTCACTTGAGGGTTGAGTAAAAGCAAGTTGGGGCGAATGGAAAAAGAAGATAGTAGGTTGTTACAACTTTTGAAAAATTCAAGCAAGCACCAAAAAAATTGTGTGAATATGAAAAAAGAAAAGAAAAGAAAAAATGAGGAAAAAAGTGCTTGCTTGGAAAAGAAAAATAGTGAAAGAATAAGTTGTGAAATAAGGTTTGTGAAGGTTTGCAACTAAGAAACAAATGGAATGAAGTCGAGGTGTGTAAATAATGTGTTCGGTGAATGTCTCTTTTGCATCGACAATTTCGTTTCAATGGCCTTAGAAATGTTCCTTGTTTGTAAACCCGACCAAGCTACAACCTTAAAGACCTTAGTGATCTTCTTGCTTCCATATTTTCGCTTTTGATTGTTAGATTTTGTATGAATTAAATTGATATTGGCATTGTTTATTAGTTGAGTGAAATTGTCCCCGCGGTTGCAAACGCGTAATTTCTTCAATCCTTATTCAAAGAGGAGAGATAGGGTGATTCATTCATGAAAAACATAGTTGTTGAATGATACATGGCTTTATATTTGCTTTAAGAATTTATTTCTTTTGCATTGTTTGATTCTAAACATTTGAAACCATGGCTCGTTTGCACCATTTGTGTTTGAGCCAATTTTATCCAGTCTTGGGTGAATCTTAGTCTTGAGCAAATCCTCTTGTTGCAAAATGAGAGGCATACTTTGCTTGAGGACAAGCAAAAAGCTATTTGGGGCGAGTTGTTAGATGCCAAATTTCACTTATTTGATCTATCAAATATTGGCATTTTTCACTCATTTTTGTCAATTAAGTGTTGAAAACCACTCTTGTTTTGGTTGGTTTGCAACATTATGAGAAAATCTCTTGGTACCTTTTATTTGTGTGTTATTGTGCAGGAATTAGGCACAAAACAAGTGAAAAGAAAGACACAAGAAATGGGCAAGGAAACCAAGACAACATGCAAAAAAACTACCAAAATGTTGTCAGCTCGCTAGCAGCTCGCCTAGCGAGCAGGTAGTGAACGAGCCCAGAATTGAACAGATCTAAAAGTGCCAAAAGTTCGCGTTCGCTAGTTGTTCGCCTAGCAAACATGACAGAACCAAAACGTGTATTTAAGTCATTTTCTTGTATTTTTAGGTCATAACTCCATTTTTGGGAGAGAACTTGGTATTGTAACATTTTGGAATATCAGAACTCATCTCTCTTCATTTCTTGAGAGAGAGAAACACAAAAACCTAAGAGGGATGAAGTAAGATCTTCGATCTCTTGTTGGGGTTTGGATTGTAATCTTTTGATACCTTATGTATTTCATATAATTTATGTTTGTGAACTAGTTTGGATTCTCTATTGATTGATTATCTTTGATTATGTATTTGTGGGTCTTGACAAAACCATTTCACATCTTTAATCTCAGATCTTCTTCTATCAATGAACAAATTTTTGACATGGTTTTGAAGTTGATATTCATTTTATCCTCTATGGTGTTGTGTTGATTAAGTAGCATGGGTAGCATGGGTAGGATCGATATGATATTGTGTGGGTATGTGATAATAGTGATGAAGAACGATGTTCACCGACATTTGACGGATTAGATGAATACATGTAAAAAGGGTTAAGCGTGTGTACGTATTCTGATCATTGTATTTTATGCAAAACAATTGTTTATCTGATATGGGTTTCATTATTGTTTACCTGTTAATCTTTGATTTGAATCGTGATAGAGATATACTTTTCGGATCTGGATCTAGGATGATTTCCGGTTAGGTCCTAAACGCTAGAGATAGATTTAGGCTTAGCATTTGCGTGAGTATCAGATCTGAATGCTCTGTGTTGTGTTTTTGTTGGGTGAGAGATCACCAATGAGACAACATGGTTTTTCTCTCGACGTCGCGTTAGAGATAAGCTTTGTCGTGATTGATACGTGATGATTTTAGACGAATGATTGCATTGTGTTTAATTTGATCAGAAGAATGCATGTGTTATCAATTGATGAAATCCAATCCCAATAAGGCTCCGTTTATATTTCAGTCTTTATTTTATATTTTCTGTTTTTATTTATGGTTCCTTGAACCTTTTAAACCCAAAACTTTTGAACAATAAGTTTAGAAATGTAGAAATCGTTGAACGGCGTTCAAATCGCACTGATCCCTGTGGAGACGACAAAACTGGGTAATTAACATTTTTTGCTTGCTGCTTTACCGCATCAACAGTTGCTCAATAGATGGGACGGTCGGGGCAGTAGGGACGTCCAGAGCTTCAATCGCACAAATTACTTCGTCGGGAACTGTATCCACCTGCAAAGTATCAGCCTGCAATGCAACATTTATCTCGGCACAAGTAGAGCAAACATTAGTGTCAGTGCATACATCACAGTAGAAAGTATCATCATAGTCCAATAAAGATAGAAAATCAGATAAAAACTCGGGGAGTGTATCGTCTATTAAGTCAGATAGTAACTCAATTTGAAATACTGAATGCTCTTCCATGGGATGTCTCATTGCATCAAAGATGTTAAATTTTGCGACAATATTACCAAACTCTATGGACATCGTGCCATCATCAACATCGATTTTCGTCTTTGCCGTTTTCATAAACGGTATGCCGAGAATGATGGGTGCCTTGTTTGACTTTGTTTCTCCCTCCATGTCAAGAATATAAAAATTAGCAGGGAAAATCAAGTCATTTACTTGCACGAGGACATCTTCCACAACTCCGGCGGGGCGGGTATTGCTTCTATTTGCCTGCTGAATGATTAAACATGTATGCTGCAATGGACCAAGATCAAGATTATTATAAACAGAAGTAGGCATAACATTAATACCAGCTCCAAAGTCAAGCATGCAATTTTTGAATTTACTGTTCCCAATGGTACAAGGGATAGCAAAAGTTCCTGGATCCTTGCATTTTTGTGGCATGGGCTGCTGGAAAAGGGCTGAAACATTTTTTTCAGCGGCATCATTTGATTGAATGAAGGCAGAAATATTCCTTCCCATATTCACCCTCTCATTCCCTTTCAATCTCCTTTTGTGAGTACATAAATCCTTAAGAAACTTCGCATATTTTGGGATCTGCTTGATCACATCAAGAAGCGGGATGTTCACCACCACTTTTTTAAACACATCCAAAATCTCTCTCTCTCTCTCTCTCTCTCTCTCTCTCTCTCTCTCTCTCTCTCTCTCTCTCTTTGTCTTCTTCAAGGACGTTCTTATTTTTCTGCACTCGGTGAGGGTACGGTATGCGAGGTACATATTGTTTTTCCGCAACAGTAGATGGTTCAGCCGCAACAGTAACAGAAGGCTCAGCAATTTCCTCAATTTTTTTCGGGGCAGAATCATAATCATCATCAATTTTTTTCGGGGCAGAATCTGTAACTTTACCGGATCGCAAGCTTATTGCACTCACATTAGCATTAGGATTCACCACGGTTTGAGAGGGTAGTTGGTTGGATCCTAGTGCTTGTTGGATGCCATTAACCGAGGTAGCAAGTTGTCCTATTTGTGTTTGCAAGGCTTGGATGGAGGATTCTGTCCGTTGTTGGATGGATTATGTCCGTTGTTGAAATTGGAGGGTATTGGTGGCCAATTGCTTAATAATATCATTTAATGAAGGACCGGAAGCTGGGGCAGCAGTGGTTGTAGCTTGTGGAGGGTTATGTGGTGATGGCAAGGGTAGCGCCAATTGTTGTTGGTTGGGGTAATGTTTTTGGTTGGAGGGCTAGTTTCCATATTGGAGGTTGGGATGGTTCCTCCAGCTTGGATGGTATTTATTAGTGGACATATCAGGAATATTGTACCGGTTCTGGTTGTTACCTTGATGGTACAGGGCTGCTGCATATGCTTGAGGTACTTCAGTAGGAATTTCATCTTTAATAATGGGACACGTGTCCGTAGGATGATCAAGAGAAGTACAAATACCACACAATCTTGCTGTCACTGTTTGGGCTTGATGGGCTGCTTGGGCTTTACCTACCACTATCAACTGTTGCACTAACTCCTTCAGCTCGCTCATCTTATTTTCGAAGGCTTTGTCAGAATGGGCAACATGAGAAGATACATGAATCTCGTTCACACCCTTCATCGGAACAGAATTTTCTCTCGTTGTGAACTATTGGGAGTTAAGCGACATGTTCTCAATCAAAGCTTTGGTAGCGGCTGGAGTTTTATCGACAAGGCACCACCACTAGCAGCATCTAGCATATTTCTATCCATTGGTTTTAAGCCTTCATAGAAATACTGAATCAATAATTGCTCGGTGATCTGGTGTTGTGGGCAGCTCACAACCAATTGTTTGAATCTTCCCCAATATTCAGCCAACGATTCATTATCTCGTTGTCTAATACCACAGATGTCTTTTCGTATCGAGGCTGTTCGGGATGCAGGGAAATACCTTTCTAGGAATAACTTCTTCAGATCATTCCAAGTAGCAACGGAATTCGACTCGAGATAATATAACCAATCCTTGGTTGTACCTTGTAGAGAAAAGGGGAAGGCTCTCAGCTTGATCTGGTCTTCCGTAATTCCTTCAGGCCTGAGTGGGGTGGAACAAACAATCTGGAATTCCTTGAGATGCGTGTGTGGATCCTCACCTGCAAGACCGTTAAATCTAGGCAACAAATGTATTAGTCCAGATTTTAACTCAAAGGGAGCAGCAAGGTGTTGCACCCTAAAATTTGACCAACCGGTTCCCGCTCCTGATTTACGTTTCGGCTCATTTTTGCATTCGCATTCGCATACCACGTGCATTACATTTTTAATCAGACAGATGATGTCAGAATTATAGCCTGGTTTTCACCTATAGGACGTCTCAGACCGGTTCGGGTAATCGGAGGTTATTTTGGGAAGTCACGCGCTTCCTGGGTGTTTTCGGCTTACGCAGTGATTTTCGAGATTCATGGTGTCCGGGTTTACTGTTTTTGCTTCGATTTGGTCTCGCGCTCTTTTATGTTGGTTATTTGCCTTTGTCTGCATTTTTTAGAATTTAATAGCCTTTTGTAGATTTTAAATAGGCTTTATAGATTTTCTAGAATTTAAATAGATTTCTTTTTAATAGATTAAATAGGTTTTAATAGAATAAATAGAGTTTATTTTTAATATAGATTTAATCTTTTGTTAGATATTAATTTCTTTTATTAGGTTTAATATAGGTTTTAATAGATTTTTTTATATAGATGTTAATAGACTTTTAAATAGATTTAGATATTAATTAGGTGTTAAGTAATTTTTGTTTTAATCATTACTAATTTTCATGTTGCATCAGCATTAGTCTAATTCATGTTTAGTTGGTTAATAGTCCATTAGGTTTCTTTAACCATCATTAGTCCATTTTCGTTAATCCCATTTAGTCCAATCAGTTTCCATAATCACGTTCTAGTCAATTTTAATTCCTATTAATCATGTTAATCCCAGGGTTTAGTATTTGTGTAGTCCATTTTGGTTCAATTTTCGTGGGCCCAGATCAGTCAAGGCCCATTCTCCAGTCCAAGCTCTCAGTCCTTTTTTTTTTGTCCACGCCATGTGTCAATTATAAAAGCAGACCACGTGTTACACTTCAGAGGAGGCCACATCACATTTTCCTCACACTCAGCTTCCACACGCGTTTCCCACTCACCCATCACACACACACGTGTTGCACATGCAGCTTCCCCCTCTGCCACTAACGCTGCCACGCGTCTACCACTTGTCACCCCCTCCACCTCGCCGGAGAGTCCGCCGCCGGCCATGCAACTGCCTTGACTAACAGTCTTCGGCCACCCTAACGACCTCCGGCCGCCGCTCATCTCGCCGGAATCTGCAAAATTTGCAGATTCTCAAGAACTTCATCGTTTTCCCCTCCGATCTCCTCCGTTCACATCTCGCCGGAAAGCATAGATTCATCAGAATCTTCATCTTTAACGATATCCTTCAAGATCTTCATAGATCTTTCAGTTTTCCAGCAATAATCCCTTCATCAAGATTCACCGAATCTTCATAGTGTTCATCGGGACATTTCCAGATTCAAGGATCCTCAACTACATTCATCAACCGATTCCAGTTTTTCTTTCGTGATTCTTCTCAAGTTCATCACAGCGTTCATCATGAATTCCTCCAGATCTTGCGCCGCTCGATCGTTCATCTTCAACAACCTCCACCTGTAGTTCATCACGATCAGCACCATCAGGCTTCTCCAGAAAACCTTCAAAGACGTTCACTCAGATGCGTCAAGAAGATTAATCACCATTTTATTTTCTGGATTTCAGAAAGCTTCAGGATCTTCTCACGCCACTCCAGATCTCCGCGCGAAGTGAGATCTTCATTCTCTTCAACGAGCTTCAAGAACGTCTACGCTCGTTCGTGCTTCATCCAGGTGCTCTTCTTTGAATTTGTTACATGTTGCTTCTGATTGATAGAATGGTTGTAGCTTGTTTTGATTCACTGAGATTTAGGTTGGTTAGGGTTTTGAAGTTTGTTTGATGCGTAGTTTGAATGTGGTGATACAGAGATTATCAGGTGTTTGTTTGATGATTTGTTTGAGAGTTTTGGAAGAGGAATGAGAGGGTTCAGAGAGAGTGTTTGCGAGAGGCGAGCGGCGCAGGGTTTCCAATGGTGAACAGTGATAGAGGAATTAGAGAGAATGAGGGTTTTGTCTGCTAGGGTTAGGGTTTGAGTTTGGGCTGGGCCCAAATGACATTTGCTATGACCACCCCTTGTTTACTCGTTGCCCCCCCCCCTTGGCTGTGAAAACTGATTGATTTTGGGAATGGGCTTAATGACATATGATATCTGCACCCCCAGGATAGGCCCAAAGCTGAAACTGAACTGAAAATTATTGCTATTTGCCACGCGTGGGTTTTATTTTCTTTTTTTAATTTCTTTGTTTTATCCATGATAGAAAATATGTCATAAAAAATAGTAGGATTACCCAATTAATTCCCTTCTTTTTTCTATAGGTTCATAGTTCAATTTAGGATTTTATGGTGCAAAAATATTAATTTGATCATGCATTTTCATTTTTATTGCATTTTTTTGCATTTTTTATTGGTTTTGAATATTGATTTGTGATGTGTCTGCCTTGCTGATTTTATTTCTCTCACTTGGTATTGAATCTTGCTTTCTTTTTTTAGTATGTTATACTAGACTAATGCATGCTCCCCATAGATTTTTCATAGAATTTTTGGATGTTGTTTGCTTCTGTTTTAGGGTAGATGATTAGGGACTTCCACTATTGATGGTTAACCTTGACCATTCACATGTTAGGGATTGTTTAGTAGCCTTAGAAGTTGACTTAGGCTTTGAGATTTGATCTTGGGATCACAGAGACATGTAGGTTTCCCCTAGATTTTTGGTGGTTTTTTAGAAGTTGTTTTGCTATTTTTGCTTGAGCTTGTGAATAGGAGAAGTTTGAGAACTTCTAGCCTTGGAGTTCAACTTTGGTTGAACTTCAAGAGTAGTTTCTTTTAGTCTGAGGGCCTGTGGTTTCTTCTTGAAGATGGATGCATGGATTAAAGACCTAGTCGAGAAGCTTGCTCCCTTTCTGTGAGGTTTGAGATCCTGAAGTTTGAGGGGAATTCATGGTACTTTCCTGAGGAAGGCACTATGGGTGTCTTTCATTCTTTATTCTCACCTTTCTCTTAAGTATCCAATGATGTTGGAGCCTTCATGTGAGTTTAGTTTCTCCTGAGGAGGAATGTAAACCGTTCACAGTTGTTGAGCCACATGGGATATGATTCCTAAGTGGAAGCCCCCTAGTATTTTCCAGAGGAAGGCACTATGGGTCTGTTCACTTAGTTCCCTTAGTTCATGTAGGATTTCTTAAATATCCAATGACGTTGGAGCCTTCATGTGAGTTTAGTTTCTCCTGAGGAGGAATGTAAACCGTTCACAGTTGTTGAGCCACATGGGATATGATTCCTAAGTGGAAGCCCCCTAGTATTTTCCAGAGGAAGGCACTATGGGTCTGTTCACTTAGTTCCCTTAGTTCATGTAGGATTTCTTAAACATCCAATGATGTTGGAGCCTTCATGTGAGTTTAGTTTCTCCTGAGGAGGAATGTAAACCGTTCACAGTTGTTGAGCCACATGGGATATGATTCCTAAGTAGAAGCCTCCTAGTCCTTTCCTGAGGAAGGCACTATGGGTCTGTCTACTTAGCTCCCTTTCTTTGGTAAGCTTGTCTTGAAGCTTGAAGAATGGGATTGATTTCTCCCTTTAGGGTTTTGCTTAGGGTTTTGCTTAGGGCAGATTAGGGTTTTGTTTTAGGGTTGTTTAGGGTCTTGCTCAGGGTTAGTTTCTTGCTTTTGGATAGGAGTTTGCCAGGCTGGTTAGCCTTCTCTTTGTGTTGATTGACTTGTGTGGTGCTGTGTTGCATTAGACTTAGGGGTTCATATAGATATTTCTGAGATAGGTGCATCTTAGAAATAAGCCTGCTTGTGTGCATGAGAAGTTGAGGTGGTCCTCCTTCTGCTTGATTGTTATTGAGTGGCTTTGCTTGCTGGTATTTGGTAGAGCTGAGCTCCCTTGCCTCTGTGGTGTGTGGCCTTTGTGCCTTTCTTGTTTGGTTGTTGCATTCATGCATATTTCCAGTATTTCTTTACTTTGCAGTGATTCCTGTTTGTTGTTTAGTTCTGTTGCCATGATCCCTTAGGAGCTCTAACTTCTCCGTTGTGGAGGGGTTATGATAGACATTAGGTTGGTTAACCAGGTATGATAACATTAGGTAGATTCCCCTTTTCAACCATAGTTTTAGGGTGTCTCTTTCCTTTCTCAAAACAACAGAAAAACACTTAATAAGGGATAAAACAAAAGTGAATTCATTTCTTCCGTCAAAAGATTTGAACAAACATCAAAACCTTTTGTCCTCCTGGACTGTGAAAACCCTTGGTTAAGGTGCATTTTCCCATAAAAAACACTTGAACAGCTTGTGTCGTGCGTAGCCCGAACTACGTTTGCTCTGATCTTCCATGCCGTGTGGAAGTACGTAGCCACAGGACGCGACGTCCTGGCGAGCAACTTTCCCCCCGTCTAGACGTAGGTAGTCGAACTACGTTGATTCTGACTTTCCCATTGCACGAGGGAGTACGTAGGCCCAGAACAGCGTATGTTCTGTCGAGTCCTGTCCTTTTCTTTTCTTTTCAGACTGACCACTAGCGTAGATAGATAAATACACCCTTTTCCTTATAAACACCAAGCGTGGATCCCGTCGAGTACGACGGACGTGAGGGGTGCTAATACCTTCCCCTTGCGTAACCGACTCCCGAATCTAGGATTTGGTTGCAATGACCATTCCTTTCCCGTCTTTGCGGTAGGTTTACTTCGAGCGTTTCCTTTCCCTCCGTTGGGATAAATAACGCACGGTGGCGACTCTTTTGTTCAGCCGGCGCCGTTTTTCGCAGTAGTGACAACTGGCGACTCTGCTGGGGATGATGTAGCATCTAGGGACTTTTCCCATCCCTTATGTTGGGACCGTTTCCCATCCCCTACGCGAGTCAATCCTAGCGCTTGGGTGTTTATCTGTTGGGTGTTGTACACATGTGCTTTACTTTTCCACACCTTTACCTTTCCGCATTTGCTTTCAGCACTATATTATTGTGATTATTGTTGTGGGAGAGGGAGGTTACTATGAGTGAGAAGCCGGACCTGGGCTTGAGTATGCACCTAGACATAGTTATGGAGAGTAGTAGACGAACCTGTTTGCTGAGCAGACACAGTTCCCTACGAAATCTGCGCTCAGACGAGGTTCTCTCCGAGGTGCTCCTTTCCGATCCTGAGGATCTGAGGGGAGTCCAGACGCGAGGATTGTCGACTCTGGGGACCGATCAATTGGAAGTCGGCTAAGTGAGGCCTCTTCATGACTTGATGATGCCACTCCTTCTGGGAATCGTATCGTCACTCATGAAAGTCTGTGACACTGATGACTGCATAGGATGCCGAACCTTTGTCTGTGGATTAGGTTCATACCTGTGAGAGGGATTGGGTTATTGCAGGAAAACTGGCCTTCAGAAACCGTGATTCAGTATTTATCAGATGGTTTTCTTGGCTCGTTAACAGGTGTGTTGTTTGGATCAGATGGATTTCTTGTCTGAGGTTGATACTATTATTAGATGGTTTTCTCGTCAGAGACAGAGGTTCAGATGGATTTCTTACCAGGGTATTGGTATTTTGGGTGTCGGATAATAGTCAGTGTCATGAGGTTCTGGTGACTGTGGTGGTTTTCTGTTCTTGACATCACAGAGATGTTTCTCTTCAGGCTACAGCATGGCCTCTGTGTTCACTGATTGCATCATTTATCATACTGCATTGTTGCATTACCATTTGCATCCAACTAACGTGTGTGTATTGCAGGTACATATTTTCCCTCCCAGTTCCGGTGGTTGTTTCCTAGCAGACATGGAAGCCATGAAGAGAGTGTTACCCTACAGATTCCTGTCTCTAGATATCAGTCTGTTGTCAGAGTTAATTACTATTGTTGGGAAGAAGGTGATGGGAGATTTCAAGAAGACATATGGGAGGATCCTAACTTACGTTTACCAGCCCTCAGCTTATGAGATCAGCGGTGTTTACACCCTATTGCAGTTTTATGATGCTGAGCTCAGGTGTTTCGTATTTCCTGATTTTGTCTTGGCTCCTACCCTGGAGGAGTATTCTGCACTCTTGGATATACCGATTCGCGAGCAGATGCCTTTCTATCACACGGACGCTAAGCCTAATCTGGCTAAGCTTTCTGCTATTCTGTACTTAGGAGAGTTTGAGCTGACAGGGAAGATGATTAGGAAAGGAGATGTATGGGGAGTTCCATTGGGTGTTTTGGTAGAGAAGGCTCGGGAGTATGCTAAGAAGGGTGGCTGGGTTGTTTTTGATGTCATCCTTGCTGTGTGTGTTTATGGCATTGTATTGTTTCCAAACCAACCTGATTTTGTTGACGCGGATGCTTTCTATATTCTGGATGCAAAGAACCCAGTTCCTACCTTGCTGGGAGATATCCACCATTCCACTCACTACAAAAATGAAAAACGGCGAGGAAAGAATGTCTCTTGTTGTGTACCTCTACTGTGCAGGTGGTTTACCAGTCATATGCCGAAGTCGGGGCCTTTCGTCACTTCTATTGATTCTTTAGGATGGCCTGAGCGCTTGATGGGGTTGACTTCTGAGAATGTGGTGTGGGTTAATGAGGAGGTGTTAGGAGTTGAGGTCATATACAGATGCGAAGGATTCCCTAATGTTCCTTTGATAGGAAGGAGAGGGTGTGTCAATTACAACCCTTCCTTATTAATCAGGCAGTTTGGATATGCACCTCAGGAAGCGCCGAAGCCCGAGGAGATACAGGAATCTCTGTATCTTACTGGGGCAATAGAGGAAGAGATGTTGATCAAGCTTGAGAAAGCATGGAAGAACCTGCATAAGAGAGGAAAGTCTTCATTTAGCAAAGGGGGTACTCGAGTTCTTGGTCCGTATGTGGAATGGATTCGTGAACGAGCTACGAAATTCCTTATGCCTTATCCTGCGGTTCAGCCATTGTATCCTTCTCCGGTGGAGGAGCCCGCCACTATAGACATACAGGTATACAAGCAGCTGATGGCGGAGAAAGAAGAGTTAGCAAAGGCTAAAGAAGCTTTAGAGAAAGAGAATGCCCAACTTCGTCATGAAAAGATTGAAACAGGATATTCTTCCAAGCAACAGGCTGAAACTTTGAAACATCTGAAGACTGCTTTATTGGAGTTGACTGAAACCAAGAAGCGTCTGGAGTTAGATGTAGACTCAGTTAGCAGTGTATTGGCTACTAAGAAACAAGAGCTGGAAAGGGCCTACACGAAGTTAGCTAAGTTCAGAGAGCATTGGGACCTTACTATGGCCAAACGCAAAGAACGGGAAGAAGAGCTAAAGATACAGGTTGCTCAGTTGGGAGAACAGGTTAAAATGAAGACTGAAGAGCTTGAAGAAGAAGCATTCCGTCGATACAAGGCCGAACGCAAACTGATTGATGCCATGAAGAATCTGGAAGATTGTCAGCGCAGAGCAGACACCAAGAGGCCCAAACCTGAGGTTGGTGCCCAGAATAAGGCTTGGGAAGATTTTGTCAGAGATATCCAAGGAACGGTCAAGAAAAGGGATCAGTTGATAGAAGGCTTGATTTATCGACCGGATCACCCAGAGACGAAGAAGCTGTTCAAGGATTTCCGCGATCGTACCCGCACTTGACTTCTTTCTTGTATTATATGTGTTGAGATCACCGTCAGACATGTTGGTTGGGATCCTCCTTTATCATATCAGTTGTAAGAAATACGGTTGTGTAATGCTTTGACGAGACTGTTATTCCAATAAATATATGAGGGTTTTTCTAAATATTGTCTTTATTATTTCTCTTGTCTTGCTACCTTGACACTGGAATTGGAGGGGAAATATCCCCTACGCACACATGCACGTTAGCATTTTTGCATTGTTGTTTGCATAAATCACATTGCATTACAGGTTTGTGATCCATGTTCCTTATCATTCTTCATCCATATCTCCAGGTATTTTCAGGATTGCAGAAAAGCGGGTCCACCGTTACTCTACCAGAACTAATCACAAGAAGATCATGGACAACGTGCAGAGTGAAATGCAAGAAATACGTGACAGGATGGCCATGCTCATACAAACCATGGAGACCATCGCCAAAGGACAAGAGCAGCTGCATACTCTGGTTCAACCGTTGGTCGCACGGGCTGAAAAGAACGGGACACCGCATGGTGAAAATATTGCTGCTTCTCCCCGAATTGAGAATCGTCAAAGTGTTGATGCTATTCCCGTAACCGGTTTGAATGCTGGAGAAAATGGTCCTGCAGGCGGAGGTGGGAACGCCGGTAATATGAATGCCAATGCAGATACTGCTGGGGTATTTGTGGGTAATGTCAACCAGGGTTTCAATGGGGGCGCTGAGAATGTCGGAATGAATGGTAATAATGGTAACCAGGGCTTCAATGGTGTGAACATGGGGTATGGCAACATTGCTGGCACCAAGGCTGGGTTTGGTGACTATGGTTATGGTAATCTTGGATATGGAACTGGTGCGTACAACGCTCGAGAGATGGGCAATCTGAGGTACGACCCCAGGTACTTCCAAACAGGTCTGGGCCGTGAGGCGGAATATGTTGGATACGATGCAGTACCTCGTTGGGAGGATCGTCAGGAGGATGTGTTCTCTGGTCAGAATGAGGGTTATGAAAGAGCTAGGGATGACAACCATCAGATGAGATTGCTAGAAGAGAAAGTGAACGGATTAGCCAGCCAGAATGCTCTTGGGCTGGATATGTCGAATATGGGGTTGGTCCCAGGGCTGAGGGTCCCGCTGAAATTCAAAGCGCCGTCATTTGATAAGTACAAAGGGGATACATGCCCTAGGGTGCATGTGCGCGCGTTTTACAGGCGTATGTCCGCGTATTCTGAGGATGAAAAGATGCTGATGCACTTCTTCCAGGATAGCCTGTCAGGGCCATCGCT
This sequence comes from Lathyrus sativus, assembly GCA_963859935.3. Taxonomy (NCBI): domain Eukaryota; kingdom Viridiplantae; phylum Streptophyta; class Magnoliopsida; order Fabales; family Fabaceae; genus Lathyrus; species Lathyrus sativus. The sequence goes on from OZ012735.1 coordinate 264,416,530, forward strand.
GGAGTGGTACATGAGCTTGGAACCTACTCAGATCAGGAGTTGGAAAGAGCTGGCAGAGGCGTTTGTTCGACATTATCAATATAATAGTGATCTCGCCCCTAACCGAGTCCAGCTGCAGAGCATGTCTCAAAAGTCTAGCGAGAGCTTTAAGGAATACGCCCAGAGATGGCAAGATCTGGATGCTAGGGTACACCCTCCGATGGTGGAGCGCGAAATGATGGACATGTTCATAGGAACTTTCTCTGGAATGTACTATGACCGGTTGCTCAATTTTTCGATGAGTACATTCTCTGAGTTGATCTTGATGGGGGAGCGCATTGAAAACGGAGTGAAGATTGGTAAAATTCAAGCGGGTGAGTCCAGTTCCGCAGGAGGTAATAAGAAGACGTTTGGTGGCAAAAGGCAGGGTGATACCAACGTTGTATACAATGCTCAACGGAGAAATAGAGGTCAGAACTGGCATCAGCAGTCGCAGGTTGCAAGTGTAACCATTCCAGGGCCTTCTCAGCAGCAGAGACAACAACCACAGCAGCAGGCTCAGCAGCAGCCAAATAATAATCAGCGCAGATTTCAGAACCCGCGACCGAGGAGAGTATTCGAGGTACCGCCGGTATCATATGCAGAACTTCTTCAAGCTTTGTTGAAATTGCAGCTAGTCGAGAACAGGACCTTAGCACCACCAACCGGCCAGCCACCAGTCGGGTATGATATTAATGAGCATTGTGACTTCCATTCGGGTGCACCAGGGCACAATATTGAAAATTGCCTAGCTTTCAAGCATAAAGTACAGGATTTGCTTGATAGTACGGCTATTAACTTCGGGAAGGACGGTCCCAATATCACGCAACAGCCAATGCCCAAGCATGGTGGGGCTAGGGCCAATGCAATCCTGACAGATGATGAGTTGGACTTGATTTCGGAAGTGAGCAAGCTGAAAACCCCTTTGAGTTACGTAAAGCAGCGCTTATTGAAGGGAGGTGTCTATCCCGGATGCAGTGAAGAGTGTGCTGACTGTTTGGTTCAACTTGAGGGCTGTGAGAAGTTGAAGAGGGGAGTTCAAGGCTTGATTGATGAAGGAATCTTGCAGTTTGACAGGTCTGTGGGGCGAGAGAAGTCTGTTGAGACAGAATCTGAAAAAGAGCGCAGTGAGGTTGCTACGATCACCGTTCCGTTCAAATCAGTGACGATTTCGGCATCATCGAAAAGGCCGACCATTACTATTACCAAGGCTAAACCAATCCCTTATGAGAGCACAAAGGCAGTCCCGTGGAGCTACGGTGCTGAAGTGTATTGCAATGGGGAAAAGATTGACTTGAATGATCCGCCAGCGGGATCCGTAGATAACATAGTGGGAGCGGGTGGTATAACCCGGAGCGGGAGAATTTTCACTTCACCTGAGGTCGAAGCAGAGAGGCTCGCCAGGGGTAAGAACAAAGTTGTTGAGGGGGAACCTTCGGGGAGTAAGGAGAAAGAACCGACAAACAAAGATGTGGAAGAATTCATGAGATTGATTCGCAAAAGTGACTACAAGATCGTAGATCATCTGCAGCAGACCCCGTCAAAGATCTCCATATTATCGCTGTTGTTGTGTTCTGAGGCGCATAGAAATGCCCTGTTGAAGGTACTTGAGACATCCTTCGTGCCGCAAGAGATTTCAGTCAATCAGCTGGAGGGGGTTATGGCACATGTTAATGCTGGGCATGGGTTGGGATTCACGGATTTTGACCTAACGCCTAGAGGGCGTGATCACAATAATGCCTTGCACATCTCTATCGAATGTCGGGGCACTATTTTATCCCATGTGCTGGTGGACACTGGGTCCTCGTTGAATGTGTTACCAAAGAAAGCCCTGTTGAAATTGGATACCCGTGGGTTGTTGTGCACACCTAGTGATTTGGTGGTGAGGGCCTTTGAGGGAACAAGGAGGTCGGTATTCGGGTCAGTAACGTTACCCATCCAGGTAGGTCCGGAGGTGTTTGATACAGTGTTTTACATCATGGACATCCAGCCTGCATATAGCTGTTTGATCGGGAGACCTTGGATTCATGTCGCTGGGGCAGTAACTTCTACACTCCATCAGAAGCTGAAGTATATGGTTGAGGGGAGTATTGTGATGGTGTGTGGCGAAGAGGATATCTTAGTCAGTCATTTGTCTTCCTTCAAATACGTGGAGGTAGATGGAGAGATTCATGAAACGCTGTGTCAGGCGTTCGAAGGGGTGAAGGTTAAAGAAGAAGCTCCGGTGAAGAGTGAAGGGCAAGAGGTGGCCGTCTCCTCATATAAAGAAGCCAAGGCGTTGGTGCAAGCGGGAGAGACTCAAAAGTGGGGGCAGGTTTTGGACATACCAGTGAAGCAAGATAGGTATGGCTTGGGGTACCGCCCATCTCCCTCACAGAGTGCGCCTAAGTACAAGGGACCTGTGGTGTTCACGCCCGGAGGGGTTAGCTTTGAAAGGATTAATGTCGTGTCTGATATAGAGGAAGTGGATAGCGACTGCGACATGGACGCATGGATTCGACCCAGCACGCCGGGGCAAAGCCTATGCAACTGGTCCATCCAGGACGTCATCCAAGTCACCAAACAGTAATGCGTTGTTTTTTTTCAATCATTGTATGATCACATGCCTTGCCCGGGGCATCGTTGACCTCGTCTTAGGGCCTAACTGTTTACCTGTATGTTTGCATGATCAATAAATGACGACGTTTTTTTTTACATCCAAATGTTGTGATCCTTTTCTTTCTGTTTTTTATTTTTCAATAAAATGGCAGCGTGGTTATGTATTTTGCTTGTATATCATTTTGAAGCACTTAACCGTTTCCCTCGCAGGATTCATGAATTTTCAGATGACATCGACCAAAGACTTCCTATGACTCGTTTAGACTTCGAGCATCCGATCTTCCAAGCTGAGGAGGAGATTGTTGAGGATAGTGACTTATCAGAAGAGCTGAGTCGGTTGTTGAAGCAAGAGGAGAGAGTCATTCTGCCTCACCAGGAAGAGATTGATATTGTCAATTTAGGGTCTGAAGAATGCGTCAGGAATATCCGTATAGGGGCCGCGTTGCAGGTTGACATCAAGCAAGAGCTTATTGAGATGCTGCGCGAATACAGTGATATATTTGCTTGGTCCTACGAGGACATGCCGGGTTTGGATACCAATATGGTTGTTCATCGTCTGCCGTTGAGGGAAGATTGCCCGCCTGTGAAGCAGAAACTCAGAAGGACTCGTCCTGACATGGCTGTAAAGATAAAGGAAGAAGTGCAGAAGCAATGGGATGCTGGGTTCCTGGCTGTCACCACTTATCCCACTTGGGTCGCTAATATCGTGCCCGTGCCAAAGAAAGATGGCAAGGTTCGAATGTGTGTTGATTATAGGGATCTAAACAAAGCGAGCCTGAAAGATGATTTCCCGCTGCCGCATATTGATGTGTTAGTTGACAATACAACTCAGTTTTCGGTATTCTCTTTCATGGATGGATTTTCAGGGTACAACCAGATCAAAATGGCTCCGGAGGATATGGAAAAAACAACCTTTATCACCCCGTGGGGAACCTTCTGTTATAAGGTGATGCCCTTTGGTTTGAAAAATGTTGGGGCAACGTACCAGCGGGCTATGACAACGCTCTTTCACGACATGATGCACATAGAGATTGAGGTGTATGTCGATGACATGATTGCCAAGTCTCAAACAGAGGGAGGCCATCTGGTTAATCTGCTGAAGTTGTTCAAGAGGCTGAGGAAGTTCAGGCTGAGGCTGAACCCTAACAAATGTACCTTCAGAGTAAGATCCGGGAAGCTACTGGGGTTCATTGTGAGCAAGAAAGGAATCGAGGTCGATCCGGCAAAAATAAAAGCAATACAAGAGATGCCAGCACCGAGAACAGAAAAAGAAGTCTGTGGATTCTTAGGGAGATTGAACTACATTGCCAGGTTCATCTCTCACCTAACGACCATGTGTGAACCTTTGTTCAAACTGTTAAAGAAAGATCAAGCGGTGGTCTGGAACGACAATTGCCAAAGGGCATTTGAAAAGATAAAAGAATATTTGCAGGAACCTCCGGTGTTGATACCCCCAGTAGCGGGACGACCACTGATTATGTATCTGATGGTTCTTGAGAACAGCATGGGTTGTGTTCTCGGTCAACATGACGAGACAGGAAGGAAAGAGCATGCAATTTACTACTTGAGTAAAAAGTTCACGGATTTTGAATCTCGATACTCTATGCTCGAAAAGACGTGTTGTGCATTGGCGTGGGCTGCCAAACGTCTAAGACAGTACATGTTGAACCATACAACCATGCTGATATCGAAGATGGATCCGATCAAGTATGTGTTTGAAAAGCAAGCGCTCTCTGGAAGGATTGCTAGATGGCAAATGGTATTGACAGAATACGATATCCAGTATGTTTCCCAGAAGGCCATTAAGGGAAGTGTTTTGTCCGAATATCTTGCCGAATAGCCGATTGAGGATTATCAGCCTATGAAGTTTGAGTTTCCTGATGAGGACATAATGTACTTGAAGGCTAAAGATTGTGATGAGCCGTTTCCTGATGAGGGTCCTGAGCGGAGCTCCCAGTGGCAATTGATTTTTGATGGGGCTGTCAATTCGTACGGTAGCGGGATTGGGGCAATCATTACAACTCCCCACGGGTTGCACATCCCGTTTACGGCCAGATTAACTTTTCCAGTAACGAATAACGAAGCCGAGTACGAAGCTTGTATTATGGGGTTAGAGGAGGCTATCGATCTGAGGATCAAGAATCTGGACGTATATGGGGATTCAGCATTGGTTGTGAATCAGATTAAGGGAGAGTGGGAGACACGCCAACCTAATCTGGTACCGTACATGAATTATGCGAGAAGGTTGTTACCTTTCTTTGATAAGGTGGAGTTTCATCATGTACCTCGGGCGGAGAATCAAATGGTAGACGCCCTTGCAACATTATCCTCGATGTATAAGGTCAACTACTGGAATGAGGCTCCCAGGATTGTCATATCTCGCCTTGATAGGCCAGCCTTTGTGTTTGCAATTAATGAAGCATCTGACGGTAAACCTTGGTATTTCGACATACAGAATTTCCTGAAGAACAAGGAATATCCGGCTGGGGCATCCAGTCGTGATCAGAAGACTTTAAGGAGATTAGCAGGCAACTTCTATCCGAATCCCGACGGCGTTCTGTATAGAAGGAACCACGATTTGGTACTCCTCCGGTGTGTAGACGAGAAGGAAGCCAATTTACTCATGGAAGAGGTCCATGAAGGAACTTTTGGTACACATGCTGGTGGGCATGCTATGACCCGAAAGTTGTTGCGGGCGGGGTATTACTGGTTAACGATGGAAACGGACTGTTTCAAGTTCGCCAAGCGGTGTCACAAGTGCCAGATCTATGCCGATAAGATTCATGTGCCACCCAGTCCACTGAATGTTATGGCTTCTCCGTGGCCTTTCTCCATGTGGGGGATTGATATGATTGGCAAGATTGAGCCTACTGCTTCTAATGGGCATCGCTTCATCCTGGTCGCGATTGATTATTTTACCAAGTGGGTGGAAGCAGCATCTTACGCCAATGTGACGAAACAGGTGGTGGCCAGATTTATCAAGAGGGATATAATTTGCAGATACGGTATTCCTGAACGGATCATTACTGATAATGGTTCGAACCTGAACAATAAGATGATGAAGGATCTTTGTCGGGAGTTTAAGATCGAGCATCATAATTCATCTCCGTACAGACCCAAGATGAATGGCGCTGTTGAAGCGGCCAACAAGAACATAAAGAAGATTGTTCAGAAGATGGTGGTAAAGTATAAGGATTGGCATGAGATGTTGCCGTTTGCTTTGCACGGTTATCGCACGACGGTGCGTACATCAACCGGGGCAACTCCATTCTCATTGGTGTATGGCATGGAGGCAGTCCTGCCATTGGAGGTTGAGATACCATCTTTGAGGGTTTTGCTTGATGTTCAGCTTGATGAGGCAGAATGGGTGAGAAATAGATTGAACCAGCTGAGCTTGATAGATGAGAAGAGACTGGCATCAATTGCACATGGTAGGCTGTATCAGAGCCGGATGAAGAAAGCGTTTGACAAGAAGATTCGACCTCGAAGCTTTCAGGCGGGTGATCTTGTGTTGAAGAAGATTCTCCCACCGCAATCGGATCACAGGGGCAAATGGACTCCCAATTATGAAGGTCTATACGTCGTGAGAAAGGTCTTCTCCGGAGGAGCCTTGCTATTGTCCACCATGGATGGTGAATACTTTTCGTCCCCTGTGAACTCGGACGCAGTCAAAAAATACTTTGCTTGAAAATTGACCCGCTGGACAGTAAAAAGAGAGTCCAGGCAAAAATGGGGCATCCTGGCGAACCAAAAACAGAATAAACGGTTCGGGCAAAAGTTAGGGATAAAATGGAAAAAATGTACACCCGCGAAGTTGAAAACCTACACTGGGCGGCTTCGGCAAAAAGGGGTATCCCGGTGAATTGAAAACCCGCAAAGGGCGATTCACGCAAAAGTTAGGGATTTGAGAAGCAAATGACTGTGGTCCAAGTTAGATTATCTAGTGGTTTGGGAGAACCTGGGGGGTCGACTATCCCAAACAATCTCTTCCGAAGACCGAGATCAGGAAAGCGCCAGAGTCCGGTGAGTCATAGGAGGATCGATTCATGGTGTTCGTCTGTAACACGTTGCCGACATGTGTACAAATTTTATTCTGTATCTTTGTACATTTCTGCATTTTGTTTATGTGTGACTACCTCTTTTCAGGAGTTGCATCTGATGTACAAATCTTGCCTATTTTCAGGCCGTTATCAATAAAGTGTGTTATTCAGTGTAGTGTGTGTGACTTTGGTTTTAACTTTTACAGTTTGTTTGTAGAAAACGCCGATGTTTTTGATAAACTTACATATGTGTAAACAGGCGGGCCTCGGCCGATGATTGTTAAAACCGGAAATTACCTGAATGGTTACCAAGATGTTTCTTTTTGCATAGATTGTCTTGTGTTTGCTTGTTGACTTTTGCAGGTACTCAAAAGCTCGCAAAGTTCCCCGCCAGAGCCCATGGCAGGCTAGTACCCTCTCCAGAGGATGAATGTTGTGTCTTTTCCCCAGTGAAGTTGCCCCAGGCAAAATTGAATGTTGTCTCCCCAGGAGAGTGGAGATTGCGTCAAAGGAAAAGATCAATGTATCTTCAGTAGTTCAGAATTGGCTTATCAAGCAGAGCAGAGTCCTCCCCAGCAAGGGTCGAGATGGATATGATTAACTCCCCCAAAGAGTTTCTTGTGTAGTGCGAATCAGAGCACACCGGTCAATCCCCAGCTTAGTGATAGCAGAATGAACTATCCCCACAGGGCGTAATCAGAGTGTTGATACCTTTTGAAAGCAGTTTCCAGGATTGCTTTTCTCTTTCCCCAACAGGTTGATCCTTCCTCGTCAGGACGATCATTTTCAGCAGAGTTTGAAGTTATGAGTTTGTGAGCTACTTTCCCAGCAGGATGGTTATCCCCAGCGGAGTTAGTTCATCTTTCCAGCATTTATTTTGTTGGAAGCGTATCAGTAGTATTCCGGTTATCCCCAGCGGATCCAGTTTGTCTTCAGCATTTATTTTGCTGAAGTAACTCTTTGCATAAGCATGCATCATAAGCACTTGCATTTTACACGAATACGTAGCATTTCCATGCAGTATGGAAGCATTACGGCATTATCAAACATGTGCATTTGGAAACGTAAACAGGATTGATTACCCGTCTAGCTTCAGGTGTATTTTCTCTGTCGATAAGTGAGATCATGGTTCACAGAGATGTGCATATGTTTGGTTTGCGACACAGGACGCGCAGTGATCGTGTTTTCTCCTGTCAAGAGAGTTGTGGCGCAGGGCACGCAGTGATCGTGGTCATCGTTATGTTATGGGGATTTGTGGTAGAGTACGCAGTGATCGTATTCATCCTGTGGTTTTGTTTGCAACGCCAAGACGCGCAGTGATCGTGTTTCCTCCTGTCAAGAGGGTTGTGGTGTAAAACACGCAGTGATCGTGTTCATCTTGTTATGGGGATTATGTGGGGGGCCAGACACGCAGTGGTCGTGTTCGTTATGTCATATTCCCCTAGCAGAGTTTGCTTGGTCAAGCACCTTTTCCCCCCCAGCTGAGGCTTTCTCAGGATGCTGTGGTGTCCGCATTGGAAGATGGTAATGCAGATTTTTGGGTGGTTACCCGTAGTTTCCCCAGCAGAGTTATATTCCCCAGCAGGGTGTTACTTCAACGAGTTGCTTGGTTAAGTTCCTCGTATTTTCCAACAAAGTTATTCTCGTCAAGGTGCTTGGTTAAGTTCCCAATTTCCCCAGCGGAGTGTTTTCAGGATACCTATTGCCAGAATAGGTATTTGACGGTCGTCGTCAGAATTGTCCTCTCAGAGCTGCTTGGTTAAGTTTCTCGTGTCCCCGCAGGGCTGCTCGTTCAGGTACGAACGGAAGGTTGGTAAGTGAAATCAACATTTTCTCGCTGTTTAGTGTTTGCTCGTTCAGGTACGAACGGAAGGTTGGTAAGTGAAATCAACATTTTCTCGCTGTTTAGCGTTTGCTCGTTCAGGTACGAACGGAAGGTTGGTAAGTGAAATCAACATTTTCTCGCTGTTTAGCGTTTGCTCGTTCAGGTACGAACGGAAGGTTGGTAAGTGAAATCAACAATTTTGCTCGCTGTTTAGCGTTTGCTCGTTCAGGTACGAACGAAAGGTTGGTAAGTGAAATCAACATTTTCTCGCTGTTTAGCGTTTGCTCGTTCAGGTACGAACGGAAGGTTGGTAAGTGAAATCAGCATTGTCCCGCTTGGTTAAGCGTTTGCTCGTTTCTTCGGATGCGAAAGGTTGATAAGAGAGATCAACAATTTCTCACTGGTTAGTGTATGCTCACTTCTTTAGAACAGGATGGTCTATGGACAATATCAGATTATTTCATAAACAGGTTGATGGATAGGTGTTTAGTTGTCGCTGTGGCAACGGAAATGAGTTCCATGGTTAATTCTCCCCAAGCAGTGGTGTGCGCAATTTATTTTTGCGGTTGGAAAATTTCCGGGTTTATTGGTATTCAACCGTCTCGTACCTTGATTATCTGAAAGTTGTTCGCCCTTCATCCAGTCGGGTCCAAGCCGTTTGAATAGGGGCAGCTGTTGCACCCTAAAATTTGACCAACCGGTTTCCGCTCCTGATTTACGTTTCGGCTCATTTTTGCATTCGCATTCGCATACCACGTGCATTATATTTTTAATCAGACAGATGATGTCAGAATTACAGCCTGGTTTTCACCTATAGGACGTCTCAGACCGGTTCGGGTAATCGGAGGTTATTTTGGGAAGTCACGCGCTTCCTGGGTGTTTTCGGCTTACGCAGTGATTTTCGAGATTCATGGTGTTCGGGTTTTAGTGTTTTTGCTTCGATCTAGTCTCGTGCTCTTTTATGTTGGTTATTTGCCTTTGTCTGCATTTTTTAGAATTTAATAGCCTTTTGTAGATTTTAAATAGGCTTTATAGATTTTCTAGAATTTAAATAGATTTCTTTTTAATAGATTAAATAGGTTTTAATAGAATAAATAGAGTTTATTTTTAATATAGATTTAATCTTTTGTTAGATATTAATTTCTTTTATTAGGTTTAATATAGGTTTTAATAGATTTTTTTATATAGATGTTAATAGACTTTTAAATAGATTTAGATATTAATTAGGTGTTAAGTAATTTTTGTTTTAATCATTACTAATTTTCATGTTGCATCAGCATTAGTCTAATTCATGTTTAGTTGGTTAATAGTCCATTAGGTTTCTTTAACCATCATTAGTTCATTTTCGTTAATCCCATTTAGTCCAATCAGTTTCCATAATCACGTTCTAGTCAATTTTAATTCCTATTAATCATGTTAATCCCAGGGTTTAGTATTTGTGTAGTCCATTTTGGTTCAATTTTCGTGGGCCCAGATCAATCAAGGCCCATTCTCCAGTCCAAGCTCTCAGTCCTTTTTTTTTTGTCCACGCCATGTGTCAATTATAAAAGCAGACCACGTGTTACACTTCAGAGGAGGCCACATCACATTTTCCTCACACTCAGCTTCCACATGCGTTTCCCACTCACCCATCACACACACACGTGTTGCACATGCAGCTTCCCCCTCTGCCACTAACGATGCCACGCGTCTACCACTTGTCACCCCCTCCACCTCGCCGGAGAGTCCGCCGCCGGCCATGCAACTGCCTTGACTAACAATCTCCGGCCACCCTAACGACCTCCGGTCGCTGCTCATCTCGCCGGAATCTGCAAAATTTGCAGATTCTCAAGAACTTCATCGTTTTCCCCTCCGATTTCCTCCGATCTCCTCCGTTCACATCTCGCCGGAAAGCATAGATTCATCAGAATCTTCATCTTTAACGATATCCTTCAAGATCTTCATAGATCTTTCAGTTTTCCAGCAATAATCCCTTCATCAAGATTCACCGAATCTTCATAGTGTTCATCGGGACATTTCCAGATTCAAGGATCCTCAACTACATTCATCAACCGATTCCAGTTTTTCTTTCGTGATTCTTCTCAAGTTCATCACAGCGTTCATCATGAATTCCTCCAGATCTTGCGCCGCTCGATCGTTCATCTTCAACAACCTCCACCTGTAGTTCATCACGATCAGCACCATCAGGCTTCTCCAGAAAACCTTCAAAGACGTTCACTCAGATGCGTCAAGAAGATTAATCACCATTTTATTTTCTGGATTTCAGAAAGCTTCAGGATCTTCTCACGCCACTCCAGATCTCCGCACGAAGTGAGATCTTCATTCTCTTCAACGAGCTTCAAGAACGTCTACGCTCGTTCGTGCTTCATCCAGGTGCTCTTCTTTGAATTTGTTACATGTTGCTTCTGATTGATAGAATGGTTGTAGCTTGTTTTGATTCACTGAGATTTAGGTTGGTTAGGGTTTTGAAGTTTGTTTGATGCGTAGTTTGAATGTGGTGATACAGAGATTATCAGGTGTTTGTTTGATGATTTGTTTGAGAGTTTTGGAAGAGGAATGAGAGGGTTCAGAGAGAGTGTTTGCGAGAGGCGAGCGGCGCAGGGTTTCCAATGGTGAACAGTGATAGAGGAATTAGAGAGAATGAGGGTTTTGTCTCCTAGGGTTAGGGTTTGAGTTTGGGCTGGGCCCAAATGACATTTGCTATGACCACCCCTTGTTTACTCGTTGCCCCCCCCCCCCCTTGGCTGTGAAAACTGATTGATTTTGGGAATGGGCTTAATGACATATGATATCTGCACCCCCAGGATAGGCCCAAAGCTGAAACTGAACTGAAAATTATTGCTATTTGCCACGCGTGGGTTTTATTTTCTTTTTTTAATTTCTTTGTTTTATCCATGATAGAAAATATGTCATAAAAAATAGTAGGATTACCCAATTAATTCCCTTCTTTTTTCTATAGGTTCATAGTTCAATTTAGGATTTTATGGTGCAAAAATATTAATTTGATCATGCATTTTCATTTTTATTGCATTTTTTGCATTTTTAATTGGTTTTGAATATTGATTTGTGATGTGTCTGCCTTGCTGATTTTATTTCTCTCACTTGGTATTGAATATTGCTTTCTTTTATTAGTATGTTATACTAGACTAATGCATGCTCCCCATAGATTTTTCATAGAATTTTTGGATGTTGTTTGCTTCTGTTTTAGGGTAGATGATTAGGGACTTCCACTATTGATGGTTAACCTTGACCATTCACATGTTAGGGATTGTTTAGTAGCCTTAGAAGTTGACTTAGGCTTTGAGATTTGATCTTGGGATCACAGAGACATGTAGGTTTCCCCTAGATTTTTGGTGGTTTTTTAGAAGTTGTTTTGCTATTTTTGCTTGAGCTTGTGAATAGGATAAGTTTGAGAACTTCTAGCCTTGGAGTTCAACTTTGGTTGAACTTCAAGAGTAGTTTCTTTTGGTCTGAGGGCCTGTGGTTTCTTCTTGAAGATGGATGCATGGATTAAAGACCTAGTCTAGAAGCTTTCTCCCTTTCTGTGAGGTTTGAGATCCTGAAGTTTGAGGGGAATTCATGGTACTTTCCTGAGGAAGGCACTATGGGTGTCTTTCATTCTTTATTCTCACCTTTCTCTTAAGTATCCAATGATGTTGGAGCCTTCATGTGAGTTTAGTTTCTCCTGAGGAGGAATGTAAACCGTTCACAGTTGTTGAGCCACATGGGATATGATTCCTAAGTGGAAGCCCCCTAGTATTTTCCAGAGGAAGGCACTATGGGTCTGTTCACTTAGTTCCCTTAGTTCATGTAGGATTTCTTAAATATCTAATGATGTTGGAGCCTTCATGTGAGTTTAGTTTCTCCTGAGGAGGAATGTAAACTGTTCACAGTTTTTGAGCCACATGGGATATGATTCCTAAGTAGAAGCCTCCTAGTCCTTTCCTGAGGAAGGCACTATGGGTCTGTCTACTTAGTTCCCTTTCTTTGGTAAGCTTGTCTTGAAGCTTGAAGAATGGGATTGATTTCTCCCTTTAGGGTTTTGCTTAGGGAAAATTAGGGTTTTGTTTTAGGGTTGTTTAGGGTCTTGCTCAGGGTTAGTTTCTTGCTTTTGGATAGGAGTTTGCCAGGCTGGTTAGCCTTCTCTTTGTGTTGATTGACTTGTGTGGTGCTGTGTTGCATTAGACTTAGGGGTTCATATAGATATTTCTGAGATAGGTGCATCTTAGAAATAAGCCTGCTTGTGTGCATGAGAAGTTGAGGTGGTCCTCCTTCTGCTTGATTGTTATTGAGTGGCTTTGCTTGCTGGTATTTGGTAGAGCTGAGCTCCCTTGCCTCTGTGGTGTGTGGCCTTTGTGCCTTGCTTGTTTGGTTGTTGCATTCATGCATATTTCCAGTATTTCTTTACTTTGCAGTGATTCCTGTTTGCTGTTTAGTTCTGTTGCCATGATCCCTTAGGAGCTCTAACTTCTCCGCTGTGGAGGGGTTATGATAGACATTAGGTTGGTTAACCAGGCATGATAACATTAGGTAGATTCCCCTTTTCAACCATAGTTTTAGGGTGTCTCTTTCCTTTCTCAAAACAACAGAAAAACACTTAATAAGGGATAAAACAAAAGTGAATTCATTTCTTCCGTCAAAAGATTTGAACAAACATCAAAACCTTTTGTCCTCCTGGACTGTGAAAACCCTTGGTTAAGGTGCATTTTCCCATAAAAAACACTTGAACAGCTTGTGTCGTGCGTAGCCCGAACTACGTTTGCTCTGATCTTCCATGCCGTGTGGAAGTACGTAGGCACAGGACGCGACGTCCTGGCGAGCAACTTTCCCCCCGTCTAGACGTAGGTAGTCGAACTACGTTGACTTTGACTTTCCCATTGCACGAGGGAGTACGTAGGCCCAGAACAGCGTATGTTCTGTCGAGTCCTGTCCTTTTCTTTTCTTTTCAGACTGACCACTAGCGTAGATAGATAAACACACCCTTTTCCTTATAAACACCAAGCGTGGATCCCGTCGAGTACGACGGACGTGAGGGGTGCTAATACCTTCCCCTTGCGTAACCGACTCCCGAATCCAGGATTTGGTTGCGATGACCATTCCTTTCCCGTCTTTGCGGTAGGTTTACTTCGAGTGTTTCCTTTCCCTCCGTTGGGATAAATAACACACGGTGGCGACTCTTTTGTTCAGCCGGCGCCGATTTTTGCAGTAGCGACACAAGGTTAGCATATTCAATACACAATCCATTATAGTTAACATCGGGGGCAGCAAGCTCCCTTAGTGCCTGTTGTATAGTGATCAGTGCATTTTAATGCACCTTCCTCTATGTTTAGAGTTGGGCATTTCTACAGTTTAGTTTGTTTAATTTCCTATTTTATAATGTTTTTACAATTTATTTTATTTTAAGCTTTATTTAATTTTGGTTTGTTATTTTTCAGCATTAGCAGCTTTTAGTAAAAAATTCATAACTGGAGCTACAGGAATCGGATCGAGGCGTTCTACCAGTCGTTGGAAAGATAAGAAAAATATCTAAAACTTTCATGTGTCACAAAGGAGCTGATTCGGATTGCTTGAGTCTCGAATAATTCGTTGAAGTTTTAGACTTGTGATAATGTAGTTTTCCTTGCGGGCCTAGTTTAGGTTTCTGGCCCAGTTATTTTCTATTTAAGGTTGCTGCTGTGATGCAAAGCAGGGACCCAGTTTATTTTCCGAATTTCCTTTTGTTTTATTGTTTTCATGGCGAACTAATCCTAAGGGAAAATCCGCCGGTTTCGAACTCGTAATTCTTTGAGGTTTATTCAATTTAAACCGTGCATTATTTCTTTTAATCTCGTTCCAAATTATCTTATAATTTCGTTTGCTTAATTCGTTATTATAAGATAAATTAGATTTAATTTGGTTGATCAATATTCCTTAACTCAATCTCGGATTAACTTAGCTTTTTCGTTAATTTGCGCAATCTTTAACCGTCTGCTTAATTCGGTAATTAAGAATAGAAGTCGTGCGGTATTGTCGACGCTTGTTCGCCAATATTGCAATCAAATAGGGATTGAACCTGTCGCTACTGCGAAAATCGGCGCCGGCTGAACAGAAGAGTCGCCACCGTGCGTTATTTATCCCACGGGAGGGAAAGGAAACGCTCAGAGTAAACCTCGCACAACACGGGAAAGGTATGGTCGTCGCAACCAAAACCTGGATTCGGGAGTCGGTTACGCAAGGGGAAGGTATTAGCACCCCTCACGTCCGTCGTACTCGACGGGATCCACGCTTGTTTTCGGGTATGGATTGTTATTCTATCTAAACTATAGGTCAAGGGTTGAAAGAAAATAAAAATGAAAATAAAATGACTCGGCAAAGTATCGCACTTTATGCCTACGTATTCCCGTCTGGAACGAGAAATCAGAGTCAACGTAGTTCGCCTACCCACGGGAAAGGAGGGGAAGGTTGCTCGCTAGGATATCGCATCCTATGCCTACGTACTTCCACACAGCATGGAAGATCAGAGCAAACGTAGTTCGGGCCACGTACGACACAAGCTTGTCTTGGTTGATTTTATTCCTTCTGAAAAAGGTTTTCTTGATTGACAGTCCAAGCGGACAAAAATGACGTCCTGATGAGTTCACATTCTTTTACGGAAGAAGTGTCTTTTATTGAGTTTGAAATCTTTACGTGTTTTTTTGTTCGTTTTGAGAAAGAAAGAGACAGAACTCTAACCTACGGTTGCGAAGGGAAACAAACTAACCTAATGTTATCATGCATGGGTTAAGACCTAGTGTCTGTCATGCTCCTCTCTTGCACAGAGAGAAACAGAGATCCTAAGGGATAGGCAGAAACAGAAACAATATCAGATATGTACAGTAAAACAGTAAAATGCATGAATGCAACAATACAAGCGAGGCAAGGGAGTCCCACTCAACCTCGGACCTGGAAAACAATAGGCAAAAGTGAACAGACTTCACTCTCAACCCAGCAGGGTAAACAGCAAACAATACAGTCCAGGAAACCAATCAATACATCAGAAATGAAATACAGCAACAAAACAAACAGCTTCAGCAGCTCTGAATCAACATCTGGCTTCAAGTCATCTCCAATCAGTTACAGGCTTCAACAAGCATTAATCTCCATCTTCATGGCCTTCAGGCAAGGGCTCTGATCATCAGTTTCCTATAAGCAATGGCTTTTCTTCAAGTCTCCAATCTTCAGGGATGAACATTAGTCAACAAGAGGAGAGGAATGTTAAACAGTAAAATTCCTACCAAAGGTGGCTCATTAACTGTTAACATTATGCAGACAGGTTTCTCTCAAAAGTTCTATCTTCCAAATACTTTCACTGATCCTTCCAAAGGAAGGAGGTGGATATTTGAAAGAGACTTTGAATCATAGAGAAAGGATGGATGCAGACAAGGCATTCCATGTTTGAGAAGCAAGCTTTCTAATCTAGAGCTCTGCCTAGCTCCTAAACCCTAGTCTCCTCAGCAGCTGCTAGCAAGAACCTCCTCTCCAACTCTGGCAGTTGTTCTTCAATCTCTGGATCCCCAATGGTCTTCATTTCCCCAAGTCTTCAGCTCTCCCAAGTCCCCAGACAATCCCAATACCCACACAAGCAAGCAATAATCCCCAGAGGGCACACCACACCAGTCAATCAGATATACAGCATATTAATAGCAGTAGGGGAATCCTGAATTTTTCTAAGGGATCTAATAACTACCCATAGCCCCTATAGTCCCCATAACTAAACTAGTCAAGCCCTAAGTCCTAAGGGAAAAGAATCAAATCTCCTAAGTCATCACTTAAAACCCTAGCTTTTATTCATGTTATTCACACTTACACTAAGCACCTAAATTTAATTTCTAAAAAATGGGAACTAAATTGAATCTACAAGTTTGATGTCTAACCTAAACAACCTAAAAAGAATGGATGAAAAATATTGAAGCAATTAATAGAACAAAAAATATCAAAATCATGTATGAAATGAAATTATGTAAAATGCTATTTATTTAGAAAATATGGGAAAAATATCAAATAAAAAATAAAATGCCATTTTTATTTTTTATAATTTTCTTGACATCCTAAAGAAAAATATGCAAAAAGAATGAATTAAAAATGATGATTTTTCTATTTATTATGAATTTTATAAGATGCATGAAAAATATAAAGAAAATAAAAGAAAATGCAAAGAAATAGTTGGGAATGGGTGCAAATAGAAACACGCTGCAGTTGTAATCTCAGTTGGGCTGAGGAAGTGGGGGTGCGAACATCAAGTGGATAAGGCCCAGGTGCACTCAGAAAACATTTGAGAAAATGCCAGAAAAATAGAGACAGGTTCGGTGCAAATAGCATGTGATTCATGTGTATTCGTTTGGGCTTAGTGAAAAGGGGGTGTGAATAGCTGTTGGATCCAAAGCCCACTCAGAGTATTTAAATGAAACGCCGCGTTTCATGTCCAATTCTTCCCTCCGTTTTCAACTTCAAATGTGGAGCGTTGGATGGGGAATTAAGTCAAAAGTCAAGCTGGGATCGTGTGGTGCCAGGGTCATCTTCAACCTTGAGCCCAAACCCTAGCTCAGAAAAACCCTAACCATGCACATACCTTCGAGCTCCCTGCTCTCTCTCCCTGCTCCATGAAATCAGATACTTCCAACAGCAAACTTGCTCTATATCACTCCCTCTACACGTCCATGCCAATTGCTCATCCTAAAACTCACTCAATAAAACAATTCGATAGGTGTAACAGATCTGATCCATCATTTTCCAACTGATATTGATCCTCTCAATTCTCTCTAGAACTCATCCTAAACTAACCTACAACTCACCCTGATCAATTTAAGCACCTAATCTAAGATTATCTCTCATGATTCTTGACATTCTAAGCTTCACCAGAATTGGTGCACCATGATCAATATCCATGAAACTTGTCCAAACTCTCCAAAATCAATCATCTCACTTATCCTAACCAATCTAAACTAACAATTCCCTATAATTCTCATTAAATCATGCAATTCGAAGGAAGTTACCAACCTGTTGTGATGATGAAAACAGCTATGGAATCCTCTTGATCCAATGCTTGAAATGAGAGGAAACTGATCAGTGAACTTGGTGATGAGTTCTGTATGCAATCAAAGATGCTCCAAAGCTTTGGATCTCCTAATTCCAAGATTCTTGCACTTTGAATGATGATGATGAATAGCATGATTCCTTTCTCAATTTGCCAAATAAATGTGTGGATTCTGATCCTTGTGTGATGATGATGAAGATTGAATCAAGAATATTGAAGATTGATGGAGATTATGGAGATTTTGGAAAGCTTATGCAAGTTGAAGAAAGTATGGAAAAGTTGGGGTTTTGAACAAATGGGAGCACCAACCCTTGCATGAACCAGCTTGCATGAATATATAGGTTGCATTAGAACCTCCTAGAAACTTGGAGAAGTTTCCCTTACACTTTTCCCTTTCAATTTGGATTATGTTACTTTCAATTCAAGCAACCATGGATAACTCACAAATTATGACCTAACCTCAAAATTCCACTTTAGCCAATGTCTTTAAAATGCCTTTTCCATTCAAAATGACCTATAATTTGGCATCATTTGGCCAAGATATGAAAAATATCATTTTTTAAGCCATTTTTCTTCATTAAATTCACCAATTTTGAAACCTTGTGCTATGATTCTTTACAATCTCTCATGGTCACTTTTATAGACTCAAAATGTCATTTGGATCAAGTTTGATGTTGTAAGTTTTTCCATTTGAGGCCTCCTTGTATGAGTTTTGGACATAGGTTAAAATGACCTGTAATTCACAAATGACCAAAATACCCTTTGCTTGCCAGGATCATAAGTTGAGTTCCACACATGATATGGAGGCATACTATACCATTCTAGAAATATAAGACAATGAGGAACAATTCTTATGTTGACCAGAAATTCATTTGAAATCCCCTTGAGGGGTAAAAGTTGCTTGGAAGTCAAGTCACTTTCACAGACAAAATTTCAGATACCTCAGATGACCTGTAACTTGCAAGGACCATAACTTGAGTTATATAAATCTCCTTAATGTCTTCCACCACTCAAATTAAAGGTCTTGAGATCCTCTACAAGTTCCATGTTGGCCAAGAAGCCATTTGAAGCTTGCATTTTGACTTATCTTGCTTGGAAATTTGACCTAAACTAGGGGATTTTACATAGAAACCCTAATTTAGAAACTCCTCTTCTCCTTGATTTCTCTTGATTTCTTCTTAGCATGACAACATATCCTTATTCTCCATGTCAAATGATGAACCCCACATCTCTCCAATAGCACTTAATGCCTTTAAATCAATCAATTGACCTAGGGTTGACCTAGGGTTGACCCAGATGAAACCCTAGTTGACTGTCTTCAACTGCAATTCTTGTGATCACATCAACAACTTGTTCTCTTCTCCAAATGACTTTCTAAATCCTCCAAGATGTCTAGATACTCCCCATGCTCTCAATTCTCAACTCATGATTCCCTTGTTGATCCTCAGACACCCTCAGTTAGGAGGTAGACTCAAGGCTTGATCTGCTGAACTCTTTGCTTTCAAATTCTTTCTTGATGACTTGAATGAACTTGAATTAGGATAATAACCTCTTGATAGGCTTCCAGAGATGATAATAATGATTGGACCCCTGTTGAATGACTTGCCATGCTTATGCTATGCAGATGAGTAACCTATGTACATGACTCTATATGCAAATGCTAATGGGATTGAAACATAGACCAAGTGAATAAGGCTGAGCAAATTTTAGGGTGCAACAGCTGCCCCTATTCAAGCGACTTGGACCCGATTGGGTGAAGAGCGAACGGCCTTCAAACATTCGAGGTACGAGACGGTTGAATACTAAGGAACCCGGAAATTTGCCAACCGCAGAAATAAACTGCGCCACTGCTTGGGGAACGACATTCATCAGCTGAATCTGACTGTTACGACAACCCACTGATCTCGTAACGACCACGCTGGGGATAACAGATTGCTTGCTTGTCCACATTAGGACTCTGTCTGTCATCAATACGAAGAAATCTCAACTAGAACCTGTCCACATTAGGACTCCACTTGCTGTTAACCCAGAAAAATCTCGGCAACTCCGCTGGGGGGGATATTCCAATAAATCGTCCACGTTAGGAATGGACTCTTCCACATTAGGAATAACACCATCCACGTAAGGAGTCGTCTCTTCTGCATCTGTCCACGCCAGGACTGAACTTTCCATCTTTCCACGTCAGGAAGCAATCTTCTTTCCACATAAGGAGAACTATATCAATCTGTCCATGTAAGGACCCCAATACCACTCGACATGTCCGCGTCAGGACTCCAATCTTTCCGCGTAAGGAATACAACTTTGGTTCTGAACCTGTCCACGTCAGGACTCATCTTTCCACATAAGGAGTACATCATTCTTCCACGTCAGGAATCAACTTTTCTTGAATCTGTCCACGTAAGGACCCCAATCTCTCCACGTAAGGAAACCAACTCTTTCCGATTTGTCCATGTCATGACTACATTTTTCCACGTAAGGAATGCCATCTTGATCTGTCCATGTAAGGACTCCGCTCTTTCCACGTAAAGAATCCTTTTCGTATGTGTCCGCGTAAGGACTCAATCTTTTCCACGTAAGGAAACACGATCTCCTTTCCCCGTAAGGAACCATTTTTCTGATTTGTCCACATAAGGACTCCCATCTTTCCACGTAAGGACCTGAAGTTTCTCTTTCTCTTCCACGTAAGGAACACGCCTTCTTTCCACGTTAGGCATACTTCTTCTTCTGAATCCGTCCACGCCCGGACTAAATTTTTCCACGTAAGGAATCTATCTTCTTCTTCCACGTTAGGAATAACTTCTTTGATGTGTCCGCGTCAAGACTCAATCTTTTCCACGTAAGGAAACCCATTCTTTTCCACGTAAGGAATCTCATCTTTCCACGTTAGGAATAAACTCGTCTTTCCACGTTAGGAATAAACTCGTCTTTCCACGTAAGGAGAACATCGTCCACGTTAGGACCCACCTTTCCACGTAAGGAACCACAATTTTAATATGCCCACGTAAGGACTCCCATCTTTCCATGTAAGGAATGAACTTGCTCTTCCACGTAAGGAACTGCAACCTCTTTTTCCCCGTAAGAAATAGATACGTCCACGTCAGGACCCATGTTTCGTCTTGATTTGTCCACGTCAGGATTCAGGCATCTTCGACCCGCTGGGGAAATAAAACTTGTCCACGTCAGGACTCACGTCTCCTCTGCTGAGAAAATAAAACTTGTCCACGTCAGGACTCACTTCTCCACCCAACTCACAAACTTCTCAGCACCGACGTGATAGCGACTTTGAGGCGGATTCTACTGGGGATATCTAGAAACCAAACTACCGGATGCCTGTTCTGCTGCCCGGAGGCCTCTGAAATTCTGATTCATGGAACCCCTGATAACAACTAACTCTGCCTGGGAATAAAGAGAAACTTATCCTGATAACTCTGTAGGGAATACGGCCGAAACCGACATTATCATTGGATGTCCCCTGCCAAGATTTTGAATGTTTGGTAGTTCATTTGAGCAAGAGTTCTCTCCACCTGAACTGCTAGAGTACAGAAACTGCTTCAGCAAAATAAATGCTGAAGATAATGCCAACTCTGCTGGGGATAGCCAGATGCTGCAGTATGATCGGACTTTCTGCTGGAGAGTGAACTGATATTACACGGTGTCCCGGACAACATAAATGACAGGACCCACCACCAACTCTGCTGGGGAGAGTCTTGATCTTCGAGTTCCACTGGGAGGAAAGGACACTTGTTGAAAAGAGAGGACTCTGCCGGGGATGGGATGATTCTCTTGGGAAAAACCAACTGACTCCGCCGGGATAACGTAAATGACCCTGCGAGGAAAGATGAACTTGTCTGGATACAGCTCACAACTATTAATCCTTTGCGGCTAAACCACTCTGCTTGAGATACACTGTCTGAATACAGCCTTACGATCTTGATTCGTCAATTCTGTTGAGGATGAACGACTTTGCTGGATAATCCTTTTTGCACAAGCTACGACTAGCTGGAGAGTTCTATCCTTCTTCGGGAAGAACCTGCATGACCTGCGTGAGGGCTGAGTCTTTAGTTATTGCAATCTTTTGATCATCTTCCTCGTACGGTTATGAAACCTGCAACAACACAAACAAGACAAGACAAGCCTATGCAACCAAATCAATTCAGGTTAGTGACGTTATTTTCAGTTAATTCAAAGCTTTAGCAACTGTTGGCAAGGGCCAGTGACGTTATACACACGCTAGTTTCATCAAACTTAGGCGTTAATCATGCACAAAACAGTAAAGAATAGTGTCAAGTACTGAATAACGTATTTTATTGATTGGGCCCCTGAATGGGCGGAGTTTTGTACACGGGAGGCAACTCCTGAAATGAGGAAGCCACCCAAAGCAAATATACAAGTACACAAGTATGCACAAGAAGCATAAATATTGACAACTTAAATTTGTACACATGTCGGCAACGGGATGCAGATGAACACCACGAACTGATCCCCCCATGACTCGCCCGACCCTAATGCTTTCCCGGTATCCCCACTTCTGAAGCGATTGCATCAGATAACTGACTCTTCAAATGTATTCTCCCGTATTGATGCTCATTGCAATTATCAAATTCGGACCGCAGTCATTTGCTTTTCAAATCCCTAACTTTTGCGTGAACCGCCCTTTACGGGTTTTCAGTTCACCGGGATACCCCTTTTTGCCGAAGTCGCCCAGTGTAGGTTTTCAACTTCGCGGGTGTACATTTTTCAATTTTATCCCTAATTTTTGCCCGAACCTTTCATTCTGTTTTTGGTTCGCCAGGATGCCCCATTTTTGCCTGGACTCTCTTTTTCTGTCCAGCGGGTCAATTTTAAGCAAAGTATTTTTTAACTGCGTCCGAATTCACAGGCGACGTGAAGTCTTCACCGTCCATAGTGGACAACAACAACGCTCCTCCTGAAAATACTTTCCTGACAACGTATGGCCCTTCGTAGTTGGGGGTCCACTTGCCCCTGTGATCTGCTTGCGGTGGGAGAATCCTTTTCAGCACAAGGTCGCCCGTCTGAAAGCTTCGCGGATGTATCTTTTTGTCGTACGCTTTCTTCATTCGGCTCTGGTACAAACGACCGTATGCTAGAGAAGCTAGCCTCTTCTCATCCATCAAACTCAGTTGATTCAACCTGTCTTTCACCCATTCTGCCTCGTCCAGCTGAACGTCTCGCAATACCCTCAGAGAAGGGATCTCAACTTCTAATGGTAGCACCGCTTCCATTCCGTATACCAACGAGAACGGAGTTGCCCCGGTTGATGTGCGTACCGTCGTACGATAACCGTGCAGCGCAAAAGGTAGCATCTCGTGCCAATCCTTATAGGTCACCACCATTTTCTGAACGATCTTCTTGATATTCTTATTGGCCGCCTCAACAGCGCCATTCATTTTGGGTCGGTAAGGTGAGGAGTTGTGATGTTCGATCTTGAAATTCTGACAGAGCTCCTTCATCATTTTGTTGTTCAGGTTTGAACCATTGTCCGTGATTATCCGCTCGGGGATCCCGTATCGGCAAATGATATCTCTCTTGATGAATCTGGCCACCACTTGCTTCGTTACATTTGCGTAAGACGCCGCTTCCACCCACTTGGTGAAATAATCGATTGCTACTAAGATGAACCGATGCCCGTTAGAAGCCGTAGGCTCGATCTTTCCAATCATATCGATTCCCCACATCGAAAATGGCCAAGGTGATGACATCACATTTAGAGGACTCGGAGGCACATGTATCTTATCAGCATAGATTTGGCACTTGTGGCACTTCCTTGCGAACTTGAAACAGTCGGTTTCCATAGTCAGCCAAAAGTAACCTGCCCTCAGCAGCTTTCTCGTCATAGCATGTCCTCCAGCATGCGTACCAAAGGTACCTTTGTGTATTTCCTCCATGAGCAGCTTCGCCTCTTTCTCGTCTACACAACGCAACAGCACCAAATCATGGTTTCTTCTGTATAATACGCCATCCGGGTTCAAATAGAAATTGCCTGCTAGCCTCCTGAGAGTCTTCTGATCTTGACTGGATGCCCCAGCCGGGTACTCTTTATTCTTCAGGAAATTGAGGATATCGAAATACCAGGGTTTGTCATCAGATGCTTCATCAATAGCAAATACATAAGCTGGTCTGTCAAGCCGAGAGATAACGATTCGGGGAGCTTCGTTCCAGAAGTTGACTTTGTACATGGAAGACAAAGTGGCCAGGGCGTCAGCCATTTGATTCTCTGCCCGCGGTACATGATGCAATTCAACCTTGTCGAAGAAAGGCAACAATCTCCTTGCATAGTTGATGCAATTCAACCTTATCAAATTAGGATGCCGCGTCTCCCATTCCCCTTTTATCTGATTCACCACCAGAGCTGAGTCTCTGTATACGTCCAGGTTCTTGATTCGCAAATCAA
This sequence comes from Lathyrus sativus, assembly GCA_963859935.3. Lineage (NCBI taxonomy): Eukaryota > Viridiplantae > Streptophyta > Magnoliopsida > Fabales > Fabaceae > Lathyrus > Lathyrus sativus. Next base: position 264,440,475 of record OZ012735.1, read on the forward strand.
TGGCTTCTTCAAGCCCCATTATACAAGCTTCGTATTCGGCCTCATTGTTGGTAACAGCAAAGGTCAGTCGGGCAGTAAACGGGATGTGCGACCCGTGTGGCGTAGTGATGATTGCCCCTATTCCGCTACCGTAAGCATTCACGGCTCCGTCAAATATCATCTTCCATTTGGAACCCAACTCCGGTCCTTCGTCTGGCAACGGCTCTTCACAATCTTTCATCTTTAGATACATGATATCCTCGTCAGGAAAATCAAATCTCATCGATTGGTACTCTTCAATAGGCTGCTCCGCCAGATACTCAGCCAGCACACTCCCCTTTATAGCCTTCTGCGAGACGTATTGAATATCATATTCAGTCAAGACCATCTGCCAACGGGCAATTCTGCCTGACAACGCCTGCTTTTCAAATACATATTTGATAGGATCCATCTTCGAGATGAGCATGGTTGTATGATTCAGCATGTACTGCCTCAAACGCTTGGCGGCCCAGGCTAGCGCGCAACAAGTTTTCTCCAGCATTGAATACCGAGATTCGCAGTCTGTAAATTTCTTACTCAAGTAATAGATCGCATGCTCTTTTCTTCCTGTCTCGTCGTGCTGACCGAGAACACAACCCATGCTTCCCTCAAGAACCTTCAAATACATTATCAAGGGTCTCCCTGCCACCGGGGGTATCAAAATAGGAGGCTCCTGCAAGTACTTCTTTATTTTATCGAACGCCTTTTGACAATTTTCGTTCCACGTTACAGCTTGATCTTTCTTCAACAGCTTGAATAATGGTTCGCACGTGGCCGTTAGGTGAGATATGAACCGGGCAATGTAGTTCAACCTCCTTAAAAACCTGCGCACCTCTTTCTCTGTTTTAGGCGTCGGCATTTCTTGAATTGCTTTTATTTTAGCAGGATCGACCTCTATCCCTCTTTCGCTTACGATAAACCCCAGGAGCTTACCCGATCTCACCCCGAAGGTGCATTTGTTAGGGTTCAGCCTCAGCCTGAACTTCCTAAGCCTTTTAAACAACTTCAGCAGATTTACCAGATGCTCTTCCTCCGTCTGGGATTTGGCAATCATATCGTCAACATAAACTTCGATCTCTTTATGCATCATATCATGGAAAAGAGTCATCATCGCACGCTGATATGTTGCCCCAGCATTTTTCAAACCAAAGGGCATCACTTTGTAACAAAATGTTCCCCAAGGCGTTATGAAAGTGGTCTTCTCCATATCCCCTGGCGCCATTTTAATCTGGTTATAGCCTGAAAAGCCATCCATGAAGGAGAATACGGAATATTGAGCAGTATTATCAACTAATACGTCAATGTGAGGAAGTGGAAAGTCGTCTTTTGGGCTTGCTTTATTCAAATCTCGATAATCCACGCACATTCGAACCTTGCCATCTTTCTTTGGCACTGGTACGATGTTGGCAACCCATGAAGGATACTTCGTCACAGCCAGGAAACCAGCGTCCCACTGTTTTTGGACTTCCTCTTTGATCTTCACCGCCATATCTGGTCGAGTTCTACGAAGCTTTTGCTTGACCGGCGGGCAACCTTCTTTCAGTGGCAGGCGATGCACAACCATATCTGTATCGAGCCCTGGCATATCTTCATACGACCAAGCGAATACATCACTATACTCTCGGAGCATTTCAACCAGTCTCCGCTTGATATCACTCTGCAGTGCGGCTCCGATACGAATATTCTTCTCAACCCCTTTCGACCCCAAGTTGATAATTTCGATGACCTCGTCGTGAGGCAGAATGGCTCTTTCCTCTTGCTTCACCAACCAGGACAGTTCTTCAGGAACATCACTATCTTCGACAACCTCTTCTTCGGCCTGAAATACCGGGTGCTCAAAGTCGGGACGAGTCATAGGTGGCTCAAGGATGTCATCTGAAAATGTTATCCTGCAAAAGGAATGGTTAAGCACTTCAAAATGCGTATAAAGCGAACGACCACGTTGCCATTTTATTGAAAAATATAAAACAAGAAAGACAGGGATTACAGTATTTGCACATGAAAAACGCCATTTATTTAATGATTAACACGCAACGTTCATAACAACACAGCCCTAAGCAAATCCTGATGCCCCGGGCAAGACATCAGATTATTCAACAATTAATAAAGCAAAGCATTACTGTTTAAAAGTCACGGGAACAAGTTCCTGAATAGACCAGTTGCACAGCCCTTGTCCTGGCGTGCTTGGCTGAATCCAGGCATCCATATCACAGTCGCTGTCTCCTTCATCAGACTCCGAAGCAGCATTGACGGTTTCATGACACACCCCATTGGCAGAGATGGTGATTGGCCCTCTGAAACGGGGCGCTCCCACGGAAGGAGTTGATGACGACGGTTGGTATCCCAGCCCGAACCGGTCCATCTTCACAGGAATGTCCAACACTTTGCCCCAGCCCTTTGCTTCTCCTGCTTCTACTAGAGCTTGAGCTTCTTTATACGATGAGATGGCTATCTCCGACGCTCTGCTCGGCCCAGGACCTTTGTCCTTGATGCGCAAACCTTCAAATGCCTGGCAGGGTGTTTCGTGGATTTCTCCGTCGACCTCCACATATTTAAATGACGACAGATGGCTGACCAGGATGTCCTCTTCTCCGCACACGGTGACTACGCTGTCTCCGACCATATATTTCAACTTCTGATGTAGGGTAGACGTGACTGCCCCCGCCCCATGAATCCAAGGTCTTCCAAGCAAGCAGTTGTACGCAGGCTGTATATCCATGATATAAAACTCAGTTGCAAACACCTCCGGCCCCACCTGTAGAGGCAATGTGATCGATCCAAAGACTGTTCCCCGCGTGCCGTCAAACGCTCTGACTACCAAATCACTGGGCGTACACAAGATTCCTCTAACATCCAGCTTCATCATTGCCTTCTTGGGTAGCACATTCAAAGATGATCCGGTGTCAACCAATACGTGTGACATTACTGATCCTCTACACTCGACAGATACGTGCAGTGCCATATTATGATCCCTCCCTTTCGGGGTCAAGTCAAAATCAGTAAAGCCCAAGCTGTGGCCTGCATTCACATGTGCCAACACTCCTTCCAGCTGATTCACGGAGACGTCTTGGGGTACAAAAGAAGTATCCAGGACTTTCAACAAAGCATTTCTGTGAGCTTCCGAACACAACAGCAATGACAGGATAGATATTTTGGACGGCGTCTGCTGCAGATGCTCCACAATCTTATAATCACTTTTTCGAATCAAGCGCATGAACTCTTTTACGTCTTTCGATGCCGATTCTTTATCACTTGCTTGCGCTGGGACATTCTCAACTGCTTTCCCTTTTCCTTTCGCTAGTCTTTCGGCCTCCACTTCAGGGGATATAAAGATCCTACCACTCCTCGTCATACCTCCTGAACCAACAACATTATCCACAGTCTCGGCTGGCTACTTATTAACATCAATTTTTATCCCGTCACAATACACCTCCAACCCATATGACCATGGGACTGCTTTCGTGTTCTCGTACGGGATTGGCCCGGCCTTGGTTATGGTGATCGGTGGTCGCTGAGCTGGTGCAGCGATAGTGATTGTCTTCCGAGGAATCGTTGCAGTGGCCACATCATTCTGATCATCTGCTACTGCCCCTGCGGGCTCTTCAGTTGCTGCTTGGTCAAACTGCAATATGCCTTCATCAATTAGAGCCTGAATGCCCTTCTTCAAATCGTCACACCCCCCATCTAGGGTCCAACAGTCTAAGCAATACTCGTTACATCCTGGGTAAACGCCCCCTTGTAACAGTCGGCTCTTTATCTCGCTCAGCGGCGTCTTTAAATCTTCAACCTTCATAATCAGATTCAACCCTTCCTCAGTCAGAATGGCGTTTGCCCCATGATTAGGCATGGGTTTCTGCACTATATTCGGACCTGCCGTTCCGAAATTGATAGTCTTATTGTCCAAAAGATCCTGCACAACATGCTTGAAAGCATGGCAACCTTCTATATCGTGGCCCGGGGCCCCAGAATGAAACTCACAGTGCCTGCTTGCGTCGTAACCAAACGGGGGAGCTCCCGTTATCGGGGCCAGAGTTCTTTTCTCTACCAGGTTTAATCCCAACAATGTCTGCAACAAATCTGCGTAGGTCGAGGGAGGCTTCTCAAACACTCTTCTCGGTTTACTACCCTGGAATCTTCGCTGAGCCTGCTGTGCCCCCTGCTGTGGCTGCGGCTGCTGATGCATTGGCTGCTGCTGAGACGGTTGTTGTTGAAGTGGTTGTTGCTGATATGGGATAGTAACACTCGCCACCTGCTGCGGCTGACGATATTGACCTCGTCCCCTGCCTCGGCATCGGCCTCGGCCTCCAAATACTGCGCTTGCCTCGCCCTGTCGGCGCCCACCAAAAGCCTTCCTATTACTGCCAGATGCAGTCGATTCCTCAACCTGGAATTTTCCTTGCTTAATGTTACGTTCAATCTTTTCTCCCATCAGAATGAGGTCTGAAAAACTGGCCAGAGACGTATGAAACAGCATATCATGAAACAAACCTGTGAATGTGCCGACAAACATGTCATTCATTTCCTTATCTTCTACAGGAGGACGGACCCGGGCAGCCATATCGCGCCACCTTTGCGCGTACTCTTTAAAGCTCTCCCCCTTCTTCTGCGACAGCCCTGCCAATTGGACCCGATTGGGCGCCAAATCGCTATTATACTTGTAGTGAGCTACAAATGCCTCTGCCAATTGTTTCCATGTCTTGATATCAGTTGGCTCCAACCCCAAGTACCATTCTAGGGAAGGACCCGACAGACTATCTTGAAAGAAATGCATTAGCATTCTTTCATCAGTTGAGTATGCAGACATCTTTCTGTAATAAGCTTGTACATCCACTTTCGGACATGTGTCCCCTTTATACTTATCAAACGCAGGAGCCTTGAATTTGATTGGCACCCTCAAACCAGGTACCAAACCCATTGTTGCCATGTCCAAACCCACAACACTTTGGTTTAGGACTCCCCTCATTTGCTCTTCCAGCATTCTGATCTTCTGGGAGTCATCCATCGGCCCTTCGAAACCTCCGCCGGAGAAAGCGTCCTCTTGCTGATCTTCTTGCCACATACCATTTCTAGCCCCATACCCATCATATCCATTATTACGTCCAGCTCTGATCTGATTCATCCCCGGACCTCGGCCTCTGTTGTCGTACCCTTGAACACCTCCAGCAGGACCAAAAGCCATAAATCCAGCGCCGTTTCCATTTCCAAAACCTCCGTAACCCTGGTTGGTCGCGCCATAACCATCTTGCCCAAAGCCCTGAGCATTGAAACCATATTTCCCCGCATTATCGAATCCCTGATCATTGAATCCGAATCCAGCATTGACGAAGCCATTGCCTCCCGTATTATCTCCCAAATTGACATCACCCAGCCCAACGTTATGGACAACAGTCTCATTCCCCACTCCGATGTTACCATTCACAGCAGCGGTAGCGTTGTTGACATTAGCAGCAGGTACATTGACTGCAGGTGGAGCCACTGGCGTGGGAGTGCCGTCTCCGTGAACAGTATCGACCCGTACGGACTGATGATCTTCATTACCGTGACCAGCATTTCGAGCCAACAGAGGCTGGACCATGGCCTGCAAATTCTCCTGCCCTTTTGCAATAGCTTCCATGGTCTGCATAAAGAGAGCGAGCTTCTCGCGCACATCTTGCATCTCGTTCTGCATTTGATCCATGATTCTTCGACAGTTGGTGCGGGTAGAATAGCGGTGCGGGTGCTGATCTGCAATCCTGAAAAGTACCTGTTACAGAGCAGGAAATAAGACACTATTCAAAGATTACCTGTAATGCAATATGAATATGAATGCAATGCAATGTGTCTGTGCATTAGGGAAATTCATTCCCCCAGTTCTAGTGTGGAGGTGCCAGTGCGGTGACAGTGCTGACAATAGGAATATCGGAGCTGAATCATAGAAAGCCTCATATATTGCAGGGAAAATCAATAAGCCCAGAGTACAATATCACTGATAGTACAAAGAAGGCATGACCTCAACCAACAATCCTGGTGATGGTCAGCACTATGCAAATAAAGCATACAAGTTACTATATGAAATGATCAAATCCTCCCAAAAGTCTGGTACTCTTCTATCAACTTCTTGGTCTCTGGATGGCTTGGTCGATCAAGCAGCCCTTCAACAAGTTGGTTTCTCTTCTTAAGAACACGGCGCACGTCTTCAGCAGTTTCTTCCCATGTTGCTTCTCCGAAGCAATCTTCTAGCTTTCGCTTCTGAGACACCGCTTCATCTCTGCATTTGATTGCCTTGTTCAGTGCATGCTGGACACTATACCGGGTCATCACTTCTTCCTCACACTTCTTGATGCTAGACTTCAACCTCTCTTCGAGGTCGGAGATTTGCTGCTTCAGCTTATCTTCCCTCTTCTTATTGTTGGTGAGAGTAGCATTCCAAGTCTTATTGCAAGAGGAGATTTCTCGGTGTGCTGCGTCAAGCGCCTTCTTTTTGGCTTCCAGCATGTCATGGGAGCTTCTGAACTCTTGCCCCAGACGTTCGCGCTTCTTCCTCTTCTCAGTCAACTCATCCCCTAATCTGTTCATTAGCTCAATCTGCTGTTGGAAAGCATACACGGCCTTGTTTTTCTCACTGCGTACCTGGGCTAACTCTCGCTCTAACCCTTCGTTGATCTTCATCAAGGCTTCCTTTTCCTTCACAAATTGCTCGTAGGCCTCCCTAGAAACAGTAGTTGGCTCTTCTGCCGGGACGGGAACAGTGACGGGTGCAGCGGGAAATGGCATTAATAACTGACTTGCTCTTTCCTGGATCCAAACCCTGTAAGGCCCATAAGCCTGGCAATCGTTCTTACCTAACAGTGGCTTCCCTTTGCGGTTAATGCGTGTCCAGGCATGTTGCAACTTGGCTAATAACTCCCCCTTCACGTCACCTGTGAAGTACAGTGATTCCCGGACTTCTTCCTCCTGAGGTTGATTCTTCAGTGCATATCCGAACTGACGAATGAATAGAGAAGGGTTGTAATTGATACACCCTTTTCTTCCCATCAGCGGCACATTAGGGTACCCAGAACAGCTGAAGATGAGCTCAGATCCCAACAGGTCTCGATCAAACCACACAACGTCTTCGGAATATAGCCTCATCAGGCGCTCTGACCAACTGGCTGAGGTTGCACTGTCCACAAAGGGTCCCTTCATGGGGAGATGACTTTTGAACCACATACTTAATAGAGGAGCACAGCAGTACACAACTTTTCCCCTTCGGTTTTCGTTCTTGTAGTGCAAAGAGTGGTAGAAGTCTCCGATCAACGTTGGCACTGGGTTGCCTGCAGCAAACAGATAGAAAGCATCCAGATCTACGAAGTTGGGCAAGTTAGGAAACAACACAATTCCATAAATGCATAAAGCCAAAATAGCATTGAAAACCACCCAACAGCCGTTCTTGGCGTACTCTTGAGCCTTGCTAACCAGAAAATCCAGAGAGCAACCGGGAACCCCAAGCCAAGAAGTCACTAACAACTCAGCAGCGTTCATATGCAAGGCTTTGGCTAAGTCCTCCAACTTGGGCTCAGCAGCAGAGTGAATAAAGGGAACCTTGTTCTGCACGGGAAGCTCAGTAAACTCCACATACTCTTCAATGGTAGGCCCTAGAATGAAGTCAGCAAAAGTAAAGCATCTCAATGCGGGGTCATAGAACTGCATCAAGGTGTATAGCCCGTTCATCTCATCAGCAGTGGGCTTGCAGACTAATCTCAGTAATCTCCCATGACTCATTCTGAAGCTTCTCCTAACCTCCTCATCAGCAAGAGATATCAGACCAAGCAAAGAAGTAATATCAGGTGAAGGCAGCTTATACGCAACTGTTTTCCTCAAACCAGCCATAATCAATACTCAGAAGTCTGGGCACTAGAACCGGAGAATATGCAAATGCACCTGCAGCACAGACACACGTTAGTGAAATGCAAGTGGTAATGGGTATGCAGGCGATGCAATGCAAGTAACATGCAACAGGGACCAAAGCTGTAGCTGAATAGCCTGAACCCAATCAAGAAAGGTCTCAGATAGACCATCCAGAAGACATCAAACCCTAGTCTCAGACAAACCTAAAACAAAGCTCCAATACTAGTCTCTGACAGTCCTCAAACCATAACTCCAACTGGTCTCTGACAGACTTCAAGACTCTCAACTGGTCTCTGACAGACCTCCTAACTCTCCATAAATACCCAGGATCTCTGATCAAGAAATAACCGGTAGTCTGAAGGTCTAGTTACCTGCATAACCCCAAACCCTCTCACAGGCGGATGTCCTAGTAACTGACAAAGGTATGGCGTCCTATGCGGTCGTCGGCGTCACAGACTTTCAGGGTTGATGATACGATTCCCAGAAGGAGTGGCATCATCAAATCCTGAAGAGGCCTCACTTAGCCAACTTCCAAATGATCGGTTCCCGGAGTCGACAATTCAGCTGACCAACAACCCCTTCGACCCAAAGGGTAGAAAAAGAAGCCAACCAGAAGAACCTCGTCCGAGTGTAGATTTCATGAGACACTAATGCAAGCAAAGCCGGCACGCGCCCACTACTTTCTACTCTAATTCTAGGTGCACTCAAGCCCAGGTCCGGCTTATCTCTCAATCATAGAACCACCCATCACCCCCAATACAGCAATAACAATCAATATATAATGCTGAAAATAAAGGTCAGAAATATAAATCCATACAAAATCCTCGACGGGAAAACAAGCGTTAGGATTGACTCTCTTAAGGGACGTTGGATCCCAAATGCATAAGAACCATCGCAGTCCTTAGCAGCCAGGGGACGTTGGATCCCCAGCAGAGTCGCCAGCTGTCGCTACTGCGAAAATCGGCGCCGGCTGAACAGAAGAGTCGCCACCGTGCGTTATTTATCCCACGGGAGGGAAAGGAAACGCTCAGAGTAAACCTCGCACAACACGGGAAAGGTATGGTCGTCGCAACCAAAACCTGGATTCGGGAGTCGGTTACGCAAGGGGAAGGTATTAGCACCCCTCACGTCTGTCGTACTCGACGGGATCCACGCTTGTTTTCGGGTATGGATTGTTATTCTATCTAAACTATAGGTCAAGGGTTGAAAGAAAATAAAAATGAAAATAAAATGACTCGGCAAAGTATCGCACTTTATGCCTACGTATTCCCGTCTGGAACGAGAAATCAGAGTCAACGTAGTTCGCCTACCCACGGGAAAGGAGGGGAAGGTTGCTCGCTAGGATATCGCATCATATGCCTACGTACTTCCACACAGCATGGAAGATCAGAGCAAACATAGTTCGGGTCACGTACGACACAAGCTTGTCTTGGTTGATTTTATTCCTTCTGAAAAAGGTTTTCTTGATTGACAGTCCAAGCGGACAAAAATGACGTCCTGATGAGTTCACATTCTTTTACGGAAGAAGTGTCTTTTATTGAGTTTGAAATCTTTACGTGTTTTTTTGTTCGTTTTGAGAAAGAAAGAGACAGAACTCTAACCTACGGTTGCGAAGGGAAACAAACTAACCTAATGTTATCATGCATGGGTTAAGACCTAGTGTCTATCATGCTCCTCTCTTGCACAGAGAGAAACAGAGATCCTAAGGGATAGGCAGAAACAGAAACAATATCAGATATGTACAGTAAAACAGTAAAATGCATGAATGCAACAATACAAGCGAGGCAAGGGAGTCCCACTCAACCTCGGACCTGGAAAACAATAGGCAAAAGTGAACAGACTTCACTCTCAACCCAGCAGGGTAAACAGCAAACAATACAGTCCAGGAAACCAATCAATACATCAGAAATGAAATACAGCAACAAAACAAACAGCTTCAGCAGCTCTGAATCAACATCTGGCTTCAAGTCATCTCCAATCAGTTACAGGCTTCAACAAGCATTAATCTCCATCTTCATGGCCTTCAGGCAAGGGCTCTGATCATCAGTTTCCTATAAGCAATGGCTTTTCTTCAAGTCTCCAATCTTCAGGGATGAACATTAGTCAACAAGAGGAGAGGAATGTTAAACAGTAAAATTCCTACCAAAGGTGGCTCATTAACTGTTAACATTATGCAGACAGGTTTCTCTCAAAAGTTCTATCTTCCAAATACTTTCACTGATCCTTCCAAAGGAAGGAGGTGGATATTTGAAAGAGACTTTGAATCATAGAGAAAGGATGGATGCAGACAAGGCATTCCATGTTTGAGAAGCAAGCTTTCTAATCTAGAGCTCTGCCTAGCTCCTAAACCCTAGTCTCCTCAGCAGCTGCTAGCAAGAACCTCCTCTCCAACTCTGGCAGTTGTTCTTCAATCTCTGGATCCCCAATGGTCTTCATTTCCCCAAGTCTTCAGCTCTCCCAAGTCCCCAGACAATCCCAATACCCACACAAGCAAGCAATAATCCCCAGAGGGCACACCACATCAGTCAATCAGATATACAGCATATTAATAGCAGTAGGGGAATCCTGAATTTTTCTAAGGGATCTAATAACTACCCATAGCCCCTATAGTCCCCATAACTAAACTAGTCAAGCCCTAAGTCCTAAGGGAAAAGAATCAAATCTCCTAAGTCATCACTTAAAACCCTAGCTTTTATTCATGTTATTCACACTTACACTAAGCACCTAAATTTAATTTCTAAAAAATGGGAACTAAATTGAATCTACAAGTTTGATGTCTAACCTAAACAACCTAAAAAGAATGGATGAAAAATATTGAAGCAATTAATAGAACAAAAAATATCAAAATCATGTATGAAATGAAATTATGTAAAATGCTATTTATTTAGAAAATATGGGAAAAATATCAAATAAAAAATAAAATGCCATTTTTATTTTTTATAATTTTCTTGACATCCTAAAGAAAAATATGCAAAAAGAATGAATTAAAAATGATGATTTTTCTATTTATTATGAATTTTATAAGATGCATGAAAAATATAAAGAAAATAAAAGAAAATGCAAAGAAATAGTTGGGAATGGGTGCAAATAGAAACACGCTGCAGTTGTAATCTCAGTTGGGCTGAGGAAGTGGGGGTGCGAACATCAAGTGGATAAGGCCCAGGTGCGCTCAGAAAACATTTGAGAAAATGCCAGAAAAATAGAGACAGGTTCGGTGCAAATAGCATGTGATTCATGTGTATTCGTTTGGGCTTAGTGAAAAGGGGGTGTGAATAGCTGTTGGATCCAAAGCCCACTCAGAGTATTTAAATGAAACGCCGCGTTTCATGTCCAATTCTTCCCTCCGTTTTCAACTTCAAATGTGGAGCGTTGGATGGGGAATTAAGTCAAAAGTCAAGCTGGGATCGTGTGGTGCCAGGGTCATCTTCAACCTTGAGCCCAAACCCTAGCTCAGAAAAACCCTAACCATGCACATACCTTCGAGCTCCCTGCTCTCTCTCCCTGCTCCATGAAATCAGATACTTCCAACAGCAAACTTGCTCTATATCACTCCCTCTACACGTCCATGCCAATTGCTCATCCTAAAACTCACTCAATAAAACAATTCGATAGGTGTAACAGATCTGATCTATCATTTTCCAACTGATATTGATCCTCTCAATTCTCTCTAGAACTCATCCTAAACTAACCTACAACTCACCCTGATCAATTTAAGCACCTAATCTAAGATTATCTCTCATGATTCTTGACATTCTAAGCTTCACCAGAATTGGTGCACCATGATCAATATCCATGAAACTTGTCCAAACTCTCCAAAATCAATCATCTCACTTATCCTAACCAATCTAAACTAACAATTCCCTATAATTCTCATTAAATCATGCAATTCGAAGGAAGTTACCAACCTGTTGTGATGATGAAAACAGCTATGGAATCCTCTTGATCCAATGCTTGAAATGAGGGGAAACTGATCAGTGAACTTGGTGATGAGTTCTGTATGCAATCAAAGATGCTCCAAAGCTTTGGATCTCCTAATTCCAAGATTCTTGCACTTTGAATGATGATGATGAATAGCACGATTCCTTGCTCAATTTGCCAAATAAATGTGTGGATTCTGATCCTTGTGTGATGATGATGAAGATTGAATCAAGAATATTGAAGATTGATGGAGATTATGGAGATTTTGGAAAGCTTATGCAAGTTGAAGAAAGTATGGAAAAGTTGGGGTTTTGAACAAATGGGAGCACCAACCCTTGCATGAACCAGCTTGCATGAATATATAGGTTGCATTAGAACCTCCTAGAAACTTGGAGAAGTTTCCCTTACACTTTTCCCTTTCAATTTGGATTATGTTACTTTCAATTCAAGCAACCATGGATAACTCACAAATTATGACCTAACCTCAAAATTACACTTTAGCCAATGTCTTTAAAATGCCTTTTCCATTCAAAATGACCTATAATTTGGCATCATTTGGCCAAGATATGAAAAATATCATTTTTTAAGCCATTTTTCTTCATTAAATTCACCAATTTTGAAACCTTGTGCTATGATTCTTTCCAATCTCTCATGGTCACTTTTCTAGACTCAAAATGTCATTTGGAGCAAGTTTTATGTTGTAAGTTTTTCCATTTGAGGCCTCCTTGTATGAGTTTTGGACATAGGTTAAAATGACCTGTAATTCACAAATGACCAAAATACCCTTTGCTTGCCAGGATCATAAGTTGAGTTCCACACATGATATGGAGGCATACTATACCATTCTAGAAAGATAAGACAATGAGGAACAATTCTTATGTTGACCAGAAATTCATTTGAAATCTCCTTGAGGGGTAAAAGTTGCTTGGAAGTTAAGTCACTTTCACAGACAAAATTTCAGATACCTCAGATGACCTGTAACTTGCAAGGACCATAACTTGAGTTATATAAATCTCCTTAATGTATTCCACCACTCAAATTAAAGGTCTTGAGATCCTCTACAAGTTCCATGTTGGCCAAGAAGCCATTTGAAGCTTGCATTTTGACTTATCTTGCTTGGAAATTTGACCTAAACTAGGGGATTTTACATAGAAACCCTAATTTAGAAACTCCTCTTCTCCTTGATTTCTCTTGATTTCTTCTTAGCATGACAACATATCCTTATTCTCCATGTCAAATGATGAACCCCACATCTCTCCAATAGCCCTTAATGCCTTTAAATCAATCAATTGACCTAGGGTTGACCTAGGGTTGACCCAGATGAAACCCTAGTTGACTGTCTTCAACTGCAATTCTTGTGATCACATCAACAACTTGTTCTCTTCTCCAAATGACTTTCTAAATCCTCCAAGATGTCTAGATACTCCCCATGCTCTCAATTCTCAACTCATGATTCCCTTGTTGATCCTCAGACACCCTCAGTTAGGAGGTAGACTCAAGGCTTGATCTGCTGAACTCTTTGCTTTCAAATTCTTTCTTGATGACTTGAATGAACTTGAATTAGGATAATAACCTCTTGATAGGCTTCCAGAGATGATAATAATGATTGGACCCCTGTTGAATGACTTGCCATGCTTATGCTATGCAGATGAGTAACCTATGTACATGACTCTATATGCAAATGCTAATGGGATTGAAACATAGACCAAGTGAATAAGGCTGAGCAAATTTTAGGGTGCAACAGAACCCTTTTGAAAATATTGAATTGTAATAACCGATGATAAGTTGGGAGTCGAACAGGTGGATTTACCTGTTTTTAATCACTTATTTCAAAACCAATTATTTCTGCCTTTTTCTTTATTAATCGAATTTCTAATCAAACAACCCCCCAATTCGTCTCAATTGGCTACTTTGAATAAGAATCCTTGTGAATCGACATCCGAGTTACCGTCGCTTTACTACGTTTTTCAAACTGCTCAGTTTTGATCCGAGGTCGAATCCGAAGACTTTCTTTCACCTAAACTTAACTACTTCTAAGCATGCTGCTAATCAACAAGACAAACACGAATCGCCTTTTTCACGGAATTCCCACCAGTTCTCAAATGATCAAAACTAAATGGATAGAAACCCTTAATTCTCCCTGGGGAAACTTCTGAGAAATCTTGAGGAAGACGATCAGTAACAAACCCTAGGACCCTTTGAATCCGAATGGTTATACCTTGAAATGTTTGACTTATGAGAATAAGTATCATTTACACTAGAAATCAGTGTATCTGTACACACTTATTAGTCCTAATAAGCATGTACACAAGACTGTATGACCTAAAGATGTTATGCAAGATGATGCACAAAGAGATGGGATCTTAGGGTCAAAAATCAGGGTATGACACTTGGGTGTGGGTGAACCTTTAATTGAATTTAGGCAACCATTGGAAAATACCTTTAGGAACCAAGAATCTCTTAAATCGACATTTGGCAATGATGTGACCCTTCTTGCAACAATACAAACAAGTACAATTAATACGGGAGTTGCATTTGCTATCTTTATCTCTAATCACATATGTATACTTTTGATATGGATTATTCATACTTTCTCCAAAATGTGTCCGATCAATAGCAAATGTGACTTTAGGCTTTAGAGCCTTGTCTAATTTGACTTTAAGAGATCTAACCTCCTTTTGTCAAATATGACAAGTTTCACAACCCCAATTTAACCAAGTACTTTTGTCCTCCTCAATTTCAGTTTTTGTTGCTTCCACCATGGAGTTCTTAAGAGCTTCTAATTTCTTTTTGGAATCAGAAATCTTTTTCTCTAAATGTGAAAAAATTCCTTATTTGAAGCTAAGCATTTAAAAGCTTATTTAGCCTCATGGTGGAAAATATCAAAAGCCTTTTGCAATTCCAAATGAGACATTTTATTAGAGTGATCATATTTAGAGTGTCTTACCTCTTTCTTCTTCCTTTGATGATCTATGAGACAAAGGTTGACGGGTTCGTCTTCATCGCTTGAGATATCTTCACTAGAGGACTCACTATCATTTTTCCAAGCAATGCATTCCCTTCTAGGTTTTCCCGATTTCTTTTGTTGACAGTTCTTCTCCTTTCCTTTGTCTTTCTTTATCAATGGATAATCCAGCTTATAATGACCGGTTTTTCCACAATTGTAGCATGACCCTTTCGATATGCCACCCTTGTTGCCTTCATTCTTCGAGGACTTTGGTTGTTGTCGAAAGTTGATGAGATTCTTGTCCGAGTGTTGAATACCATTTTTCCGGATATATCTATTATATCTTCTCACAAACAACCTTATATCTTCACTTGTATCTTCCTCATCATCAAGCTTCCCTTTCTTTTCCCTTTTCTCATGTTTGTCAAGACTTATGAGCACTTTCTCATGTTCATCAAGCTTACCAAATAAAGTTGTGATGTCCAATATAGTGAGATCATTGGCTTCCTTGATCATCGTGACCTTTGGTTTCCATTCCCTACTAAGACATCTTAAAATTTTATTAGTAGAAACTTCATTAGAAATGAGTCTTCCAAGTGTATATAAGCGATTGATTACATGAGAAAATATCTTTTGTATTTCAGAAATGGTTTCACCTTGCTTCATGTGAAAGAGATCAAACTCTTGTGTCAAAGTATTGATTCGAGCTAGTTTGACATCATTAGTTCCCTCATGGGCAACTTGCAATGCGTCCCACATAGCTTTAACAGTAGTACAATGGCAAACTCTATAATATTCATAAACTCCCAAATAAGATATTAGAATATTTCTAACTTTCCAATCGTAACTATACTTTTCTCATCTTCTTCGTTCCATTGTGCTTCCGGCTTAGGCTCATGGTTATTTCCATAGGACCATTTTGAGTAACGCTCCATACATTTCTATCAATGGAATTGATATGCACACGCATACAATCTTTCTAATAATTATAGTTCTCAACTGTAAAAATCGATGCTCTACTGTAAGCCCCTTTTGGTTCGTTAGCCATTTTCTAAAAAGTTATATGCGAAGCACTAGATGAACCGGTGCTCGTGATACCACTTGTTAAACGATGAAAATGATCTAGAAGGGGGTTGAATAGATCACTAATTTACTACAAGAGTCTGCGCTTAAAAATATGGTTTTAAAAAATTGTGCGGAAGCGTCCGAGGAACCAAGTCGTCTAAATGAACTGTTACCGAAAAGATCGGATATGCGACAAGCCAAATGGAACAACAATTCTAATGAGAAACAAAATCAATATTTTGATGATTAATCAATAAAAACAACAACACTTTAGAGTTTCCAATGTCCAATCACTTATAAAGTGTAAATTTAATTTGATAATAAAGCAAACAGTTTGTGTGCGATCAATTCGTCGAACACTTGGTGTGCAAAACACCCCAAGTGTTGTTTCCTATGTAATGTAAGTACATAACTTTTGTAATTACAATCCAAGTAATTTCAGCACTACACTGCAGCAGAATTTTATCGATCAATTGATATTACACAAACGTTAATAATTCAATGTAAAGAGATAGAGAAAGATAGAACAACACCAGATTTATTTAGGCGGATCCCCTTTCTTCCTCGCTTAGGGTACGTTTGCCCCCAATTCTAAAACTAGAATTGAGATATGTATTATCTTGTTGCAAAAATTTATACAAGAGAATCAATAGTCACCACACACTCAAAACTAGTTGTTGATGTTGATATTATGTCTTCTCTCCCCTTGATTCAAGATGAATCAAGTGCCTCAAACATGTTGAACAAACCTCTGGTTACCGCTACTTGTCTGAACAACTCCGTCGGTCTTCAAAAATTTCACTCGGCTGATTTCAATCCCTTTCGAACCCAAATCTTCCTTGCACAATCCTCTGGTTAACGCTACTTGATTGAACGAACCCACCGTTCTTTAATCCCCTTCGCTCGGCTGAATCTGGGAAGAAAAGATTTGTGCAAAAACCCCCAAGTCCTCAAGATCTTGAAGGACAAAGCCCTAACGATTTTATTTCAAGAAAAACCCACAAAAATCTCAACCTAAAACGAGATACACAATCCTACGTTTGGACGTTATCACCTCAATGATGAAAATTATCAACAAAAATTGTTATGCATAATTGTTGAGAAAATTCAAGAATGAGGATGAAGATGACGAGAACAATTTGGTGTATATCTTTCACTTTTTTTGTCATATGTTAAAATGATGAGACAATATATATATATATATATATATATATATATATATATATATATATATATATATATATATATATATATATATATATATATATATATATATATATATATATATATATATATATATATATATATATATATATATATATATATATATATATATATATATATATATATATATATATATATATATATATATATATATATATATATATATATATATATATATATATATATATATATATATATATATATATATATATATATATATATATATATATATATATATATATATATATATATATATATATATATATATATATATATATATATATATATATATATATATATATATATATATATATATATATATATATATATATATATATATATATATATATATATATATATATATATATATATATATATATATATATATATATATATATATATATATATATATATATATATATATATATATATATATATATATATATATATATATATATATATATATATATATATATATATATATATATATATATATATATATATATATATATATATATATATATATATATATATGATGCCTTGACCAACTAACAAACATAACAACAATTTGAAGTGAGACAGATAAGAAAAATAACAGGAATTTCGCGAGCGGTTGACCTAAGCTTAAAGGGGGTCGACTTGAGCACACCCGAGAGAAAGACTATGCAAAAATTGAAGTTGTGCGTCGATCAAAACATTGTATATGCGTCAACGCAAGCTTGCCCAAAAATTACAAACACATAGACTTACAATATGAGTCGACCAAAGGGTCGGGGCGAGCACACCCGAAAGCAAAGAATAGAAAACCAACTTATGTGAGTCGACCAGAGCCGAGTTTAACTCAACTCAAACACCCTGAACTTCCAAAAATGAATTTTTTGCTCATAGTTTGGTCCACCTAAGCTATGTTTATGCATACCTAAGTCACCTAACATGATCAAATACACACAAGACATATATGACATGCTCCTATATGTATAGACACATGATTTTAGAATTTTTTGTGCATTGTAAAGTATGAATGCAAGATAAGACGCGATGATACCGTCCAAATTACAAAGTACTAGCTAATACACGTTTTGACATCATTAAAATAAGGACTAAGACACATTGCCCTCACACAAATTATCCAAGTTAACGTGAAAAAAGAGTTACTATTGAGAAATGTACGTTTGAAACACCATGCATTTTATTAAATAGAAATTTACTTTCTTTTACCAATTGCTTTTTACTACATTTATTTTACTTTGAAATTATTATTTTTTTGTTGCTTTATTTTACCAAACTTTTATAAAGTTTAGTTCTTTTCAACAAACAATCAAAAACACCATTTTCACGACAAATGAATATCGTCGAAGTGTTCTATAATTTTCCAAAAATATATTAGACACAATAATTATGTCCTTACGATTCATTGGTTGATCCTACAAATAAATCAAATTGATTTTGTAGAAGACCAGCGATTATTTATTGGTTGATCCTGCAAATAAATCAAATTGATTTTGTAGAAGACCAGCGATTATTTATCAATTTTTACAGTAAACAGTTAGATAAGTGAAAAATGAAACAGTAAAAATTACATAAAATTTATACACTTATTTTCACATTTTTCATTTTAATTTTGATATCTTATTTTATATTTCCATAGTTTAAACATATTTTTCTCCGATAAAATTGTACTTTTAATACTCTCTTCAACTTATTGTCTTAATTAAAAAACTTTTGTATATTAGACAAAACCAAAATTTATCTTATTAATATTACTTAAATAATTCATCTAGAAAAACCAAAATTTATCTAATCTAATATTACCTAAATAATTCATCTCAAAAATACATCGCACATGCCTTAATCTAGTATAAATAATTGTGATGTCCTGTGTAAAAAAATTAACGGCCCATATCAATTAATCTCTTCAAATTAATAAAATGAATAATTGTCTTAGAAAATAGCATTACTTTAACTAAATTTAAACTTTAATAATTAAATCTTTAAATTTGAGAAAATTGAGTATTGAAGTAAACTTTCATTAATCTAGAATTATTTAATATCGAATGTAAACGGTATAAACTTTCATTAATCTAGAATTATTTAATATCGAATGTAAACGGTACCTTTTTAAGGTATGAGTAATATAAACAATGTCCAATTATTCAAAAAAATGCCATGAACAATTTCTTATAACTATTTGAGTAACAATCACAATAATCTATGTGTAGAGAAAGATAAAAAGCACAGATTTATTATAACTATTTGATTGCTGCATTATTCTAGACTAGTTCACCAATTTCGATTGAATAAAGATACATTGACATCACCAATAATTTTTTTT
Organism: Lathyrus sativus; assembly: GCA_963859935.3. NCBI lineage: Eukaryota > Viridiplantae > Streptophyta > Magnoliopsida > Fabales > Fabaceae > Lathyrus > Lathyrus sativus. Next base: position 264,459,845 of record OZ012735.1, read on the forward strand.
CGTAAAATTTAATGAATTGAACGAAATCACAAATACACACTTGATCGTGTCAGACATCAGACACATCTTTATTCAGATGTGCGAGTGCGACAGAAGTAGACATAAGACACATCTTTATTCAGATGTGCGAGTGCGACAGAAGTAAAAATCTTCTCAAGATAAACAATCAGCGTGAAAGTCCAGTTTATGCATACTACAGAGTTCAAATATCTAAAGAGTTGAAATCTTGAATTCTGGACTGAAAAACATCATCATAATGCACCATTCTTACATTCTCCGGTAATTTCGATCTCTTCGACACCAAAAAAATTAAAAGTTCACACACATACACACAGAACATGCATGAGAGAAGATGAATGCTCTATAATATGCTTCTATCATAAGGAAAATTGACCAATCTTAACCTTCTTCAGATAGGCATGTAACTGCACAACTCACCCTTCTGAGCTTAGAAGACGAACGCAGTGTGGTTGCCGACGGAAAAAAATAATCTCATGATGCGCTATCACTTTCATATTCTTTCTTAATGATTTCAAACACAATTTCGTTCCAAGTATCTACAGGTCCTGGCATGCACCAATGCAAGCAATCTTGTGGTGGCGGCCTTCCATCTCTGCCTCGTGTTGTAATCTTATTAGGATCCGTGCTCCTATACGGACCAGGATGACCATCGTGCCGATATTGAAAGGCTTCAGTAATATCCATCAATATCATCCTCGATCCATTTGTCGCCTTTTTTACCACACGGTTAAAACCTGTAACCTGTTGCTTGTACATCGCAGCATTATACTTATTTTCCACCAATTCACCAGGCACAAGAGGCTTAACTTTCCCGGTGCATGATCCACCGGTGTTCCATCCTCCACCCTCATAATGATCGGGCGAATAGGAGCGTAAAATTGTAAGCCCGGTATAATTAGGATGTGTAACAAGAGTGGTTAAAATTGTTTCAACGGATATACCAAATGCTTCAACACTGTTGATCTTCATGTGCTGAGACTTGTCCGGCCACCATAATTGTCCTCCTACTATCTCGTTGTTCAAAATGTATACAGATTGCTTAGTAAACCAATGGCCAGAAGAAAGAACAACTACGTCAAATGTTGGGAGAAATTCCATCAACATCTCATCAGGGGATTCAAGATAGAGTTTCTCCACACCCGCTGGAGCAAAGTCAAATGGTTCTGAATTGTGTTTGACAAGCCATGACGACCATATCCGAATAATCGTCACAGATGTAGACTCAAAATAGTATCGCCTCATGTTGCGAGTACCCTGATTCTTTGGCTCCTCCACCTGAAATATCATAACTTTGCAGTTAAAGTTGAACCTTTAATCTATGAATTACTGACACAGACACTAGATACCAAACACGACACTGATCATTCTATTAGTTATGCTAATAAAATTAGTATCGACATGTTGAAAATAACCTGCCAAAGAATGCACATCATTGACTCCATCTGGTTTCGAGCAACTGAATCTCCAATGAAAGCCAATGTCTTGCCTCTCATTAGCTCCAAAAACTTCCTCGGATCAAATCGTGGGATGTCACACTCAAAAGGCTTCCATCGCCAGTTCTCATAATCCTTATCAGGCCTACCATTACCCTGGCAATTCTGCGTCTGTGTCAGTACAGGACACGACTTGTTTGTGTATAACGGTCCCGATGGATCATAGATCCAATTTCCATGGTATAAATCACAACCTAATTAACAATGAAAATAACCATTCAATAAACTGAGTAGATATATAGAATTAGAGTAATTTCAAGAAAATCAATGGAAAGAAAATTAAGTGTGTTTAGTTTTGAGATGAAATTGACGTTGAATGAATTGATTCTGTTAAACCGGTTATGAACTTATCACTAAAAATGAGTTGAATGGAAAGTGATTTGTGTTCGGATACATGCATGTAAAAGAGGATTGAACAACAAAATGGAGGCTAAAAATCAATTATAGAAGCAAAACCTACAAACTCAAACTTCGTGTTAGAATTAATTATAAAGGCAAATTCAATTATACAGTTATACACGATAACATCCAAACATGTCAAAACCAATTCTACTTCTCTAGAATCTATTGTCTCTTTCAAAAATTGAACCAAACATACTTAAGAATGGTAAGTAAAATGAAAAATTGAAAACAAGTTCGCGCAACCGTGCAAGACAATTAGACAACAACAAATGCAATATGAATTACCGAAAACCGCAAAGGATTCATTATTGCCTTTTATTCAAAAATTACCTTTTACAATTGAGGAATTGCTACCAACCACTGGAATACGTGCTTTTGAGGCCAAACCCGAAGTTTCTAAGCCATTCACCTCCTTAGTTACAGGAACAATTTTCGGCGAAGTAGATTCCCTAAAGAGTACTTGTGAATTCGAATTATTACCAATTCGTTCTATCTTGCTATTATCACTCGACACAACATTCGAAACTATTGAAGGTTGCAAATCAAAGAGTGTTTTATTCCCTCCTAAACCTAAACTTGCATTCATTTGAATTTGTGAACTCTCTACACCATAGAAATGACCATGAACAGATGAACTAATAGGGTATGACAGAAAAAACCATGAAGCAAAAGTTATGATTACCACTACTACTCCAATTGAAACAACAACCCAAGAAAGTGGTTTCGAATTCGAAGAACCATTAGGGGATGCAACCATCCAAGTCATGTCTTTCATTTAACTTCAAATTCCACACTAAACTAAACCCTAAAGCTTATATAAACTTTCCGAAATATAGAAATCGTTCTCATAGACGGCGCCAATGATCTGACGAATATCATACAATGAGTTGTTGAGTTGTACCAAATCAAATCACCATCAATCACCAAATAGAAACCTGCTATATCCACCAAAATAGATCAAACAAAACAATCAAAAAGTGAGTGAAAATGACAACAAACTATATGATATGAACATTAAAGCCAAAAAAAAAAGGGTCATAGTCATACTATAACTTTTACTTGCTCTTGTAGCACAAATATATAAGAGAAATTCAGAAACCATAAAGAAACAAACTTTAGGTTCAAGATTCAAACCCCACAAGAAAAAAACACATTTTTCAAACGAAATTGAAAAGCCCAGAAAGGGAAAGTGATAAAAACAATTGGGGTCAAACAATGAAATCACAAAAGTAGAAAAACCTACGTTTGAAGGAGGTGAATGTGTATACAAAGTTGAAGAAGTAGTTAATGGAGTAACTCACTGACACGCTCTTTTATGATATACATTCTTAATTCTTCTTTCTTCATCTAAGAAATCACCGTGTGCACGTGAGAGAGAGAGAGAGAGGACGAAGTTATATGGATTCTTTCTTACACTTCATTGACTAACATGATTTTTTGTAGGAAAGAATGTAGGCAAAACTCAGACGTATTAAATGTGGAATAATGAAGAATTGATACTGGAATATTAAATGCTGATTGATTGCTTTTCATCTTTGGGAATATTTCCTCTTATTTCTAATATAAGCACTAAATTGTACCCAAAATATATATATATATATATATATATATATATATATATATATATATATATATATATATATATATATATATATATATATATATATATATATATATATATATATATATATATATATATATATATATATATATATATATATATATATATATATATATATATATATATATATATATATATATATATATATATATATATATATATATATATATATATATATATATATATATATATATATATATATATATATATATATATATATATATATATATATATATATATATATATATATATATATATATATATATATATATATATATATATATATATATATATATATATATATATATATATATATAATATATATATATATATATATATATATATATATATATATATATATATATATATATATATATATATATATATATATATATATATATATATATATATATATATATATATATATATATATATATATATATATATATATATATATATATATATATATATATATATATATATATATATATATATATATATATATATATATATATATATATATATATATATATATATATATATATATATATATATATATATATATATATATATATATATATATATATATATATATATAAGTAATAAAAAATTTTTTAATGATTTTAAGGTAAAATACTATTTTTATCTCTATAACTTTGTATTCAGATTAGTTTCTTAATTTTTTTTTCGTGTTAGATTGATCCTTTAACTTTTTAAATGTATTATATTAGTCTTTTTGTTTAATTAGTGATGAATTTAACGATCGATTTTTGAATTTTTTCGTGGTTAATTAGACGAAAAGGATTAACATAGTACGTTTTGAAGAGTTAGGGACCAATCTGATACGAAAAAAATTAAGGGGCTAATCTGAATTCAAAGGTATAGTTAAGGGATCAAAAATGATATTTTGTCTATATTTAAACAAAAATTATCTATCATTATTATATTCAATGTCATTATTTTAAATATCTCTATTTTTTTTTAATTTCTATGTTTTTAACAATTTTCAAGATAAAAAGTATGAGTATAATTAAAAAGAGTATAAGATTTAAATGTATTTAGAAATTTTTCTTAAAATGTTGGTTTCTTTTTTTGTAAAATTGCTTATATATGAGATCAAAGAAAATATTTCACAAGGCAAAAGTAAAAAAAGTTTTAACAAGATTTCCTAATCTTTTGCTAGGGTTTGTTTTTTCTTCTCTTTTTTAGAAGCATGTTCTTTCAGTCTTACGCTTGTGTGTTAGATTTGATCTACCGTGTTACCAGAATATAATGAAAAGTCAGAATATTGAAGCGTCATCTTTACAAAAGGAGCAAGAAGAAGAGGGATTTTGCTTTGACCTGGATGAAGATGAAGATTATTCATGCGATCTACGGTGGTGCTTCGAGGGGAAGGTTCTTGTGTGATAGACCAGTTCATGTGAGATCAATGAAGGTAAGAGTAGCAGATATGTGTAGACCAATGAAAGGTATGACTATCAAACATAGGGGTGTTCGTGAAGGTGAGAAAGGTACATAAGAATGGGGGTTGAATCGTGTTTTCCATTTCTTTAATTATACATCTGACCAAAGTTCAGAATCTGAACTGGTGTTCAAATTCTATTTATACTTAGCAGCGGTGTTAACAAAAGCAAATAAATGAAAACAAAAGCACAAAGATTTATATTGGTTCTCCTCCAACTGAGAGTAGTTTAGTCTCCTTGCTTCACACGAGATTTTCATTATAACCAAATCATGATTACAATCATTTATGTATTCTCCATAAGACTTTAACACTAGTCAGATCCTCGGTCCAAGACTTTCTATTTAAGTCCTCCAGACTCAAGACTTCTGTTCCAAGTCCCATGAAACGAGTCTCCTTGCTTGAACCCCTCAGATTCAAGACTTACTGCTCCCAATTTCATGAACCGAGCCAACCTGTCCAATTCACACTGGCCCAAGACTTCTTGCTTGCATGCCCCTGACACAAGACTTCTTGCTTAATCAATCCCCATGATTAAGTCTTTCATTACTCAAACACGTAGCATGAGACTTACATAACTCAAGCATCTTGGCAAGATACTTCCTTGCTTGTATCCCAATAATATAAGACTTCTGCTCAATCAATATACTTGATTAAGAATTTCAACACTCAAGCATATAGCAAGAGACTTACATAACTTAAACATCTTGACGAGAGACTTAATCTAAACTGCTAAACAAGTTCAGTAGAATAGATAGCAAGGTGTACTTGATACTAATATCAAAGGTACAAAAAATCATCATTAACAAAGACCTAAAGCTCTTAAGATTTCTAAGATATTCAATGTGTAAAAAAATCTTAAGGCTTTTACAATTACAACCTATAATAGAAAATCTAAATAAACTATTGAGTTGATAATTGCTGATCTTGTTACACCATCTTCTGGCCAATCCTTGTTAAAGATGCAGTTTGAACCTTCACCCACTTATATAGTTTTTGTAGTAGACTAGCCGTTGGATGAGATAACTTGATCAGTGTTTTTTCTTTACTCCATAGTACAAGAGCCGTTGAAGATAGATACACCAAAACATCTTGATCCATGTGTAACATGTTTAACCGTTGAGTCTTTAAGAAGATCTTGTATTATAAAGTTGTTGGAGAGGATATCCGTAAAGCACGTCAACCTTTCTTGAGCCTTTTAAACTCATACTCCAATTGACTAACTGGTTTGACAATGCAACTTGCTTTATGCAATACGGACAACTTCAGCTTTATCACCAACTCTGAACGATACTAGAAGTCAATTTACATTCACCAAGTGTAGAGACAATTATGTTGCTTCTTTTGATGATGAGACCATTAGCTTCATAGTATACGTTAGACATCACTTAGCAAATGCTCTTCAGATTTTGCATCACCAGAAGCTAGCAATTCAGCTTCTCTCATGTGTGCCTTTGTATATTAGATTCTCTATCTGATATTTACAAGTATTAGAATCTGCATACAAGAAACAAACATCAAATAAAACCATTGTTCTTTAAATACTTTGTTATCATCAAAACCCAAGAAATACATGTCATGAACAAATCTTGTTCTAACAATCTCCCCATTTTTGAGGATGACAAACATAAGTATTTAATAGAATAATGTTGGGTAGTTACAAATTTCTTTGCAACATCAGAGTATGAGGTTTGTAAGCTTCTCCTGAGTCTAATAGTCCAAAGTTGAGTTCTTTTACCCACCCTAAGTACCACTTTAAGAAAAAGTAATTTAGTTTTCTTAGTAACATCAGAGTCTGGGGTTTGTAAGCTCCCTATAAATCAAATTATTCCAAACTTGAGGTTTGTAAGATTCCCCTAAGTCAAATCGTTCCAAACTTGAGGTTTATAAGTCCCCCTAGTTCTATATTTAAGAAAACCAAAAATAATATTTTAACTTCCTTTGCCAACACCAAAATACGAGGTTTGTAAGCTCCTTTTGAGTTTGATAGGCTAAGGTTGAGGTTTGTAAGCTCCTCCTTAGTTAAAATGTGTCGCCCGAGCAAGATAACCATAATAACATAAATTTAAATAACAAAATTATAAATGACCATTATGTATAGATTGAATAGGTTCAATTTTCTAATTAAATACTTACTATCATTTCTCCCTCTTTTGTCACATCAAAAAGAATTAAAAAAAGAAAGAAAAAGAATTATGGTCAGAAATGTATAACAGGTCATTAAGGATTGTCAATGCAATTATTGGTCGTAACAGTCCATAAAATCGAGTAAAGGATTCTTATTTCGTCGATTAGGATACTCAGAAGTCATTATAAAAGCATCCAAAACCTAATTCATTTTCATCAACATCTACAAGAGTCATGGAGTCATCAACTGAGAGCAAAAAGGCTTTTATAGTGACATAAATCACACAGAACTCTACAAGCCTGAATGTCCAAAACCTTCAAAAACTGGAAATTTTTTAGTCATCCACTATTGGGCTCGTGCCCTCGGCAAATATTACTTCTGACAAAGCTACGTCAGCAGTTCCTCAACATCCTATAGAAGTAGGTTCTTTAGTTTCTGCGATGAAGCCTAGAAAGAAATCTATGAAGAGGTCTAGGAGAAGAAAGTTCAATAAGAGGTTTTACCATTCTGTTATCCCAGAACCAGACGAGGAAGATATTTATGAGGATGAACCAGAAGTTGACTATGATAACTACTGCTCCTACAAGGCAAAAGGATGACTTAGATGGGGATACATTCTAAGAATATTCACTTCCTTTTGTAAAACTATTTTGGTAATCCTTTTGCTAGATTAATGAAGATGTTTTTTGACCAATTTTTATTTATTTACATTTGCATGCACACAACCACATAACTCATCTTTTGATTATCTGGTAAAACATTAATGAAGTAATAATGACACAAGAAGCAACAGTTAAACATGTTAACTATAATACTTACAATTGTTAAAAGGAATTTTAATAGGTCAAACTATTAGATAACATTTCCAAGAGTCATCATTAAAACATTGATTTGACTTAATCAATATTAAAATAACAGATACTCAAGACAATAAATGTAACAAGTCTATAAAAACTCATAGATGCCTCTCTCCCTTAATCACTTAATCTTTAGAACACCAAGATGTATGAATAAAAGCAAATATGGGTTCCAAAGAGAGATTTCAGAAGGCCATCATATTGAATGCATCAACTTAAGCAACCTAAGGCAAAGTAGCAGTTGAAGGATCTACTAGCAAGTATATGACTTCAGAAGCGCACACCTCTTCAGCATCCTTTGTGAATACTTCCAGAAGAAGAAGAACTTCTGAGTACAAACGCATAAACCATCTGAGAAAGAAGGCTTTGGAGTTTGCTAAGGAATAATGGCAAGATTATTTAGATAATATGGACATGTTAGATGATCTTAGGGAATACCTTAGAACAAATCCAACAGACTAGAAAGTCTAAATAAGTTGTAATATCTCCTAGTTTATTAATGAGAATTATTGCACGTTTTGAGTTCTTAAACATATTTATTTAATCCTTTAGAACAACAATGAATATATAAATAACAGTTTAAACTGCACAACATCATGAACAAACACAAATTATTAATAAGATTACTTAATACAAAGGTTTTAACAATTAGAAAGCATAATTATGTAGAAATCTAACATCAGAATCTTTCATAGATAGCTTCAAACTTGTCTCTCCAGATTTTAAATGAATCAGCATCTGAACTTATGGTAACTCTCTACTGAACAAGTAATTATGAAAGAACTCGTCCATAAGGAATGAAGAAAATTTTTTCCTTGTGAAAGGAAAAAAAGTCTTCTTCAAAAAGTCAAACATAACTTGAGGAAGATCAGTCTGCAAGTCTGAATTGGGAAGTAGTAGCATATCTTTTTCAATAGGGTCCACGAGGTCTAAATCCTTATCCTTAGGCAGCAGATTTGAATTTAGAATCTGATTCCAAACAATTGCATCAGGACAAAGATTTGAGACCGCTGATGTATTAGATGGATCTACAAAGATACGCCAAGTATGAAGATAGTGCTCCCAAACAAGAGTTCCTAGAATTTCTCCAATTTCCTCATAATGATCACGCTAGAAATTGCTTTAGAGGTTACAGTTATAGAAACACCAGTTGCTTTAGAAAGAATAGCGCATTCAGGATTCAACTCAACAATAGACGCATTAATTCAAAACTCTTTGACAAGATCTGGATAAGGGAAACCTTAGAGCATCTCAAAGTATCAATTCCATCTTTGTTTAAACACAGTCTTCCAGAAGTTAAAATCAAATATAAGCAACTCATCAAAATCCACAAACTTTTCATTAATGACAACCAGTTGATTCAAAGAAGAATTGACTATCAGAACACAACCAAAGAGAAAACAAAAAGAAAAAGAACTGAACAAGATTCTAAAGAAATAATAATCTTGTCAGAAAAGAGTACAAAATGATGTTTCACAAGACAAGGGATAGAGACAACAAATATATAAAAACAAGACATCATTACCCAAAGGTTCTTATCTAGCAGACCTTCTGAATCCACTAGATGATTTTCGAACTTATGAAATTCAAGTAATATAAGATTTTTAAAAAACCTTTTACTTAAACTACTTAATCAGAAGTAAAGAATCTTCTTATAAATCTCAGAATTTGACAATTTTTAGAAGCCATCATCCATCAGATTCTTGTAGATCTAGACTAAGAGAGAGATATCTTCTGTCAGTCATCAGTCTCTAAGATTATATTCAGAACCAACATTTCCTCTTGAAACAAGAGTCATGAGTGATTAAAGAATATTGAATTGTTTCCTTTGATAGCTAACAAGTAGTAGTAACATCACAAAGAGTGAGGAAATTGTTTCCATAAATATGATAGGCATCTAGATTAATGAAATATTCAGTATAGATAAGTGCAACATAGTTTCTTCTTAAAGATTTCTGAAGATTCTTTCAATAAGAGAACTTCTTTAGAAATCTAGCAGAGACTTTGTATTAACATATACGAAAACATCTCATTGAATCAAGAGATAAGCTAGAAAAGAACATAACCCTTTTTTTATTATTTTCTCGGTCATACTCGTATCATTATTCAGACTTGACCATAGAGTCTGAACACCACTTTGAATGGATTCTGATTCAATGGCTGTTAAACCATTGACTCCACTTATCCCACCAAACTCAGTACCTCTAGTACTTAAGTCTGGGATATAAGTTCTTCTTTCATCAAATATTGTAAACAACCTTTGATAAATGCCATGGAAGATGCCTCTTCTTCTTTCTTCCATATCTACAGCAACTACATTTGAATGATGATACTCATATTTCTATGAGACCATACATAAATTTCCAGACAGGTTTTCCTTCGCCTTATGCCACATTCTGATAGCAGTACCATGATTCATTCTAGAGTATCAGTCTAGAATAAATCATAATATGACCAAGATCTTGTTCTTAGTAGAATCATTAATTTTATTGTCTCAACTCAAGACTTTGAGATCCTTGATAAGCAAAGAACCAAATGATGTTAGCTATAAGAGAATGGCATAAAACAAATTAAAGCACCATTATCTAATTGCCTACAGAACACAATGAAGAATTCATGGTTTCTCATAGACTTGTTCTTCAATATAAATTCCATGATGACCCTCAATCATGGAGCAATGGAGGCTCTTGAGATATCACCTTAAGTAATAGACTCCTTATTATCAAATATTGAAGAAAGATGGATTTGGAATAATCTCTTTCTCTTAAATACTTGATTTTTATTTCAGGACTCAAATGCTTCTTCAGAAGTAGTAATGACTGGCAGAGCCAAATTACTCTTTCATCTGAATCATGCACTAATGTTAGCTTCAAAATAATATTCAGTGAAGCCTTATGACATTAGGTTCTGGTAGTGTTTCTCTTTGCTTTCAAATTTGGGAAATATGGTGAGATACTAATATTTCATAAGCTTTTGAAGTTACTCTTCTATCATCAGATGTCTCATTTCACTCAGACAGTTAAAGAAGTCTTTTGATTTGGAAGATTAATTCCTCATCATCAGACATTCCATATGAAGTATCCTTCAACAAACTTTACAAAAGATAATCTGATAGATAGCTTTTCAACATCTAACTCCATTTATTTTCTTTGAAGATTGTATGACAAACCAACAGAGCATAGTACATTCAAGTTGTATAACTTCTTGAATAACTGTGACATTAGGTTTGAACCCAAAACAATCTTCTCAGAATTTGCTTGGAGAGATTAGATGAAGTGTAATTGGACAAGCTTCAAAACTGATTCCCACAAATATGAGTACAAGTATTCATGGATAGTCTGGGCATCAAACATATCAATGATTTTGACATACTCAGAAGTGAGATAGAGTACCTACCATAATGAAACTACCTCTGAAGATATTCAATCAGCTTCTACTGAGCTGGTGATAGAGATTTTCAAACAATGATCATCTTTACACCATCAACTTCTATAATAATACCTTTCTCAAGGATATTATATAGACCTTCATCACAACCCTTTATCAAGACCAATAAGTTAAAAATATGTTTTTCTTTTCCATCATTTAAATTTAGTGGAATCACCCTTTGAATATGGTAGGAAAAACAATATGATATTTTTCATGTGACACTTGATTCCTTCTTGAAGTAAAGTCTTTAACATACATACTTTTCTTATTGGATCATTATTTGTGCCACTGTTAAGTGTTAAGAAAAAACCATGCTCTAATACCAATTAAAGGTGGAAAAAATACACAAGAAGGGGGGTTGAATTGTGTTTTCCATTTCTTTTAATTCTGCATCTGATCAGAGTTCAGAATCTGAATTGGTGTTCAGATTCTGTTTATACTTAGCAGCGGTGTTAACATAAGAAAATAAATAAAAACAGAAGACACAAATATTTATGTTGGTTCCCCTCCAACTGAGAGTATTCCAGTCCCCTTGCTTCATAAGAGAATTTTATTATAACTAAATCATGATTAACAATCACTTATGCATTCTGCATAAGACTTTTACACTGCTCAGACCCTCGGTACGAGACTTCCTGCTTAACCCCTCCAAACTAAAGACTTTTGCTCTAAGTCCCATGAAACAAGCCTCATTGCTTGAACCCCGCATATTCAAGACTTACTGCTCCCAATTTCATGAATTGAGCCAACCTGCTCAAGCCACACTGGCCCAAGACTTCTTGCTTGCATCCCTCTAACACAAGATTTCTTGCTCAACCAATCCACTTGGTTAAATCTTTCATTGCTTAAGCATATAACATGAGACTTACATGGCTTAAACATCTTGGTGAGAGACTTCCTTGCTTATATCCGAATAATACAAGACTGTAAGGGAAAGGTGTCTCAGTTCTTATTTTAATGATGTCAAAACATGTCTAGTTCATACTTTGTAATTTGGACGGTATCATCGAGTCTTAGTCTGCATTCATAGTTTTCTAATGCACAAAAATATTTCAAAATCATGTGTTTATTCATATAGAAGAACATCATATATGTTTTATGTGTATTTGATCATGTTAGGAGACTTAGGTATGCATAAGTATTGCTTAAGTAGACCAAACTATGTGCAAAAAGTCATTTTTAGAAGTTTAGGGTGATTGAGTCGACTTAAAGCCCTACTTAGGTCGACTCATGTAATGTGAATTTCAAGCTTTTCTATCAGGTGTGTGTTTATGTAGATCCTCCGGTCGACTCATACTGTTAGTATCTGCATTTGTCATTTTTGGGCAAGCTTGCGTCGATGCATGATCATGTTTCGGTCGATGCACAACTTTAATTTTTGCATAATTCTGCAATCAGGTGTGCTCAGGTCGACCCCCCCTTTTTCTTAGGTCGGCTGTTCGCTAGAAATGTATTATTTTTCTAATCTGTCTCATTTTCATATTGTTGTTATGTTTGTTAATTAGTCTTAGCATCATATATATTCTTTTTGGCTCATCATTTGAATACACAACAAGAAAAGTGAAATATTGACACTGAATTTTTCTCACCATCTTCATCCTATGTCTTGCATTTTCTCAACAACTACACATAACAATTTTTGTTAATCATTTGCATCATTTATGTGATAACGTCCAAACATAGGATATTGTATCGAGTTTGGGTTGAGATTTCGGTGGGTTTTTCTTGAATAAAACCGTTAGGGTTTTGTCCTCCAATAAGACCGATGGGGTTGTTCAGACAAGTAGCGGTAACCAGAGGTTTGTTGAACACGTTGGAGGCACTTGATTCATCTTGAATAAAGGGGAGAGAAGACATAGTATCAACATCAATAATTAGGCTTGGGTGTGTGGTGAATATTGCTTATCTTGTACAAACTTTTGCAACAAGATAATACATATCTCAATTCTATTTCTAGAATTAGGAACAAACGTACCCTAAGCGAGGACAAAAAGGGAACTGCCTAAACAAATTCGGTGTCGTTCTCTCATTTTCTATTTCTCTATTTTTGAATTATTAACGTTTGTGCATAATCAATTGTTTGATAAAAATTCTAGTGTAGTGTAGTGCTGAAAAGTGTTTTGAAAACTCATTATAATCATTTTGATTGTAATTGGAAAAAATTTGTACTACAATTACTTATAGAATTTCACTTGGGGTGTTTTGCACACCAAGTGTTCGACGAATTGATCGCACACAAACTATTTTTACTTTTGTCAAATTGAGTTTAATTTTTACAAGCCATTGGAAATTGCACAAACTTAAGTGATTCTAATTGTATTGATTAGCTTTCAAAATATTTATTCGTTTTCTCATTGGATTCGATATTCCATCTTGGCTTATTGCATATCTGATCTTTTCAGTAACAGTTCGTTTAGATGGCCTATTTCCTCGGTTACTTCCGTATAAATTTTAAAAACAAATTTCCTTTAAGTGCCAACTCTATTTAGAAATTAGTAATCTATTCAACCCCCTTCTAGATCATTGTCATCGTCTAACAAGTGGTATCACGAGTGCTGGTTCATCTAGTGCTTCACATATAACTTTAGAATATGGCTAACGAACCAAAAGGGGCTTACAATAGAGCATCATTTTTTAACGGTGAGAACTATAGTTATTTGGAAAGATTATATGCGCGTGCGTATTAATTCTATTGATAGAAAGGTATGGAACGTTATACAAAATGGTCTCGTGGAAATTACCATGACCGATGCGAATAACATTGTTGTGCCTAAGCCGAAAGCACAATGGAATGAAGAAGATGAGAAAAAGTATAACTACGATTGGAAAGCTAGAAATATTCTAATCTCCTCTTTGGGAGTTGATGAGTATTATAGAGTTTCACATTATACAACTGCTAAAGCTATGTGTGACACATTGCAAGTTGCCTATGAGGGAACTAATGACGTTAAACTAGCTCGAATCAACACTTTAACTCAAAAGTTTGATCTCTTTCACATGAAGCAAGGGGAAACCATTACTGACATGAAAAAGATATTTACTCATTTAATCAATTGACTAAACTCACTTGGTAGACCAATTTCCAATGACGTTGCTAATAATAAAATTTTGAGGTGTCTTACTAGCGAGTGGCAACCAAAGGTCGCAACCATTAAGGAAGCCAATGACCTCATGACTTTGGACATCACAACTTTATTTGGAAAGCTCCAAGAACATGAGAAAATGCTTATTAGTCTTGGTCAATTTGAGAAAAAGGAAAGAAAGAAAGGATCAAAGATACTGAAAAGAAGTCAATAGCTCTAAAGACTTTTTGTACAAAGTCCTCCGCAAAAGAGCTAAGTGATAGTGAATCGAGTGATGACGATGATGAAGAAACAGATAAGGATACAGGATTGTTCGTGAGGCGATACAATCTCTATATAAAAGAAAAACACTATTTAACATTAGGAAAAGAATCTTGTCAACTTTAGAAGACAAACAAGGTCTTCCAAGAATGAAGGAAACAAGAGTAGTAAAACAAAAGGGTCTTGCTACAATTGTAGAAAAGTAGGGCACTATAAGTCGGATTGTTCATTGATGAAGAAGGACAAGGGGAAGAAAATGAGTCGTTCACAAAATAAACAAGGCAAAACTAGAAGAGCTTATGTTGCTTAGGAAAGTGATAGTAAGTCATCTAGTGATGATAGTTCAAGTGACGAAGAAGAGTCTGTTAACCTTTGTCTCTCCACTCATCAAAAGAAAAAGAATAAAAAAGTAAGACATGCTAAATATGATAACTCTAGTAAAATGTCTCATTCTGAATTACAACATGCTTTTGATACTTTACACCTTGAGGCTAAGGAAGCCTTTAAACGTTTAGCTTCGAACAATCAAATTTTCACTCATTTGGAGAAAAAGATCTCTGGTTCTGAAAGGGAATTAGAGGCTCTCAAAAAGTCTATGGTGGATGCAACAAAAGTAAATGTTAAGGAAGACAAGATTAAATGGTTAAATTAGGGTTGTAAGACTTGTCATATTTGGCAAAAAGAGGTTAGAACTCTTAGAGCCAAACTTGATGAAGCTCTAGAACCAAAGATCACTTTTGCTAATGATAGGTCACATTTTAGGAAAAGCATGAATAATCCATATAAAAAATACACTTATGTGATCAAAGATCAAGTTAACAAAAGTGACACCAATGTTAATCTTACTTGCTTGTATTATTGCAAGAGGGGTCATACCATTGCCAAATGTTGCTTTAGGAGGTTTTCAGTTCCTAAAGATGTTTATCAATGGTTGCCCAAATGCAACCAAGAATTCACTCACGACCAAGGACCCAATAAAAATTAGGTACCTATTTCTCTTGTTTGATTGTGTAGGTACAATGTCTTGAGTCTACGGAGAGAAGATGGGTTCTTGATAGTGGATGCTTAAGACATATGATGAGAGACACTTCTCTATTCATTGACTTTGTGGAAAACAAGACAACAATAAAGGGACAATACTCGGCAAAGGTAGTATAGGTAATCCCTCTTCTACTACTATCTCAGATGTGCTATTAGCTGAGGGTCTTAAACACAATCTAATAAGCATTAGTTAATTATGTAACAAGGCTTATAAAGTTTCATTTTCAAAAGATTGCTGCATAATTGAAAATAATGATAAAAAAGAGGATCTGTTTAAAGGCTTAAGGGTTAATAACGTCTATATGCTTGAATTGAGTGAGATATCATTGAGTAGCGACAAATGTCTTGTCACCATGAGTGAAGACTTATGGTTGTGACATAGGCGTTTGGAGCATATCAATTTTGATTTGCTAAATAAGATAGGCTCTAAGGACCTAGTAGTCGGCTTACCTAAAATCAAGTTTTCAAAGGATCATTTATGTGATGCGTGCCAAATAGGGAAGCAAACAAGGATCTCGTTCAAATCTAAAAACATTGTTTCAACCACGAGACCCCTTGAACTCCTTCATATGGACCTCTTTGGACCATATAGGATTAAGAGCTTAGGTGGTAATTACTATTATTTTGTGATTGTCGATTACTACTCTAGGTTTTGCTGGACTATTTTCTTAGCAAGCAAGAGCGATACTTTTCCGACTTTTGAAAAATTTGCCAAGCTCTCTCAAAACAAATTGAACACAAACATTGTAACAATTCGAAGTGATCATGAAGGTGAACTTTAAAATTATCTCTTTGAATAGTTTTGTGATAGGAATGAGATTGATCATAATTTTTCAGCGCCACGTACCCCTCAGTAAAATAGGGTTGTGGAACGTAAAAATTGAATTTTGGAAGAATTGGGAAGAACTATGATCAGTGAAAGTGACATTCCTAAATACTTTTGGGCCGATGCCATTAGCATGGCTTGTTATGTTTTGAATAGGGTGCTCATTCGTCCTATTCTTAACAAAACTCTGTATGAGCTTTTGAAAGGGAGGAAGCCCAATGTATCTCACTTTCATGTATTTGGTTGTAAATGCTTTGTGTTGAATAATGGTAAGGAGAACCTTGACAAGTTTGATTCTAAGGTCGATGAAGGTATTTTTCTTGGATACTCTCATACTAGTAAGGCATATAGGGTATATAAAAGAGGTTACTTATTATTGAAGAATCCGTACACGTTACTTTTGATGAAACTTATCCGAAAAATGTCGAAAAAGGTATTTCTTTTCATGGCGTAGGTGTATCTTCAGAAGACATACTCAAGAACACTAAAAAAGGGACTGATCAACCTAAAGCAGTGAAAGTTGAGGAGGAAAAAGATCACCATCATGAGGAGATTGAGGAGGATCATCCGACTAACAACAATGACATTCCTCCAGCTTGAAAGTCCTCTAAAGACCATCCTATCGACAACATTCTTAGTGACATTTCAAAGGGAGTAACTACAAGATCCAAGCTAAGTAACTTTTATTATCACTTTGCTTTCATCTCTCAGATTGAGGTTTAAAATGCATCTGCTCATCTTTTCCCATGTGCTTAAGACTCATAACGCACTATGCACATCGTATTTATTAAGTATCTTGAATTGATTTGAGAGAGGGAAAGAGACAGACACAAAGAGCAAAAGAAAAATCTATGGGATCTCACACTTAGATGTTGTCATGTCAAATGGTCCTATAGTTGAGATTGAGAAAAGGAATTATATCCTAATGTTATCATGCAAAGGATTAATTCTAATGTCTAATTCAACATTAAGTGATCAAGATGGGATCTAATCACTTAATGGAATATCCTAAGGGATTGTCCAAATCATACAAGCATATCATGCATCAATATCAAAGTCACTATTCATCATAGGGAATCACAACTTTTCATTCAAGGTACTTGAGAAATCGCCGAATAATCAATCACCATAATATCACAATCCTGACTGTAACTATACTAAAAAACTCCAAATTAAAATTTAAATAAAAGACTTCATATTTTAATTAGAAGTTAATCACAAGCCTATAAGATAAACTCTAAATCAACATTCTAATCACAATTTTCTAAAAAAACAGATTTAACTAATAAGAAAAAATATTAAAAAATTAATTTTAAATACTAATCAAATTTCTAGTTCAGAGAAATAAATGGTAATTTTACCAAAATCAAAATTCTAAAAAAAATTAAGATAAAAAGATTAGCAAAAATATAATCTAGTGAGAAAAGCTTTAAGAGAATAGTGAAACATGGGGTGCTTAAGAAAAATGAAGGGTTTTTGTTCAATAAATAATGAAGAACCAGCCGGTAACAAGAGAAAAAAATGAGGGAAGCTTACCTGGTCGGAGCTAGTCCGACAGATTTCCCATCTCCGGTAGTGTGTAGTTCAACTATGCTTGCAATTGCTTCTTCTTTCTTCTCTTCTACTTTGTTCTCGGCTTTCTTCAATTCGTATATATTGTCCCCTCCTTTTTTATACTGTGTGTGTTGTTTTATTTTTATAGCCATCTTAAAACTTGGTATTGAAATGCTACTTGAGTGCTGATAATTATGTTGCAATCTTTAATTTTAGAAATAATTCAAATCTGTTTGGGACATGTTTGGAACTTATTTGGAATGAATTCAAATCTGTCTAGGACATCTTTGGAACTTATTCGGAAATAATTGAAATCTGTTCGGGACATGTTTGGAACTTATTTAGAAAGAATTTAAATCAGTCTAAGACATGTTTAGAACTAATTTGGAAAGTTCAAATCTGTCGTGGATATGTTTGGAACTTATTTGCAAAGAATTAAAGTTTATCTTGACATGTTTGGAACTTTTTTTTGAAAGAATTAAAACTTGTCTTGACATTTTTGGAACTTGTTTTATTAAAAGTAGATATTGATGTGAGTGTGGATAAATGGTTAGAAAAATGGATTTTGGAATTGGTTTATGGATATGGTTAGGAAATGGATATTTGATATGCATTTGAATGAACCCTCTGCCCATATTTTCTACTGATACACACCTTGACCGAATTTAATCCAAAAGCCAAACTGAAACCTTTTCAACAAATCTCTGATAAAAATGAATGAAGCTACTCTTGGACAATTGAATAACTTGCACTGAAACAACTGCCATTTAAATCAACCTTGAATCTTTCCATAATTTCTATGAATTTCTGATTAACATGAAATAAGTCCTGACACTTTGAAATTGTCTGAATCGATCTTTGGAAAAATAAATCTACAGATGAAAATAATTTAAACTGATGGACCATGAATAACTTGATTTTAACCCAAACTTCTCATAAATCACTGCTTGATAATAGTTGAAGTGAACTCTTGATGGTTTGACCAAGATTAGGTCAAACTTCCATCTAATCTTGATCATGAATGAATAACCACACTTGACTTGAAACCAAAATTCCTGCCTTTGAGGGCACACTGATCCTCTTAAAAAATATGAAGAAGACGACCTTGATATCTGATGAGCCTTAGTAAAGAAGATAATTATGATGTTGGAAACTCAACCTTTGTCTCAACTTGAGTGCAATAGCGAAATAAATCACCTATGAATAGGGAAAACTCAAATCACAGGAAAATGCTTTGATCCACGTCTTTAAGAGCTAAATGTAAATGAACGAATGCAAGGTTATGCCCTAATGGAAAATGCATATGAACGTGAAACGCAAGCCAATTATGGTTAGAAATAAAAGGGAAAATTTTGGGGTGCAACAATACTCTAAAAATAAATGTGTAAAAATATTTTAAAAAAATAACTTATATATCAATTAATTTTTCATAATATTATAGAATTCTTAATTTTTTCGTTAATCTATCTATATTATGAACAAATCAAATAATGTTTCATTATTTTTTTTTAAGTTGAATACTTTGTACTAGTTTCTATGATAATGATCATATGAATTATGCAGATTAATTATGATTGGTTCGGGTCAACAGGCTCATGGGTAGAATTTTAAAAATCTGATGCCTGAACTAATTAACATCAAGTTTCATTGTTTTGGTTCAATTTTTTTCCAAACTAAAAAGTGCCCAATTCAAACACCTTGGTTTGGTTTGGATTCTGATTTGGTTCGGGTTTGCCCGAACCAATGAACACCCCTAATCAAATAGGAAAAGGAAGGGCTATATTTATTCCATTTTGCTCATAATATCGAGATGGAAGCGACATAAAAGGGAGGTCCATGGTCGTTTGATAGTCACCTACTTATAGTATTAGAGAGGGTGAAACTGGGTGTTCAAATAGAAATTCCTCTAGTCAACGTAGAATTTTGGGTTCAGGTCCATAACCTTCTGTATGACAACTAATAGTCAAAGCCTCATACCTGCTTCGTTGAATACATTAAAGAGAAATTATTTTACCAAAAACCTAGTCAATACTAATCATGGTGACCAATCATTGTAGTATCCCAACATTAACTATGCAGGCCAAATTATTACTAACCATCAAATCATTGAGTCGAAAATCAATAATACTTTTGAGAAAAGTCGATAAATAAATTTATTAATAAATAATAAGCAAAAAAAAGTAACAACCATTGTTTTCCTGTCCAACCAATCTCCATTAAACTTTAAAGCTACAACTGGACCACAACGGCTTACCAAAAAATCTACCAATCTAAAGTTATACGCTTTGCATGGCCCACATTTAAAAATTCCTACCTGTCATACCCTAATATTTTACCCCTAAGATGACACTTCATCCACATAATTTACATAACATATATGTGTATGTTTTATGCATCACTAACCCACAACAAGTACGAAGATGTGTGCGTGCTTGTTTGCTTTACAAGTTAGGTGGTCCCTCAAGGGTTCAAACATATGAATGGTCAAAGGATGTGCATCATATTCAACATCTTAAGTCCCCTATTCATCCATAAAAATAAATATTTTTCATTCACCAATAATCAAGTGCAACATTGCATCATGACAAGCTCATAAAGCCTCAAGATCCTCAATACCCCAAAATTAGGGTTTTGACCTAATCCAGTCCCTAAGTTGACTTTTGTAGCCAGGCATGATCCAAAACCTCAAGATATGCTTCAAGGACCTCAAATGCCTCATATTAGTCCATTCATATGATTGGATTGATCCAAAGAACTTGATTCATAAGTAATATAAGGACCCAAATTCATCTGGACCACAAACTAGGGTTTTTGATGAAAAGTCAATTGCACCTTTGACTTTTGACCAAGACTTGATCTCAAACCCTGGGACATGATTCAAGACACTAAAAAACACCTTTGGAGTCCATACATAGTGTTCAATTAGCTCAAGGGGTTTGATTTCATAAAAAATCACCAAATTCAAAGTTCATCTGATACAAAAGTCAATTGTGGTCAAAACCAAGTTTGACTTTAAGATTTTTGGTCAAACATGTAACATCCTTCTACCCAACAAACATTCACGATAATTAAAATAATATATATGAGTACATCACCACAAGGGTGCCACATTTTGTCATAAAAGTTCATAATAACGTCATACTCTGTACCACGGGTTTTGTCTTCATAAATTCAATCAAATACTACGCATTGGAAAAATCAAAATTTCAACATAATTTGCAACTCAAAAAGAACATCTTAAAAATAAGAAACTCATAGCCTTCTGATATTAACAAGGAATTAAAACATAAAGGTTCGACCCAAACGTCCCGACCCGATGTTACATATAAGAGCAAGACCCTCTAATCAACGAAAATAATCAAAATACTTCAAGGCTAATCTTTATGCACCAAGAGAGCTAATCCTGAGCATCTGCACGTTACCCACGCGGAGGAAACATTCTAACAGACAGGGTGAGTAATCACAAATCATTATACAAGATATAAAGAAAAGATATAGTAGTCACGAATATCATCATTGATTCATTCATCACATCATCATGCTATCAACTCATAATCATCGCTAAAACATCAATCAATTTACAACATCATCCACACGTCATTTATTCAATCATTATGCAATGCCACAACATAAACTCATGCACGTGGTACCTACTCATCATGTTGATGGACACGAGGCCATCACCCTCTAAAGATCCCCACCAATAGGATCGATTCTACACAAGAACCAGAGAACATCACAACACATCTCAATCCACACAATGGGATTGAAGCCAACACTGGACTAAAGTCCTAACATCATCACTAGACTGAAGTCCTAATATGCTATGAATGCATAATGTAAAACATCATGATCAATCATCACCACAATTCGTCAAAGTTGCATCATCATTCATGAAAATTCATCAAAACATCATAGTATTACATCATTATTATGCGACACCATTCTTCACATTACATCACAAATCATCAAGTTATAGTCATCAAAACACAGTACATCGAGTACTCAAGGCATACGGACAACAAGACACAAGATAGCACAAAAAGAATTAAAAAAACACTTGCTCCTGCTCGCCTGGCGCTCACTCGGTTAAGCAGCTCACGCGCCTGGGTTTCTCCTGGTGAAGCAGAGGCAAAATCCCTCCCCCATACAATTTTCAGTAGCACTGTTCTTTCACCCTTTGCTCGCTCCTCTTTTCGCTCAGCGAGGACCAAGCGAACACACTTCGCCTGACGAAACAATTCCTCCCTCGATGATTTTCTATGAACAACAACCTGTTGTGCATGTTCTGCATACGAAAATCCTTTCCACCATTTTTCCACAGACCCAATTTCCATCAAGCAGTGCATCACATATTTTTACAGGTTCAATACGATTCATATGTACAATCTCAATCAATTACCAACATCTAATTCATCACCTCACAACATCAACATATTCATACAATTTCATCATGGTTTCAATAATCAAAACATAACACACAAAAACCTAGATCTACCTTAAACCCCATATCAAATATAATTACCCGGATCACCCTCCGTACCTTGAACTCTTAGCAATGGACTTCTGTCTCTGGTTCTACGGATGACTTCTTGGTTGTCTATGCCCTAGCTCTCCTTTCTCACTTCTTTCCAACTTTTCACGATCGCGCATGAGTGAACTTCTCCATGCTCTCTTTTCCTTTTTGTCACTCTTACCCCTTGGACCCCTATTCTGATTTTCCTATCTTACTCTTACTTAGTTCACCCAACATTACCATCTTACCCTCAAAATCTCTGCACATTTGTTTCTAATTTTAAATATAAAAAATATTCTTATTATTATTATGTAATTCCACATAATCAATTATGCATTAATTTATTATTATAACTCTAAATAATTTCCAACTAGATTATTAAGTTATAATAAGAGTCTCATTAGTCATTAGCCCAACACTACCCCACAACACACACTTAATCCCACAAAGAAAAATATGATTCATCAAAGTTCACCGTTACTTACTAATAATTAATAAATAATTAAATACGAAACTTGGGGTGTTACAACTTTCCCCCACTTAAAGAATTTTCGTCCTCGAAAATTACCTGAAGAAAATAGAGTCAAATTCGACTCCCTCGTCTGATCCTCATGCTCCAAGTCCAACTCTTACTAGATGGTCCACCCTATAACACCTTCACCAAAGTTATGTCTTTACCCCGTAATTGCTTCATTTTTCGCCCATCTATCCGCACAGGTAATGCTTCAACAACCAGGTTATCTCTCACTTGTACATCATCCATTTCGATCACATTCGACGGATCTAGAATGTATTTCCTCAACTGAGACACATGAAACACATCATGTGAATTCGCAAGCGACGGCGGTAAAGCAATCAAATAAGCTACTTCTCCTATCCTCTGCAAAATCTAATACAGACCAATAAAATATGGAGGGAGCTACCTAGACTTCAAAGCTCGACCCACACCAGTTACCAGCATAACTCTAAAAAACACACAATCTCCCTCTAGGAACTCAAGTGCATTTCTCCTCTTATCATGGTAGCTCTTCTAATGGCTCTACGAAGCTCTCATCCTCCCTTGGATCATCTTAATCTTCTAGGTCATCTGCTGTACAATCTCAGGTCCGTGAACAATGCTCTCACCTAACTCATACCAACACAATGGAGTCATACACCTCTTACCATATAACACTTTGTATGGTGCCATCCTAATACTAGAATGGAAATTGTTGTTATATGTGAACTCAATCAATGGCAAGTGATTATCCCAAGACCATCCTTGGTCCAACATACAAGCCCTTAGCAAATCCTCCAAAGATTGGATAGTTCTCTCTCTTTGTCCATGCGTCTGCGGATGATATGCAAAACTCATCCTCAACTTAGTACGCAAAGCATCTTGTAAACTTTTACAGAACCTTGACATAAATATCAGGTCTCTAATCGACACAATACTCAAAGGTATCCCATGCAACTTCACAATTTCCTCAATGTACATTCAACTAGCTTTTTCATGGAATGATTAATCTTCATCGATAAGAAATGAGCCAATTTAGTTAATCTATCCACAATCACCCAAATTGAATCATTCCCCTTCGTAGTCTTCGGCAGTCCCGACACAAAATCCATGGAAATACTATCCCATTTCCATTATGGAATATTCAACGATTGCATCATACACAAAGGATTTTGATTTTTAATCTTTGACTTCTAACAAGTCAAACAGGCATAAACAAATTCAGCAATATCCCTCTTCATACCTAGGCACCAAAATAACTTCCACAAATCCTGATACATATTCGTAGCACCGGGATGAATACTCAATCTACTTCGATGCCCTTCCTTAATAATACTCTTCTTAATTTCCGAAACATCTGAAACACACACTCTATCTCCGAATCTCATTACACCATTCTCATCAATCCGGAATTCACCTTCGTTACCTTGGTTAATCAAAGCCAAATGATCAACTAATCTCAAATCAGATTGTTGATCCACTCTGATTTCTTCCAGAATGCCACTAGTCAGTTTCAACATGCCTAACCTCATAATGTCAGGAGTCTCTTCACATACTAAACTCAGATCCCGGAATTGTTCGATTAATTCCAATTCTCTCACCATAAGCATCGACATATGTGAAGCTAGCGGGATTATACCTAAGAGAATTGCATACTCAAAGATACAACAGATTCATCACCGAATTTTATTTAGTTCCAAAGGACATGGAAAATATTGATTAAATCCAAAGGGAAGAGAAAGGGGAAAGGGGGTCGGTTATACGAAATGAAGGTACTAGCACCTTACGCATCCGTCGTACCCGACGGGAACCATTTCGCTTACTTCTAGGCTATGATGGTTATCTATCTAAATGTTTTTAGCTAAAAAAAGAGAAAGAAAAGAGAGAGAAAGAAATAAAAAATGTTCGCGGAGGATTAAGGCCCTCGTGCCTACGTACTTTCATAGTGTAATGAGGAATTCAAAGATCCATAGGTCATGGAACCAGGAAAGAGAAGAAGATCTGGGTGGACCAGAGAGACAGAAGAATGGAAGAAGGTGGCACTCCAAGATTTTACAATCTTGTGCCTACTTACCCTTATAGTGCAATGAGGAAGTAAGATCCTACGTAGTTTGGGGAACTAGGACAGAGAAAGAAAAGGAAATGGAGACAGTGTCAAAACCAAGAGCGAAAGGAGAAAACAAGACCCAACTGGGGATGAAAAAGAAATGGCGTTGAAACCAATAAAGAAAAGTATAGGAGAACTCTGCTGAGGAACGCATAAGAGAAATGATAACTCTGTCGCTACTACGAAAATCGGCGCCGGATGACAGAAGAATCGCCACTGTGCGTTATTTATCCCAACGGAGGGAAAGGAAACGCTCGAAGTAAACCTCGCAAAAAACGGGGAAAGGTATGGTCATCGCAACCAAAACCTGGGTTCGGGAGTCGGTTACGCAAGGGGAAGGTATTAGCACCCCTCACGTCCGTCGTACTCGACGGGATCCACGCTTGCTTGGGTTGTCTAGGGGAAGCAAAACAATCTATCTACGGCTGCTAAATCTAAACAGAAAGGAACTGACTCGATAGAGCGTCGCACTCTATGCCTACGTATTCTCAAGAGAGAAAGTCAGAGTCAACGTAGTTCGGGACTACAGGGAAAATTGGCTCGCCAAGACCTCGCGTCTTGTGCCTACGTACTTCCACACTGCATGGAAGATCAGAGCTTTACGTAGTTCAGGCTAACTACGGCTAATCAGGGTATTCTCACACAGCAGTGAGAAAAACAACTGGTTTTACAGGTACGAGAACCTATGGGAAAAACTATGGTTTGGTCTCAAGTGCACTCGGGCAAGAGAGAAAAAGGGTAACATCAGTCGTCAGCGGGAAAGTCTCGATCACACAGCAGCGAGAGAACAGCAAAGTTAGTTGTTAGTGTGCTCGCTAGGATATCACATCCTATGCCTACATATTCTCGTCTGGTACGAGAAATCAGAGCAGCTGTAGTTCGGCTACTTCGGGACCACAGCTCAAATCTCATTTTATTAACATTCTGAAAAATGGTTTACAATGATTGAATACTGAAAAATAAATCTCCTAGGAAATACTATCCTATCCTATCCTGAAAAATCGAATGGAAGAGTCCCCTAACAAGTGAACATTCTAAACTACCTCTAAAATTGTAAAAGAATTTCTATGAAAAAAAGTACTCTAAAAAAATATTAAATCTATGCTAATATTTTTTTATTCTTTTCCAACTATTTTTCTCTCTTCTTTTCTTTTTTCAAAAATATTTCTTCATATATTTTTTCATATTTTTCTATATATTTTTTCATATTTTTCTATATATTTTTCTCCATTTTTCTCACTATTTTCTATTCATTTTCAATATTTCTTTTTTCTTTCTCTTTTTTTCAAATATATTCTTTTTTCATATTTTTCTTTTTTCTATTTTTTCTATCTTATTTTCTTTATATCTCTTTATTTCTAAAAACTACAAAAAAAATAAAAAGTAAAGAAAAGAAATACAGGGGGGTACACAGCCCAGCTGGGGGTGTTAGTAAGCAGAAAAAAAAACAGACTGGGCCCAGCCCATAAGCTAATGCTACCAAAAAAGAACAAACAGAGGGGGCATCGTTGGACTGGGGGTGTATGACCCAAATCCGTTGGGCCTGAAGCTCCTGAGGCCCAAAAATCCAACGCTCCCTTCACAGCAGGCCAAACCCTAATTCCTCCCAATTCCCCTTGCACTGTTCACGGACCTAGCGCCGTTTCCTCCTTCGTCCTCCCTGAAACCCTCATCCTCGCCTCCTCACCTTTCAATCAATCTTCTTCTTCTCACCAAATCGCTCAACATCAAATCAAACGCGCTCTGCACCTTGTAATCCCCAACGACCTAACAACACCACAATCAATACAAACTAAATCCATGGCTTGATGATTCTCAGAGGGGTTTTTTGAAGATGTTATTGAAGATCTTGGATTTGTGAATGTTGCGATGTTCGATGAATTCCGATCTGGAGATGTGATGATAGTGGAGGATCTTTGAGCTCTTACGAAGAACACGAAGCTCTCGAAGGGAATACGGAGGCATCTGGAATATTCTTGAAGGTGTTCTTGATACATGATGAAGCTTCGAATCTGGAAATTTGGTGAAGGACTGTGACGAAGAACGATGATTCTTGATGATGAATATTTTCTGGCGATTTATGGCGTTTGCTTGAAGATCTGGAGTTTGAGGATTCTTGCATGTTCTGGTGGTTGAAGACCTTGAAGAAGATTCTCGAACATTCTTGTTGGTTTGATGGATCTTGAAGAGTCTCGAATCTGGGAAACTGAATCGTGATGTTCTTGATGAAGAACGGTGCGTCTGGTAATTCTGTTGAACATTGTTGATGAGGATGGTTCTTGAAATTTGCATGTTTGAAGATGATCGTGGATGATGATTCTAGAATTTTGTTCTTCTGGAAACTCTTTGCAGATTGTGGAAGATGAAGTTCTGGAGGTGCGAGATGAACACTTGAAGGTTGATGAACGTTCTGGGAAAAACACAAGAAGGTTTCTGGAATTTGGATGATACGGATGATGAAGGTTGATCGGTGATGGAGGAAAATGACCGGAGAGGATGAATATTGAAGGAGGAGGTTGATCGGAAGTTGGATGTTGATCGGAAGAGATGAAGATCAAAGGATGAATTTGATGTTTTCTGAGTTTTTTGAGGTTTCCGGTGAGATGCATGGTGGTCGGAGACGGTTGAGGGATCCGTTACGGTGGTCGCCGGCCATGCATGCCGGCCGGTGAGGAGGACGGTGAGATGCTGTGGTGGAGACACGTGGGTGGAGGGGTGTAACGCATGCAGGACGCGTGTCCTGCGCGTGGCAGAGAGAGAGGAAGCGTGTTTGTGATGCGTGGCGTGTGTGGAAGTGAAAACGTGGGGTCCCTCCCGAGTTTACACGTGGCTGCTGGACTTTATAGGCTTTGGAAAATTCTGCATTGTTCTGGATTCTTCCTGGATTTTTCTGACGCTTCGCTGAAGTGAATGGAAAGAATAACTAGGCCTCCCACCAATTGGGCCCAACGAAAATGAATGAAAAAACCCAAACATCTGAATGAAATGGATTAAGGGAAAAAACTTGATTAATATCTAATCCTAATTAACTGACTAACTGATGATTAACCTAATTAATATCTAATAAGATCTCAATTAAACCTAACAAGAGAATTATCCTAATACTCTAATAAATCTCTAATTAATTAAATCTAAAAA
Source organism: Lathyrus sativus (assembly GCA_963859935.3). Lineage (NCBI taxonomy): Eukaryota > Viridiplantae > Streptophyta > Magnoliopsida > Fabales > Fabaceae > Lathyrus > Lathyrus sativus. The sequence goes on from OZ012735.1 coordinate 264,488,280, forward strand.
GAGAAAAAAACCCTATTAACTCTAATTAAACTCTAAACCAATAAACTCTAATACTTTCACTAATCAAAAAAAAAATATTAAATCTCTATTAAATCTAAAAGATTAAAAATCTAATCACCTCTATTAAAATTCTATTTAATTTCTATTCTATAAAACCCTACTCCATTTAATTAAAAAAAAACTATTATTAATAAAAGAAAAATCTATTTATTCTATTAAAAAAATAGTAAAAATCTATTTAATATCTAATATTCTAAAAATGAATTAAAAAATATTAAAACTATTAAAAAAAACTAATAATATTCTATATTATCCTAAAATGATTAAAATCTATCTAAAAAGAATTAAAACTATTAAAAATCCTATTAATATTCTAAAAATGATTTAAAAGCTATTAAAAAAATCTAAAAATGGTCAATAAAATCCAGAAAAATCACAATAATTTCCCGAGGGAACAAAAATAGCACTGAACGACAAATAACACCGCGAGAGCGCATCAATCATAGCCGGTAAAAATAAACGGGCACCGAAATATCCCAAAAATACGATTCTACCTATCTGAACTGATTAAAAGCACCTGAGACGCGAGACGAGAGCTGTGATCCCGATAAAATCAAAACAAATGAAAAATGCACTGTATGCGATATGCAGATGCGAATGCGGTCATGCGTCGAAACATCGAGCTAGATACGGGACCCGGTTGGTCAAATTTTAGGGTGCAACAGCTGCCCCTATTCAAGCGGCTTCGACCTGAATGGGTGAAGAGCGCTCAGCCTTCAAACATTCAAAGGTAGATGACGGTTGAATACAAATGGAACCCTGAAATTTGCCAACCGCGGGAATATACTGCAAAGCTGCTTGAGGAATAGCTTTCAATACTGAAGTTTGGTTGTCACGGCAACAACTGGTCAATTTTCTGATGAATTTTCTTCTCCTTGCCAATCACCTGTGTGACGCCACAAGTATTGGAATAATGCTTCGAAAAGCAAACGCCTTCCCATCTGCTATGGGATCTTTCTGTCGACTCCTGGTTCACGGCGAACCTGAGGAAACTCTCCTGGGGAATTCTGAATCGACTGCTTGGCACCCATTCTGTCAACAGGCCGCAGCTTCAGAAACTTGATATATGTCAATATTTTGTTGTTGTTTTTTTCGATGCTGACGTAACAACCAAATGAAGAATCATTCTGCTAGGTGAGAATAGAAACTGAACCACACAACTCTGCAGGGGAACATACTTGAAATCCAATGAGGTAACCAACCTGGTCCATGTTTCGACATGCGTATGCTTGAAATGATGCAATGTCTTATATGACATGTAAATGCTATGTGTTTTGTTTGAAAATGCGATGCCCAGACAGCATGGATATACTATATGCTTGATAGATGCAAATCTAACGATGTATGCAAATGCTAATGCAAGCTCTAGCTGCCAGAAAACACCAGGTCTGCAACCACTTGGCAAAATAAATGCTGAAGGAAACGACAACTCTACTGGGGATGACCCGAAGTCACAGAACCATCTCAACAAAATAAATGCTGGCAAAGGGAAACCAAATCCTCTAGGGATAACCGTCCTGCTGGAGAAATGAAAAGGCAACCCTGCTTGGCGACTTCACCGGGGAAAGAAGAAACAACTCTGCTTGGGGATGCTCCCTTCAAACCATTGACAACTGATTGTGCTCTGCGGGGATTGACCCAAACTGAGGTTGATTGCGCGCAACTCACTGCTGGAAATGCCCCTACTATCAAGGATATCAATCTTAATCTGCTGAGGATACTCCTGATCCTACTCTGATACGGGATAAAAATACAATCTCGACTTTTCCGGGGATAATAAGCAACTTCTGCTGAAGAGTAGCAATTCTGATTTAACAACATCCACGAGGAATTCAAACATTAATCGGAGCACTGGTATCAATTGAGCTTTGTATCGGGGAACATGACAACTTGCGAGTCATTGGGAATTACTGTGTCAGACACCTGTAGGTTTTTGTTTTTCTGGTTTAGGATAAACATGGATTATGTACACAGTGGAAGATATGGAAAATACTAGACGAGAACTAGCATTCAAAGGTAGACTACCAGACGAGAACTGATAGCAAAATAGGCTAGGAACGAAAATTGATTTTTGTGTTTTGAACGTCAGATGGGGCTGACTGGATAACAGACTGAAGCATAGACAACCAGGCGAGAACTGGCTGAAAGCTGACGTACACCAGACGAGAACTGGTATAACACATAGGTTAAAACACACGATGATCAGACGAGAACTGATTACGCGATGATATGTACCAGACGAGAACTGATACAACACTTGAAGAAACGGTAACCAGACGAGAACTGGTTACAATAGACTACACCAGACGGGAACTGATGCTTACAATAAACTACACCAGACGGGAACTGATGTTTACAATAAACTGCATCAGACGGGAACTGATGCTTAAGATAAACTACACCAGACGGGAACTAATGCTTACGATAAGGGTGGGCCAGACGAGAACTGGTTACCGGTTTGCCAGGCGAGAACTGGACTTTGGAAACGACTGGTTACTGACACGCAACAGTTTTAAACTGTAGGATAATAACTCCACGATAGCAAGGCCTGAAATGTTAAGGTTTAGGTTTTTGATAAGGGTAATGACATGATTCCCCGATACTCAACTCTGGCTGGGGATAAACAAACTGGCTTGAACAACTTGCCCCAGTACTCAGCTGGGGATAAAAAGACTGGCTGGAACATCTTGCCCCAGTACAATTCAACTTGCCCCAATCTAACTCTTGGGAATACTTGCTCTGAACAGCTTGCTACGAGACGACCTCGAGATTACTTGCCCCGGTATCTATACAACAACAGACTCCAATCTCCATCAACCCCTATCAACCCAGTTGGTTTTAACACATCTCTGCGATGACTTGCCCCTGAATGAGCGTTCTAGCGACTTAACCTGATCTGATTATCCATCTGAGGTATCTGTTTTCAAATCTCAACGTTCTGCATGATTTCCCCTGATTGGGTCTCCGAGAAGACTCTCTTCTGATCAACTGCTTCTCAAACATACTGCCCCTGATCAACTGAAGCTTCGGGACCTGTCCTCAGACTAACTGATCTCGAACTCGCTGGAAAATAATGCCCCTGATTCACAAGGCTTCACAACACACACCATCCTGGTTCAGACTGCTGAATTACTCAGTCCTGCTCGATTATTCCCTGTTGGAATTTCTTTCATGCCAACTACTATCCTGCAATTAAAATTGTCTATTTACGAATGGTAATCTTAATGCAGTGGTTATGCAGATTTTGAAAAAATTTGAGCTGTCACTCATTTACATGCTATGATTGTGAGTGACGAATGAAACTAAAGTTCCAACGTGGTGCTTACGTGGTCAGTGAAAAATACAACAAGGATGTGACTAGCAAGTCAAGAAGGAGTCAGGTTACTCAACCTTATCGTAATGCGCTTCAGAATAACCCTACCTCAATTAGGTCTTTTAAGGGTTGTATCGTGGTCGGGTTCACGGTTCGTGAAACAAAGGATATTTGGCTCAAAATTTGATTTGTACCCACCCCTTCTACGTGATGATCTCCGATCCTAAAGTTCAGTTAACCTGGCACGAGCGCTCGCCTCTTCGAGAGGTATGTTGAATGGTAAGAACCACAATTAAGGAACTCACAGGGTCTTTCCGGAGTGATAGCTACTCCTTTTTCGCTTTCGGTGTCTGTGTGCACGACTTTGTGACTTGCTGGGGAAAATTTCTTTTGATATCCCCTTTTTTTCGTTCTTTTGATTCCCTAATTCTTGCCTGGACTGACTCATTTTGAGTTCTTTTTGTTTTTTTTTCGTTTTCTTTTGAAGTCCAGCGGGATGCCCTGATTTTTGCCTAAGTATTGGCTTTCTCAGCTTTTTCTTTCTTTTTACTTAGCGGGCTTTCTTATTCTTTCTTTTGGAACAAAGTCGTGTGACACTGGTTGTCTTGATTGCTCCGAAAGGATTGTAACTGTCTCACTCCTGATTGGTGAGATTTAACCTCTTGAAAGGCATAAACTGATATTGGTCCTCGAAAGACAACACTCCTCTGTAAGACTTGAATGCTCGGTCAAGTTAACTGACAACTACCCTGCCCCGGGTTAAGATGTGAGGGTTAAAAAGTCCGAAAAAAACTTCTACTTCCTGGCTCGAAGTGGTTGACAAGGGACTAACTCCTTATATCTCCAGTGTTTGGGGGATTTGAAACAATGCCTTGTACGTCATCGGTAAGGTCTTATCTGAAAGCATACTGTCATCGGTTATGAGTTTCGTTTCATCATCCTCCCTCCAATCTTTGCTAGTCACAGTGATAAAGTGGAGTGAATAAAATGCAAGTGTCAGTGCAATGCAGTAAATGAGCGACAGCGACATGATTAATTCAGAAAAATGCATAGTCACTTTATTATTATCACCATTCGAAACATACAATGTTCAAAAGCAAGTAGTAACTAACAGAAAAAGAAACTACAAATGCAAATGATGTAAAAGTCTGAGGACTGCCAATGCTGAGGCGCCCACCTGTCTCAATCACTGGCTTATGCTGGGGAATACCTTCCGAGTCTACGAGCTTAGACAACTGAGCGGTTGGGATGAACAAACAGAAATCCTTCCCGAAAGGAAATGCGATCCTGGTCAATCAACTGCTGTACTCTCGCCTAAAATGCTTTACAATCTTCCGTCGAATGCCCCGGTGAGCCACCATGATAACCACACTGAACGTGGGGATTGTACCCAGGAGGGTAAGGTTCTAGAATTGGCTTGAGAGCTTTAGGTTCCACCAAAGAACTCTGGATCAAGGATGGTAGCAGCTGGCTATACGGCATAGGCACTGGGTGAGAAGGAGCTTTCCTTCGTTCCAAATTGCTACGAGGTCGATTCTGATTCTGACGCTAAGTCTGATAACCTCGGCCACGAGTTTGCTGCTTTGCAATGGAAGCGACATAAGGTTCCTGATATGGTGCCCTAGGCACGACTGTCTGTTCAGTATAACAAGCCACAGGAGGTACTGATCTCTGATAAGATGAAGAACCGACAAAATTCACTGATTCGCTTCGAGGATATTCAACCTTTTGCATGACTGCATTGATCACCAATTCTTCTTCACTCTGATAGTCACAAGGGTATTCAGTTTCACCAGCTTGATCATTTGAAGTAATCTGAATTTTCCCGATTCTTATGGCATACTCAAGGCGTTCTCCTAATGCTACCACGTCAGAGAAACTTGACGGAAGTCCGAGCAATCTTTCGAAGTACGGATCTTGTAGGGAATCTACAAACATGCTTGTCAGCTCTTGGTCTAACAGCGGTGGATGCACTCTAGCAGCAAATTCTCTCCATCTCTGAGCATACTTCCTGATAGGTTCATTGTTCTCTTGAGACAGTTCTTGCAACTGCATGCAATAGAGAGCTACGTCTAGGTTATAATCGTACTGCTTCAGAAAAGCTCTGGATAAATCCATCCATGACTGAATCTGATTTTTCTCTAACTGCATATACCACCTCAAAGATGCCCCAGTCAGACTATCTTGAAAGCAATGGATCATCAGTTTGTCATCTCGCACAAACGCAGTCATTCTTCGACAGAACATCATCAAATGCAGCTTCGGACACCTATCTCCCGTGTACTTCTCAAATTTCGGCACTTTGAACTTATAAGGCAACACCAGGTCAGGAACCAAACACATGCCTACAGCATTCAGGTTAACAGCATCTTTGGCCTTCAAAGCTTTCATTCCCTCTTCCCACACTCGGAGTCTTCTATCCTTCTCAAGAGCTCTTGGATCTACCATCCCGGCCATTGGAATATCCCTTCGGTAATTCATCACAGGGAAAGCAACACCTTGATTGCTAACAGGAGGAGGACGCTTATTCCGGGCAACAAACTGCTCATGTCGATCTTGGTTCTCAACAGAAGGCTGTACAACTTGGTCTGCAGTAACGTTGTTCACTTGAGGGAAGTCTTCCATAGAATCATACAGAGGGTTGGACTCCATAGTGAACCCTGTCAAGGTGTTAGGAGACTGGAAATTGCCTTCAGACATAGCTACCAATGGTCTTCAGCTGACTTCAGTGCTTGATTCTGCTCAAATCTACTCAATCCCTAGGTCAGTCTTCTGACAATCAACAGCTGCTCAATCCAAACTCCGGGTAATCACCTTCAGGAAACAAAGGCTGGATCAGAACTCTGGCTAACTGGAGGATGATATGCAATATGATGCAACACTGATATGCATATGATATGCAAGATGCAGCAAACAACGGGACCACAGCCCCCACACAAATCTGAATATTGCTGCGCTGCTGACGGAGTACGGTTGCTCTGAAGAGGAGACCAATATAACGGGTAGGTTGGAAGTCAAGTTTCCTGCAAAAAAAACCCCCCACTCACAGGTGTGGACCTATATCTGACAAGGTACGACATCCTATGCGGTCGTTAGCGTCACAGACTTTCAAAACTGACGATACGATTCCTAGAAGGAGTGGCATCATCAAGTCCTGAAGAGGCCTCACTTAGCTAACTTCCAAATGATCGGTTCCCAGAGTCGACAATCCAACTAACCAGCAACCCGAGCCACCCAAAGGGTGGGACAAGAGACCAACCAGAAGAACCTCGTCCGAGTGTAGATTTCGCGGGACACTAGTACAAGCAAAGCCGGTACGCGCCCACTAATCTCTACTCTAAGTCTAAGGTGCACTCAAGCCCAGGTCCGGCTTCTCACTCAATCATAGAACACCCGTAACACCCCAACAGCAACAGATAATATCAATAAATAAACCCCAATAGACAAGCAAACAAGCGCTAGGATTGACTCTCTCTTAGGGGACGTTGGATCCCACATGCATAAGAACTATCGCAGTCCTTAGCAGCCAGGGGACGTTGGATCCCCAACAGACTCACATAGGGAACTATCGCAGTCCCCAGCAGAGTCGCCAACTGTCGCTACTGCGAAAATCGGCGCCGGCTGACAGAAGAGTCGCCACCGTGCGTTATTTATCCCAACGGAGGGAAAGGAAACGCTCGAAGTAAACCTCGCAAAAAACGGGGAAAGGTATGGTCATCGCAACCAAAACCTGGGTTCGGGAGTCGGTTACGCAAGGGGAAGGTATTAGCACCCCTCACGTCCGTCGTACTCGAGGGGATCCACGCTTGCTTGGGTTGTCTAGGGGAAGCAAAACAATCTATCTACGACTGCTAAATCTAAACGGAAAGGAACTGACTCGATAGAGCGTCGCACTCTATGCCTACGTATTCTCAAGAGAGAAAGTCAGAGTCAACGTAGTTCGGGACTACAGGGAAAATTGGCTCGCCAAGACCTCGCGTCTTGTGCCTACGTACTTCCACACTGCATGGAAGATCAGAGCTTTACGTAGTTCAGGCTAACTACGGCTAATCAGGGTATTCTCACACAGCAGTGAGAAAAACAACTGGTTTTACAGGTACGGGAACCTATGGGAAAAACTATGGTTTGGTCTCAAGTGCACTCGGGCAAGAGAGAAAAAGGGTAACATCAGTCGTCAGCGGGAAAGTCTCGATCGCACAGCAGCAAGAGAACAACAAAGTTAGTTGTTAGTGTGCTCGCAGGATATTGCATCCTATGCCTACATATTCTCGTCTGGTACGAGAAATCAGAGCAGCTGTAGTTCGGCTACTTCGGGACCACAACTCAAATCTCATTTTATTAACATTCTGAAAAATGGTTTACAATGATTGAATACTGAAAAATAAATCTCCTAGGAAATACTATCCTATCCTATCCTGAAAAATCGAATGGAAGAGTCCCCTAACAAGTGGACATTCTAAACTACCTCTAAAATTGTAAAAGAATTTCTATGAAAAAAAGTACTCTAAAAAAATATTAAATCTATGCTAATATTTTTTTATTCTTTTCCAACTATTTTTCTCTCTTCTTTTCTTTTTTCAAAAATATTTCTTCATATATTTTTTCATATTTTTCTATATATTTTTTCATATTTTTCTATATATTTTTCTCCATTTTTCTCACTATTTTCTATTCATTTTCAATATTTCTTTTTTCTTTCTCTTTTTTTCAAATATATTCTTTTTTCATATTTTTCTTTTTTCTATTTTTTCTATCTTATTTTATTTATATCTCTTTATTTCTAAAAACTACAAAAAAAATAAAAAGTAAAGAAAAGAAATACAGGGGGGTACACAGCCCAGCTGGGGGTGTTAGTAAGCAGAAAAAAAAACAGACTGGGCCCAGCCCATAAGCTAATGCTGCCAAAAAAGAACAAACAGAGGGGGCATCGTTGGACTGGGGGTGTATGACCCAAATTCGTTGGGCCTGAAGCTCCTGAGGCCCAAAAATCCAACGCTCCCTTCACAGCAGGCCAAACCCTAATTCCTCCCAATTCCCCTTGCACTGTTCACGGACCTAGCGCCGTTTCCTCCTTCGTCCTCCCTGAAACCCTCATCCTCGCCTCCTCACCTTTCAATCAATCTTCTTCTTCTCACCAAATCGCTCAACATCAAATCAAACGCGCTCTGCACCTTGTAATCCCCAACGACCTAACAACACCACAATCAATACAAACTAAATCCATGGCTTGATGATTCTCAGAGGGGTTTTTTGAAGATGTTATTGAAGATCTTGGATTTGTGAACGTTGCGATGTTCGATGAATTCCGATCTGGAGATGTGATGATAGTGGAGGATCTTTGAGCTCTTACGAAGAACACGAAGCTCTCGAAGGGAATACAGAGGCATCTGGAATATTCTTGAAGGTGTTCTTGATACATGATGAAGCTTCGAATCTGGAAATTTGGTGAAGGACTGTGACGAAGAACGATGATTCTTGATGATGAAGATTTTCTGGCGATTTATGGCGATTGCTTGAAGATCTGGAGTTTGAGGATTCTTGCATGTTCTGGTGGTTGAAGACCTTGAAGAAGGTTCTCGAACATTCTTGCTGGTTTGATGGATCTTAAAGAGTCTCGAATTTGGGAAACTGAATCGTGATGTTCTTGATGAAGAACGGTGCGTCTGGTAATTCTGTTGAACATTGTTGATGAGGATGGTTCTTGAAATTTGCATGTTTGAAGATGATCGTGGATGATGATTCTGGAATTTTGTTCTTCTGGAAACTCTTTGCAGATTGTGGAAGATGAAGTTCTGGAGGTGCGAGATGAACACTTGAAGGTTGATGAACGTTCTGGGAAAAACTCAAGAAGGTTTCTGGAATTTGGATGATACGGATGATGAAGGTTGATCGGTGATGGAGGAAAATGACCGGAGAGGATGAAGATTGAAGGAGGAGGTTGATCGGAAGTTGGATGTTGATCGGAAGAGATGAAGATCAAAGGATGAATTTGATGTTTTCTGAGTTTTTTGAGGTTTCCGGCGAGATGCACGGTGGTCGGAGACGGTTGAGGGATCCGTTACGGTGGTCGCCGGCCATGCATGCCGGCCGGTGAGGAGGACAGTGAGATGTTGTGGTGGAGACACGTGGGTGGAGGGGTGTAACGCATGCAGGACGCGTGTCCTGCGCGTGGCAGAGAGAGAGGAAGCGTGTTTGTGATGCATGGCGTGTGTGGAAGTGAAAACGTGGGGTCCCTCCCGAGTTTACACATGGCTGTTGGACTTTATAGGCTTTGGAAAATTCTGCATTGTTCTGGATTCTTCCTGGATTTTTCTGACGCTTCGCTGAAGTGAATGGAAAGAATAACTGGGCCTCCCACCAATTGGGCCCAACGAAAATGAATGAAAAAACCCAAACATCTGAATGAAATGGATTAAGGGAAAAAACTTGATTAATATCTAATCCTAATTAACTGACTAACTGATGATTAACCTAATTAATATCTAATAAGATCTCAATTAAACCTAACAAGAGAATTATCCTAATACTCTAATAAATCTCTAATTAATTAAATCTAAAAAGAGAAAAAACCCTATTAACTCTAATTAAACTCTAAACCAATAAACTCTAATACTTTCACTAATAAAAAAAAAAATATTAAATCTCTATTAAATCTAAAAGATTAAAAATCTAATCACCTCTATTAAAATTCTATTTAATTTCTATTCTATAAAACCCTACTCCATTTAATTAAAAAAAACTATTATTAATAAAAGAAAAATCTATTTATTCTATTAAAAAAATAGTAAAAATCTATTTAATATCTAATATTCTAAAAATGAATTAAAAAATATTAAAACTATTAAAAAAAAACTAATAATATTCTATATTATCCTAAAATGATTAAAATCTATCTAAAAAGAATTAAAACTATTAAAAATCCTATTAACATTCTAAAAATGATTTAAAAGCTATTAAAAAATCTAAAAATGGTCAATAAAATCCAGAAAAATCACAATAATTTCCCGAGAGAACAAAAATAGCACCGAACGACAAATAACACCGCGAGAGCGCATCAATCATAGCCGGTAAAAATAAACGGGCACCGAAATATCCCAAAAATACGATTCTACCTATCTAAACTGATTAAAAGCACCTGAGACGCGAGACGAGAGCTGTGATCCCGATAAAATCAAAACAAATGAAAAATGCACTGTATGCGATATGCAGATGCGAATGCGGTCATGCGTCGAAACATCGAGCCAGATACGGGACCCGGTTGGTCAAATTTTAGGGTGCAACAAACTCCACTAGGGAAGAAGCAAAAGAAATGGTTTTGGAACCAAGAGGATAAAGGTACATGAATCAAAGTAAAGGTAAGATCCATATGGGAATCGGTGCATTAACTGGCAGGTAGTGATTAACCAAAGAAATATAAGAGCAAAACTCTGTGGGGAGCAAAAGGTTGGTGTCAACAGACGGACTGTGATGAACCAAGAGAAAGAGAGTATTAAACCAAGAGAAGGTGTTTGATTCTCTGGAAGACTCGGTATGTTAACTGATAAACAGTGGTTAAACAAAAAGAGAAAGGAGTTGGTTTTAAACAATAGACGGTAATCAACCAAAATAAGTTAGTATGCATCATAAATTATGTAGTATGTGATCAAAGAATGCAAGAATGAACATGATCATACAATGCCAAAAATGCAAACAAATGCGTAATCGATAAAATCGTGCATTGGAAAGCTTATAAGCATGCTTCATACAGAAGTTAAATGACTCATAAAACATCCATAAAAATCAATCATAACAATCCATAGGAGTTGAATGAGAAAAGAAAGTCAAACATACTTGAAAGTGCACAAAAATGACATTCTGGAGCAGTGTTAATCGATTAACACTTTTCCAGTGTAAAAGTGTTAATCGATTAACCCTTTAAAAGGCATATTTTTTCTAAAATGCATAGTGTTAATCGGTTAACACTTTGCCAATACAAAAGTGTTAATCAATTAACACTGAAGCAGTGGTTGAAAATTGATTTTTCAAAAGCACTTTTGGCCACTTATGAATTGTGCAATCACTCACATGCTAGGGAAAAAATTATGCACGAAAATCAAGTCCAAAAACAGAAAATAATCATCAATGGAATCAATTAACTCATTAAGATCAAGGATCGAGCAATGGCATAATCAATTCGCACATAAAAATTGTCGGAACTTCATCGTATACGATACAAAAACGATCGAAACAATAAAATGAGCAAAGAATAACCAACCTACAAGGCTGAGATTTACCTTGGATGTTGTTGCAAGTGAATTTTGATGAATATAATCAAAGAAAACCAGAGAAATCATAATTTGCAACCTAATCGTAGCTAAACCGAGCAAATTGCAACGAAATCTGCAAATACAAATTTTCACCGAAGAAGCTTGGAGTAATCCCTTGAGATGAATAAAAAGCCAATAAAACTTCTGAAAACCAAGTAGAATTGCAAGATGATGATGGTTAAGCTCAAGAAAAAAGCACTTCCAAAGTAGAAGTTGCTACTCTTTAATGGTGAATTTGAGCTCTAGTGTGGTTTGTGAAGAAAGTGAAGATGAATGTGAGAAAAAGTTGCAGAAAATTCAGAGAGAATATGAGAGTGATGAATATAGAAATTGAGAAAATGATCAAGGGTGAGAAAATGATAAAGGGTGAGAAAATGATCCAGGGTCCTCTGTGAAATGGTGGAGCTTTGTTTATATATAAAAGAGGTTTGGAGTTGCTAGGTTTGAAAAGAGCTTTGGAACTAACCTTGAAACTAGCCTTAGAGTTAGTTGGACTCAATTCATTGAGTTGGAAGTTAACTCAGTTAGTTAGGTAGTTGACTCGATAGCAATCCCAATGCAATTTCAAATCAAAGGGTTCTCATGCTTGCAAATGAAGTTACATGGTGGTCTCAATTCAACTTGATGTATTGGAGTAAATGACTTGAAGTGTTTAGAAAGGTCTTGGAATGTCTAGAGATATCTAGATTTTTCACACAATGCTAAAACCAAGTAGACCCCAAAATAGTAGAGTGCAAAATGTTGTCCTGAAAATGCAGTAGAGTCTGCATTTTTTAGATGGGTTAATTGATTAACCCATTTACACTAGCAAATGGCTAATCGATAACTAGGCCAAAACTTGTCCAATTTGCCTGAAAAATGGTGTTATGGACATGGTTTCAAATTTTGAACTTTTGCTTTGATGAATAGGCATATAAACCCTTGTTTTTGTTTGTGTTGATGATGTGATATCTTTATGAGGATATGATTAATCGGGCTTGAAAATCCTGAATACTCCTACAACAAAAACCACAGAGAAAAAGTGTGAATGCGTATGCCAGCGATGCAAATGCACATGCTTATGCAAAAGGAAAAAGGGGAGGTCAAATTTCGGGTTATGACACCTGCACCTATTTAATCTTCTTGGACCCGAAGCTCGAATTGCGCCACCTTTTCGATTATTCAAGGTGGAAGGAGATTAAATAAAAGAGTATCTTGAAAATTTGACCGACGAAGACTAAATATGGTAAGGTGAAAGTGTAGAGATTCATTCAAGAGAAAGATTTGGCTGAGATTCGCTGGAGAGATAAGTCAGCCAAAGGGAGTATGCTATGATGCTTATGCTATTATGCTTGATCTTATATAATGCTTGATATCATGTTATGCAACGGTATACGTTGAGATGTTGTGTTGTAGGTAGGCAGAGATTGTAGAAAAATGAACTCAACATCCTTAGCTAGGGAAAAGAAATCCATGGGAGACGATGGGGCCGCTGGGAAAAGAGCCTAGATATCTCAGACTTCAATGATATTACCAATATTGCCACTGGAGATGGTGAAACCTTCCAACCATAGCTGAATCCGGCTGGGGAATGAAGGAACCACATGTGATCTTCAATTAACCAACTCTTCTTGGGGAAGAACAGGTCAGGATGATCTTAGCAAAAGGAAAATAAATCACCACTACTGCTGGGAAATGATAGCTTCGATTTGTTGGGGATGTTGTGAAATCTAGCTCTTGATGGTGACAAATCAAACATGTCTCAACTTGGGGAAATTATAGCTTTACTTGGAAATGGAAGGTAAACTACCTTTCCAAAGAACCATAATGATACTTGTTAGGGGTTAAACTTGCAATGGAAATTACTGATCATCCCTTAAGGATTTTTTGTAAAGCATGCAATGCATAAGACTTTCCTGGTTGATTTTATCTTTTTATTATTTTCAACGCTTTATAGCATTATGTGATCATAAATAATTGTTTATTTTGCAAAAAAAAAATACTAAAAAGAGACAAATGAGAGATAAAATTGCTGAATTTTATTGAATAAGAAAATATTTGTACATAAGGTGTGTATAAGGATGCAAAAATCCTTGATGAGAAAATTTACACTAAATTGAAAAGCAAAGTAAATGGCAATGGGAAATTTGATTTTGCATTGATTATAACATTGATCACCATCCCCTGTAAGTCTTGGTTCCAATACTTTGCGTCCGTTGATGATGATTTGACGGATCATTTACCGTCTGAGGTCCAGCTATGATGAAGATAGGCTCAAGTGTTCATAGTCAAATGTCTTTATCCCTAATTTTTTCTTGGACATTTTCTATTTTTTTCGTCCACTGGGATATCCATTTTTGCCTAAGTCGTCCTTTCGAGTTTTCAACTTAGCGGGCTATTATCATTTATGTTTTGTCCCTAACTTTTGCATGGAAATTTATTTTTATTGTCCATCGGGACGCCCATTTTTGCCTAGATTGCCCTCGTGGATGCCAATCTAGCGAGCTCTTTATTCATCATTTTTTCAGGCATAATATTTTTGACTGCATCGAAGTTCATGGGTACTGGCAACTCCTCCCCATCCATGGTGGTGATGATCAGGGTGATCGCGACTTTGCGTATTTGTCGAATTACTATTGCAAGTATATAGTCTATCGCGTAGTTTTAAAAGATTGTCGAACCCACAAGGACTAATAATCAACCTAGAGTGATCAATTGTTGCGGTGCAAAGCTAAGGCTTGGTTTTTGCAGTAAAAAGACTTAGTTAAAATGGGATTTGAAAAAGATAAAGAAATGGGTCCGAAGAATGATCTGCATGCTTCTAAGGGACTATGCAAATCCTGGGTGTTAACAAAGGACTCAAAGTTATTCTGTAGGAAAAATTGGTTTAAAGATTCAATCTCACACTCTCGCGCTATTGACCCGACCATACCTGATGACCCAAAGATTTTGTTCTCGCTTGCTCGATAGTTAAAAGGCACGCTTTGAAAACTAGAAAGGTCTAACTGAAACTTGAAGCACTCTCGCTGCATTCAGACTTAGTGCTCGGTGTCTACTATCCGGCGATCACCTCAAACTCTCGCTCTGTCGGACACGCCTTGGTGTGTTTCTTACTCTCGTGATAAAACACTGTTAACTAGCCTCTCGCTCTCGCGACAAGACTGGCTAAATTCTGGTTAGACACCAGAACTGAAATCTTAAAATAACTAAGTTGAACACCGATGCTTCCTACAGAGTCCCGTCGGGTGACGATACTTAAACTACGGACTTCGACTAAATTACTCATACATGTTCATCTCTAAATCTAAGATATTTATCATGCTGTAAACTAGAACATACATAATTGCAATTAATACGAAAGTAAAGTAATGCAGTATAACAAAATTATAAATAACCTGAAATAAATTGAAATGAAATAACTTCAAATGTATTACAACGTTGATCCAAGTGTGCAAGCAACGATTACAAGAAAGTAAAGGTACAACGGGCAGTAATCACTCGGTGTGAGCGATTTCTGCTTTGGTTAATGAATATGTAAGGGAGGTCTGGAAGAATTTCGACAGCGCTTCCGCATGGGTTCTTGGATTCCTAACTCTGACCTACAAGGGTCTATTTATAGAGGGGGAGTGGCTCCAAAAAAATAGGATTTGAAAACTGCCTTAGAACTGCCAAACTACTCTGGAAAACTGCTCCCGCGGCAAACAGCGACCGCTGTGTGATTAATGGCAACCGCCATTAGCTTCAAATTGGGATTCCCTCCTTTTCTTCAATGGCGACCGCCTTCCTCAGGTAATGGCGAGCGCCATTGTCCTGAGGAGGCCAGAATGTTTCTTTTTGAGGGGCTTTCTCCACCGTTTAGCTCGCTTTTCGATCCTTTTCTTCTATGTTGTTGACTTAACACCTGTAAAGCAAAAATAGAGGAAAACGTAAGTAATCAACAGCTAAAACGACAATGACTCGATAAAATAAGGAATAAAGATGCACGAAATGATTTGAAAAATGCGATACAAAGTCGAGTCATCAAACTCCCCCATAATAAAATGAAAACTAGGCATGGTCTGAAACATTGGCACAATGAAACTCTGATCATACGCGGCTGCTAGGCTAAAGTTCCATCGATAGGTACTAAATAATGAAAAAAAGGATATCGTACCGACACATCTCCATATTTGTGGACAAATACTCCTCTCCTATGCAATACCAATTCAAATCACGAAATTATGACCAAACCTATATCCTTTATCCTATTTCACCTCTTTTTCATTCTCGCGCAATCACATTAAGCTCATTATCCCTTGCACTCACATGGTAAGCGAACCTGTTTGTGTTATATGATCTCGATATTCAGAGTTTTTTTTTTCTCTTTTTGCACATTATGTTTTCTTTTGCTTACGAATTTCAAGAGTCCGAACCTTTAGGCTAAATGGTCGGGTGAGGACCACCTAACTTAGCGGGATCATGTCTTTCATTCGCTTTCTATAAAAATCACACTATTCAAATCTTTGAGATCAACATATATTTGCATCGGTTCGTTACTTAGTTTGTACACAAGGATGGTGTTGACTGCTAGTATAAACTAGTCAAGAAACTAGGCATAAGGTCTTATCATAATGTCTATTTAAATCAATATTGCATACTTAGGGAATCTAAGGTGTAGGAACGGTACCGATATTTTCACAGCTTTCCCAATTCTATCTAACACAGCCTAAGCAATCTATATACTCTCAGAGTATGGTGTCGTGAATCACAATTTTAAATTATGGTCAAAATAGGGGAGTTAACAGACAATAAGAAAAATGTAAAGCAATTATTGATTCAAATGCGCATATGACTCAAAAAAGAAACAACTAAAACTACAAAAAACTGGAAATGATAGAAAGTAAATAAAAACAATAAAAAACTCCTCCCCCCACACTTAAACTAGGCATATCCTCAATGGCCAAGTCTAAGGTGAAATAAGGAATGATAGAACCTGGAGACGTCAGTGGTGGTGGCCACGACCTCCACGATGGTGTCTTTCCTGTTGAAAGCTGAGCTATCCTGTAGGACATGTTAGGCATAATCCACAATACGGCTCACCCCTCTGCACAAGCCTACCATGTCGGAGACAATGTCGCGTAAGTCTAGCTTAGTTCTGTCCATAAACTCGTACTGGCACCTCTGCATCTCTTGCATCATTGCGTCACGCTCGGCGTCCCTTTCTCTTTGCTTCCGGAGCTCCGATAAGATGTCATCTAGTGATGAGTGAATACCTGTAAAATCAAAAAAAGAAGCAGCATGTTCTTGGGTACTAGGCCCAGGTGTGTCAGTAGTACGTCTACGAGTACGGGGCCTCTCGGAAGGCTGTCCTACAACCTCACGATACTGCCTCTCGGTGTTTTCCTCCTCTAAATCTGGCACACCTAGATCAATCAACCAATTAGCGCGTCGGCGCACATTGTTACGCTCAGAGCAGGGCAGAGAGAAACCTCAGAACTCAGTGGTATGGACCATAATATGATACTTACCACTAGGCAAACTTTTGACAAGCCGCATATGACGACAAAAGTCAATATTGGCATAGAGGCAAGGTATACTGTCAGCATTTTCTTAATCGGCCTCTAAGTCTAGACAACAAGCGATAGCAGTGACGACACTGCCAATGTAAATGGGACCACTAGTTCTAATCGAAACACTAACAAAATAGGCTAAGAGGAACAATATGGGATTGACAAGGTTTTGGAGGAGAGCGCAATGGATAAAGAATAAGTCTTTAGAGTTCACATTTCCTGGATTCTCACGTCCAAAAATGGTGGAAGCGAGGACACGGTGTAAGTATCAGATCACGGGGTTGTGGATGGTAGTGGCCTTTAGGCCTTCTCATGTGGTGGTGGTGGTGTTGGTGATTTGGTTCCAAAACTGAAAGGCTCCGTCGTCCCAGTCACTTTCTAGAGGTGCAAGGGTAGCAGACCCTTCTAAGAAGGGTGAAAGAATGGCAAATGGTTTTGAAAGTGATGATGGAGAGGGTGAAGTTGGTGGGTTTAAATAAGGGTTGAATAGAGAAGTTGGATGATTAGAAGTTAATGTGGGATAATGAGGAGGTTGTGGGATGATTAATGTTGTATTGAGAATATGCAAGGGTGGTAAAAGTGAAGTAATGAGGAGGAAAAATGATTTTTCTAAATTTTAAAGCAATTTTTCCCCTAGGACCAAACAACGAGCGCCATTAGGCTTATGGCGACCGCCATTTGCCTCAAGCACGAGTTGTTTGCTCTGGCTTGGCAGAAAGCAGTTCTGCCGGGATATTTTTGGTGTTTTTCTTGTTTTCACTTACACACGATAAAATGCTACATAAAAGAAAGATTAAACAGGCTGTAGAAAGCTAAAAACAAAATTACGTAAAGAAAAGAAAACTTGCATTAAACGAAACTGAAGTGCGTTACAACTATGCGTCGGCATTCCGACGGTATACAGTGGAATGAAAAAATTAGCAGTACAGACAATACAGGAATGGGAAACATAGTACAGAGAAATAAACTATCCTAAGAAAAACAAGGAAAAGGCTGCGTCTGGAAGTCATCCTTGGTGTTGTGCAGTGGAATAGACCATCTAGAATAAGTGGTCCAATTCCTCATGGACAACATCCATAAGTCCAATGAAATCGATTCTGAGGGATGAAATCTCATTCCGAATGAAATCTAATTCGGACTGGAGGCAGTTAATAGCTGTAGCTACATTGACAGTTGGATCAGCAGGATTGATCTCAGAACTTTGAGTGGCAGAGGCAAACATAATAGTATCATGGTTCTCATAAGCTTGAGGACAATCAAGTGGAATCAGAAACTCATTGGGGACCTCCAAGTCGTAGAGCCAGTTATTCTTGTTGTGCACACTAGTTTTCTCATGGTTGGGCAAGGTAAAAGTATGGACTACGACATTATTAATAAGCAACTCAAATTCAACAGGACCTAGATTTGCAATCATTTTCCGATTGAAACAAAAGTTAATGTCCATCAAACGGACACCACCGAAAGCAAAGGAACGATTCAGATGATATCTCATTCCAATTACATCAGCAATCATTGTTACTAACCAGCCTATTAAGATTGGATCAAAAGAATCACAAGCAAGACGACTAAAGTTTGCAAGCAGGAATGGGGCAGCATTGACAGGTTTTCCTTTGGATGCACAAAACATGATATACAGCTCATCCCTAGACACAGAAGTGATGTTCTCTTCCTTGCCAAAGAAAGTGTGATCAATGTTCTTATGAAAATATCTCCATCCAGGGTTGTGGATATTCTCAGAGAATATAACATCGGGTTCAACATTCCCGTTTCTAGATAAGGTACCCCAGAATTGTCGGAGATCAAAACTAGTAAAGGCATTCATAGGGGTTTTGGTTACAACATCGGGCTCATTAGGAAAGCCCAACAAGTCATCAAATTCGTGATGAGTGAACCTATACTTGTTTCCAAACAACTTGAAGGTAGCCAGTCCGCGGCCAAAACCGAAACCACGGTTGGGGTCAAAGAAAAGAGAGATGAGGAACTCCAGAGTCAGGTTATGGTAGGTGTTGAACTTTTTTTCTAAGGAAAAGTGGGACCAACCTATTTGGCTCATAAGGTAAACAACATTGTCTTGGATGCTAAGGGTTTACATAGAAGAGTTGTCAGGGTAGATAGACAAACCAAAATCTCTTTGAGACAAAGCCTCAAATCGACGTCTCTGGACATCATTCTTGAAGGTGACAGTATGGTTCTCGAATGTCTGCATGGTCTCAGGTTAAAGGTATCCTAGAGAGGGTTATCTTGGAGATCAAAAGAAAATAATACACTATTAGGGAAATAATATTACTACCGGTTAGTACAATTAAGATATAGATACTAATAATAAATTAATAATAGCGACAACATTGGAATTGCATAAGGGACAAATTCTACACTAATCATGCATACAATGTCCTAAAACTAACAACAAATAAAAAGAAAACAGAAACTAAAGATCGTGGTTTAGCTCCCACAAAGCGCTCTGTTTAATGTAGAAAGCTCGACATTAGATCTGAAAAAGGCTTCATTAGTCAGGAAGAGCTGGAGGCTCTTCCAACTTGCAGTATATTCATAATTCCTTGCTTTCCACTGAGCGGTATTGCTTGAGTCTTTGGCCATTCACGATGAATGTCTCATTTGACTTTCCTTTAATTTCAATTGCTCCACTCTGTAGGACTTTTGTAACTTCAAAAGGACCGGACCACCTAGAATGCAGTTTTCCAGGAAAATTTTTAAGTCTAGAGTTAAATAGAAGAACTATGTCTCCTTCATTAAACTCCTCCTTCGCTATCCTCTTACCATGCCATTTCTTGGCTCTTTCTTTGTATATCCGGGCATTCTCATATGCGTCTAGTCTTAGTTCCTCTAGTTCATGGATATCCAAAATTCTTTTCTCACCAGCTCCCTTGTAGTTCATATTCAAGGTCTTAGTGGCCCAATAAGTTTTGTGCTCAAGTTCCACGGGCAGATGACATGATTTTCCATAAACTAGTTTGTATGGTGTGGTTCCTATAGGGGTCTTGTAAGCTATTCTGTAAGCCCACATAGCTTCATGAAGTTTAGTAGACCAATCTTTCCTAGAGATCGCAACTATTTTTTCTAAAATTTGCTTGATCTCCCTATTTGATACCTCCACTTGTCCACTTGTTTGAGGGTGGTAGGATGTCGCTACTCGGTGTCTTACTCCATATTTAAGCAATAGTTTCCCGAAGACATTTGAAATGAAATGGGAACCGCCATCACTAATGACAATTCTTGGTACACTGAATCTGGGAAAGATTATGTATTTAAAAATTTTGACCACCACTCGTGCATCATTTGTAGGAGAGACTATCACCTTAATCCAATTTGATACGTAATCGACTGCAATAAGTATGTATTTGTTTCCAAAGGAAGATGGAAAAGGTCCCATGAAATCAATCCCCCATACATCAAAGACTTCAACTTCCAAGATTACCCTTTGCGACATCTCATCACGTCTAGAAATGTTCCCAGTGCATTGACACCGGTCGCAATTCATAATAGCGATGTGGACATCCTTCCAGAGGCTCGGTCAAAAGAGGCCAGATTGTAATATCTTTGCGCATGTTTTTGACGTACTGGCATGTCCTCCATATGGTGTGGCATGGAAGTGGGATATGACATCCGCTACTTCCGATACAAGGACACATTGATGAAATATCCCATCGGCGCCTCTTTTAAATAGTAGGGGTTCATCCCAATAGTAGTGTTTGAGGTCATGGAAGAACTTTTTCCTTTGTTGGTATGTTAGATCTGGTGGAAGCACTTTGGCTGCTAGGTAGTTAACAAAGTCAGGATACCATGGCAATGTGGTTTTGGTACATATTTCTTCTACTACTTCATATGTTTCTGCATCGTTAAATAACAAGGAATGTTCTATTGTGTCGCCTTCGCCTTAAAATTGGGCTACTAGTCTGTCATAAGAGAATGCATCATCTATAGGAACTTCTTCGGGTTCCAGACCATCAATCCTAGAGAGATGATCTGCTACCACATTCTCTATGCCCTTCTTATCCTTAATTTCTAAATCGAATTCTTGCAAAAGTAAGATCCATCTCAAGAGTCTTGGTTTGGCATCCTTCTTAGTCAACAGGTACCTAATCGCAACATGATCGGTATAGATAATGATTTTTGCTCCTACTAGATAGGAACGAAATTTATCTAAGGCGAAAACAATGACCGAGAGTTCCTTTTTTATGGTTGTGTAGTTCATCTGCGTGTTGTCCAGGGTTCTACTTGTATGGTAAATAGCGTGAAGCTGTTTGTCCTTTCTTTGCCCTAAGACAGCGCCTACAACATAATCGCTAGTGTCGCATATTATTTCAAACGGTAGACTCCAATCAGGTGGTTGCATGATGGGTGCGGTAATAAGATCACTCTTCATATGTTTAAATGCTCTCAAGCATTCTTCATCGAATATGAATTAAACTTGTTTCATTAGTAGTCCAGTCAGAGGCTTTGTGATCTTAGAAAAGTCTTTAATAAATCGCCGATAAAAACTTGCGTGTCCTAAAAAGCTTCGTATTTCGCTGACTGATTTAGGAGGTCGAAGATTTTCTATGACTTCTATCTTTGCTTTATCTACTTCAATACCTTTATCGAATATTACATGTCTAAGGGCTATGTCTTGTCGTACCATGAAATTACATTTCTCCCAATTCAACACAAGGTTTACCTTAACGCATCGTTCAAGTACCATTTCAAGGTTTGACAGACAGTGTTTGAAACTCCCCCCACACACAGAGAAATCGTCCATGAATACTTCCATTATATCGTCTATGAAATCTGCAAAGATCGACACCATGCATCTCGAAAATGTTGCAGGAGCATTACACAGTCCGAACGGCATTCGCCGATATGCATATGTGCCATAGGGGCAAGTAAATATAGTCTTTTCCTAATCATCAGGATGGATGGGCATCTGAAAGAATCCTGAGTACCTGTCTAAGTAACATAAATGTGAATTTTTGGCTAGCCGTTCAAGCATCTGGTCTATGAAGGGTAAAGGAAAATGATATTTTCTAGTAGCTTTATTCAGCTTCCTATAATCTATACACATCCTCCATCTAGTTTGAGTTCGTTTTGCTACGGACTTTCCCTTTTCGTTAGTTACAACCGTAACACCTCCCTTCTTTGGTACGACATGTACTGGGCTGACCCAGTTACTGTCAGATATCGGGTATATGGTTCCTGCTTCCAATAGTTTTTTGCACTTCTTTCTTGACTACATTGCCTAAAATAGGGTTCAATTGCCTTTGATGTTCTATAGACTGAAGGTGAGAAAATACTTAGAAGGGGGGGGGGGGGGTTGAATAAGGGTTTTCAAAAATATTATGGCAATAAAAACACAATGATTTTTATCCTGGTTCGTTGAACTCAACTAATCCAGTCCACCCTATCAAGAGTGATTTGCCTTTCTCCACAAAGACTTAATCCACAATAATCAAACAGATTACAATGTCAACCACTAAGAACAACTGTCTTAGTCTTCTAAAGAACTACTGACCACAACTTGGTCTTCTTAAGGAACTTTTACAATCAAATGTATACTAAACAAGTGTTTAAAATGCTTCTAAGAAAGCTATATCACAACTGTGATTTATACACTTAAGATTAAGAATGTATGAAACTATTCAACAAAGAAATATAATTTGTATGAGAGCTTTGAGAGAGTTTTCAATAGTTTTGTTAATTTTCGTCAACTATAGGAAGTTGTTGAAGGCTTGCTTTTATAGACAAAGTAGTCCAAGGCGTTGCAAGCTTGAAGACCGTGTACTGCAAAGTAGCTGTAGCCTTTTGTCTTCACATGACTTGACCTTTCCTAAAAGTAGAATATTCAGAGAAATCCTTTTTGTCTGAGTTCTTGTTTCTAGCATAAAAGAGGAAAGAGACGTTTGGAATATGCCAACGGATATAACTTTTAATAATCTTCTTCAACAAGCTTCTATTTCATAGAAATCAACATCAGAGCCTTGAGTGATCAGAGTCTTGATGTTATCAGAGTTTGCTGTATCAGAGTATTGCAGCAAGTGTGCTTCAGCGTGAGTAATAGTCAAAGCATAGTTTGGAGATCAAATCCTCAGTACTTGCAGCGAACAGTACTATCAGAGTCTTCTAAAAAATAATGCCTGAAACTCTTCATACAAAGTCTTCAGCTACGCTTCAGATGCTTCTCTAGCTTCTGCTTCAGATTCTTCTGTAGGCAGCGCTCAGAGTCTTCTAACGAGATGCTTCTGACGCTCAGAGCCTTGCGTAGTTCAATGTTCAGATTCATTTTTGCTTTTAAAAGAATATTAAATTTAATATCTGCAACAAAAATACTTGAACAAATTTAGAGTATATAATTTCTTAATACAAAATTTCATTAGTATTATCATCAAAACATAGAGATATAACTAAGAACCAATCCGTGTTCTAACAATCTCCCCCTTTTTGATGATGACAAAAACATAGGAAATTTTGTTCAATAAAAAGATAAATATAACTCCCCCTGAGATTATGAATCTCCCCCTGAATTGAATACTAAGAAAGAATAGAAACTTCCCTTTTTGCATGAGTATTCTTTTTAGAATTAGAGCTTGATTTGGATGAACGTTTCAGAAACAGAGCCTGATTGGTTAGAACTTGATTTGGGGATCTCAGAGTTACTTTAATGAATTTTGTCAGATTTATCATTATAGTTCTGAAAGACTAAAAATTCATGTTAGTTATGATTTGATATGTCTGAATTCTATTCAGGTAAAGTTTATTTGAATAAGCAGAATTTCATTTTCTCCCCCTTTTTGTCATAATCAAAAAGAAACTTTTTAAAGACAAATAAAAGGAAACAAAGAGAAAAGATATAATCATATAGAGAAAACATTCATAGATTCATTCATTTAAGATATTCAGATAGAAAAGACATCAGATGAAAAATGCAAACAAGTGCTCAAACATCAGATTAAAACATAAAGCTAAGATTGTTTGGAGAGAAGCATCTTCAGAAGGTGTGTTATCTCAGAAGAAGATTTTTCTTGCTTGGACATCCATTTCTCAATATTGTCAGTCTTCTGATCTTGCCTTGCCATCCAGAATTTTATCTCAGATTGACCAGCTTCCAACACAACAATCTTGTCTTCTAAGTCTGGGTTCTCTTTCTTAATTTCAGAAGAAGTAGAGGGAGCAGATTCAGAAGCAGGAGTAGGAGTAGAGTCAATATCCATTGCAGTTGCAGATTCTGGAGGCACAGATTCAGATGATTTGTCCACAATCATCAGAGCTAAAGGATTTTCTTCCAGAATGACTTCAGAAGCAGATCCTTCAATAGTCTCAGAAGTAGCAGACACTCTAGAAGATGAAGGTGCATCCTCAAGAAGCAATGTAGGAGATCTGGTCACATTCCAAAGTATTGTTCTGGTAATCTCAGCAAATCTGATCTTCGCATCATCAGAGCAGACACTCTTCAGATTTGAAGCAACAATGTTGAATCTGGAGATGAACTTATTCCAGCATTCTTCAGAAGCTTCTGGATTAATGCTTGAGAGACATTCCTCTTGAACAGAGTTCAAACACATCCTTATTTCTTTCTTGAAACTAGCAAATAAGGCATCAACATCTAATCTGGATTTGGGTTTAAGGTAGGCTTCCAAAGGTGTTGGTTTGGGTTGTTCTGGTGGAGGTGGTATGGTAAAAGTTAGGATGATGAACATAGGACGAGGATAAGAGGGTGATGCAGGGTGTTCAGATGATGAAATGAAATCTCTGAATCTGGATGAAGATGAAGTGGGAAACAGAAACTGTTTCAAATTTGATGCAGAGGGAATGGCATCAAAAGGTGTAGAGGTATAAGGGGTAAAAACAGAGTTTTGAGAAAGCAGAGGTTTTGAAGGAATGATATCTAGTTGTTGTGTAAGATAGGTTTGAAGAACAGAGGGAAGGATAGTTGAAGAAATAGGTTTATATGGAGTGGTAGGGTCAGATGCTTCTATTCTGGTGTAAAAGTTTTTAAGTTTTAGACCAAAAGGAAGGGGATCAGAGGGATGTGGTTTAAAAGAAGTAACAGATACAAACTCAGAAGTTCTGGGTTCATAGCCACGGAGAGAGGGTGGTGAATAAACTTCTGGTGGTAGGTCAGATTCAGATGAATCAGATGATTCAGATGAATGGCAGGATGTAGAAGAGAGTTCAACCAAAGTAGTCAAGTGTTGAATATCTAGGACTACAAAATCAGGTATAAAAGGTTCAGATGGTTGGATAGATTCTGGTAGTAGTTGTTGTTGTTCTGGTTCTTGTGGAGTTGGTTCTGGTTGGTTTGGTTCTGCTGGTGTTGGTTTTGGTGGATTAGAAGTTTGTGGTTCTGGTGGGGGAATTTCAGATGATTGTGGTGCAGGTGTTTGTTTGTCAGATGGGGGAATAACAAATGGTTTAGAATGTGTTGGTTCAGATGTATACTTTTCAGATGGAGTTGCTAGAGGTTGGGGTACAGAAGAAGCTGTAACAGAAGGTTTCTTAGGTTTAGAAACACGAGGAAGAGAAGGTGAAGGTGATGGTATAGGTTCATGGAGAGTTTGATCTGATGTTAATACCTCTTTGACAACTTCCAGAATCTCGTCTAGACTTGCCTCTGGAGGATTGACCTCTTGCTTCTCGACCCTTTTAGGCTTGACAGCAACAGCTTCACCAGTAGCCTTCCTCTTGGGTTTAGAAGGTTCTTCTGCAGCAACCTTTCTCTTCTTCTTGTGTCTGGCCTCATAAAGATCTAGAGCAGGTTCACCTGCCTTCTGAACCAGATTTGCTGGTAGAGGAATTCCCTCATTCAGACACTCTGTAATGTAATCCAGAATAATCTCCCTTGGTTCATTAGCAAAGAACATAGGAAAATTTTCAACTGGAACTCTTCTTTGAGTGACCTCTTTAGTGTTTAATTTCTTTGGAGCAGAAATAACTTCTTCTACAACTTTCATCCTATAAAGACTCTTCCTGTTCAGAGGTTTTCCAACTGCAGAAGCTAATTCTTCCTTCAATCCAGCTTCTACCAGATGACCAACAAGACCATTCTCAGTCAGAATGTCTGAGATAAGTCTTCCCATTGGAATCCAGTCCTCAGCTTTTGATGTTTGGTTCTGACCTCTTCCCTTGACTGTTTAACGTGTGTCCACAGATGATTAAATAGAAGATATGGCAGATCCACCTTGGTGCTATGACTCAGACAATACATGAAGTATAACTGATCAGTGTTAACATAATCTGTTGAATTGGAAGATTTTCTGTGATGAATGCAGATCATGAAAATCTTAGCCCAGATCCTATAAACTGGCTTCAAATCCTTAACCTTGTTAGAAGCTACTCCAGATGAGCAAACTTCTCTATACACATCAGTCATATCTACACGCCCAGATGGTAGATTAGTGACTCCATCAGTTTCCTCATATCCTATGAGTTTCCTTATCAAGTCTTCAGTAATAATGATTTCTTTACCCAGAACAAATGAAACTATGAACTTAGGGCAAGTAGAAGCATGTATCTAAAATTCCTTACCAGACGAGGGTAAACTGGTCCCATCATCCTGTCAAAAAACTTGGTCCAACACTGTGCATCAACAGTGGGATGAAGATCATACCCATTTTCAGCAAACGATTCAAAGTTAACAATGGATTCACACAAAACTTCCAACTTGTCAACAGGTGTGAGTAGTGTTCTGATAGGTTCCTTAAACGCAACAACACCCATGTTTGAGGAAGAAACAATAGCCATTGACGATTGGAACTGAGCAGACATCGAAGATGAAATAGCCATGAAAGTTCTTGAAGATTTAGGGTTTCTGAGATGTTTGGGTTTGAGAGAGAGATGGAAGCAATGAAATAAGAAGAAATGCATACAAGGTGTTCATGAGAGTGAAAAGTGTGAAGTGTGTAAAGTTGTGGCATTTATAGAAGAAATTAGGGCACACAAAAAGTCACACGTTCAGCACGTACACATTTAGCATTTAATAAAAAGAGATTAATCATTTCAAGCATTAATGATTATGACAATTTGGAGGAAAAACGAGAAACCAAATATTCAAACAGTACCTCAAACGTCTTTTCAGTATTATGCACTCCATCTTTTCAGATTCTGAGTTACACGTGTTTGCTTCCATGTGCTTCTGAAAACTCTTTGAGAAATGAAACGTTAGCCAACGTTTAGATCCTCTGAGATTTGTTAGTTCAGATACACACAGAAATAATAATTCAAGAAATTAAATAAATGACAGATGAAATACTTCAGAGTTTAAACATTTTGCATCTGAGAAGGTTGCTTCTGATAAATACTATTCTGGAAAAAAATTCCATACCAATATTTTTCAGAATAAACTTGTACCTATCTTCAGCAAGGGGTTTTGTAAAGATATCAGCCTATTGATGGTCTATATCAACAAAGTCTAAGTTTATAATACTCTTCTGAACATAGTCTCTAATGAAGTGATGTTTAATTCCTATATGCTTAGCTTTAGAGTGTAAAATTGGATTTTTAGACAAACATATAGCAGAAGTATTATCACAGAATATAGAAATATCACTCTCAAAGATCTGATAGTCTTCTAGCTGACTTTTCATCCAGAGCATCTGTGTGCTACATCCAGCAGCAACAATATATTCTGCTTCTGTAGTTGATAAAGCGATTGTAGGTTGTTTCTTGTTGTACCAGGAGATTAAATTACTTCCCAGAAATTGGCAACTTCCAGAAGTACTTTTTCTTTCAACTCTGTCTCCAGCGTAATCAGCATCACAGAATCCAACTAGTTTAAATTCATCAGATTTTCTATAACACAAACCCAAATTAGTAGTACCTTTCAGATACCTTAGAATCGTCTTAACAGCTGTTAAGTGTGATTCTCTAGGATCTGATTGGAATCTAGCACACAAGCATACACTGAATAAAATGTCAGGTCTAGAAGCAGTTAAGTATAGAAGAGATCCAATCATACCTCTGTAGAGTTTCTGACCTACTTTCTTACTTACCTCTTCCTTACCAAGAGTGCTTGTTGGATGCATTGGAGTCTTTGCTTACTTACTATCAGTCATGTTGAACTTCTTCAGAAGCTCTTTTACATATTTAGTCTGATGAATGTAAGTGCAATCTGGAGTTTGGTTGACTTGAATTCCCAGAAAGAATCTCAATTCTCCCATCATGCTCATCTCAAATTCAGCCTGCATACATTGAGCAAACTCATTTCCCAACGTAACATTAGTAGATCCAAATATAATATCATCTACATATATTTGACAAATTAATAGATCTTTCTTAAATGTTTTACAGAAGAGAGTTGTGTCCACTTTCCCTCTGATAAAATTTTTCTCCAGAAGAAAATTGCTTAATCTCTCATACCAAGCTCTGGGAGCTTGTTTTAAACCATAAAGAGATTTCTTAAGTTTAAAAACATGTTCTGGAAATTTATCACTTTCAAAACCAGGAGGTTGATGAACATAGACTTCCTCTTCTATAATCCCATTTAAGAAGGCACTCTTAACATCCATCTAATATAGAGTGATGTTATTTTGTGCAGAAAAAGAAATGAGTAGGCGTATAGATTCTAACCTGGCCACAGGAGTATAAGTCTCTGTGTAGTAAATTCCTTCTTGCTGGCTATAACCTTGAGCAACTATCCTTGCTTTGTTTCTTACAACTTCTCCTTGCTCATTAAGTTTGTTTCTGAAGACCCATTTAGTTCCAATTATATTGAATCCTTTTGGTCTTGGAACCAAATCCCAAACATCATTTCTTGTGAATTGATTGAGCTCTTCTTTCATGGCTATTATCCAGTCATTGTCTTGCAGAGCTTCATCCACAGAAGTTGGTTCAATAACTGACACCAAACTAAATAATGACGCTTCAGATGATCTGAGGTAGGATCTTGGTCTTATAGGGTCATCCTTCTTTCTAATGATCACATCCTCTGGGTGAGAGGCCTTGATTCTGGAAGATGATCCTTTAACATTAGGTTCTTCAGAAATATTCAAATTATTCATCTGGGCAGCTAAGAGAGTTGCATCTGGCGTTGCTTCTGATTCCTTCACTTGAGCCTTTTCTACCTCTAAGACTTCAGAGTCTATGAGAATGACCTCTCTATCTGCAGAATTATCAACCAGCTTTGGCTTTTGATTGCCAAGCTTATCATCAAATCTAACATGTATAGATTCCTCCACAATCTGTGTTTCAATATTGTATACTCTGTAGCCTTTAGAGCGTTCAGAATAGCCAAGCGTGAAACACTTGTGTGCTTTAGAATCAAACTTGTTCAGATTCTCTTTAGTGTTCAACATATAACATATACATCCAAAAGGATGAAAATAAGAAATGTTGGGTTTTCTGTTCCTCCACAGTTCATAGGGAGTCTTCTCCAGAAGAGGTCTTACAAACACTCTGTTTTGAATATAACAAGTTGTGTTTATTGCTTTTGCCTAAAAATGCTTTGCCAGATTAGTCTCGTTGATCATGGTTCTGGCCATTTCTTGCAAAGTTCTATTTTTCCTCTCTACAACTCCATTCTGTTGTGGAGTTCTAGGGCAGGAGAAATCATGAGCAATTCCATTTTCATTAAAATATTTTTCAAAATATTTGTTTTCAAATTCGCCACCATGATAACTTCTGACTTTAACAATTTTAAAATCTTTTTCATTCTGGACTTGTTTGCAGAAGTCAAAGAACACAGAATGTGACTCATCCTTGTGTTTTAGGAATTTCACCCATGTCCGTCTGCTGTAGTCATCAACAATGACTAATCCATACTTCTTGCCTCTGATGGATGTAGTTTTCACTGGTCCAAACAGATCAATATGAAGTAACTTTAACGGTCTTGAGGTTGAAACAACATTTTTAGTTTTAAAAGAAGATTTTGAAAATTTTCCTTTTTGACATGCTTCACAAAAAGCATCAGAGTTGAACTTCAACTTAGGAAGTCCTCTGACCAGATTGAGTTTATTAATCTGAGATATACGTCTCATATTAATATGCCCCAATCTTCTATGCCAGACCCATTGCTCGTTATTAACAGATATAAGGCATTTTAGGTTCTGAAAGATTGATTTTATAAATGTTATTTTTCCTCTTTCCATTAAATAGGATTGAGCCATCCTTTTAACTGACAGCTTTGCAACATTTTTGATTAAAGATTATGTCATAATCATTGTCACTTAATTGACTTATGGACAATAGATTATGTTTTAATCCTTCTACAAGTAAAACATTAGATATAGAGGGAATGTTACCATTGCCAATAGTACCAGAGCCAATTATCTTGCCCTTCTGATTCCCTCAAAACTTGACGTCTCCTCTAGATTTAAGCTCCAGGCTTTGGAACATAAACCTTTCTCCCGTCATGTGACGTGAGTAGCCAGAGTCCAGGTACCATGATTGGCGTCTTGACTTTGTTGCTAAATACATCTGCAACAGGTATTATCTTATCCTTAGGTACCCAGATCTTTTTGGGTCCTTTTGGGTTAGTTGCCTTAAAAGTTTGTCTGAACTTCTGTCTTTTTACAACAGGTTTTTTCTGACGTACTTTAGGTTTAAACACAGGAATGTTCTGATCAGAACGTGTGTGTTTAATATCATTCAGATGACCAAACTTAAAATGAGAATATAAGGGAGTCTTCTTAATGATAAGTTTATCAACAGGTATTGGATTTAAATCCTTTCAAGAGGAAGATTCATATCCAATTCCCTTCCTGTTATTTCTGCTAACTCCATAGATCATTGAAGCCATCTTGTTTCTATCTATGCTTTTAGCCAGAAACTTCTGAAAACTATAGTCATATTCTTCTAAAATATTTTTACACTTTGACTTAGTTTCAGATTCAGAGTCTTGTTGAGCTTTTTCAAAAATGTTTTTCATTTTCAAATTGTTTTCTTTGAGCTCAGCAACTTCTGACTTTAACATACTATTCTCATATTAAAGATTGCATTTAAGCTTCTTGCACTTGAGCTTAATCTGGTTATAGTTGTTCAGAAATTCTGATAAAACCTCAATAAGTTCTTCCCTAGAGAGATCAGAAAGTACCTCTTCTGAGTCAGATTCAGAATCAGATTCAGATCCAGATGTTCCTTCATCCTGATCTTCCACGCCTGCCATCAGTGCCATGTTAGCACATTCTTCATCTGATTCTGATGAAGATTCAGATTCATCTGAATCATCCTAGGTTTCCATTAGAACCTTCTTCTTTTTGTCAAACTTCCTCTTTGGCTTTTCCTTCAGAAGCTTTGGACATTCATTCTTGTAGTGACCAGGTTCCTTGCATTCATAGCAGACAACCTCTTTCTTTCCAGATCTTTTGTGTCTAGAGGACTCTTTGCATTGATCTGGCTTCTTGAAGTTCTTGAACTTCCTCTGTTTATGCTTCCAGAGTTTGTTGATCCTTCTGGACAGCAGGGACAATTCATCTTCTTTTTTAAAAGAGGACTCTTCAGAACTTTCTTCTAAAACCTGCAATGCTTTAATAGATTTTTTAGACTTTAAAGTAATTGACTTACCTTTCTTTTGAGGCTCGTCTTCTTCAAGTTCAATCTCATGGCTCCTTAGAGAGCTGATCAGTTCCTCCAATGTGATCTTGTTCAGATCCTTAGCTAGCTTCAGAGCAGTGACCATTGGTCTCCATTTGATGGACAAATTTCTGATGATCTTCTTAACATGATCAGCAGTGGAGTAGCCTTTGTCCAGCACTTTTAATCCAGTTGTGAGGATCTGGAATCTAGAGAACATAACTTCTATAGATTCAGATTCTTCCATTTTAAAGGCTTCATAATTCTGGATCAGCGCCAGAGCCTCGGTCTCTTTAACTTGTGAGTTCCCTTCATGAGTCATCTTCAAAGACTCAAATAAATCAAATGTTGTTTCTCTGTTGGTAATCTTCTCATACTCAGTATGAGATATAGCATTTAATAAGATTGTTCTTGCTTTGTGATGATTTCTGAACTCCTTCTGAGCTTCAGTCATAGATTTTCTATTAATTTTCTTGCCATCCCCATCAGTGGGGGTGAACATAACCATCAATGACTAAGTCCTAAAGATCAGCATCATATTCAAGGAAGAAACTCTCTATTCTGTCCTTCCAATGGTCAAACTTCTCCCCATCAAACATAGGGGGTTTTGTGCTGATTCTATCCCTTTCTTCATATCTGTTGCTGTTGGATGTTGAAGCTTCAGCCATAATATCAACCAAAAAAAAATATATCAAGAGTTTTCTCAACTGTATCTTTTCTGTTCACGGTGAAGTAATAGCACATACAGAACCGGAGCTCTGATGCCAACTGAAGGTGAGAAAATACTTAGAAGGGGGGGTTGAATAAGGGTTTTCAAAAATATTATGGCAATAAAAACACAATGATTTTTATCCTGGTTCGTTGAACTCAACTAATCCAGTCCACCCTATCAAGAGTGATTTTCCTTTCTCCACAAGGACTTAATCCACTATAATCAAACAGATTACAATGTCAACCACTAAGAACAATTGTCTTAGTCTTCTCAAGAACTACAGACCAAAACTTGGTCTTCTTAAGGAACTTTTACAATCAAATGTAAACTAAACAAGTGTTTAAAATGCTTCTAAGAAAGTTATATCACAACTGTGATTTATACACTTAAGATTAAGAACGTATGAAACTATTCAACAAAGAAATATAATTTGTATGAGAGCTTTGAGAGAGTTTTCAATAGTTTTGTCAATTTTCGTCAACTATAGAAAGTTGTTGAAGGCTTGCTTTTATAGACAAAGAAGTCCAAGGCGTTGCAAGCTTGAAGACCGTGTACTGCAAAGTAGCTGTAGCCTTTTGTCTTCACATGATTTGACCTTTCCTAGAAGTAGAACGTTCATAGAAATCCTTTTTTCCTGAATTCTTGTGTCTAGCATAAAAGAGGGAAGAGACGTTTGGAATATGCCAACGGATATAACTTTGAATAATCTTCTTCAACAATCTTCTATGTCATAGCAATCGACATCAGAGCCTTGAGTGATCAGAGTCTTGATGTTATCAGAGTTTGCTATATCAGAGTATTGCAGCAAGTGTGCTTCAACGTGAGTAATAGTCAGAGCAGAGTTTGGAGATCAGATCCTCAGTACTTGTAGCGAACAGTACTATCAGAGTCTTCTGAAAAACAATGCCTGAAACTCTTCATACAAAGTCTTCAGCTACGCTTCAGATGCTTCTGTAGCTTCTGCTTCAAATTCTTCTGTAGGCAGCGCTCAGAGTCTTCTAACGAGATGCTTCTGACGCTCAGAGCCTTGCGTAGTTCAATGTTCAGATTCATTTTTGCTTTCAGAAGAATATTAAATTTAATATCTGCAACAAAAATACTTGAACAAATTTAGAGTATATAATTTCTTAATACAAAATTTCATTAGTGTTATCATCAAAACATAGAGATATAACTAAGAACCAATCTGTGTTCTAACATAGACGTCTTACAATCCTCCTCCATCATAATGTGATGCATACATATAGAGGGACTTATCCCTTTTAGATCGGAAATGTTGTATACAAAAGCTGAGGGATATCTCCTTAAGACTTCCAATAGTCTCTCCGTTTCTAATTGTCCCAAATTGGCATTAACTATCACAGGTTTTTCAAGTTCAGTATCTAGGAATTCATATATCAACTCCTTGGGAAATGTTTTAAGTTCTACAGTTGGTTTCTTAGGGCATGGCATTGGATCAGATGTGAGTGTTAGGCATTCTCTTAGACTATCATCTTCATATGGCTCACGCTAGTTATCATCCTCGAATATCGGAGGGGCTTGAATCTTAAGTACTTCTGTGTACCTTGTTGGTTCCTTATCCATTTCTTTCACGCATTCATCGATAATGTCTAGAGAGCAGCATGTATCATCTAAAACAGGGGCTTTCAGGAATTAGGCTAAGATAAACTCAATTTTTTCTTCCCCTACCTCAAAGGTTAATTTTTCTTTCTTCACATCTATTATGGCTCCAGCTGTTGTTAAAAACAGTCTACCTAAGATGATTGGTATATTAGAATCTTCCCTAATGTCCATTATCACAAAATTTGTCGGTATATAGAACTGACCTATACGAACTGGCACATTTTCTAGCATACCTACTAGATACTTAACCGAGCAATCTACTAGCTGTAGAGACATTTTCGTCGACCTAAGTTCTCCTAAATCGAATTTGTTACATGTGGATAAGAGCATTAGACTAACGTTGGCTCCTAAATCATATAATTATTTATCTATGACAGACTTTCCGATTACACAAGGTATGGAAAAGCTACCTGGCTCTTTTAGCTTAGGAGGCATGTTATTTTGAAGTATAGCGCTACACTCTGCAGTGAGCATAACAGTTTCGTTGTCTTCTAGATTTTTCTTATTCAACAGGATCTCTTTGAGAAATTTAGCATATGAGGGCATTTGCGTAATAGCTTCTGTGAATGGTATAGTTACATTCAATTACTTTAGAAGCTCTATAAATTTCTTGAATTGTCCTTCGTTTTTGGATTTAGCTAGTCTTTGAGGATAAGGTAGAGGTGGTTTGTATGGCGGCAGAGGCACATAAGGTGTTTCCTTCTCTGCGGCCTCTCCGCTTTCATCTTCCTTCTCCGTATTTGATTTTTCTCCCTTCTCGGTTTCCTTTTGCATATTTTGGTGCATGACTGAATTTTGGATTCTCGGATCGACGGGTCCGTCGTATTCTGTTCCGCTTTGCAAAGTAATAGCGTTAGCATGACCTTTTGGATTTGGTTGCGGCTGGCAAGGAAATGCTTCAGTTGGGACTGCTATAGCTGATTTTTGTTGGGCTACTTGAGTGATTTGAGTTTCCAGCATTTTGTTATGAGTAGCCACAACATCAAGCTTGCTCGACAGTTGTTTCACCAACTCGCTTGTGTGAGCATTTTGATTTTCCAAGTCCCTATTTTGCTGGGCTTGAGTATTCATAAAGTTCTCCATCAGGATTTCCAGATTTGACTTCCTAGGCGGTTGTGGTGGAGCGGATTGCGCTCCTTTCTGAAATCCGGGTGGAACAACAGATGTCGAGTTTGGTGGATGTAAAGCATCGTTATTCTTATACGAGAAGTTTGGGTGATTTCTCCAGTCAGGATTGTAGGTGTTTGAATATGGGTTCCCTTGAGCATAATTCACTTGGTCGGTTGGAGTACCAGCCAACACTTGACATTCAGCGTTTGAATGCCCAGGATTTCCACAAATTTCACAATTTGGAGTCACCGTAGCTACGATAGCTGGTGGTGGTGCTATTGATAAACTTTTGATCTTTTGAGAAAGGGCGTCTACTTTAGCATTGACTCGGTCTATACTGTTGACTTCATGCATTCCTCCTTTCGGAGTTGGCCTCTCTACACTAGCGTGTTCACCTCCCCATTGGAAGTGGTTCTGAGCCATAGTCTCTATGAGTTCATAAGCTTCTGCATACGATTTATCCATTAGTGCTCCTCTTGCGGCTGCACATAAGTTCATTTTGGTGTTGTACAACAGCCCGCCATAAAAGGTATGTATTATCATCCATTCTTCAAGTCCATGGTGTGGGCATATCCTCAACATGTCCTTGTATCTCTCCCAAGCATCGAATAAGGATTCGTTGTCATTTTACTTAAACCCGTTGATTTGAGCTCGCAACATAGTTGTCTTGCTTGGTGGGAAATATCTGGCTAAGAAGACTTTCTTTAACTCGTCCCATGTCGTCACTGAATGGGATGGTAGAGACTGGAGCCAAGCTCTAGCTCTATCTCTCAATGAAAACGAAAAAAGTCTTAGTCTTATTGCTTCTTGAAAATAAAATAAGATGTTGCCTTAGTCTATACTGTGCAACTGAATTACCACAATATTGACTAAATTAGTCCTCGACAACGGTGCCAAAAACTTGATCGCGACTTTGCGTATGTGTCGGATTACTATTGCAAGTATACAGTCTATCGTGTAGTTTTAAAAGATTGTCGAACCCACAAGGACTAATAATCAACCTAGAGTGATCAATTATTGCGGTGCAAAGCTAAGGCTTGGTTTTTTGTGGTAAAAAGACTTAATTGAAATGGGATTTGAAAAAGATAAATAAACGGGTCCGAAGAATGATCCACATGCTCCTAAGGGACCCTACAAATCCTGGGTGTTAACAAAGGACACAAAGTTATTCTGTAGGAAAAACTGGTTTAAAGATTCGATCTAACACTCTTGCGCTATTGACCCAACCACACCTGATGACCCCCAAGATTTTGCTCTCGCTCACTCGGTAGTTAAAAGGCACGCTTTGAAAACTAGCAAGGCCTAACTAAAACCTGAAGCGCTCTCTCTGCATTAAGACTCAGTGCTCAGTGTCTACTATTCGGCGATCACCTCAAACTCTCTCTCTGTTAGACACGTCTTGGTGTGTTTCTCACTCTCATGACAAAACACTGTTAACCAGCCTCTCGCTCTCGCGACAAGACTGGCTAAATTCTGGTTGGACACCATAACCAGAATCTTAAAATAACTAAGTTGAACACCGATGGTTCCTACAGAGTCCCGTCGGGTGGCGGTACTTAAACTATGGACTTCGACTAAACTACTCAGACATGTTCATCTCTAAACCTAAGGTATTTATCATACTGTAAACTAGAACATACATAATTATGATTAATACGAAAGTAAAGTAATGCAGTAAAACAAAATTATAAATAACCTGAAATAAATTGAAATGAAATAATTTCAAATGTATTACAACGTTGATCCAAGTGTGCAAAAAGCGATTAGAAGAAAGTAAAGGTACAACGGCAGTAATCACTCGGTGTGAGCGATTTCTGCTTTGGTTAATGAATATGTAAGGGAGGTCTGGCACAATATCGACAGCGCTTCCGCACGAGTTCTTGGATTCCTAACTCTAACCTACAAGGGTCTATTTATAGAGGGGGAGTGGCTCCAAAAAAAAAAGGATTTGAAAACTGCCTCAGAACTGCCAAACTACTCTAGAAAACTGCTCCCACGGCAAACGGCGAACGCCGTGTACTTAATGGCAACTGCCATTAGCTTCAAATTGGGATTCCCTCCTTTTATTCAACGGCGACCGCCTTCCTCGGGTAATGGCGAGCACCATTGTCTTGAGGAGGCCAAAATGTTGCTTTTTGAAGGGCTTTCTCCACCGTTTAGCTCGCTTTTCGATCCTTTTCTTCTATGTTGCTCATTTAACACCTGTTAAGTAAAAACATAGGAAAACGTAAGTAATCAACAGCGAAAACAACAATGACTTGATAAAATAACGAATAAAGATGCATGAAATGAGTTGAAAAATGCGATACAAAGTCGAGTCATCACAGGGCTCCACCTGAGAAGGCCTTCTTGACAATAAAAGTTCCTTCGTAATTGGTAGTCCAGTTGCCGAGTAGATTCGAGTGAACAGAAGAAAACCTCTTGAGCACGAGTTCGCCTACATGGAACGCTCGAGAGAGAACTTTCTTGTCAAAATCTCGTTTGAGACATTTCTAATACAATTGGTCGTGGCAAATAGATGTTAGGAGCTATTCTTCGATGAGATTCCGTTGGTTGTATCTGGATTGAACCCATTCAGCTTCATCGAGATCTACTTACATGATGACTCTGAGTGAAGGAATTTCGACTTTAATAGGTAGAACAACCTTCATAACATACACAAGCGAATACGGAGTTGTCCTAGTGGAAGTACAAACCAGAGTTTTGTAGCCATGAAATGCGAAGGGGAGCATTTCGTTCCAAACCTTGTAAGTCTTGACCATTTCTTTGGATAATCCTCTTGATGTTTTTGTTTGCTGCTTCCATGACACCATTCATCTTGGGCTGATATGGTGAAAAGTTGTGGTGCTCGATCTTAAATTCTTGACACAACTCCTTCATCATCTTGTTCTTTAGGTTGCTTGCATTGTCAGTGATAATGCTACTAGGAATACCAAAGCGACATATTATCTCTTTCTTGATAAATCTGGAAACCACTTATCGTGTAACATTTACGTAAGAAGCAGATTCAACCCACTTGGTGAAATAGTCGATAACAACTAGAATGAAGCGATGACCGTTGGAAGCCTTTGACTCGGTCATTCCAATCATATCAATACCCTACATAGAGAAAGGCCATGGCAAATTCATAATATTCAGTGAAGCTGGTGGCACATGGATCTTGTCACCGTAGATTTGTCTGACACCTTTTAGGAAAGTTGTAACACTCTAGCTCCACTGTTGTCCAATAATTCTCAGCTCGAAGGATCTTCTTAGCCATAGCAAGATCTTTGGAATGTACACCCTCACAACCTTCATGTATGGACCTTATGATTGTGTCTGCTTTGTATCTATCCATGCATATGAGCAACACAAAATCATAATTCCTCTTGTACAGTATACCACCACTCAAGAAAAACTTGGTGCAGAACCGACTGAGAGCTTTCTTATCAGTGATAGTGATACCCTTGGGATATTCTTGTTTTTCCATATATATTTTAATATCGTAGAACCAAGGCTTGTCATCAGACTCATCCTCAATTGCTAAATAATGTGCGGGTTCGTGCAAATGATCAATGTGGATGCTAGGGTGGTAAGAGCATCATCTAGTTGATTTTCCACTTGACTTTGAATATGGATGCCAGGGTGGTATGAGCATCAGCTAGTTGATTTTCTTCCCTAGAAATATGATGAAAAGAGATTTCATCAAAATAGGAAATCAATTTCGCGATGTGCTTTTGGTATGGAACCAACTTGGAATCCCGAGTTACAAAGTTCCCTCTGACTTAGCCAATCACCAGGGAAAAATCCTCGTAGACCTCAAAAATCTTGATTCTCATGTCAATTGTCGCTTCGATACCGTAGATGAATGCTTCATATTCAGCCATATTGTTGGTGCATTCAAAGAAAAATCTGGCGGTGAAGGGAAGATGAAAACTTGTCGAAGAGATGAGGATAGCACCAATTCCACATCCTTTTGCATTGGCGGCATCATCGAACATGAGCGTCCATCACGCTCCTGGTTTAGGTCCTATATCAGGGTCTGGAGTCTCATAACCTCTGATGAAGAACATCCTCATCAGGAAAGTCAAACTTCATTTGTTGATAACCCTCCACAGGTTGATGACCAAGGTAATTAGACAGGACGCTCCCTTTTATTGCTTTCTAGGTAACATGTTGGATGTCATACTCAGTTAACAACATTTTCCACTGAGAAATTTATCTAGAAACAACAGGCTTTTCAAAAATGTACTTTATCAGATCCATTTTGGATATCAATAAAGTAGTATGGCCAATCATATATTGTCTTAGGCGTCGATTAGCCCAAGTCAGAGCGCAACAAGTTTTCTTCAATAGTGAGTATCTGGTCTCACAGTCATTGAACTTCTTGCTCTGATAGTAAATTGCATGCTCTTTTCTTCCAGTTTCGTCATGTTGACCCAATACACATCCAATTGATTCATCGAGAATAGTGAGATAGATGATTAAAGACCTACCAGGAACCAGAGGTACTAAGATCGATGGTTCATGCAAATATTTTTTATTTTGTCAAAAGCTTCTTGACAATCATCGTTCCATTCAACCGATTAATCTTAGTAATTTGAATATTGTTTCACAGGTAGCTGTCAGGTGAGAAATTAATCTGGAAATGTAATTAAGTTGACCCAAAAAGCCACAAACTTCTTTTTCTGTTTTGGGAGGCTGTTGCACCCCAAAATTTGCCCAACCTTTTTCTTTGGCTGGCTTATGTTTCATTTCATTTTGTTCTAGCATTTGCATTGCATAACATATCGCATTGAACAGGGGATCAAAAGAGATGTGCATAGCAAGATGAGTCTTCTCAGAGCATGGAGCCTAAGCAGAGGTTGTTACTCAAGTTTGAATGGTCATCAGGACATCTTGAAGTGGTCAGTATATTGTGAAAGGACAGATGGATGTGTGTGGGATAACCCCTAATTGGGAGGCCAACTAAAGGGCATCAGAGGTTTGTGAAGCCATTATTTTTTGTATGAGATGTAAATAAAGCTTATTGAGGGCCTTGAGGGTCATTTTGGAGCTTATTCAAGTGGTTGTGTGAAGTGGAACAAGCCACAGTTGAAAGTATCGCAGTTAGTGTTTTCATCTGGTAAATCCCCAGTCAACTGTGCAATTGAAGAAGATAGAAACTCAATTCAAAGTCTCTATGGTCATGGGATGTTGTGTTGAGACATATGAGACATCATTTCAAGTTCAATTCATCAAGGGTTAAGTGTGTGAGAAGTTACTAAGTTAGGGTTCTCAGGGTAAAATCCCCTATTTAGTGCCTGACTTCAAGCCCATCTACCTCAAGATAAAAGTCTCATCTCAATTTTTGGCCAACATGGATTTGTAGAACTCAAGTTATGATCCGGATAAGTTACAGGTCATTTGAGGTATGTGATTTTGGTCAACAAAAGTCAAACAACTTCCAAGCCAGTTTTGACCTAGAAGGGTGTTTCTTCTCAACTTTTGGTCAACATGAAAGTTGTAGGTATTTATCTTAGCTTTCCAAATTGTATTAGAAGTATTTCATATGATTTGTAGAAATCAAGTTATGAGGTTTACAAGTCAGGGGTATTTTGGGAAAGTAAGATTATGGGTCATAAAATTATAGGTCCATTTCACCAACTTACACACTTCAAATGGAAATATTTTCAACATGAAACTTGCTTAAAATGGGGCCATTTGCACGACCAAACCATCTCTTGTCATGGTGGAGGCTTGGATTGAGAATTTGGGGTTTTGAATTTTTCATAAAGGAGGCCTAAATTGAGAATTTGAGATTTATTGGATTTTAAACTTTTTCAAGGCAAGTTTGTGCATTTTTTGATTGCAAATAACAATTCAAAGACATTTCCATATTCACATTGGAATTTTGAAGCCTCAAAATGGGCCATTTTCATGGTTTATTCCTCTTGAAGTAACAAAATGAAAATCAACCATAAGATCAAAATTAAACCTCCAATCTCATTCCTTTAATCTACACAACTGATTTGTAGTGGATTTAAATCAAAAAATCAAGTGGTGTAGTGGTAAAAACGTGCATGGTATTTTCAAAAAAGTGTTGAAATGTGAAAATTGGAAGTGGGCTGTTTTGCATGAATTAAGGCCCCATTTGATCACAAATCCATCATATAAGTATTCTAGATGAATTTTGAGGCAGAGCTAGGTCATTTTTGCTGCATGAACAATCATTTTCGTTTTCAAAAAGTGGTGAAAACTCAAAATTCGAATTCTCAGATTTACTCCATTTCAAGGCAAATTGAAGGTTGCAAAAGCTTTATTATGGATCATTGAACGTGTTTGGATCGTTTTCTTCAAGCTTTAGCATCTGTTGAAGGCTCACTGAAAGTTCTCCACTAGGTAACTTGAATTCAACCTTTACTCTTAATACTCCATGATTTTCCACCATTTTCGTTGCATTTGAACCTTTGTGATATGTAGATCATTTCTGGATCATTATTGTTTGTGTTTATGACATTTGGTTTTTTGAGCTCAAAGTTGTGTTGTTTCTTTTTGATGTTTTTTCATGGTGTTTTGCTTTAATTTTCATGGATTCTTACTCCTTGTAGCATGTAGATGATGTTTGGACCTTTTATTTTAAGTTTTGGTGAACTTTATTTTTTGGCATGTTTGTTTGTTGTTTGACTTGTGGAGTGGTTGTTGAGAATTAATGAAAATAGAGGCTAGATTCTTGTTCCTCTCGGAGAGTAGATGAATTTTCATCTAAAGTTTGTGGAAAATGGTTGAAAAATGAAGGAGCTATAATGTTGTTGGAATTCGCGGCGGCCGGAATGGTGGGGAAGACGACCGGAGTGAACTTCCGGCGCCAGAGGTCCAAGGTTGAAGATGAAGGTGACGTGGCGCGGCCTCATTCGTCCGTTTTGTTGTTTTTTGATCATGTGGATTATATTAAGACTCATGTGTTCCTGTTTTGTTTTGTCTACACCATATTAAAATCTCAATTCATTAATTTAGGTGGCACATTCTGGTGCCTTGGATCTGTTGACCAGTATGCTGATCGGATGGCTGTACTTTTTTCTGCATTTTTGTTTTCTATATTTATTTCTTTTATTTGTATGCACTTTAAAAATTCGTAAAAAATATCAAAAAATATTTAAAAATTCTGAAAAAAATCATGAACATACTTTAACACGTCTTTTAATTTTGTGCATTTTTAATTTTGTGTTTTGATACATTTTTCATTTATTTTCATGTTTTCTTTTTAAATAGTCATTTAATGATGTGAAAAATGTGTGCTGACTGGTTAATTTTATTTCTTGCTTATGGTATGGATTAAACTTCTAATTTTTTTTGAGCATTGTGTTAGCATGTTGATTAATCTCCATATAATTTTTCCATAAATTTTAGGTGCTGTTTCCATGTAGTTTGAATTTCTTTTTGTTCCCTATCCATTTCTGCCTTATTTTGGGACACTCTTGGTGTTTGCCTTCTGTTGAGGCACTTCCCTTTTGATTTTCAATCTCCCCTTTTGACCCCTGGTTCCTAATACCTTGGGGGTCCTCTAAGATTTTATTTGGAATTTTTAGATGCATTTTATTATTTTTCATGTATTTTGCAAGTTGCTTCATGTTTGTGCATCTTTGCTGTTGTACTTGTTTTGTTTTGCTTCCAAAAGTTTGGCTGTGCATTATTGATGAATCTAATTCTGATTGTTTCATGTTATGGACTTGTTATAGGTCTTGTGTGCTGATTCATGGGTCTTTATCATATGCATAAGTTGTTAATTTGATCTCATACTTTCATGTTTGCATATTGTGTTTCCATAAGTAATGTTTGCTTGCATTCTTTGATGTTATTATTGGCATTTGCTTATGATGTTGTGCTTTGGCATTTGAGATCTCTGTTGCACCCCAAAATTTGCCCAACATTTCTTTACCTAGCTTATGTTTTATTTCATTCACATTAGCATTATCATTTACATTTCATTGACATATATGCAGGAGATCAAGAGGTATGATTACCAATCAAGAGCTATGCAAGGCTAGCTAAGAATTTTATTCAGGTGTTCAAAGGTTGATATCCTTACCAGAGAAGTTAAAAGATCCTCAGAGAGAATGGTTGAAACCAAGTATTTGGGTCTCCTAACTTGAGAGTTATGGGGAAGACCATCAGATGATTCTGAGGCCATGAAGATAGACTTGAGGTCTTGAGAGAGCTCATGAGAAGTGTTGAAGATCATTTTAAGGCCTAGACAGGTCATTGTGCAAGATTAAGAACCCTCAGCCATGATTGGTGCAGCTAGGGTTTGACTGGGTCAACCCTAAGTCAACTGAGGATTTGAAGGAAGTTGAGACTTGATTCAAGAGCCATGTGATCATGGATTGGTACATTGAGATGTTCTAAGGATGATTCGAAGGTCAACTCATCATGATTGAAGAGTTTGAGAAGTTTCAAGCTAGGGTTTCTAAGGCTTGACAGTGTAAAATCCCCTAGTTTGACCCCTATCTTCAAAGCAATTTAACTCAAGATATGATTGTCATCTCATCTTGCCCCCAACATGATTGTTGTAGAGCATGAGCTTAGCTTTAATTTGAGTACTATAAGTACTTCATAGGATTTGTAGAGCCCAAGTTATGACTTTGACAAGTTACAAGTCATCTGAGGTATGTGAATTTGGAGTTTGAAAGTTACCCAACTTGCATGAAGCTTTTGCCCAAGAAGGATGAT
Organism: Lathyrus sativus; assembly: GCA_963859935.3. Taxonomy (NCBI): domain Eukaryota; kingdom Viridiplantae; phylum Streptophyta; class Magnoliopsida; order Fabales; family Fabaceae; genus Lathyrus; species Lathyrus sativus. The sequence continues at coordinate 264,532,116 of OZ012735.1, forward strand.
TCCTATGAACTTTTGGTTAACATAAATGTTGTTCCTTATCTTCTTATCTTTCTATATAGTACTAGAAGTCCTTGATAGGATTTGTAGAACCCTTGTTATGGCTTTGACAAGTCAAGGGTATTTTGGACATTTGGTGATTATAGGTCATTTGTGATCATAGGCCATTTTCACCAACTTAGAGGCCTCAAATGAAATTTGGTTCAACTATAAAGTTGCTCAAAATGGGGTTTTAACCTTGACAATGCATCAAGGAGGCATTGAAATGGCTCAAGGAGAGACTTGGTTCAAGAAATTTTGAAAAAGGAAGAATTAAAAGGATTTAATGGTCAAAAATTCAAATAATTCATTTGGTGACCAAATGAGACAAACTTATAGGTCATTTTGATTGTAAAGTGAATTTTAAATATAATGGCAATGTTGGTTTTTTCATTTGAGGCCCAATTCAAAGATTTGCATTTGATTGCTTATGATGTAAGTTACATAAACCAAACTATGCACAAGTGCAAGACCAATGCTCCAATCCATCCAAACACATTCAGAATCTCATTTGGGGAGAATTTGGATGAGAATGAGGTGATGAACAAGCTGCAAGCAGGGCTGTCATGGATGAGCATGAGATGAGAAATTCAAGAGTATGAGATATTGGATATCTCATATAGATGGTTCTAGGAACTTCTAGATCATTCCTACTGGTTCTATATAAGCTTTAGAGCTGGTCCAAGGCCAAGGTTGGTGAGAATTGGGAGAGAAAAGAGAGATTGAGTTCTGAATTTTCTTCTTGCAAATCAAATTCGGTTACATACTTTTGATCCATTTCCATCCAAATTCTTGATTTCAACATCTTCCTCTTGAGTGTATGAGTGATTCCAGATAGAATTCAAGCCAAGCTCATAGCAAAATCGTGAGAGAGCACCTTGAGTTCATAGCTTGCAAGTCAAAATCAAATTCAAGAATTCAGAGAGTTTCAATCCAATTTGTTGCATACAGAAGCTTCCTTTGGTGTTAGTGAAGGTATCTGGAGATTCTTGGAGGTAGATTTGAAGGTTTCAGTGCTCTGTGCATTCAAAATTAACAGGTATGTAATTCTCATCGTGTAGCATGATTCAGGTAGTTTGGCTAGGTTTTGATAGGCTAGAATCATTGTAGATTATTGCTAGAAGCTTTCTGGATCATTAATTTGAAGATTAGTGACAATTTAGGGATGATGCTATTTTCGGTTGAGATGGATTTTTTTTTATCATGGCGTTTTTAGAATGAATGAGTAGTATAGGTGGATTCCTGGTGAAATTTAGGACAAGATTCATGTAGAAACCATGTGGAATGGTGGCCTGTAGAGAGAGTTAGGGTTGGACGAGGCCGGCCGGAAAAGCCACCGGCGGTGACCTTCGCGTGCGCAGGTGGAGAAGTTTCAGAAATTTGAATTGGGGAAGACATAATCTAGAGCGTTCATTCGCGTGGTAGACTTTGACTCAGACCTGGATCCAAGGCACCTCATTGCGCCACATACCCCTCCCCTTAAATGCGTCGTTTTGTTTAGTAGCCTGATGAGTTTCGCTGCATGGACCAAAGGGCACGAGTTCGAATCATGGTTTGTGCAAGTTTCTTTTTTCATTCTAATTGCTGAAGAAATACAAATGGATCCAAGCGCCTGGGCCTATGAAATCATTGCTCTTCACACCCCCTTTCTGGCCCAACCCTTGAAATGAACTGGTTTTGATTGCTATTTGCCACGCACGCTTGTCAATTTCTTTTATTGTTTTATTAATTTCATTGTTTCATGTGACTTAGGAAATAATTCATAAAAAATAGGGGATTAACTCAATTAATTCCAAATTTTTTCCCCTTGATTCATGATTGAATCTAGAATATTGTAGATAAAAAATATTAATATTTCATGCATGTTTGATTTTATTTGCATTTGTTGAATTTTAATTGATATTAAAATAACCATGGTTGATACCTTGTTTTGATGAATTTGGTTTGAGCATTTGGTGATGATTCTTGCCTTGATTTTTTGTGTGTAGCTAGCATAGATATGCATGACCACCTTAGATTTTTCTCACATTTTTGTGATGAGGTTAGGATATAGTTTTAAGTTGAAACTTTAGGTGTTCCATTTTTAGGGTTTATGGTTAGTACCTTATGATTTACGTTTTACTTCTAGGACTTGGTGGATGATTCAACCTCTGAATTTTGTATGGGTTAGTCTTGATAGACTTAGGATCCCTTAGGAATTTTTGTAGGAATTTATAATGTAGTTTACTATTTTAGTTTGATTTTAGTTTAGGTGCTAACTTTAGATGATTCTAATGTACTAATTTGACTAGATTAACCTCTTAGGTCCCCTTAGAGCAAGCTTGTGTTGTTTTTACCCTTGGTTGAGGATGAAGGCAAGTTGAAGATGCAATGGAATGCTTGAAGAAGTTTGGATGTGAAGATCTTTCCCTTCTTTTGGTGTAGTGTTGATTAGGTGTTAAGATTAGGGTTGTAAGTAGAGCTTCTAGATAGATTCTCTTCTTTCACAAACATGGAAGGTGTTGATCACTTCCATTCTTCCCTATGATGCAAGGTCCCCTTGTAAAGGCCTCATCCCTCCTTTGGTAGGATGTGTGGCTCTTTACAAGTTGGTAGAACCTTTGGGGGTTCGTTTCTCTGATGATAGGATGCTTAGTGGTGACCTTTGGTCTTCACTCTGCTGTCAATCATCCAAACCTTGCTCTTGTTAGATGAATCTTGCTCCTTTGATAGAGGATGGAGTTCCTTGTTAGAAGATTGAAGATGCTAGAGGTTGCATTCCCCAGTTTGAAGACTGCCATTGAAGCTAAAGCTTGAAGACCCAGAAGAACAAGTTGACACTTGTATGAAGAAAGAGCTAAAGCTTGAAGAAGAAGGATAAGTTGATACTTATGTGTGATGTATTGAAAGCTTGAAGAAGCAAGTTGATACCTGCTATTGAAGAGGAAACCTTGAAGAGCAGTTGCGGGCTGAGGACTGAACTGCTGTTAGAAGATTGCTTTGCTGTGAAGCTGGGGAAGCTGTTGATTTGCTCTCTTGACTGTCTGTTTGCTTTCTGTGCAACTGTATTGATGTGACTTGTGTGATTTGCTTGATGCATTAGAATATGTTCATGTTTATACTGATTTAAGCTAGGAGCATGATTGCATTAGAGGTTGAGTTGCTCCCTCTGCTTGTATTTTTACTGTGTGGCTTTGCTTGCTGGTATTCGGTAGAGCTTCGCTCCCTTGCCTGTGTGGTTTGTGATTTGCTTGATGGCATTCTATTTTCCTTTATGATTGCAGTTATTCATATCTAGCTTGAGGTTGAGATGAGCTTGTGGAGGCTGATGCCCCACACACATTTCCTCTCTCACTTGCATTGCATGCATTTTACAGTCGTTAACTGTTTACTGTTTAAGCTGATGCTTTATCTGTTTCTGTATATCATTGACATGATCCCCTAGGAGTCTCACTTTCTTTGATAAGGAAGTGATGATATAACTTTAGGTTGAAACCTATGCATGATAACTTCTAGGAGTTCCCTGTTTCAAACCTCAACCATAGGATGAATCCTTGGCATGACAACATTAGGACTTGATAGTCCTCCTTAGTTAAGCCTGTGTTCTCTTCTCATCTCAAAACAAATTAAAATACAGTAATAAAGGTTAACTGACGTCGTACGTTACTAGCCTTAAGCTACTTGAGAAAGGGTTGTTGGAGAGTTTCTTTTCAACAGCTTGGAGGTTTAGTATGGTACCCTTTGGGTGACATGCGACGCATTCACTCTCAGGTCATAGTCTCTAGTGCGATATTGGTTGCAAACATCCATAAAAAACAGTTCTTCCGTAAAAGACAGAAAACAAACTTCAAACCTTTTTGCCCCGTGGGCCCATAAGTCAAACGAAGCTTTTCTGAAGAAAAGAGTGTCGTTAACTCCCAGTTCTACCGCAAATGGTAACGCCTAAGTCTCCAAGGGTCGAGCTGCGTACATCAAACTGCTGGAACTGTTTGTTAACCCTACTCGGAAAAATAGATGAATCTGAATTCCCGTAATCCGTATTATCCCGAACTACATAAGCTCTGATCTTTCATACCTGTTGAGAGTACATAGGCACAATACTGACGTACTGGCGAGCCACCTTCCCTGTAACCCGTATTATCCCGAACTACGTAAGCTCTGATCTCTCATACCTGTTGAGAGTACGTAGGCACAATACTGACGTATTAGCGAGCCACCTTCCCCGTAACCCGTAGTTAGCCGAACTACGTTGACTCTGATTTATCATTCTCTGATGAGAATACGTAGGCATAAAGTGCGACGCTTTGCCGAGTCATTTTCTTTTATTTTTAGACCAGACCCTTAGCGTAGATAGATATAACAAACCCGTCAGATAAACACAACCAACGTGGATCCCATCGAGTACGATGGACGTGAGGGGTGCTAATACCTTCCCCTTGCGTAACCGACTCCCGAACCCAGACAATGGTTGCGATGACCTTGTCTTATACCTTTTCGTCAGGTTTTTCCGATCGTTTCCTTTCCCGCTCTGAGGGATAAATAACGAAAGGTGGGGACTCTTCTGTTTTGCCGGCACCTTATTTTCGCGGTAGCGACAGCTGGCGACTCTGCTGGGGACTTGATAGTTTCCTGGGGATCCAACGTCCCTTGTGCGAGTCAATCTGGGGATCCAACGTCCCTATACGAGAGTCAATCCTAGCGCTTGTATGATTACTTGTTGGGTTGTGTTTATTTATCGCATTTTATTTCCCGCACTTTATTTCCAGTATGATATGACTATCTGTGCTGTTGTCGGAGGGGCATTCTGATGAGTGAGAAGCCAGACCCAGGCTTGAGTGTACCTAGCATTAGTTGTGGAAATTAATGGGCGCGTGCTTGCTTTGCAGGCACTAGTGTCTCATGAAATCCACGCTCAGACGAGGTTCTCCCGGTTGGCTTCTTTTCCGGCCCTTTGGGCCTGAGGGGTTGTTGGTTTGGAGGATTGTCGACTCTGGGGATCGATCATTTGGGATTCAACTAAGTGAGGCCGCTTCAAGAGATGATGATGCCACACCTTCTGGGTATCGTATCATCCCTCTTGAATGTCTGTGACACTGATGACCGCATAGGATGCCGAACTTGTGTCAGTTTAGGTCCATACCTGTGAGCAGGGTCGGGTTTGTTGCAGGAAACCTTAACCTTCAGACTACCTGGTTTTCTTGATAGTGAATCAGTTTTGTTGGTATCAGAAGTCCTCGTCATCAGATGGGTCCTTATTACCAGATATGGTTGTTCTTGACAGAGCAGATTTGAGGTCCTGTATCAGAGGTCCTCATTATCAGATATATGTTTGTTCTTGACAGAGCAGATTTATGGTCTGATATCAGGGTTTCTCATCAGATATGGCTGTTCTTGATAGAGCAGATTTGTGGTCTGGTATCAGGGGTTCTTATCGTCTGAGATACGTTCGTTCTTGACAGAGCAGTATTGTGGTTTTGTTGATACATAACCTTCATCTCCGCCACAGCGCAGTCGTCTTGATCTCCTGCTGCATGATTGCATTTTGCATTGTTTTGCATATTCATTTGCATATCATTAACGTGTGTCTGTGTTGCAGGTACCGTTTCCCCCGGTTCAGGGTTCCTTGCCTTCTATTGTGCTATTATGGGTTCTCTGAGAAAGACCGTGGCCTACAAGCTCCCCACTCCCGATGTTGTTCAGCTGACTGGTTTGATTGCTTTGGCAGATGAGTCTGTGAGAGGTGAATTCCGAAAGTCGTATGGGAAACTGCTCAGCTTGGTTCGTAAACCTTCTGTGTTTGAGTTGAACGGGTTGCACGCCCTGCTGCAGTTCGATGACCCTCCTTTGAGATGCTTTACTTTCCAGGACTTTGTTCTCGCACCTGCACTGGAAGAGTACGCTGATTTGTTAGGTGTGCCTATCAAGAGTCAGATGCCCTTTGTCCATATGGATGCTGAGCCTGATCTGGCTAGCCTAGCTCCTTTACTTCATCTAGATGCCTCCGAGTTGGTCTTGTCTAGTTGGAATAGGGTTCCCGGTTTCTCCTTGCAGTTCCTAGTGGGAAAGGCCCAACAGTGCGCCAAAGACGGATGTTGGATCGTGTTCAACGCCATCCTTGCTCTATGCATATATGGCATCATTCTATTCCCCAATATGCCCGACTTTGTAGACTTCGACACATTTCACATCTTTGCATCAGGGAATCCATTCCCCACCTTGATAGAAGATGTCTACCATTCCATCCACTAAAACGAGAACAGAAGGGGTAAGAATGTCTCGTGCTGTGTGCCCCTGCTCTACAGATGGCTTGATAATCACTTACCCAAGAAGGGCCCCCTTGCTTCGTCTGCAGCCACAGCTGAGTGGCCTGAGTGTCTGATGAGTCTATCTGCAGAGGATGTTGCCTGGTTTGACAGAGATAGGTTGGGTACTGAGATTATCTTCAGCTGCAGCGGATTTCCGAATGTGCCTTTGATAGGCAGGAAGGGCTGTATCAACTACAATCCATCTTTGCTGGTCCGACCGTTTGCTTATGCTTTGAGAGCTCCGCCGAAGGAGGAAGAGGTGCAGGAGTCTCTGTACCTCACTGGTCTCCTAGAAGGGGATATGTTGTCTAAGCTTCAGCGCGCTTGGAATGGTATCAGTAGACGAGGGAAGCCGTTGCTGGGAAAAAGTAACAGCCAAGCCTACGCTCCGTATGTGGCCTGAATCAGAGCCAGAGCAGATATTATAGGGATGTCGTTCCCACCTGCCCAGCCAGAAAGCCCTCCAATGATTGAAGAGCCTACCACCGTGCCTATTCAGCAGCATAATCAGGTGTTAGCTGAAAGAGATGAGCTGAAAAAGGCAAATGAAGAACTGGAGAAAGAATTGGCTCAACTCAGAGGCGAGAGAAGCGGGGCTGTCCATTCCTTCAAAAGGAAAACAGAGCTGGTGAACCAGCTAGGTACGAATTTGACTAAACAGATGGCTGAGCGTGAGCGCTTGGGTCGGGGCTTCAAAGCTGTCAATGACATACTGGCCACTAAGAAGCAGCACTTGGATGAAGCGTATCGGAGAATATCCAAGTTTAACCAGCACTAGAAGGCCACCCTAGCCAACGGCAAGGAACGGGAGGATAAGCTAAAGCAGTAGATCTCCAAACTGAAAGCCCTGGTGAAGGCTAGTGAGAAGAGGTTTGATGAAGAAAACGCTCGCAGATACGCCGCTGAAGGCCGGCTCAACAAGGCTCTTGCTAACCTGAAGGAGCGCAAACTGACGTTTGAGTCCAAGAAGCGGAAGCTAGAAGATTGTTTCGGCGAAGGAGCATGGGAAGATTCAGTTGAAGGTCTTCAATACACTATTACGCAGAGAGAGTTACTCGTTGAAGGGTTGCTCATCCAGCCTGATCATCCAGAAACGAGGGATTTGTTAGAAGAGTTTCGCGCCCGTGGCCGCACTTGACTATATTTGTAATCCTTTTGTTTTGATCGTTGTTGTATGCTGACCATCACCAGGCTTGTTGGTCGAGGTCATGCTGTTGATTTTGCTTGTACTCAGTGATATGTTGTACTGCCTTGATGGGCTTTCTTTATATATATGAGATGTTATTTCCATGACTGGACTCAGATTTCTTGTTATCAACACTGGCACTCAGGCACTAGGATCGGGGGAAATCTCCCTAACACACAGACACACATTTGCATTTGCATGAAGCATCTGCATAACGGGCACTTTGTCGTTTTTTCTAACCCTTTTGTGTATGCAGGTTGTTTCAGGTTGTTCCAGGATTGATCAAAGACCAATCCACCGCTATCCGACCAGAGCAAATCAGGCTAGAGCAATGGAACAAGTGTAGACTGACGTTCAAGAGCTCCGAGAGAGGATGGACCGCTTCATGGAACTCATGCAAGTGGTTGCCAATGGCCAAGACCAGCTTAGAACCTTGGTCTAGCCACTGATCTCCAGGGTTGACAGCAACGGTGTACTCCATGGTGGGACTGTCCCAACCCCTCCACCTGTTGAAACTCCTCAGAATGGAATCCCTGTGACCAGGGGGAATGGCAGTGGCAACGGCAATGTGATCGCTAACATGGGGCTCAATGGTAATACGACTGGCGTCGGTAATGGAAATTTTGAAGCTAATGTCAATGCTGGACTGGGCAACGGTAACACAGGTGTTGGAAATCTGTATGGGCCTCAACCATGGTTAGAGGATCGTCAAGAAGACTTGTTCTCGCAGAAAGGTGCTGAAGGAGAGCTGACTGCTGAAGCACGTCTGAGGTTTAAGGCACTCGAGGACAAAATGAGGAATTTTGAGAACCTGAACACTATGGGTGTCGATATGTCCAAATTGGGATTGATTGCTGATTTCAAGGTGCCTCCCAAGTTCAAGGTACCCGACTTTGAGAAGTACAAGGGCACCACTTGCCCTCGCGTCCACCTGAGATCATACTACCGGAAAATGTCCGCTCACTCTGAAGATGAGAAGCTACTGATGCACTTCTTTCAGGATAGCTTGTCCGGGTCGTCCCTAGAATGGTACATGAGTTTGGAACCTGCCAGTGTGCGCACGTGGAAAGAGCTTGTTGAAGCATTCGTGCGCCATTATCAGTATAACAACGATTTGGCTTCGAACAGAGTCCAACTGCAGAATTTGTCACAGAGGAACAGCGAAGGCTTCAAAGAATACGCCCAGAGGTTGCGTGAATTGGTAGCTAGAGTTCAGCCGCCGATGGTTGAACGGGAGCTTGTTGAAATGTTTGTAGCCACCCTCCCGGGGGTTTATTACGAGAAATTGGTCAGCGGTATGTCTAGAAGCTTCTCAGATCTCATCATTACGGGCGAGCACGTTGAAAATGGGATCAAACTGGGGAAATTCAAGGAGATCTATCCTCAGCTGGAGGAGGAAAGAAACCGTATGGTAACAAAAGGCGTGAAGGAGAGACGAGCGCCGTGTCTAACGCTCGAAGGAAAGACAAAGGCCAGCACCAGCAGGTGGCCAGCATAACCATCCCCGCTGTCCAACAACCCCAGCCACAGCAGCAGCAGCAGCCGAACCAGCAAGGGTACAGAAAGTATCAGAACAGGGCACCTTTGTCAAGTCGTCACCTTGAGACACCGCTCATGTCTTATACTCAGCTGTTACAAACTCTGCTTCAGTTACAGCTAGTCCAGAAGAGAACCCTGGCTCCCTTGACAGGGGCACCTCCTCCAGGTTATGATGCGAATGCAACATGTGAGTTTAACTCGGGGGCACCAGGCCACACGATAGAAAACTGCAAAGCCTTCAAGCACAAGGTGCAAGATATGGTGGATGCTAAGATCATCAATTTCTTAGATAATGTGTCGAATGTCACGAAGAACCCTATGCCGAATCATAGGGGAGGTGGGGTGAATGCCATTATCGAAGACGAGAGCTCAGATTTGCTGACTGATGTCAAGGATCTGAAGACACCGCTTAGCTTCATTAAAGCCAAGCTGATGAAGAAAAGCTTCTTCCCGGGCTGTGGAGAACTGTGTATGGGTTGTGCGATTCGTCCTGATGGATGTGAACAGTTGACAGAGGGGATTCAGAGTCTGATGACCGAAGGAATCTTGCAGTTTAGCCGAAGGGCCGAATGTGAATCTGGAGAGGTAATGCTGAAGCAAGATGAGGAGGTTGCCACCATCACCATCCCTCGCCGGACGATCACTATTTCTGCACCCAGACCGCCCACGATTACCATCACTAAGGCTGGACCGATACCTTTTGAAAGCACCAATGCTGTCCCGTGGCACTATGGGGCAGACGTCTACTGTAACGGACAGAAGTTGGAACTAGAACCACCTGGGCAGTTTGTGGGTAACCTAGTGGGAATTGGCGGAATCACGCGCAGCGGAAGAGTATTTGCTCCACCCGAGATTGTGGCGGATAAGGCGGACAAAGCGGACAAAGCTGATGAGACCGACAAGGGAAAGAGTAAAGTCGTTGAGGAAACCCCTTGTGGGGTAGAAAAGGACTTGCTTGTTAAGGACGCTGAAGAGTTCATGAGGTTGATCAAAAAGAGTGATTACAAGATCGTGGATCATCTTCATCAAACGCCCTCGAAAATTTCCATCCTGAATTTGTTGCTGTGTTCTGAGGCACATCGCAACACGCTGTTAAAGGTTTTGAATGCCACGTATGTACCGCAGGAAATCTCGGTCAACCAGTTGGAAGGGGTCGTAGCCCACGTGAATGCTGGAAACGGGTTAGGGTTCACTGACCTGGAGCTGACGCCGAAGGGCAGAAACCACAACAGCTCCCTGCACATCTCGATAGAGTGTAGGGGAACGATCATGTCCCATGTGTTGGTGGACACAGGGTCATCACTCAATGTTCTTCCGAAGAAAGCATTGATGAAGTTAGATACTCGAGGATTGATTTGCACACCCAGTGATCTGGTTGTGAAGGCTTTCGATGGAACCAAGCGTCATGTTTTTGGAGAGGTGACTTTGCCAATCCAAGTGGGGCCGGAAACTTTCGACGCGGTCTTCTACATTATGGATATCATGCCTGCCTACAGCTGTCTCTTAGGCTGGCCATGGATCCATTCTGCTGGCGCCGTGACCTCCACGTTGCACCAGAAGCTCAAGTACGCTGTTGGAGGCAGCATCGTAACCGTATGTGGTAATAAGGATATAATGGTGAGCCATTTGTCATCTTTCAAGTATGTTGAGATGGATGGGTGTTGCACCCCAAAATTTGCCCAACATTTCTTCACCTAGCTTGTGTTTCATTTCATTCACATTAGCATTATCATTTGCATTTCATTGACATGTATGCAGGAGATCAAGGGGTATGAGTACCAATCAAGAGCTATACAAGAATGCAAGGCTAGCTAAGAAGAGTTATTCAAGTGTTCAAGGGTTGATGTCCTTGCCAGAGAAGTTAAAAGATCCTCAGAAAGAATGGTTGAAGCCAAGTGTGTAGGTCTCCTAACTTGAGAGTTGTGGGAGCTCCTCAGATGATTCTGAAGCCAAGAATGTGGACTTAAAGCCTTGAGAGAGCTTATGAGATGTCTTGAAAGCCATCATGAAGCCTAGGCAGGTCATTGTGTAAGATTAAGAAGGCTCAACCATGAGTGGTGCAGCTAGGGTTTGACTGGGTCAACCCCAAGTCAACTGATGATTTGAAGAAGGTTGAGACCCAATTCAAGAGCCATGTGATCATGGATTGATGAATTGAGATGTTATAAGTATTATTACAAGGTTAAATCATCATGATTGAAGAGTTTGAGAAGTTTCAAGCTAGGGTTTCTAAGGCTTGACAGTGTAAAATCCCCTAGTTTGACCCCTATCTTCAAGGCAGTTTAGCTCAAGATATGATTGTCATCTCATCTTACCCCCAACATGAATGTTGTAGAGCATGATCTTAGCTTTAATTTTAGTGCTAGAAGTCCTTGATAGGATTTGTAGAACTCAAGTTATGACTTTGACAAGTTATAGGTCATCTGAGGTATGTGAATTTGGGGGCTTGAAAGTTACCCAACTTGCATCAAACTTTTTCCCAAGAAGGATGATTCCTATGAACTTTTGGTCAACATTAATGTTTTTCCTTATCCTCTTAGATTTCTAGAGAGTACTAGAAGTCCTTGATAGGATTTGTAGAACTCAAGTTATGGCTTTGACAAGTCAAGGGTATTTTGGTCATTTGGAGATTACAGGTCATTTCAACCATAAAGCCATAACTCCTATTTCCATGCTTCAAATGGGAAAATGTTCAACATAAAACTTGTTCAAAATGATGTTTTAAGGCTAGTAAGGAGGTCATGAGATGTTGGAAGTACTTGTAGCTCAAAGTTGCAAAAATGACCTAAAATAAGGGTATAAGTTAAATAAACCAAAGTTGGAAATTGATATTTTTGACCTACACATCCAAACCAAGGCATGTAATATATCATTTTGACTCTATAAAACATTTTAAGAACATTGGTTTAGCCACATGTTTGAGTTGAGATTCAATTGGTGGACTTGCTTTGAAAAGTAGTTACTTACATCATAAGTAACATGTGCAAAGCCTAGAATCAAGGCATAACCAAGGCCCCTTGCAAGCTAAACACTTTCAAAATGTCACTAGAGGAGAAATTGGAAGAGAATGGGATTGATTTCAAGCTGCAAACAGAACTATGCATACCATGGCATATGGTTGAAATTCTCATGACATGAGAGATTGAAACTCTCATTAGAAGGATCTAGAGGGTTCTAGATCATCCACACATCATCTATATATTGATTAGAAGGGGTTCAAGTGGAGGGTTGGTGAGAATTGAGGGAGAGAAGAGAGTTTGCAACTTCACATTGTTCATTGCAAATTGAAATCAGTTTCTGCATTCTACACCATTTTTTTATCTTTCTTTTGATCTCAACAACTTCTATTGAGGATACTGAATGATTCCAGATCAATTCCATAGCCAAAGCCTTGAAGGATCGTGTTCTTTCATTTGAGTTTTAGCACCTGCAAGTCACCATCGGGTTTGGAGTTCCAAGCATTTTCCATCAATTCTCTTGCATACAGAAGCAAGAACTTGGTACACTGAATGATTTTGGAAGGTTTGAGAGCTTGAATTGAAGAATTGCTACCTCTGTTACTCAAGAATTCACAGGTTGGTAACTTTCATCCCTCACCTTAATTTAAGAAGAATTAGCATGATTTATTAGGTTAGATTGATAGTATGTGGTTAGGAGATCGTTTTTGGAAACTTAGAGAAGATTTCATGATGATCGATGAGATGACACAATTTCTGTTTGGATCAAGAACTTGTTGGATATTGAGAAATAATATGAGTATTATAGCAAGAACTGATCAGGGTAATGTGGTGAACATTTTAGACCAAACAATTTGAAGAATGGTGATGCTTGAGGATTGACCATAATTCTGATTCTTGATCGTGTTTTAGGTTAGAGGTTGATTCAATGAATTCTGAGGCTAGGGTTAGATTCAGTGTTCAATTTAGAGTGATTTAGTGCTTTAGATCTTGAATTTTGATGGAGATTTGGTGAGCTGCGAATGTGATGAAGACGAGCATGAGAGCTCTGTTTCCATGGAGGTTCTCCCTCCATTTTTGGGTTCAAATGAAGAAGATGATTAGAATACCGTTGGATCAACATGAAGACTTTGACTAAACCATGCATCCCACGGCCAGGATTAATTTGAATTCGTGAGAGAGTCTGAGTAAGTGAAACAATGCGTTTCACTTACTAGGTGGCATTGGGCTTTAGTAAGAGACCACTATCCACACCCCCTGATGGCCCAATCCATGAATTGAACTGATTGTCATTGCTATCTGCACCGCGCGTGTGTTCATTTTATGTTGATTTTCTTTATTTTTTCATTTTATTCATGGTTATTGATTAATTCATAATAAATTTAAAAATGATCCAATTGACCCCATTCTTTTTGCATTATATTCATGATTGAGTCTAGTATTTTTTAGATAAAAAATATTTTCATTTCATGCATTTTATGATTTTTTGGGAATTTTCATATTTTAATTGATATTAAAATAGTTATGTTTGATACTTGATTTTGTGGAATTTTGTGTGATCATGTGATGATGATTTTGACCCTGATTTTTTGTATGTGATTAGCATAGATATGCATGATCCCCATAGATTTTTCTCACATTTTTGTGATGAGCATAGGTGGTAGTTTAGGTTGAAACCTTTAGAAGCTCCATTTTTAGGGTTTATGGTTGATACCTTGGGATTTAGGACTTAATGTTAGGACTTAATAGATGATTTAGACCCTGGTTTTTGTATGAGGCATTCTTAATTGAATTAGGATCCCTTAGGAATTTTTGTAGAAATTTATAAGATAGTTTACTATTTTTGATTGATTTTAGTTTAGGTGCTAGTTTTAGATGATTCTAATGCACTAACTCAACTAGATTAACATCTTTAGTTCCCTTAGATTAGGGTTTTGTTTCTATTGCTATTGGATGATGTTGAAGGCAAGTTGAAGATGCATTGGATTGCTTGAAGAGGCTTGGATTTGAAGATCTTCCCTCCTTGTGGTGTAGTCTTGATTAGGCTAAGATTAGGGTTTTGTAGGCAGAGCTTCTAGATAGATTCTCTTCCTTCATAAACATGGATGATGTTGATCACTTCCATTCTTCCATATGATGTAAGGTCCCCTTGTAAAGGCCTCATCCCTACTTTGGTAGGATGTGTGGCTCTTTGCAAGTTGGTAGAACCTTTGAGGGTCCCTTTCTTTGATGACAGGATGCTCAGTGGTGACCTTTGGTCTTCACTCTACTACCAACCATCCAAACTTTGCTCTTGATAGATGCATTTTTCTCCCTTGCTAGAGGATGGAGTTCCTTACTTGAAGAAGATTGAAGAATGAAGTTGACACTTCCATGTGATTGAAGATCATTCTGAGAAGCTGAAGCTTGTAGATCAAAGAGGAGCAAGTTGATATTTGTAAAGAAGAGAGAGCTGAAGCTTGAAGACCAAGTTGATACTTGTGGAGAAGATCTATTTGAGATTGAGTGAAGAGCTTAGGCTTGAGGAATAAAGGACAAGCTGACACTTGCATTGATGCATGGAGAGCCTGAAGGAATCAAGTTGATACTTGCAGTTAGGAGTGAAGCCTGAAGGTGGAATTGACTGAAGAGCTGAAGCTTGGAGAAGAGAGAACAAGTTGATACTTATGTTTGATGGGTTGAAACCTGGGAAGAGCAAGTTGATATTTGTTATTGAGGATGATAGCCTTGAAGGGTGATTAAAGTCTGAAGACTGAATTGCTGTCAGAAGAGCTGAAGCTTGAGATTGAAAGTGGGAGTGGTTGATCTGCTTTCTTTCCTGTCTGTTTTCTTTTCTGTATTGATGTGACTTGTTTGATTTGCTTGATGCATTAGAATAAGTTCATATCTAGACTGACTTAAGCTAGGAGCATGATTGCACTAGGTGTTGAGTTTCTCCCTCTGCTTGTATTTTTACTATATGGCTTTGCTTGCGGGTATTCGGTAGAGCCCAGCTCCCTTGCCTATGTGGTTTGTGATTTGCTTGATAGCATGTTATTTCCTCTGTATGATTACTGCTTATTATCTTGCTTGATGGCATTTTATTTCCTCTGTATGATTACAGTTATTCATATCTGGCTTGAGGTCGAGACGAGCTTGTGGAGGCTGATGCCCCACACACATTTCCTCCCTCACTTGCATTGCATGCATTTTACAGTCGTTTACTATTTACTGTTTAAGCTGATGCTTTATCTGTTTCTATTTATCATTGACATGATCCCCTAGGACTCTCATTTCTTTTGATAAGGGAGTGATGATATAACTTTAGGTTGAAACCTATGCATAATAACTTCTAGGAGTTCCCTGTTTCAAACCTCAACTATAGGATGAATCCTTGGCATGACAACAGTAGGACTTGATAGTCTCCCTTTAGTTGAGCCCCTTCTCTTCTCATCTCAAAACAGCTTAAGATACAGTAATCATGAATGATTTCTTTCATACATTACGAGCCTTAAGCTACCTGAGAAAGGGTTGTCGGAGAGTTGCTTTTCGACAGCTTGGATGTTTAGTATGGTACCCTTTGGGTGACATGCGACGCATTCACTCTCAGGTTATAGTCTCTAGTGCGATTGAAATTGCAAACAACCATAAAAGACAGTTCTTCCGTAAAAGACAGAAAACAAACTTCAAACCTTTTTGCCCCGTGGGCCCATAATTCAAAGGAAGCTTTTCTGAAGAAAATAGTGTCGTTAAACTTCAGCGCCACCACAAACAGGCTTTGTCCCTAACTGCTGGAACTGCTGTTTAACCCTACTTGATAAAACAGATGAATCTGAATCCCCGTAATCCGTATTATCCCGAACTACGTGAGCTCTGATCTCTCATACCTGTTGAGAGTACGTAGGCACAATACTGATGTATTGGCGAGCCACCTTCCCCCGTAACCCGTAGTTAGGCGAACTACGTTGACTCTGATTTCTCATTCTCTGATGAGAATACGTAGGCATAAAGTGCGACGCTTTGCCAAGTCATTTTTATTTTCTTTTTAAGCCAGCCTTGATAGGTAGATAGATAAACCAACTCGTCCAGTAAACACAACAAGCGTGGATCCCATCGAGTACGATGGACGTGAGGGGTGCTAATACCTTCCCCTTGCGTAACCGACTCCCGAACCCAGACAATGGTTGCGATGACCTTGTCTTATACCTTTTTCGTCAGGTTTTTCCGATCGTTTCCTTTCCCGTTCCGAGGGATAAATAATGAAAGATGGCGACTCTTCTGTTTTGCCGGCACCTTATTTTCGCGGAAGCGACAATGGGGAAATCCACGAAACCCTATGTCAGGCGTTCGAAGCGGTTAAAGTCAAGAACGTGGCTCCTGTAATGACCGAGAAACCAGAGATGACTCTCTCTTCCTTCAAGGAAGCCCGGGCCGTTGTTCAAGCCGGATCTACCCCAGGATGGGGGCAAGTTCTAGAAATACCAAACAAACAGGACAAGTTTGGGTTAGGATACTCTCCTACGGCTGAAGCCTCCTCTTCTCACAGTGCGTCGCGAGGTAAAGGGCCGATCCAGTTTACCAGTGGCAGGGTGATATTTAAAAGTGTCAACGTAGTGTCTGAAGACGGCGAAGACAGCAATTGCGACCTGGATTCCTGGATTCAGCCAAGCAAACCAGGCGAGAGCCTCAACAACTGGTCCATCAGGGATACCATCCAAGTGACAGGCAAAGAGTAATGATTTACTTTCTCCAATTGTTGTACAACCCTATGTCCTACCCGGGGCGTAGTGGTTTTATTGTCAGGGCCTTGTTTGGTTATGTACATGCATTTTCCCAATAAATCAAAAGGCGTTTTTCTTCGCATTCAAATGTTGTGATCTCTGTTATTCCTGTTTTATATTTGTTTTGAAAAACAATAAAATGGCAATGGGGTTTGTGCTAACCTGCATATTCTTGTCTTAAGCTTAACCCTTGTTATTGTAGGATCCACATAACAGATGACATCGACTATGGACCTTCTATGACTCACTTTGACTTCGATTGCTCGATCTATCAAGCCGAAGAAGAGATTGATGAAGACGAAGACCTTCCCGAAGAGTTGGCTCGCTTGTTGAAACAAGAGGAGAAAGTTATTCCGCCTCACGAGGAGGAGATCGAGATTGTGAATTTGGGCTTGAGGAACTGGTCAGGAACGTCAGGATAGGGGCTGCACTGCAGAGTGATGTCAAACAGAGATTCGTTGAGATGCTTCGAGAGTATAGTGACATCTTTGCTTGGTCGTACGGAGATATGCCCGGACTTGATACTGACATCGTGGTCCATCACTTGCCGCTGCGAGAAGATTGTCCTCCTGTCAAATAGAAGCTTAGAAGGACGCGACCAGATATGGTCGTTAAGATCAAAGAAGAAGTGCAGAAACAACTTGATGCTGGCTTCTTAGCGGTCACTACTTACCCTCCGTGGGTCGCCAACATAGTGCCTGTACCGAAGAAGGACAGTAAGGTGCGAATGTGCGTCGATTATCGGGATTTGAATAGGGCGAGCCCTAAAGATGATTTCTCGCTCCCTCATATTGATGTGTTGGTTGACAATACTGCCCAGTTCTCTGTGTTTTCGTTCATGGATGGCTTCTCCGGTTACAATCAAATCAAGATGGCGCCGGAGGACATGGAGAAAACTACGTTTATTACACCTTGGGGAATGTTTTGCTATAAGGTAATGCCTTTCGGTCTGAAGAACGCAGGGGCCACTAACCAAAGAGCAATGGTCACTTTGTTTCATGATATGATTCATCATGAGATTGAAGTCTATGTTGATGACATGATTGCGAAGTCCCAAACAGAGGAGGGACATCTGGTCAATTTGCTGAAGCTTTTTGAGAGGCTTAGGAAGTTCAGATTGAGGCTGAATCCTAACAAGTGTACTTTCGGAGTACGTTCTGGAAAACTACTGGGGTTTATCGTGAGTGAAAGAGGCATCAAGGTTGATCCTGCGAAAATAAAAGCAATACAAGAGATGCCAGCGCCAAAAACCGAAAAAGAAGTTCGTGGTTTCCTGGGCAGAATAAACTACATTGCAAGGTTTATTTCTCAGCTCACGGCCACGTGTGAACCGATGTTCAAACTGTTAAAGAAAGATCAGGCGATTATCTGGAACGAGGATTGCCAGAAGGCATTTGATAAGATAAAACAGTATCTGCAGGAACCTCCGATTTTGATACCCCCAGTGGCCGGAAGACCCTTAATCATGTACTTGACAGTTCTTGAGAATAGTATGGGGTGTGTTCTCGGTCAGCACGACGAGACAGGCAGAAAGGAGCATGCCATTTACTATTTGAGTAAAAAGTTCACAGACTGTGAATCTCGTTACTCAATGCTGGAGAAGACGTGTTGTGCACTAGCCTGGGCTACCAAACGTTTACGACAGTACATACTCAATCACACGACCATGCTAATTTCGAAGATGGATCCGATCAAGTACGTCTTCGAGAAGCAAGCGCTTTCGGGCAGGATTGCCAGACGACAAATGGTGTTGACGGAATATGATATTCAGTACGTTTCCCAGAAGGCCATGAAGGGAAGCGTATTGTCTGAATACCTAGCCGAACAGCCGATCGAGGATTATCAGCCGATGAAATTTGAATTCCCTGATGAGGATATCATGTTTCTAAAAGCGAAAGATTGTGATGAACCGTTGCCCGACGAGGGTCCAGATAGGAAATCCCAGTGGAAATTGATATTTGAAGGGGCGGTTAATTCTTATGGAAGTGGCATTGGGGCAATCATCACGACTCCTCATGGATCCCACATCCTGTTCACTGCGAGACTGACGTTTCCGGTCACCAACAATGAAGCGGAGTACGAAGCATGCATCATGGGTCTAGAAGAAGCAATTGATTTGAGAATCAAGAACCTAGATGTATATGGTGACTCGGCGCTTGTGATTAACCAGATTAAAGGGGAGTGGGAGACTCGTCAATCGAATTTTGTGCCATACATGAACTATGCCAGAAGGCTGCTTCCGTTCTTTGATCGAGTGGAACTCCATCATGTGCCCAGAGCTGAAAATCAGATGGCTTATGCCCTAGCCACATTGGCTTCAATGTATAAAGTCAATTTTTGGAATGAAGCTCCAAGAATTGTCCTTTCTCGTCTTGATAGACCTGCATTCGTCTTCGCGATCGAGGAAGCCTCCGATGGCAAGCCATGGTTCCACGATATCCAGACCTTCCTTATGACTAAGGAGTATCCTGCGAGAGCGTCAACCCAGGATAAGAAGACTCTGAGGAGGCTATCTGGAAATTTTTATCTCAATCCTGATGGAGTTTTGTATAAAAGAAACCACGATCTCGTGCTACTCAGATGTGTAGATGAGAAAGAAGCGAGTATGCTCATGGAAGAAGTCCATGAAGGCACATTTGGTACGCACGCCGGCGGGCATGCTATGACAAGAAAGATCCTGAGAGCAGGATATTACTGGCTGACGATGGAATCAGATTGCTTTAAATTCGCGAAGAGATGTCATAAGTGCCAGATTTATGCTGATAAGATTCACGTGCCGCCGTGCCCGTTAAATGTCATGTCCTCCCCATGGCCGTTCTCCATGTGGGGCATCGACATGATAGGCAAGATCGAGCCCACGGCATCTAACGGTCATCGCTTCATTTTAATAGCTATCGACTACTTCACCAAGTGGGTGGAGGCAGCCTCATATGCTAACGTGACCAAGCAGGTGGTGGCTAGATTCATAAAGAGGGACATCATCTGTTGATACAGAATTCCCGAGCGGATCATTGGTTTGAATTTGAATAACATGATGATGAAGGAGTTGTGCCAGAGTTTCAAGATTGAACACCACAACTCATCTCCTTACCGGCCGAAGATGAATGGCACCGTTGAAGCGGCCAATAAGAACATTAAGAAGATTGTACAGAAGATGGTTGTGACCTATAAAGATTGGCATGAGATGTTGCCATTTGCATTGCACGGTTATCGCACGACGGTACGTACGTCAACCGGGGCAACTCCTTTCTCACTAGTGTATGGTATGGAAGCTGTCCTACCGCTAGAAGTTGAGATTCCTTCTTTGCGAGTTTTGGTTGATGTGAAACTCGACGAGGCAGAATGGATTAAGAACCGACTAAACCAACTCAGCCTGATGGACGAGAAGAGGTTAGCATCGATTGCATATGGTCGTCTGTACCAAAGCCAAATGAAGAAAGCTTATGATAAGAAGGTGTGTCCTAGAAGCTTTCAGACGGGTGATCTCGTCCTGAAGAAGATTCTTCCTCCATACTCCGATCACCGGGGCAAGTGGACTCCCAATTACGAAGGTCCGTACGTTATCAGCAAGGTCTTCTCGAGAGGAGCCTTGTTGTTATCCACGATGGATGGTGAAGATTTTGCATCCCCGGTGAACGCGGACGCAGTTAAAAAATACTTTGCTTAAAGAATGACCCGCTGGAAAGAAAAAGAATATCCAGGCAAAAATGGGGCATCCCGGCGAACCATAAAAAAGGAAAAAGGTTTGGGCAAAAATTAGGGATATAAAAGAAAAGAATGTACACTCGCGAAGTCGAAAACCTAGAAGGGCGACTTTGGGAAAAAAGGGTATCCCGGTGAATCGAAAACCCGAAAGGGCGATTCAGGAAAAAGTTAGGGATTTGAAAAAGCAAATGACTGCGTTCCGCGTGTGGACTGTATTTGTTTAGTGGTTTGGAGGACCTGAGGGCCGTTTGTCTGAATCAATCTCTTCTGAAGCTGAAGCGTCGGAGAAGTATCGAAGTCGAATGGGTCATAGAGGGATCAACTTATGGTGTTCATCTACGCCACATTGCCGACATTTGTGTATATACTGATGTATATTTATGTTTTATGTTTGCGCAGCTTCCTCATTCCAGGAGCTTGCATCTGTTGTAAAACATTTTTGCCCATTCAGGGGTTCGTTATCAATAAAATGTATACTATTCAGCAATTCTGTTTGCTTGTTTAGCATCCATCTGTTTTGTTTGCGAAAAAGAACACCGATGTTTTTGATAAAATGCGCATACATAAACTTACTGGCCTAGGCCACTGATTGTTGAAACAATGAATTACTTGAACATTGTCATAAGATGATAACCTTGATAGGTCCCTTTGAGAAGGGTATCTTGTCTGTTTGTTTGTGTTGTTGCAGGTGGCACGGTCTAGGCAGTACGCCGTATGCGTCCCCAAGCAGGATGATTCCTTCTTCTCCAGCAAGTGTAGCAGCACCTTCCGGCAGAGGCTGAATACGGGACCAGGAACATTGATATGTATTCCCCAAGCAGAAAAGATTCTCTCCCCCAATCAGGTGTGTCCTGAAGGATCACCCTCTCCCCAGCTGAGTCACGCGCTGAAGCGTATGTTCCTCCCCAGCACCGGGTCAACAGTGCAGGTCTCGTAGAAGACTATTCGCAAGTATGCAGATTCCGATAGCTCAGACTGAAGTCCCCAGGAGAACTGAAATTCCCCACAGAGTTGTATCCTCCTCAGCAAGCAGAATGATTTCTTCCTCCCCAGCCGAGTTGACAAATCCCCGGAAGAGTCGAGTTCTTGGAAGCCGTTTGGGCCATGATTGGTTTTCCCCAGTAGAGTGTTGAATAGCTGATGCTGTATTTCCCCACCGGAGTCGTTATCTCCAAGAAAGTTTTGCTGCGAATGTCGTGCAGTTTATTTCTGCGATTGATATCGTTTCCTCGACAGTTTGTGGTTTGAATACCTGGTTGAGCGGGTTCAGGTTCTTGTAGAACTTTGTTCCCCTGCAGCAGTCGACTGAAGTTCGTTTCCCCAGGCGGAATCCAATTGAGATTGGTGTGACTTCTTCTCCTCGGCAGGATGAGTCCTTCCTCCACCAGAGTGGTTCTTTCTCCTTGACAGGAGGCTTTTCCCTTCAGCATTTATTGTGTTGATGGGGTCATAGCATTTTGCATGATTGCATATCATTTACCCTAAAAATGCGTAGCATTTCCACCGTGTGGAGCATTGCGCCATTGTCAAACATATGCATACGAAACATGAGCTAGGTCGTTACCGGTTTTCCTCCGTAGAATGGTTTGCTCAAGATGATTCTTGAATTCCCCAGCGAAGTTGATGGCTCAAGATGATTCTTGAATTCTCCAGCGAAGTTGTGTGCTTATGACGATTCTTAAAAATCCCCAGTGAAGCCGCCAGAGTTGGTTTCTCAAATTGATGCTTAGAATTCTCGGAGGAGTGTTCGCTCAGGATGATTCCTGAAATCTCCAGCAGAGTTATTGGTTCAGGATGATTCCTGAAATCTCCAGCAGCGTTTTTTCCCAAGATGATTCTTGAAGTCCTCAGCAGAGTTGATTCACCCAGAATGATTTCTAGAGCCCCGAAGCAGAGTTACTTGATAGTTCTCCAGAATCCCTAGCGGAGATGTGTCATCCCCAGCAGGTTGTTGAGCAGAGAAGCTGAAGTTTCCCTCGAAGAATTGATGATTGAAGTCCGACAGCAGTGCCAAAACCCCTGACTTACTGATGAAGTCCAGCTGCGATGTCGAAGCAGTTTGCCTAGCTGACGCAGGGTGCCTGACGACAAGAGAATGTATATCCTTATTGGTCCATGATTGATTAAGGATTCCATTTGAAGACTTACTGATGAAGTCCAGCTGCGATGTCGAAGCAGTTTGCCTAGCTGACGCAGGATGCCTGACGACAAAAGAATGTATATCCTTATTGGTCCGTGATTGATTAAGGATTCCATTTGAAGACTTACTGATGAAGTCCGGCTGCAATGTCGAAGCAGTTTGCCTAGCTGACGCAGGGTGCCTGACGGCAAAAGATTATATATCCTTAGTGGTTCATGATGGATTAAGGATCCCATTTTAAGACTCACTGACGAAGTCCAACTGTGATGTTGAAGCAGTTCTCTCAGCTGACGCGGAGTGCCTGATGGCAGAAGTTTGGATATCCCTATTTGGTTCATGATTGACCAAGAATTCTATTCCCGACCTACTGATGAAGTCCGGCTGACGCCCGAAAATTTCTTTGAATGCCCGATGGCATGATTAACTTGATTGTTAAAAAGTTTCTAATGACCTGATGAGTCCCAAGGAATTCTTCTGCTGCAATGCCGCAGAATGCCTGACGACAATACCAGCTATGTATCGTCGGTTACCGAGTGACCATTGATCCTTTGATGACTTGAGGAGGAAGATCTACAGCAAAATCAGATGATCATCCTGATGGAAATTTGAGATTAGACCCTTCACCAATTACCATGTGACCAATTCCCCAGCAGAACTGCCGTGCAACTGTCATGCTCAGTGTCGAAGATGTTCCTACCAATCGGAGTACCGTTTACCCATACGGTCGGCAAATCACCAGCTACCATGAAACTGGTGATCCCTCGATAATTTGAGGACACAATGATATTAGATAAATTAGAGAATCATCTTGAAGGAGGTTCAGATCAGTATTTCTCCAGCTAGTTGTCGTGCAACTATCATTTCAGTTTCCGAAGATTTGTCCCTATCAGAGTACCGTGTACTTGTGTAGTTGGCAAATTTCTGGATTTGTTGGTATTCAACCGTCTTTCACCTTGATTGTTTGAGAGTCGTTCACTTCTCACCCAGTCAGGTCCAATCCGTTTGAATAGGGGCAACTGTTGCACCCCAAAATTTGCCCAACATTTCTTTACCTAACTTATGTTTTATTTCATTCACATTAGCATTATCATTTG
Source organism: Lathyrus sativus (assembly GCA_963859935.3). NCBI lineage: Eukaryota > Viridiplantae > Streptophyta > Magnoliopsida > Fabales > Fabaceae > Lathyrus > Lathyrus sativus. The sequence goes on from OZ012735.1 coordinate 264,555,817, forward strand.
CATTTCATTGACATATATGCAGGAGATCAAGAGGTATGATTACCAATCAAGAGCTATACAAGGCTAGATAAGAATTTTATTCAGGTGTTCAAAGGTTGATATCCTTACCAGAGAAGTTAAAAGATCCTCAGAGAGAGTGGTTGAAACCAAGTATGTGGGTCTCCTAACTTGAGAGTTATGGGGAAGACCATCAGATGATTCTGAGGCCATGAAGATAGACTTAAGGTCTTGAGAGAGCTCATGAGAAGTGTTGAAGATCATTTTAAGGCCTAGACAGGTCATTGTGCAAGATTAAGAACCCTCAGCCATGATTGGTGCAGCTAGGGTTTGACTAGGTCAACCCTAAGTCAACTGAGGATTTGAAGGAAGTTGAGACTTGATTCAAGAGCCATGTGATCATGGATTGGTACATTGAGATGTTCTAAGGATGATTCCAAGGTCAACTCATCATGATTGAAGAGTTTGAGAAGTTTCAAGCTAGGGTTTCTAAGGCTTGACAGTGTAAAATCCCCTAGTTTGACCCCTATCTTCAAAGCAATTTAACTCAAGATATGATTGTCATCTCATCTTGCCCCCAACATGATTGTTGTAGAGCATGAGCTTAGATTTAATTTGAGTACTATAAGTCCTTGATAGGATTTGTAGAGCCCAAGTTATGACTTTGACAAGTTACAAGTCATCTGAGGTATGTGAATTTGGAGTTTGAAAGTTACCCAACTTGCATGAAGCTTTTGCCCAAGAAGGATGATTCCTATGAACTTTTGGTCAACATAAATGTTGTTCCTTATCTTCTTAGCTTTCTAGAGAGTACTAGAAGTCCTTGATAGGATTTGTAGAACCCAAGTTATGGCTTTGACAAGTCAAGGGTATTTTGGACATTTGGTGATTATAGGTCATTTGTGATCATAGGCCATTTTCACCAACTTAGAGGCCTCAAATGAAATTTTGTTCAACTAGATAGTTGCTCAAAATGGGGTTTTAACCTTGACCATGCATCAAGGAGGCATTGAAATGGCTCAAGGAGAGACTTGGTTCAAGAAATTTAGAAAAAGGAATAATTAAAAGGATTTAATGGTCAAAAATTCAAATAATTCATTTGGTGACCAAATGAGACAAACTTATAGGTTATTTTGATTGTAAAGTGAATTTTAAAGACAATGGCAATTTTGGTTTTTTCATTTGAGGCCCAATTCAAAGATTTTCATTTGATTGCTTATGATGTAAGTTACATAAACCAAACTATGCACAAGTGCAAGACCAATGCTCCAATCCATCCAAACACATTCAGAATCTCATTTGGGGAGAATTTGGATGAGAGTGAGGTGATGAACAAGCTGCAAGCAAGGCTGTCATGGATGAGCATGAGATGAGAAATTCAAGAGTATGAGATATTGGATATCTCATATGGATGGTTCTAGGAACTTCTAGATCATTCCTACTGGTTCTATATAAGCTTTAGAGCTGGTCCAAGGCCAAGGTTGGTGAGTATTGGGAGAGAAAAGAGAGATTGAGTTCTGAATTTTCTTCTTGCAAATCAAATTCGGTTACACACTTTTGATCCATTTCCATCCAAATTCTTGATTTCAACATCTTCCTCTTGAGTGTATGAGTGATTCCAGATAGAATTCAAGCCAAGATCATAGCAAAATCGTGAGAGAGCACCTTGAGTTCATATCTTGCAAGTCAAAATCGAATTCAAGAATTCAGAGAGTTTCAATCCAATTTGTTGCATACAGAAGCTTCCTTTGGTGTTAGTGAAGGTATATGGAGATTCTTGGAGGTAGATTTGAAGGTTTCAGTGCTCTGTGCATTCAAAATTTACAGGTATGTAATTCTCATCGTGTAGCATGATTCAGGTAGTTTGGCTAGGTTTTGATAGGCTAGAATCATTGTAGATCATTGCTAGAAGCTTTCTGGATCATTAATTTGAAGATTAGTGACAATTTAGGGATGATGCTATTTTCGGTTGAGATGGATTTTTTTTGATCATGGCGTTTTTAGAATGAATGAGTAGTATAGGTGGATTCCTGGTGAAATTTAGGACAAGATTCATGTAGAAACCATGTGGAATGGTGGCGTGTAGAGAGAGTTAGGGTTGGACGAGGCCGGCCGAAAAAGCCACCGGCGGTGACCTTCGCGCGCGCAGGTGGAGAAGTTTCTGAAATTTGAATTGGGGAAGACATAATCTAGAGCGTTCATTCGCGTGGTAGACTTTGACTCAGACCTGGATCTAAGGCTCCTCATTGCGCCACATACCCCCTCCCGTTAAACGCGTCGTTTTGTTTAGTAGCCTGATGAGTTTCGCTGCATGGACCAAAGGGCACGAGTTCGAATCATGGTTTGTGCAAGTTTCTTTTTTCATTCTAATTGCTGAAGAAATACAAATGGATCCAAGCGCCTGGGCCTATGAAATCATTACTCTTCACACCCCCTTTCTGGCCCAACCCTTGAAATGAACTGGTTTTGATTGCTATTTGCCACGCACGCTTGTCAATTTCTTTTATTGTTTTATTAATTTCATTGTTTCATGTGACTTAGGAAATAATTCATAAAAAATAGGGGATTAACTCAATTAATTCCAAATTTTTTCCCCTTGACTCATGATTGAATCTAGAATATTGTAGGTAAAAAATATTAATATTTCATGCATGTTTGATTTTATTTGCATTTGTTTAATTTTAATTGATATTAAAATAACCATGGTTGATACCTTGTTTTGATGAATTTGGTTTGAGCATTTGGTGATGATTCTTGCCTTGATTTTTTGTGTGTAGCTAGCATAGATATGCATGACCCCCTTAGATTTTTCTCACATTTTTGTGATGAGGTTAGGATATAGTTTTAAGTTGAAACTTTAGGTGTTTCATTTTTAGGGTTTATGGTTAGTACCTTATGATTTAGGTTTTACTTCTAGGACTTGGTGGATGATTCAACCTCTGAATTTTGTATGGGTTAGTCTTGATAGACTTAGGATCCCTTAGGAATTTTTGTAGGAATTTATAATGTAGTTTACTATTTTAGTTTGATTTTAGTTTAGGTGCTAACTTTAGATGATTCTAATGTACTAATTTTACTAGATTAACCTCTTAGGTCCCCTTAGAGCAAGCTTTTGTTATTTTTACCCTTGGTTGAGGATGAAGGCAAGTTGAAGATGCAATGGAATGCTTGAAGAAGTTTGGATGTGAAGATCTTTCCCTTCTTTTGGTGTAGTGTTGATTAGGTGTTAAGATTAGGGTTGTAAGTAGAGCTTCTAGATAGATTCTCTTCTTTCACAAACATGGAAGGTGTTGATCACTTCCATTCTTCCCTATGATGCAAGGTCCCCTTGTAAAGGCCTCATCCCTCCTTTGGTAGGATGTGTGGCTCTCTACAAGTTGGTAGAACCTTTGGGGGTCCCTTTCTCTGATGATAGGATGCTTAGTGGTGACCTTTGGTCTTCACTCTGCTGTCAATCATCCAAACCTTGCTCTTGTTAGATGAATCTTTCTCCTTTTCTAGAGGATGGAGTTCCTTGTTAGAAGATTGAAGATGCTAGAGGTTGCATTCCCCAGTTTGAAGACTGCCATTGAAGCTAAAGCTTGAAGACCCAGAAGAACAAGTTGACACTTGTATGAAGAAAGAGCTGAAGCTTGAAGAAGAAGGATAAATTGATACTTATGTGTGATGTATTGAAAGCTTGAAGAAGCAAGTTGATACCTGCTATTGAAGAGGAAACCTTGAAGAGCAGTTGCAGGCTGAGGACTGAACTGCTGTCAGAAGATTGCTTTGCTGTGAAGCTGGAGAAGCTGTTGATTTGCTCTCTTGACTGTCTGTTTGCTTTCTGTACAACTGTATTGATGTGACTTGTGTGATTTGCTTGATGCATTAGAATAAGTTCATGTTTAGACTGATTTAAGTTAGGAGCATGATTGCACTAGAGGTTGAGTTGCTCCCTCTGCTTGTATTTTTACTGTGTGGCTTTGCTTGCTGGTATTCGGTAGAGCTTCACTCCGTTGCCTGTGTGGTTTGTGATTTGCTTGATGGCATTCTATTTTCCTTTATGATTGCAGTTATTCATATCTTGCTTGAGGTTGAGATGAGCTTGTGGAGGCTGATGCCCCACGCACATTTCCTTTCTCACTTGCATTGCATGCATTTTACAGTCGTTAACTGTTTACTGTTTAAGCTGATGCTTTATCTGTTTCTGTATATCATTGACATGATCCCCTAGGAGTCTCACTTCCTTTGACAAGGAAGTGATGATAGAACTTTAGGTTGAAACCTATGCATGATAACTTCTAGGAGTTCCCTGTTTCAAACCTCAACCATAGGATGAATCCTTGGCATGACAACATTAGGACTTGATAGTCCCCCTTAGTTGAGCCTGTGTTCTCTTCTCATCTCAAAACAAATTAAAATACAGTAATAAAGGTTAACTGACATCGTACGTTACGAGCCTTAAGCTACTTGAGAAAGGGTTGTTGGAGAGTTTCTTTTCAACAGCTTGGAGGTTTAGTATGGTACCCTTTGGGTGACATGCGACGCATTCACTCTCAGGTCATAGTCTCTAGTGCGATATTGGTTGCAAACATCCATAAAAAACAGTTCTTCCGTAAAAGACAGAAAAAAAACTTCAAACCTTTTTGCCCCGTGGGCCCATAAGTCAAAGGAAGCTTTTCTGAAGAAAAGAGTGTCGTTAACTCCCAGTTCTACCGCAAACGGTAACGCCTAAGTCTCCAAGGGTCGAGCTGCGTACATCAAACTGCTAGAACTGTTTGTTAACCCTACTCGGAAAAACAGATGAATCTGAATTCCCGTAATCCGTATTATCTCGAACTACGTAAGCTATGATCTCTCATACCTGTTGAGAGTACGTAGGCACAATACTGACGTATTGGCGAGGCACCTTCCCCATAACCCGTATTATCCCGAACTACGTAAGCTCTGAACTCTCATACCTGTTAAGAGTACGTAGGCACAATACTGACGTATTGGCGAGCCACCTTCCCCGTAACCCGTAGTTAGCCGAACTACGTTGACTCTGATTTCTCATTCTCTAATGAGAATACGTAGGCATAAAGTGCGACGCTTTGCCGAGTCATTTTCTTTTATTTTTAGACCAGACCCTTAGCGTAGATAGATATAACAAACCCGTCAGATAAACACAACCAACGTGGATCCCATCGAGTACGATGGACGTGAGGGGTGCTAATACCTTCCCCTTGTGTAACCGACTCCTGAACCTAGACAACGGTTGCGATGACCTTGTCTTATACCTTTTCGTCAGGTTTTTCCGATCGTTTCCTTTCCCGCTCTGAGGGATAAATAACGAAAGGTGGCGACTCTTCTGTTTTGCCGGCACCTCATTTTCGCGGTAGCGACAATCTCTTCTTATCATCCCCATTCTGTCCAATGACCTTGGAATACTACTTAAGGTTGCTTGGTTTCTCCTGAGGAGGAACCTGAAGCTTGCCTAAAGTAATGAATCCATGAGGACTTTTTTCTCATTGTTTTTGTTACTTGTTTTCTATGCATCTTCTTCTCCTTTTCTTTTGTGTTTATTCATACCATGGCTTGAGGTTGAGATGAGCTTATGGAGGTTCCAGCCCCACACATATTTCCTCCCTCACTTGCATTGCATCTTGAACTCCCTTGTTGCATTTGTGCTTGCATTATACATTTGCATTGTTTCTTCTTATCGTTTCTTCTTCTTTTGTCTTCCTTCCCTTAGGATTTCTAACCTCTCTTGTTCAAGAGAGGTTATGATAGAAATTAGGGTTCTAACCATGCATGATAACATTAGGTAGATCCCTTTTCAAACTCAACTTTAGGTGCACATTGAATGACAACTTTTAGGGTTTGGACTAGTCCCCCTTAGTTCGTCCTCTTTCTCTTCTCATCTTCAAACAACTTCAATCCACTTAATAAAGCTTGACAATTGTTGCATGCTACGAGCCTTAAGCCATTTGGGAAATTATGATTGGGTGGTTGCCTCTCAATTATCTAGAATGTTAGTGTATGTCCTTCGGACGATATACGAAGCATTCACTCCTAGATCATAGTCTCTAGTGTAGCATTAGTCACAAACCAAATTCAAAACACTTCTTCCTTAAAAAACACAAAAACAACTCAAACTCTTTTTCACCCCTCGGGGTCTTAATCAGGAAAACTCTTTTCATAAATAAGAGTGTTGTTAACTTTCATTCCTATCGCAAACAATAACGCCTAAGTCTCCAAAGGTCGAGCTGCATACACCAACTGCTAGAACTGTCTGTTAACTCTACTCGGGTAAAACTTTTGAACAGCCTGTGTTCTCGTAAGCCCGAACTATGTTTGCTCTGATCTTTCATACCAGATGAAAGTACGTAGGCACAAGACACGATGTCTTGGCGAGCAACCTTCCCCCCTTCTTTAGTCGTAGTTAGGCGAACTACGTTGACTCCGACTTTCCCATTGCACGAGGGAGTACGTAGGCACAGAGCGGCGATGCTCTACCGAGTCAGTTCTTTTTCTTTCTCTTTTGTCCATAAGCCTTTAGCGTAGATAGTTTACGCACCCTTTTAGCTAGACAACACATGCGTGGATCCTGTCGAGTACGACGGACGTGAGGGGGTGCTCATACCTTCCCCTTGCGTAACCGACTCCCGAACCTAGGACTTGGTTGCGATGACCTCGTCTTTTCCCGTTTTTGTCAGGTTTTTTCCGATTGTTTCCTTTCCCTTCTTTGGGATAAATAACGATAGGGGGCGACTCTATTAGTCATTGCCGGCCTCTTTTTTCGCAGTAGTGACAGATGGCGACTCTGCTGGGGACAAGAATATCCCCTATGCGAGTCAATCCTAGCACTTGTGTGTTTTTTGTTTTGTTTTGGGTGTTTTTATATATGTGCTTTATGTTTATTTACTTCCGCATTTTATTTTTCGCATCATATATCATTACTGCTGTGCTGTGGGGAGGGATGTTCCATTGAGTGAGAAGTCGGACATGGGCTTGAGTACAAACTTAGTATTAGCAGCGAAAAGTAGTGGTGAACCTGTATGTTAGGCATGCACTAGTTCCCACGAAATTTGCACTCAGACGAGATTCTCTTTGATGTCTTTCTTTCCAGCCCAGTGGGCCGTTGAGAGGATTTCAGATTTGAGGGTTGTCGACTCTGGGAACCGATCATTTGTGAGTCAGTTAAGTGAGGCCTCTTCAGGAGATAATGATGCCAAACCAAAAATGGTGAACGTATCATCATTTCTTGAAAGTCTGTGACACTGACAAACGCATAGGATGCCATACCGTATCAGTGAATAGGTCCATACCTGTGAGTGGGATTGGGGTTATACAGGAAACATTTACCTTCAGATTACCCAGTTTTTCTCTGCAGTTTGAATCTGGATTGTTGGTAGCAGTTGGTTTCTATCGGTGCAGTGCTATGTTCTTGCTAAAGCAGAGCTCTGATCTTCCTCAGTCTACAATACGACAGTCTTGATCTCTTGTGTGTGCATTAGCATTTTGCATTTTTGCATTGCATTCGCATTTCATTTTTGCATATCCATCCTCAGCTGGAACATGGAGCTTACCCGTATTTTGTCTGCTTCGTCAGCTGATTTCCTGATATTCGTATTAGATTTGAGTTAGCTTTTGAAGGATCATGGACTCAGGAGAGCAGAACTTGGTTGTTACGAGGGCAGAGTTTGAATTGATGAAGAATCAATTGAGTCAGCTCGTGGAAGCCATGACAACTATGACTAGAGGAGCGACCGATACTCAGAAGACTCCAGTGAACAATGTTGCTCGAGCTCATCCCATGCCGATTCCTGTTGAAGAGCATCCCATTGCTAGAAATGGAGATTCTTCTTCTCTCTATGACACAGAATATCATAGTTTCACATTCTCTGTGCCAGATTCTCAAAGGACTATTCCAAAGGTTAATGCTGAAGACCCGCAGACTGTTGAGTTTATGGGAAAATGTCAGTTGTTGAAAGAAAAGCTTGATACCTTGATGAGTCAGAATACTCTTGAACGGAATGCTTCGAGAATGTGCTTAGTGCCAGGTCTGGTGATTCCTCCGAAGTTCAAAATGCCGAATTTTGAGAAGTTCAAAGGAGATAGTTGTCCGAAGCAGCATTTGGTGATGTTCTGCAGGAAAATGACCTCACATGTTCACAATGATCAGCTTATGATTCACTGTTTTCAAGACAGTCTGAGTGGGGCATCGTTGAGTTGGTATATGCAGTCGAAGAGTGGTTGTATCCGGTCATGGTCAGATTTAGCCAATGCCTTTGTGAAGCAATATGACTACAATCTCGACATGGCTCCCAGTCACATGCAGTTATAGGAATTATCTCAGACGGAGAATGAATCCTTTAGAGGGTTTGTGCAGAGATGGAGAGAGTTAGCTGCTCGTGTTCAACCACCACTTCAGGATAGAGAACTGGTTGACATCTTCTTGGATACTTTGAAAGGCCATTACTTTGACAAGTTGATCAGCGGCGGGATGTCAAACTTTGCTGACTTTGTGGTAATGGGTGAACGTGTTGAGAGTGGACTCAAGAATGGGAAGATTAGAGACATTCCCTTTATCTTAGTTGAGGAGAATGAGTTAGTTGTGAGTTCTCAAGAAGAATGGGAGAAAGTAAGTGATCTCATTTCAGAATCTTCAGCGTCTCAGGATCAGTCTTCAGACGTTTCAAGTGTTCAAAGCCAGCGGTATTACCTTCGTCAGCCGCGTTAGCACGCTAGACGAAGATCAAGAAAACCCGAAAGGCCGTTTACTCAGCTACCGGTGTCGTATGGTCAGTTGTTGCCAGATTTGGTCAAAAGTGGGTTGATAGTGCCAAAAGCGGCCAATCCAATGATCCCGCCGTACCCTCCAGGCTTCGATGTCAATGCTCGCTGTGAGTACCATGTTGGGGGCACAGGGGTATTCCACAAATGATTGTAAGGTGCTTAGGAGCCAAGTCCAGACGCTGTTAGAGTCTAACAAGTTTTCCATCACGCCTCAGGGTATTATTCAGATTAATGATTCTCCTTCATCCAGCCATGGGGGCACCACAATTCTTGTTATGCAAGGATCCTCCGAAAGTGTATGTTCTGAAGAATATCAAACTGAAGGCTCAGTTAAATATGAGGGAAGTTGTTAGAAGGTTTCCTGTGCCGACTGTCACATATGTTTTCTTTGCTTACGTGATTAGCTTTCGTTCATTACAGTATGCTGACCATCGCCAGGCCTGTTGGTCGAGGTCACTTTGTTTGTATTCAGTTACTTTTGTATGGTGCAGATATGTGTGGTGGTTATCCCTGATTGGATCTTGTTTTTCTTTTCGCTTTGGTGCTATTCTGAGATTTCCTTGTTGCATACTTGTTTGCATCTTGCATATTGTTTTTGTGAAACAGGCACCTCAGAGCTGTTAATCTAACTTCATGCACCCACTAGTTTGTTGCAGGTTATACAATCAGATACATGATTTCCCGCAAAGTCATGGAGCAAGTACAAGCAGAGCTGAGAGAAGTCAAGAACCAGATGAGGCAGTTCGTCATGGACATGCAAGTGTTGCGCTTAGATCAGAATGCGCTAAGAGAGGAGAACCGTCAGTTGAAAACTCAAGTGGGTTTAATCATGGAAGTGATAAGGAGCGTGCTTAGGAAAGAAGGTGATCAGATGCATGAGGCTGCAGCAAAGATGCTTGTTCCACATCTATCTGTGGAACCTATCCTAGAGCGTGACATGTGTCAGAAGTCTGCTGCACAACCGAAGGTTCCGAAATCCCCGTGTCATCAGATGCGCTCTGTTTCTCAGGAGAATCCCAGGATTAGAAGATATGGTCAGAGGATAAAATTGCAAGATAGAATCTTCGATCAGATCCCCATGGATTATGCTCAGTTGGTGCAGCTCTTGCTCCAACTTCAGTTGGTAAAACCTCGAACTTTGGATCCACTTACTGGCCAGCCACCACCGGGCTTCGATGTAAATGCTTATTGTGAGTTCCACTCTGGGGGACAGGGGCACAATATTGCAAACTGTAAAGCTTTTAAGCATAAGGTTCAGGACCTGATTGATGCGAAGACAATTGAATTCACGCCAAGCGGCATGAAGGTATCAGGTGAGTTTGTTCCCTGTCGTGAAAAAGAGATGGATACTTCTGTTCCCATTCCTGAAGCTGCAATAGATCAAGAGTATATCCTGCAATCTTTGGTGCCAGAATCCCCTTGCACGTAGTTGCTGCCTGTTCCTGGGTCAAGTTTAAGAATGAAAGCGCTCGAGCAAAGAGAGTTCTCAAGAATCCAAGCCCAGTCGCCGGATGTCTCTGCTGTTCAGAATCCATGACCTTTCGTGTCCTCGCAACCAGGTTATCAGTACCAGAATCAGAATAGGCCCCACAACAATAATCTGAAAAGAAGGAGTGCTCCTTTGCGCCCGGTACCTATGTCGTATAGCCAGCTGCTGCCGCACCTAGTTTGGAATTCTTTAGTGAAGCCCAAAGCTCTCAAACCAGTGCCAGAACCTTACCCTCCCGGGTACGATCCTAGGGCCCAATGCGGATATCATGGAGGATCCATAGGGCATGCTACTGAAGAGTGCGAGGCTTTTCAAGCCAGGGTACAACAGTTGATGGACCGAAGGTGTATATCTTTTCCAGGAGGAAGGTTGGTCGTACATCGCTCGTCTGACTGAGTTTGAAGACTTCAAGGGTCGCATCTCTCGCAACGGCAAATCAGCGTGAAAGCCCAGTTCCCAGAAGCTGGCAATTTTCGTTTTATCCTGTTTATTTCTTTATGTTTGTAATTTCCCTTTCCTGTTTAAAGTGCAATCTCCTTTGTAAAAATTGTTGTTTTCGTTGATTGATATTAATGAAATGAATATGCATGTTTTGATTTAATCCATTCTTGTTCACTAATTGCTTTTTACAGATGTTATACGCTTGTTTAAGCGGAATCTGGGGAGGATGACGAAGTTTAAAGACGCGCAAGCTTCCGAAAGTATGCTTTTGAAATAAAACCTGCTGATGATGTACATGCATTGTTTCAAATCTCAAACACCGGAGATATAAGGAAGATAATCCCTTGTCAACCCCTTTGAGCCTAGTTGTAGGAGTTTCTTTCTGAAAATGAAAAACCTAAATCTTAACCTGGGGCAGGGTAGGTGTCAGCTAGTTCGGCTGAATATCCAAATTGCAATAGGAGTTGTTCCCGTTCGTATATAAATCACACCTGTATGGGTCGTGCCTAAAGAACCACAGTGGTTAAACCTTGTCGATCAAGGAGTGAAACAGTCACGTTATTCCCTAAAGAGTCAGACAAGCCGATGTCACACGATTTGTTCGAAAAGAAAAAGAATTAAAAGAAGAAAAAAAAGAGAACAAAGCCCGCTAAGTCGAATCTTGGAAAAGCGACTTAGGCAAAAATTAGGGCATCCCGCTGGACCTTGAAATCAAAAGAAGCTCGAAAGAGCCAATCCAGGAAAAAGTTAGGGAAATAAAAAATGATGATGAAAAACAAGTCGTGTGATTCAGGCACCCAAAAACGAAAAAATGAGTGACTGTTACTCCAATAAAAAACTTGTGGTTTCCCGAACCATCACTCCTATCATTCAACCTCTGAGAGGTGAGCACTAGTGTCAAATTAGCTAAGCATAGGATTGGAGAACATCATGGAGAATGGGTGGGTTAAAATGAATTTTGAGCCTTTATCCTTTCTTTCTTAAACTGTGAACCTGACCAAGTTACAACCTGAAAAAGTCCTAATTGAAGAAGGTTTGTTTCGAAAGCATACTTCAGTAAAGATCGCATCGAAACTGACTCCTAAAAGGATTCCTCTTACAGCGCTGTACTAATGTTAACATGTTGATAAACGATTTCACACACTTTATGTCATAAGTTTTTCCAGTGAACAGATTGGAATGTCAAAGTTGTCATATGCATTGCATTCAATATATTTGTTATGCAGGACAACTTGTTTTACTTGCGAGTAAGCGCTTGACAGCAGGAAAGTTTCCACAGTGGAAAGATTGATCAGGATAGAATGCAGATTGTTTGAATACTCCATCGAACTGGGGCAAGTTATATCGAATGATCACAGCATGGGAGTCAGCCATCCAGAAGTCAATTAATCTGAAGCAGTTAAGTCGAGATCCGGCGAATCTCTCGTAGCCAAGAAGCACTTTCCTCACAGATCAGCCAATCAGGGGCAAAGTCATTGCAGACTGGGGCAGTCCACCCCCAAGACTGCCCAAGCTATTCCTTACCCGTGGGGAAATTAATGTGAAGCACCTCTCTGAGGTCCAAGATGCTTAGGCAGTGCATATCAAGGCATCAGGGCATGAGATTTCAAATTTCCTTTTGAGGAATATCCCCGCAGAGGTCCCACGAGCTGGGGTAGATTTGGAAGTGTAGGATTTGTTCCTCTCCATGTCTTCAAGAGTTGTTCAAGCAGGTTCAGCTAACTTTCGAGTGCAAGAAGAATGTCGGGAAGTCATGTTAATCAATCACCGTTAGGTTTCACCTGTCTTCCCCAGAAAAAGTCCAATCATACTTGGCACCTTCTAGTTATCCCCAGCAGAGTTGGCTTCACCTTCCCAGCATTTATTTTGCTGGATTGTTCTGTTGTATCCAGCTTTCCCCGGCGGCCCGGGCCTGCATCTGCATCTTTGCATATAGTTATCATATTTGCATCATCTTTACATTTCATCCTCAAATGCGTAGCATTTCTATTTCGTATGGAGCATTACGCCATATTCAAACATACGCATATGCATTCGAAGCATAAGCCAATTTCTGTCAGCCTTCCGTGGCAACTTGAATCTCTTCTTCAATCAATGCAGGGGCATTTATCCAGCGGCTTTGTTTAGACAACTTATCGGTTTATTCGGATTTCAGATCATCTGACGATTATGATTTTGTCCATCCCCAAGCAGAGTTCCTTGGTCCATCAGTCCTCTGATGGTGACATCTTCGAGCAAATTTTTCTTTCCGTCAGTTCCTATCGACGATGTGTTTTTCCAGCTGGTTTTCTCTCGTCTATCATTAAACGATGCGAGCTTTGGATATGGTTTTCTCTCCGTCTATCTTTAGACGATGTGAGGTTTCAAGGTGATCTTTTAGATATGGTTTTCTTTCTGTTTGTTGGTTGAGATGACATTTCAAGAGGGGTTTTTTCCTGGCTGTCGATTCTTATTGACGTCGAAGCCTTTTGAAGAATGTTAGGATTTCCTAGTTGTTGATTCTTATTGACGGCATGGCTCTTTGAAGGTGGTTTTCTTCCTGTCAGTTCTTATTGATGATGTGGCCCCTTTGAAGGTGTTTTTCCATAAATTCCTATGGACGAAAGGATTCTGAAATTTGATGGGTAGTTTTGATGTTCATTGACGCGGATTATTGTTACTCTCCTCTATCATTAGACAATGCGAGATTTGAATATGTATCACTTCTTGTCTATCGTTAGACGATGTGAACCTTCGGGGTTGTTTTTCTTCCTGTCTATCTTTAGACGATGTGAACCTTCGGGATCGTTTTCTTCCTGTCTATCATTAGACGATGTGAACCTTCGAGATTGTTTTCTTCCTGTCTATCATTAGACAATGTGAACCTTCGGGATTGTTTTCTTCCTGTCTATCATTAGACGATGTGAGCTTTGGGTATGGTTTTCTCTCTCTGTCTATCTTTAGACGATGTGAGGTTTCAAGGCGATTTTTCAGATATGGTTTTCTTTCTGTTTATTGGTTGAGATGACATTACAAGAGGGTTTGTCCTGGCTGTCGATTCTTATTGACGTCGAAGCTTTTTGAAGAATGTTGGGATTTCCTAGTTGTTGATTCTTATTGATGACATGGCTCTTTGAAGGTGGTTTTCTTCCTGTCAGTTCTTATTGATGATTTGGCCCCTTTGAAGATATTTTTCCATCAATTCCTATGGACGAAAGGATTCTGAAATTTGACGGATGGTTTTGAGGTTCATTGACATGGTCTATACTTTTCCTCTCGTCTATCATTAGACGATGCGAGATTTGGATGTGATTTTTCTCTCATCTATCATTAGACGATGCGAGATTCAGATTTTTCTTCCTGTCTATCATTAGACGATGTGAACCTTCGAGATTGTTTTTCTACCTGTCTATCATTAGACGATGTGAACCTTCGGGATTGTTTTCTTCCTGTCTATCATTAGGCGATGTGAACCTTCGGGATTGCTTTTCCTCTCGTCTATCATTAGACGATGCGAGCTTTGGATATATTATGTTTCTTCCTGTCTATCATTAGACGATGTGAAAGGATCAAGTGCATGTTGATCCGGTTTTAGACGATGTGAATAGATCAAATGCATGTTGATCTGGTTTTGGACCATGGAAAGGATTAAGTGCATGTTGATCCGTTCCATGGGTTCAATGTCTGTGGCGTTACATAGATGACTGATAGCAATGTCAGGTGTTCTTTATCAGATGATCAGTCATCCGGTTGCCGTTGCAACTGTTTGCGCTCAGTTTTCTGAATAGTTCGTTCCCCAATCAATGAGTTTTGCAGTTTATTTCTGCGGTTGACAAATCTCCAGGTTCTTTGGTATTCAACCGTCTTTTACCTTAATTGTTTGAAAACCGTTCGCTTTTCATCCATTCAGGTCCAAGTTGTTTGAATAGGGGCAGCTGTTGCACCCCAAAATTTGCCCAACCTTTTTCTTTGGCTGGCTTATGTTTCATTTCATTTTGTTCTAGCATTTGCATTGCATAGCATATCACATTGAACAGGGGATCAAAAGAGATGTGCATAGCAAGAGGAGTCTTCTTAGAGCATGTAGCCTAAGCAGAGGTTGTTACTCAAGTTTGAATGGTCATCAGGACATCTTGAAGTGGTCAGTGTATTGTGAAAGGACAGATGGATGTGTGTAGGATATCCCCTAATTGGGAGGCCAACTAAAGGGCATCAGAGGTTTGTGAAGCCATAATTTTGGGAATGAGATGAAAAGAAAGCTTATTGAGGGCATTGAGGGTCATTGTGGAGCTTATGCAAGTGGTTGTGTGAAGTGGAACAAGCCACAGTTGAAAGTATCGCAGTTAGTGTTTTCATCTGGTAAATCCCCAGTCAACTGTGCAATTGAAGAAGATAGAAACTCAATTAAAATTCTCTATGGTTATGGGATGTTGTGTTGCGACATATGAGACATCATTTTAATTTCAATTCATCAAGGTTTAAGTGTGTGAGAAGTTACTAAGTTAGGGTTCTCAGGGTAAAATCCCCTATTTAGTGCTTGACTTCAAGACCATCTACCTCAAGATAAAAGTCTCATCTCAATTTTTGGCCAACATGGAACTTGTATAGCATGTTATTACTTTAATTTGAGTACTAGAAGTCCTCGATTGGATTTGTAGAACTCAATTTATGATCCGGACAAGTTACAGGTCATTTGAGGTATGTGATTTTGGTCAACAAAAGTCAACCAACTTCCAAGCCAGTTTTGACCTAGACGGGTGTTTTTCCTCAACTTTTGGTCAACATGAAAGTTGTAGGTCTTGATCTTAGCTTTCCAAATTGTATTAGAATTCTTTCATCAGATTTGTAGAACTCAAGTTATCAAGTTTACAAGTCAGGGGTATTTTGGGAAAGTAAGATTATGGGTCATAAAATTATAGGTCCATTTCACCAACTTGCACACTTCAAATGGAAATATTTTCAACATGAAACTTGCTTCAAATGGGGCCATTTGCACTACCAAACCATCTCTTGTCATGGTGGAGGCTTGGATTGAGAATTTGGGGTTTTGAATTTTTCATAAAGGAGGCCTAAATTGAGAATTTGAGATTTATTGGATTTTAAACTTTTTCAAGGCAAGTTTGTGCATTTTTTGATTGCAAATAACAATTCAAAGACATTTCCATATTCACATTGGAATTTTGAAGCCTCAAAATAGGCCATTTTCATGGTTTCTTCCTCTTGAAGTAACAAAATGAAAATCAACCATAGGATCAAAATTAAACCTCCAATCTCATTCCTTTAATCTACACAACTGATTTGTAGTGGATTTGGATCAAAAAATTAAGTGGTGTAGTGGTAAAAACGTGCATGGCATTTTCAAAAAAGTGTTGAAATGTGAAAATTGGAAGTGGGCTGTTTTGCATGAATTAAGGCCCCATTTGATCACAAATCCATCATATAAGTATTCTAGATGAATTTTGAGGCAGAGCTAGGTCATTTTTACTGCATGAACAACCATTTTCGTTTTCAAAAAAGTGGTGAAAACTCAAAATTCGAATTCTCAGATTTACTCCATTTCAAGGCAAATTGAAGGTTGCAAAAGCTTTATTATGGATCATTGAACGTGTTTGGATCATTTTCTTCAAGCTTTAGCACCTGTTGAAGGCTCAGTGGAAGTTCTCCACTAGGTAACTTGAATTCAACCTTACACTCTTAATACTCCATGATTTTCCATCATTTTCGTTGCATTTGAACCTTTGTGATATGTAGATCATTTCTGGATCATTATTGTTTGTGTTTATGACATTTGGTTTTTTGAGCTCAAAGTTGTGTTGTTTCTTTTTGATGTTTTTTCATGGTGTTTTGCTTTAATTTTCATGGATTCTTACTCCTTGTAGCATGTAGATGATGTTTGGACCTTTTATTTTAAGTTTTGGTGAACTTTATTTTTTGGCATGTTTGCTTGTTGTTTGATTTGTGGAGTGGTTGTTGAGAATTAATGAAAATAGAGGCTAGATTCTTGTTCCTCTAGGAGAGTAGATGAATTTTCATCTAAAGTTTGTGGAAAATGGTTTAAAAACGAAGGAGCTATGGTGTTGTTGGAATTCGTGGTTGCCGAAATGGTGGGGAAGACGACCGGAGTGAACTTCTGGCGCCGGAGGTCCAAGGTTGAAGATGAAGGTGACGTGGCGCGACCTCATTCGTCCGTTTTGTTGTTTTTTGATCACGTGGATTATATTAAGACTCATGTGTTCCTGTTTTGTTTTGTCCACACCATATTAAAACCTCAATTCATTAATTGAGGTGGCACATTCTGGTGCCTTGGATCTGTTGACCAGTATGCTGATCGGATGACTGTGCTTTTTTCTGCATTTTTGTTTTCTATATTTATTTCTTTTATTTGTATGCACTTTAAAAATTCGTAAAAAATATCAAAAAATATTTAAAAATTCTGAAAAAAATCATGAACATACTTTAACACGTCTTTTAATTTTGTGCATTTTTAATTTCGTGTTTTGATATATTTTTCATTTATTTTCATGTTTTCTTTTTAAATAGTCATTTAATGATGTGAAAAATGTGTGCTGACTGGTTAATTTTATTTCTTGCTTATGGTATGGATTAAACTTCTAATTTTTTTGAGCATTGTGATAGCATGTTGATTAATCTCCAGATAATTTTTCCATAATTTTTAGGTGTTGTTTCCATGTAGTTTGAATTTCTTTTTGTTCCCTCTCCATTTCTGCCTTGTTTTGGGACACTCTTGGTGTTTGCCTTCTGTTGAGGCACTTCCCTTTTGATTTTCAGTCTCCCCTTTTGACCCCTGGTTCCTAATACCTTGGGGGTCCTCTGAGATTTTATTTGTCATTTTTAGATGCATTTTATTATTTTCCATGTATTTTGCAAGTTGCTTCATGTTTGTGCATCTTTGCTGTTGTACTTGTTTTGTTTTGCTTCCAAAAGCTTAGTTGTGCATTATTGATGAATCTAATTCTGATTGTTTCATGTTAGGGACTTGTTATAGGTCTTGTGTGCTAATTCATGGGTCTTTATCATATGCATAAGTTGTTCATTTGATCTCATACTTTCATGTTTGCATATTGTGTTTCCATAAGTGATGTTTGCTTGCATTCTTTGATGTTATTATTGGCATTTGCTTATGATGTTGTGCTTTGGCATTTGAGATATCTTCTTATCATCCCCATTCTGTCCAATGACCTTGGAATACTACTTAAGGTTGCTTGGTTTCTCCTGAGGAGGAACCTGAAGCTTGCCTAAAGTAATGAATCCATGAAGACTTTTTTCTCATTGTTTTTGTTACTTGTTTTCTATGCATCTTCTTCTCCTCTTCTCTTGTGTTTATTCATACCATGGCTTGAGGTTGAGATGAGATTGTGGAGGTTCCAGCCCCACACATATTTCCTCCCTCACTTGCATTGCATCTTTGTCTCCCTTGTTGCATTTGTGCTTGCATTATACATTTGCATTGTTTCTTCTTATCGTTTCTTCTTCTTCTTTTGTCTTCCATCCCTTAGGATTTCTAACCTCTCTTGTTCAAGAGAGGTTATGATAGAAATTAGGGTTCTAACCATGCATGATAACATTAGGTAGATCCCTTTTCAAACTCGACTTTAGGTGCACATTGAATGACAACTTTTAGGGTTTGGACTAGTCCCCCTTAGTTCGTCCTCTTTCTCTTCTCATCTTCAAACAACTTCAATCCACTTAATAAAGCTTGACAATTGTTGCATGCTACGAGCCTTAAGCCATTTGGAAAATTATGATTGGGTGGTTGCCTCTCAATTATCTAGAATGTTAGTGTATGTCCTTCGGACGATATACGAAGCATTCGCTCCTAGATCATAGTCTCTAGTGTAGCATTAGTCACAAACCAAATTCAAAACACTTCTTCCTTAAAAAACACAAAAATAACTCAAACTCTTTTTCACCCCTTGGGGTCTTAATCAGGAAAACTCTTTTCATAAACAAGAGTGTTGTTAACTTTCATTCCTATCGCAAACGGTAACGCCTAAGTCTCCAAAGGTCGAGCTGCATACACCAACTGCTAGAACTGTCTGTTAACTCTACTCGGGTAAAACTTTTGAACAGCCTGTGTTCTCGTAAGCCCGAACTATGTTTGCTCTGATCTTTCATACCAGATGAAAGTACGTAGGCACAAGACATGATGTCTTAGCGAGCAACCTTCCCCCCTTCTTTAGCCGTAGTTAGGCGAACTACGTTGACTCCGACTTTCCCATTGCACGAGGGAGTACGTAGGCACAAATGGGCGATGTTCTTTTTCTTTCTCTTTTGTCCATAAGCCTTTAGCGTAGATAGTTTACACACCCTTTTAGCTAGACAACACATGCGTGGATCCCGTCGAGTACGACGGACGTGAGGGGTGCTCATACCTTCCCCTTGCGTAACTGACTCCCGAACCTAGGACTTTTTTCCCGTTTTCGTCAGGTTTTTTCCGATCGTTTCCTTTCCCTTCTTTGGGATAAATAACGATAGGTGGCGACTCTGTTAGTCATTGCCGGCCTCTTTTTTCGCAGTAGCGACAGAGGCGACATGTTCTAAATTTCCCGAACCTTATCAGGATCAACTTCAATGTCCTTCTGACTTACAATAAAGCCCAACAGTTTACCAAATCGAACCCCAAAGCTGCACTTTACCAGATTCAACCGCAATTTGAACTTTCGGAGTCTGTCAAACAGTTTCTTTAGATAGACCAGATGATCATCTTTAATTCTGGATTTGGAAATCATATCGTCCATGTAAACCTCAATTTCTTTATGGATCATATTGTGAAAGAGAGTTTTCATGGCATGTTGGTATGTTGCCCCTGCGTTTTTCAAACCAAATAGCATGACTTTGTAGCAATATGTACCTCAAGGCGTGATGAAAGTAGTCTTTTCCATATCAGTTGGGGACATCTTGATCTGATTATATCCTGAGAAACCATCCATGAATAAAAAGACAGAGAACTGCACAATGTTGTCTACCGAAACATGAATATGAGGCAGAGGAAAATCATCTTCCGGGCTTGCCTTATTGAGATCTCGATAATCTACACACATTCTGACCTTCCCATCTTTCTTCAGAACTGGGACGATGTTAGAGATCCATTCAGGATATTCGGAAGTGGCTAGGAACCTAGCGTCAAACTGTTTCTTTACGTCCTATCTGATTTTAAGTGCCATGTCGGGTCTGGTCCTTTTGAGTTTCTGCAGGACAGGAGAACATTCAGGAATGAGCAAAAAGTAATGTTCAACTATGTTGGTATCCAACCCAGGCATATCTTGATAAGACCAGGCAAAAATATCAACATACTCTTTCAACAACTTGACCAACTATGAGTGTACATGCTTAGAAAAGGATGCCCCAATCTTGACTTCTTTTATGACACCGCCAGTACCAAGACTGATAACTTCCATTGGCTCTTTGTATGGTTGAATCTCTTTCTGCTGGTGTCAAGGAGCCTTGCTAGTTTAGTCGGTAACTCGTAATCTTCTTCACCATATTCTTTGGCTTGGTTAATTGGAATCCTAAAATTATAATGGATGTTTTCCATGTTATTATCAATGTGATTATCTGCTATGCATGTTTATGAATTATGTTTAGAATGAGCTATTTGAAAGGTGAAAAATAAAAAGAAACTTTTGCCATTTGTTATTTGTGAAAAAGTAAAAGAAAGAAAGTAAAGCATGATTTGAATGCAAAAAAAAATTTATTTATTGATCACATAATGTTTCAAAAGCGGGAGGCCCTTTATAAGCTATACAATCATCTCGAGCGAGGATCAGGGAACAGGAAATAAAAATGCATTACATGTTTATGGGAAAAACCATGGGAACCACAACAGATGTCCAATTGTTGAGCTTGAAACCCAGCGGACACTTGCTCACAAAGCTTGCACTTCGGTTGCTAGGACCAGCATCATCAATAGCTGACACGATATCACCCTTCTGGAATCCAGTGCTTTTGAACTTGATCAAGTTTCACTTCTGATGTGAGCTAGCTTGCTGATCAGGATGATAACCCAGTCCAAAGCGATCATGCTTCTCAACCACATTCAAGATTTTCCCTCAACCAGGCAAGCCACCTTTCTCGATGGTTTCTTTAGCACTCTTGATAGATGACATGGTCATTTTCGGTAATATACTAGAATTGATAAAAGCGGAGCTGACATCTTCGAATTCAAGACATTGCAGCGACACCTCAGTTATGCCTTCATCAGTCTCGACATATCGGGAGGATGATAACTCACTTACTAGAAAATCTTCATCACCACAAGCGATGACCATTTGATCGTCAAACATGAATTTCAGTTTCTAATGCAACATGGATGTGACTGCCCATGTGGCATGAATCCAGGGTCGACCCAATAAGCAACTGTATGCAAGATTGATATCCATCACTTGGAAAGAATGGTAAACAAATGTGGCCCTATCTTAATGGGTAGGACTACTTCACCAATAACTTGCCTTCGAGAACCATCAAAAGCTCTGACAATTAAAGCACTTGGCCTCATCTCGCTCCCATCTACTAGTAGTTGACTTAACATGCCCTTAGGCATCACATTGAGAGAAGAACCAGTGTCCACAAGAACACGGGATAGTAAAGAGTCCATACAAGTTACTAATATGTGTAATGCTCTATTATGGGCAGTACCTTCATGAGGAAACTCTGATTCGTTGAAGCCCAAGTATCGACTTGCAGTTATGTTTTCTACCATATCATCAAACTGTTCTATGGTAATGTCATGCATTACATGTGCAGTATTCAAATCTTTCAACAAAGCTCATTTGTGCGCAGGCAAGCTCATGAGTAATGATAAGATTGAAATCCTTGAAGGAGTTTTCCCTAGCTGATCCACAATCTTAAAATCGCTCTTCTTGATCAGCTTGAGAAACTATTGATCATCCATTACTTCTTTGCATCTTGTAACATCCATAGACGGAGTGACTGGAACTAATGCAGCAGTAGATTCCCCTTTGGAGGAACAATGGTTGGAACTTGCACTGGCTTAGATGTGACCTTCAGAGCAAACACTCGTCCGCTACGAGTCATCCCTCTAGTGGAAGTTACATTCACAATTTTGAATTCTGAAAACTAAATTTCTCGACCTCTAGAAAACACGGTGGAGCCATACTTCCAAGGAACCTTTTTTGAATTCTGATATAGGAATGGTTTTGGCATACAAACAGTGATAGGTTGTATTTTCCTCTTAGGAGCTTCCACATGAACCTTCTATATATGATTGTGAACGACTCGATAGTAGCTAACTTTTCCATAGACTTGGCTTTGGAAAACTAAACTACACCTTGGTTCATCAAGATTTGAGTGCAGCCTTTCAACCTTCGACACTGATTGGCATTATTATCACAAATCTAGTATTTCCCATGAAGTCCTTTTAATTATCCTTTCTTTCTCAACTTCTTAATCACAACAGTCATTGGAGTTTTCACTTTGTCGATATCTCTGATCAATACAACCCCTTGATCGACCTCAATCGTATTAACCCTAGGTTCACCATAAGTAGGCAAAGGATTAGTTTGTATATTAGGACGCTCTTCAGAAAATGTCAGGATTTTCTGGTCAATAAGCTCTTGAAACTTGGCTTTGAGAACAATGCAGTCTTCAGTAGCATGTCTTATGTATCCAGAATGGTAAGCACATGATGCATTCAGATTATGCTTTAGACCAAAAGGAGGAACTGTAGGCGCGATCTCCTTTGGGACAATTTCCCCTTGATGAATCAAATAAGGAAACAACTCCGTATAAGGCACATGAATTCTGTCAAAATTCATCTACTTGCAGTTGTTCTGATTGTTTTTATTCTGTTTGTTTTGATTTTGATAATTTTTGTTGTTTTGTTAAGACTGTTGACGTTGCGGTTGTTGTTGATTTTGAGAATTCTGAGCTTGTTATTGTAGATGATATTGATATAACGGTTGTTGATACTGAGAATTCTGAGCTTGTTATTGCAGATGATATTGATATGGCGGTTGTTGATACTGAGTAGCAGCAATATAGGGATAAGGGTAATACGGCATGAGAGCCATGGGAACCTGATATTGAGGAGAGGCTTTTACCATAGCAGCATTCACTTCACCTTCTTTCTTCTTTGAATGACTGCTCTGAGGATTCTTAGTTGGCTGTTGACCAGCGGCACCAGCAATCCTACCAATTTTCAGCCCGTTCTCAATTCTTTCACCAATTGTCACAATATCGGCAAAATTTGACGAAGAACTTCCTACCATTTTCTCATAATACAACCTTAGCAAAGTGCCCATTAAGATATCAACCAACTCATTATCAGAAAGAGCAGGTCGCACACGAGAAGCCATCTCGCGCCACCTTTGTGCATATTCCTTGAATGTTTAAGTTGTACGCTGAGACTGATTCTGCAATTGCAATTTGGTAGGAGCCAAATCAAGATTATACTTATAATGTTTCAAGAATGCTTCTGACAAGTCCCTCCACGAGCGAATCTTGCTACACTCTAAACCCATATACCAATCCAAAGAAGCTCCAGACAAGCTATCTTGGAAGAAATGAACCATCAATTCATCATTCTCAATGTAAGATGCCATCTTCCTACAGTACATGGTCACATGACTATGAGGACAACTCAACCCTTTGTACTTTGGAAGTTCTGGAATCTTGAACTTCTGCGGCAGCACAACATTGGGAACCAAACACAAGTATTTGGCTTCCATGCTAAAAGTAGAATAACCTTTGATAACTCTGATTCTTTCATCCAAAAACTTATAATCAGCAGGTCTGACAAGAGTCAGTGGATTTGGAAGTTGTGATGCGGATGAAGCAGGTATCTGAGGAGAAGCAAACTGAGACGGATACACCAACCTAGAATTTACCATCTAACCAGCATTCTAACCCATCATAAAACCATACGGATAACTAGCACGAAGTATCATAGCAGCAGAAGATTCCCCAGGATAGAGAATTCCAACATGAATATTCTGAACAACAGTTTAAGCAGATTGAGACAAAACCGGAACATGAATAGGAGGACCCTATACACATGTTCATCTTCATCAAGAGTTTCAACGTTAATCAACACAGGAATCTGGCGAATCTACACTTGAGGAATCTCGTGATCATCATGAATCACCACAGGAGGTGGAATCAGAGTAGGCATGCCCCAAGGGTAAGCAGCAGAGTTACCATTGGGCATGGGTGCAACAAAAGGTTGATATGGAACAAAAGCACTACCACTGACAATCTGAGGAGTGAAATTCGGAGGCATTCCCCACTGGAAGGCAACAGACATCCTATCCAAACCAGAATGAGCACTTGGTAGATTGACAGTGGGTTGAACAACAGTCTCAACCGATGCTTCAACAACAACAGGAGAAGAAGTAACAACAAGAATAGGAATCACCAGATCAGTGACAATAGTAGCATTAGTAACAATTGCAATAACAGAAGTAGCAGAGACGACGTCCTTCTGAGCACGAAGGAACCTCATGGTAACATCCATGTTGGTCTAGAACGGATCCATACGCCCTGAAACTGAGTCAAAGTCTCCTTATAGTCAGCACTCTCTTGTTTAATATCATTCATGATCTTGGATTTGCTTTAGAGAGTGAAATAGCGATGTCGAGTCGTCGTCTTGCTATAAGGCGGAGAAGGACATTGTGAGCATTTTAGTTTTCTGGATGAAGGACATGCATATGAATATGATTGAATGCAATTTATGCAAAAATAAAGTTTTTAAGTTCCAGGAATTCGTGAGTTTTATCTTTGTTAGAAATAATCATAAAGCATATAAGTAAAGGCACAAAGATAAATTGGTGAGAAAGGCTCTTCATTCAATCAATGAGGCAAAGAAGTACAAGTTCAACACAACTCAAATATCTTCCTTTTGGGATACAACAAGATCAACATGAATCCTATAAAAAAACTACCCTACAAACAGACAAGAAATGAAAAACAGCCCAAGGAGTCTTGTGCGGAAGCACATCAGCA
This sequence comes from Lathyrus sativus, assembly GCA_963859935.3. Lineage (NCBI taxonomy): Eukaryota > Viridiplantae > Streptophyta > Magnoliopsida > Fabales > Fabaceae > Lathyrus > Lathyrus sativus. The sequence goes on from OZ012735.1 coordinate 264,580,463, forward strand.
TATGCATCCCTCAACAACCCTGGTAAGTCCTCTAGTACGTGCTTGGCAAATCTGACTAGACGACCATGTCTCTCACTCCAATACTTTACATCCTTCATAAGGTTGTGCAATAAAGAATGATTAGGTCCCTGAAAAAGATCCTGTAGAAATGCCTCTTTCTAATCTAAGAGGACTTGCAGATGGCGACTCTGGTGCTCCCAATGAGTACTCTCCAAGTGGGACTGACTGATCTCCTCCTGGCTCTAATGCACCTGATCCTGTAGCCTATGAATATCATTTAAGACTTTGTCGAGCTCGACTTGATGTTGAGAAAGGTCTTTCATCAACTGGTCAAGACAATCTTGTTCACTCTGCTACTTTGTCTTGTACTCTGATAACTTTCCTCGAAGATCTGTAAGTTGCTTCTTGTAGCTCAACTCATCCTTATGGGCTTGATACTGAGTGTCGACAAGTTATTTCTTCTTTGAGGTGAGTCCATCATAAATAATCTTTAAAGCATCTCCTACTTTCCTCCGCTTGCTTTATTCAAACTCCACCTCTTTGAGCATGAGCTCCCTCTTCTGGCGAAGATCCATCTGTAAGTTTTCCTTCTCAGATGTGACTTTATCAAGGTTGAAATGAAGATCAGCGTTATCCTTCTTCAACATCTCAATAGCCTGCTTGAATTGATTAACTTTAGATGGAGGAACAATGGAAAGTTCAGGAAGCTTTGAATTCATGAAAGGCTCGGAAGGAAATGGTAGCAAGATCACTTGGACTCGTTCCTTAACCTATTGCATGTAGGATTCTTTTGCTATGTAGTTCTTCTTACCCAATTCATCTCTTCCTTCTCGGTGAATTTGTACCCATTCAACACTAAATCTCTTCAGCAACCCCATGTCATCAACCCCTTCATAAAAGATGAATTCTTCCCTACATCAGGATCTGGCTTGTCATGCATAGCATACCTCAATTGACAGAAGGCAAGTCTCGAATTGTAGTTAATTCCACCCTTTATACCCAAGAGAGGTACGTTGGAGAATTTACCATAATGAAGAATAATTCTAGTACCATCATAAGCTCGAGAACACGAAGAGATGTCTTCAGTAGTAAGAAACATGATCCTCTGAGACCGTTTGAGATTTCCACTATTCTCAACAAAAGGACCTTTCTGTGGAAGAAGATACATGAACCATCGGTACAACATAGGAGCACTACATACAATAGTTCCTTTCTTCTTTTCATTCCTTGAATGAATCGAATAATAGGTATCAGCAAGAAGTGTAGGAACAAAATTCTTGGACAAGAAGATACTGATGGCAGCTTGATCAATGAAATCTTCCATGTTTGGAAACAAAACAATCCCATATATCAGTAAAGCAAACACGACGTTGAAAACCTTCTAGTTTCCAGCTTCAGGAAAAGAAATGACCTTGTCTATCAGAAACTTTGAAGCAAACCCTCGAATACCCTTTCCTTTAGTCTTGAGATTGTCTTCCACATCCTTTTTACTAATGCAAAGAGCTTCAGCAATAAGAGGAAACTTCGGACAACTGCTGGTGTAGACAAAAGGAACCTGACTCTTGATCTCAACCCCCAAGATATGAGAGTACTCCTCAAGTATAGGTGCTAACTGGTAATCCTGAAACGTGAAACACCTTAGTGGCGGGTCATAGAACTGAACAAGTGTATGAATGACAGTAACGTTAACTTTAGTGTTGAGGATGGCCAAAATATTTCCATAATCATCTCTAAAAACACCCCTGTTATCTTCAACCAGACAAGATTCCAAACCCTCAAAGTCTTCAGCTTAGGCTCCACAAACTTGTAACTAAAGATAGCTCTGTAACCAGTACTCATCTTCTATGACTATGCCAAAAAAGAATCAGCTTTCGAATAACTTGGAAATGCACATGCAAAAAGATTAATGGTTATGATGAAATGAGATGCAACATAAGAATAATGAAGCCAAGCACAATCTAAACAATCAATTCTGCACAATCTGAATATCTGCATATAATTTTGTGTCAGTGCAAAAATATGACGTGTTTGAGAGAACAAAAGGTATGAAGAGTCTTGGTTTCTTGCAAAAACCCAATATCCCTCTCACATGTGTAATCTAGACACAACAAGGTGGTCCCTAGAAAGTTCTCCCAAACCATAGGACTCAAGTGAAAACTCCATGTCGTAGAAAATTTTCACAGGGGCGAAAGTATTCTCAAGCGAATCATGATCTGGGATGTGGCTCTTGTGACAACCCAACAGTCAAAATGAAGGCGTCACAACTATCCATGTTTTATCCTATGTGTATTCTCAAGCCCGGTGACATAGCTTATCTCTCAAATAATATCTACCCATCCCAACAACAATAGAATATAACATATATCCAGAATATGCAGCATATGAATATTTAAAGCAGTAAAAAAATGCAGTAAATAACATAAAGATAAAGAAAGTAAAGCATAAAGATAAACACCCAAATAAGCAAGAAAGCAAACAAAACTAGGTGAGACCCTAACTTACAAGCTCAATGACTCCCCAGTAGAGTCGCCAGCTGAAGCTAGCGGGATTATACCTGAGTGAATCGCACACTCAAAGATACAACAAAGTCGCCACCGAATTTTATTTAGTCCCAAAGGACAGAGAAAATATTAATAAAACTCAAAGGGAAGAGAAACAAGAAAGGGGGTCGGTTATGCGAAAGGAAGATACTAGAACCTTACGCATCTGTCGTACCCGACAGAAACCATTTTGCTTGCTTCTAGGCTAGGATGGGTTATCTATCTAAAGGCTTCTAGCTATAATAAAAGAGAAAGAAAAGAGAGAGAAAGAAAGGAAAAAATGCTTACGGGGATTAGGGCCCTCGTGCCTACGTACTCTCATAGTGCAACGAGAAAGTCAGAACTCCGTAGTTCATGGAACCAAGAAAGAGAAGAAGATCTGGGCATACCAGAAAGACAAAAGAATGGAAGAAGGTGGCTCGTCAAGATTTCACAATCTTGTGCCTACGTACCCTCATAGTGCAATGAGGAAGTTAGAGTCTACGTAGTTTGGGGAGCTAGGACAGAGAAAGAAAAGGAAACAAAGATGGTGCCAAAACCAAGATCGAAAGGAGAAAACAAGACCCAACTGGGGATGCAAAATAAATGGCGTTGAAACCAATAAAGAAAGGTAAAGGAGAACTCTATTGAGGAACGTAAAAGAGAAATGATAACTCCATTGGGGAAGAAGCAAAAGAAATGGTTTTGGAACCAAGAGAATAAAGGTACAAGAATTGAAGTAAAGGTAAGGTCCACAGGGAACTCGGTGCATTAACTGGAAGATAGTGATTAACCGAAGAAAGATAAGAGGAAAACTCTGTGGGGAGAAAAAGCTTGGTGTCAACAGACGGATTGTGATGAACCAGGAGAAAGAAAGTATTGAACCAAGAGAAGATGTTTGATTCTCTGGGAGACTCGATATGTTAACTAATAAACAGTGGTTAACTGAAAAGAGAAAGGAGTTGGTTTTAACCGATAGCCAGTGATCAACCAAAAGACGGGTGTGGAACCAAGCCAAGGTTATGGCCCAAAGGATGGGTGTGGAACTAAGCAAAGGTTGTGACCCAAAGGACGGTACATCGACTGAACAAGAAGTACTTGAACAAAGGAAACGGTATTTGAACCAACAAAGGTTACTAACCTAAAGGTGCGAGTATTTGAACCAAAGAAAGGTTCCTAACTGCAAGGGATTCGGTATTCAACAGATGGACTATGATTAACCGAAAAGAATGAGTGATTAACCAAGAGAAGGTGATTAACTCAAAATAATCTCAGTATGTTGACAAACGAACTGTGATTAACTGAGAAAAAAAGATGATTGGTTCTAACAGGCGGACTGTGATTGACTAAAAGGTGGGTGATTAACCGGGAGAAGGTGATTTACCCAAGGAAAACTCAATATGTTAACAGACGGTCTGTGATTAACTGAGGAACAAAAAATTGGTGTTTTAACTGACATTCAATGATTGACCAAACAAGAAGGATAGAGAACCAAAAGAAGGTTTCGAACTCCGATGGAGACTAGGTTTTAATAGGAAGATTGTGTTTAACCGAAGAGAAAAGATTGACTTTGTTGGGGAAGACGAGAACTTGGTGTCACACCCTAAAATTGTCCTCCCTTTTTTTCAAATATTTTCGCATTTTTAGTTCTTTTTTTTTTAATTTTGCATTGCTCGCTTAATTTCATGACATTTACACACGTGTCCACCCATGATTGGGCATTTTTCAAATCTCTATTATTTCGCCCAATGAGGGCGTGACACGTGGCCTAAGGATGATATTTTTGTGAATATTAATTTCTTTTTTTAGTATCCTACCTTTTTTTCTTTTCAAAATATCAATATTGTACATATATTGTTTGTTAATATATTTTAGAAATGAATTTATTTACTTAAAAATTACATAGAATTTTTATAGATTTTTTTAGTATTAGAATTAATTCATTAGTCTAGTATATAATTCTTAATTTAATTAGTATTTAGAAAATTAGTTTAGATTAATTAGAATTTTATTAGGTTAGAATTTTAGAAATAGAATAATTAGAATTAGATTTTTTATTAGAAATAGAATTTAGATTATTTATTTATTTATGATTTTTATTAGAAATAGATTTTCTTAATTAGAATAGAAATAGATTTTTTTTTAATAGACTAGAATTAGAATCTTATTTTTTAGAAATTAGAATATAATTTTTATTAGTTAGATTAGAATTAATTAATTGAATTAGCTAGAATTAATTAGGATTTTAATTAGAATAGATTTATTTATTTAGGACAAATTAGAAAAAATTAGATTAGTTTTTAATATTAAGTTATGAGTTAGTTGTGTTAATATAATAGTTAATTAATTAATTATCAGAAAAAAGAAAAATTAAACAAAAAAATGGAAAAGTTGTAACACGTGATTTTCTTCAGTATTTAAGCCCAGTTCACTGTTCATCATCATCTACCTTGAAACCCTATGTGTCGTTCTCCTTTCGCTTCTACTAAAGATCCGAAAACCAATCGCAAAAACCGTTCTCTTCCTCAACCATTTCGCAAAACCTCAAACCCATTTCTTCCAACCACCGCTATGACAGCGACACCATTGCAACTTAGCTCGATTCGCTCTTCATCTTCAATAGGGAAATCAGATGTGACAACAACGTTGAAGTAACACAATGTCAAACGCACATGTAGCAATAAAACTCGATTTGTTTCCTATGGTCGTGCTGATTTGATTCGTGTATTATTCTTGTGGAGTTCAACAAATCTGAAACCCCTTTTTCAAAACTCAACCCACCTACAAAACCCCCAACCCTTCAATCGAAAATCCCAAACAACATCCATGTAAACCCATCGTTAAACAACCCATCTTTCATATTCTTCAAGCATTTTTACGCACCTCGAACCTCCAAGATCTTCTTCTGTCTCAAACCCCAAGATAACAACTACCTTAAACGACAACAATTCTTAGGAATCCAAAGTTCTCACCACAACCAATTCTTCTTCCGACGACGTTCCCGTCAAAGAATTCGGCGGAGACGCTGAAGAAGACGAATTTGAACCCAAAAGCAAAATGATTGAAGAACAGATCGAAACAAAACCTGCGAATCTAAAATGAAATCCAGTCACAGATGAAACAAGGATGAAGAAAGTGGAACGAATCGGATGAAACGCTGAGAGCGAAACCTCACTCTCTTCACATTTTTCGTCACACATATTGTTCACGGCAACTTCTCAGCTCCGACCGCCACGACTTGATGATGATGGTGATCTTTGAACCACATCACCATTTAGGCTGCATCTCTTTGGTTTGATTGTTCATGTTAACTTTGTGGGTTGCAAGATTTCCGTTTGCGCTATGTTAATGTGAGTTGGGGAATTTGAGAGTTTTGTTTTTTTTCTTCTTCCTTTAATAGAGGTACTGAGCGAAGGGGGGGGGGGTGAGGTATTGAGTGTTAATGTTGCTCTCAAATTTTTGTTTATTAATAAAATTAAGCTTTATAATTTTTATAATATTTTTCTTAATTCGTTTTTAGAGTTTATAAGTTTCTAACATTTTTTTAATTAGTTTTAGAATTTTTAAGAGTTGTAAACTTTTTTTTTCTAAAATTAATTTTTGAAGCTTTTGAACTTATTTCTCTAAATTAGTTTTGAAGTTTTTACATATATTTTTCTAATCTAAATTTCTAGAAATTTTGTAAATATTTTCTTCTTAATTTAATTCTTAGAGTTTTATAATATATCGTTTCTAAATTTAGATCTTAATACTTTTTTTTTTTTATTGAGGATTTATTTTCATATTTCCTAGTTTTGGTCGATGACGAGACCACAAAACCATCATTGGTAAAATTAATGATAGATGGAGGTTTGCTCGAGACCACCTTCTCTTTCTCTCCTCATTTCTTCTTCATTTCAATTTTCATTTAAGATTTCTCTCGATCTATGAAGTCTTCTATTCGTAAGCATCGAGTTGTCGAAGTCGATAACCTTCTCGATTTCAAATCTATGGAAAATGACCATTTGAGTCATTTTATTTACTTTGGGATCGTGATAGACTACCTTCGATTAATCTACATAATGTTTGCGATTAAGACGAGATCCCACCATTTTCGGTCCGTACGACACAATTAAATCGGAGAATGATCCTCAATATTATTTCTCTATCTTGCTCTCGCACGGATATCAGTTCACGCGACCTCATGTAGTCCAACTTCCATTATAAGTCGAGCTACGACGGATTAGTGTTACATTTCGTCCCGATTTAATCCACTAACAAAATTAACCACTAACTACTGACTTTACTTTCCGTCAAATATACGATTGTTTTAATTTCAGTCAAATATTAACGGCTTTAAATTCAGTCAAATATTATTGTGGATATTCTTGTACATATTGTTATTTATCCTGTATATATTCATCTTTTCATCTTATACATTCTTTCAAAACACTTAATAAATTATCGAAACCATACAACTCAAAATTGGTGGACTGTTGATTGTTTATTCGAGCGTCGGATCTTTGGATATTTTCAGGAACCCAAGCATGGAGTTGTGCCCGACTTTCGCTCAAGGCGTATCTTAGGACACGTTGCACACACACGGCTTTCTCTTGGGCCACCTGACAACGTGACTTTTTATTTTCTTGCAATCCCGTGTAATTTGCATGTATCCCTCTCCCATTTCCGATGTATGTATTTCATATTTCTTTGATTGCGGCTTATCGTCTAGGAGCACCCTCAGAGACTAGAATATTCCATTTTCAAACTAATTCTCGATCCGTCATCGAGATATTTTCAAACTCACTTCTACCATGCTTTTTCACGCAAATACAAGTCAAACCCTTGTGTTAGACTAAGGCACGGATCTAGAAGGGGGGTTGAATAGGTCCCAATTAAAATTTGAGTTGGCGCTACCAATTTTAAAATTGGTTTTGAAAATTTATTTTAAGTGCGGAAGCGGCCGAGGAAAATATAGTCTAAAACGAACGGTTATTGGAAAACTGGATATGCGTAAGCCTTTGGATTAATGACACTATGGAGAATAGAATCACAACACTAATCACACTTATCAATGATCTAATTCACTTGTTAGGATTCCTAGTTCCAATGATTTAAAGAGCAAACCAAAACTAGATACACAAGTAAGATAATTTTGGTTTAGGCAATTTGTCAAACACTTGGTGTGCAAAAACACTCCAAGTGATATTTATGTTGAGTAAGTTGAAGGTGAGATAATACTTAGAAGGGGGTTGAATAAGTATGAAATATTAAAACTTAGAATTAAAACACAATTATTTTTATCCTGGTTCGTTGAACTCAACTACTCCAGTCCACCCTTCCTAGAGTGATTTGCCTTTCTCTAACAAGGACTTAATCCACTATTTAATCAAACAGATTACAATAGTAACACCTAAGAACAACTGTTCTTAGTCTTCTCAAGAGCTACTGATTCCAACTGAATCCTCTTAAGGAAATCCTTTACAATCAATGTAAATCTAATACAAGAGTAATAATGCTTCTAAAAAGCTTTTATCACAACAGTGATATTTCTCTTAAGTTTAAGTACAATGAAATTAATTCTAAGAATAAATATGAGAGTATGAGAGCTTGAATGTGTTTAATTCTTTTTTCAGCAAGATTTCTCTATGAAGAATTTGGTGGAGTCTTGCTTTTATAGGCAACTGATCCAAGGTGAGCTGCACGTTGAGAAGAGTGTCCAAAAAAGTCTGAGCCTTTTTGTATTCACATCAAGTGACCTTTCCTAGAAGAAGAAAGCACGGAAATATCCTTTTTGTCTGTGTTCTTGTGTCTAGCATAAATGAGGAAAGAGACGTTTGATTTACTCCAACGGATATAATCTTTGAATATTTCTTCTTCAGTTTTCAGCAAGTTCATCAGAGTCTGATTGGGTCAGAGTCTTCTAATGATGATCAGAACTTTGCTGGATCAGAGTCTTCTGCAGCATGTGTGCTTTCAGCGTGTTGAATATCAGAGCATATTTGAAACAGAACTTCAGTACTGGAAGCTTAAGTACTTTCAGAATCTTCTGTAGAAACTATGCTTTGAAAAACTCTTCATACAATAATCTTCTTTGCTTCAGATGCTTCTGACTTGCTTCAGATGCTTCTGCTTGCTTCAGATTCTTCTGGAGCTTCTGCTTCAGAATCTTTGGAGCTTCTTGCCTCAGATCCTTCTGGAGGCTACGCTCAGGATCTTCAGTCAGCAGCAATCAGAGCCTTCTAATGTATGCATCTGGCGCTACAGATTCTAGCTAGTTTCTTGTATTTAATTTTGATTTGCTTCTGGAGTGTTAATTTCTTTACTATCTGCAGTAAAAACTTCTCAAGCAAATTTTAGAGTATATAATTCTTAAATACAAAATTTCCTAATAGTTATCATCAAAACATAGAGATATTATTAAGAACCAATATGTGTTCTAACATAAGTGATTCCAGCTAGCCTAGTACAATGTCTTATTGTACTTTGGATTCAAAACAGAGTTTTAACCTCTTACTCAATTGATATCATAGTTTGGCAATAATTCTTATACAAAAATCACTTATTGTTAAGCTAAAACGTAAATGCTGAAAAAATAGAGAAGACAAGTCTTTGGTGAGGCAGTTCCCCCGTCGTCCTCGCTTCGAGGTACGTCTGCCCTCAATTCTAAAACTAGAATTGAGATAGATTTAATAGATATCACCTGTTGAATGTAACAGTTTATACAAGGATTGAACAAAAAATATACAACAGAATTCTCAAGACGTTGAATGTTGCTTCCACTCCTTGCCCCTTGATTCAAGATGAATCAAGTTCTCCGATCGTTGTTGATAGAACTCCGATTCCAGCCACCTTATTGAATAACCCTTGGTTCTTCAAACCTTCGGCTCCAGCTGATCTCAACTACAACGAATCGAACCCGAGATCTTCCCCTCAATATCACTGAATCCGCTACTAGACTGTTGAAGAACACCTCTTCACAATCACCTTCGCTCAGCTGACCCTTGATGAAGAATCTCGTCCAAAAACCCCCAAAATTCAAACCAATCTTGGAGGATAAAACCCTAACGGTTTTATTCAAGAAATAACCTGTCACAAGCTTCAACCCGAACTAGATTACCCAATCTAAACTTCGAACCTTATCACCTTTAATCACTCACAATGCACTTCAAAAATGGATGTGTGTAATTGATGTGTTGTGAGATGTTGAAGATGAAGATGATGAATCTTGGACACCTATTTCACTCTTTCTTATTCTTGAACACATGAATCAATTTTATCAAATGTTCAAATGACATAAGTGGTTGAACTTGTATATATAGTACCAGACCAACCAAAGATATAACAGCTTTTCAAATAGTAGAGGGAATCACTTAAAAACTGGATTTCCGCGCGAACGGTCGACCGCAGCAGGTCTGTTCGTCGACGCATAGCCTGCGTTTTTTGGAAATCTGCAAAATGTATCAGTATGCGTCGACCATACAGTCGGCGTGCGCTGACCCGTTAAAAATTATTTCCTTCATGCGCCGACCCTATGGTCGACTCATGCCTTCATGCGCTGACCAGTGGAAAATGCTCTGATGCATGCGCCGACCCTATGGTCGACTCATGCCTTGCAAACCTGCAAAAATTGATCTTTTTGTGGTTTTTCATGCCTCTAGTCATGACTACATTTTATCTACACATAGTATATTTATTAGAACAGTTTTTAGTCAAATATGAAAGGATATGGTAGGTGATACGTTGCATTTGTTTCGTAGATTTGGAGTTTATAATTGCCGATCCATCCAAGGTTGTAATTCGCCATCATCGAAACCTATATCGAGTAATGTCTTGCAGACTTGTGTGATGTGTGGCGATTTGCCTCTACACCTTGATCCAACATCAAGCGGATTTTCTCAACCAACTTTCAAACCAATTCACTTTTCTCCTAAAAACCTCGGTGTTGCGGTGAGAATCGTGATGCCAAGCTATTGATTAACTTGAATCTTAATTCTTAAAATTCACAACCGGACTTTAATTTATCCCAAGGAAAGGTCTAAAGAAAGAAAAACCCTTTTTCGTGATGTAACAACAACGCTAAAAGATTCGGGGATCGGGGGTTGGTTATGCCTAGGGTAAGTATTTCACATCCTAGACATCTGTAGTATTCTACAGGAACCTTTTGTTTGTTTGCATGCTAATACTTTCTAAATGTTTGCTATGGACTGGGATTGGGTAAAAGGTGTAGGTAAAGACCTAAAGATAGTTTCTAAGTTTGCTCGCAAAGATATCGGATCTTCTGCTTACGTATTCTAACTAGGATAGAATCAGAGCAATCGTAGTTCACCTCACTAGGGATAGATGAACACTTGATTATGATCAAGGTTCAAAGGGGAACAAACATTACAATGCTTGTGTAGAGTTTAAGAAAACTCTTTAGATCTATATTGAACACTCAGGCTCTATCCATGATTCTTACATAGAGTTAACCAAACTCTACCTAATTCTACATTGTAAGACCAATTGGTTCGATCCAGACCAAAAGGTGGGAGAAGGCTCTATCCAGTCCTAAAGTGTAAGTCCAATTGGTTCTATCCAGACCAAAAGGAGCGGAAGGTTTATTGGTTCTATCCTGACCAAAAGGAAGGTTGAAGGGGAAGGTTGCTCGTCAAGATATCACATCTTGTGCCTACGTATTCTCATTGTCCAATGAGAAATCAGAGCGGCTGTAGTTCATGCACGAACTAAGGAATAACGATTAATTGGTTATTTCCATACCAAAAGAGGGAGAAGGTTCTATCAGAACCTATGAGTTTAAATCCTATTGGTTCGATCCAGACCAAAAGGAGGGGAAAGGGAAGGTTCTATCTAGACCTATGAGGTTAATGAGCTATCTAAGACCCAAAGGTCAATAGAGAGACTTTCCTTTGGAAGGAAAAAGAATTAAGCAACTTGGGTGAGAACTAAAGAGTTCCATTACTTGGGCGAATAACTTAACAAAGCAATATTCAAACATTATGAATATAAGAGATATGGTTACAACCAAGAACAAGCAAGCATATTACAATATCAAGCAAGGATTATGAGTAAGGTAAATGGTTACAACCAAATAAGGCGCAAAGACATTACAATATCAAGCAATGATTTCAATCAAGATAAATGGTTACAACCAAAGCAAGTATCAAGATGTTACAATATCAATGAGGGGATAAGTTCTTTCTAGACTTAATGAAAGGTAAAAATCAAAGCATGTCTTAACAAACACAGAGATATTTCTTAACAAAGATGGAAGGGGTTCTTAACAAAGATAAAGATGTATCTTAACAAAGATGAGGTTTCCTAGGGATTAAAAGATGATATGTATACTTACAAACATCAGGCCTAAACAAACAATGTCACAACAAAATGGTATACAAAAGTTCAAAAACTTCACGGGGAAAACTTTCAAGTTTTAGGAAAAGATTGAACACAAATGCTTACAAGCAAATATTTGAATGCAAGAGGTTTTTGTTCAAACACATAAAAAGAGTTAACAAACATGTACATATCAAGTGCAAATCAATCTCATGAAATTGAATAAGAAGAGATTTGAAAGCAAAGAGGGTAAAAACTCTAAAACAGTGCAAGACTTTCAAATGACATAAAGTGTTTCTAGGATGAAAATCCTTGAATTATTTAATTACCATATGAAAATAGCCAAGATTAGGAGCAAAATGAAAAAAGAACCACTCAAAAATGAGAAAAAATGACAAAGTTATACTAATTTAAAGTTTTGAAGAAAACCAAGAAAAACTAGTATTTAAAAAGAGAGGGATGCACCCATCTAGTGTTGAACTCGCACCTTGTGAATCATCGGTTAAAAACCTCACCACACCAACCAACGCGCACAAGTAAACTCTTATGGAAGAGAGAATTGAAATACGAAACAATGATGAAAATCAAAATAAAATACAAAAGAGTCGTCCCGCCGGGATCGAACTCAGGATGGCAAGGACATGAATACGCAGACATAACCACTGGGGTGGCGATACATCCAGTGTATCAAGCCGCCCCAATAACATAGGAACTTACAAAGCCAAATATTCTGGGAAAACTTCAAGGCAAGCTAAAGCAAATAACATGAAAACGATTCAAATCCAAACTTGATCAAATCATCACCAAATTTAACAAAATTTGACTCTAACCTGCTTGAATTTCAATGAGGAATACAAAGGTGCCAAAAGTTTTTTAAAACAATGCACATAAAGTAAAATACGATTGATTATGCATGTGGAGGTTTGAAGTGCAATTGTGGAAGTAATAACAAACCAGCTGCAAATTCATACAACGTAAGGTTTGTTCAAGTTCTAAACATGATGTAGAATAAGTTAACAGAAATTTTAAACAAAAGACATTAGAAAAATGAAGACATGTAAGTTGCAATTAGTGGAATTTTGTTTTACAAAAATTTGTACTTCAACAATGTAAATGAATCCAAAACAGCAACCAAGTTGCTAATCCACTGTCACAAGTCAAAAACCTCTCACACACACATTGCAAAAACTTGGAAAAAGGGAAAATGAAGTGCAAACAGAGGCTGACAAGCCCTAGGTGTGAACTGACAGAAACGAAAAAACCAAAACCTCAGCTGACCATACACACATGAGTTCAACCACAACTGAGCTAGGCAGTGATGTATGACAATAATGAGATTCAAACCAACCAACTGAGGCTCTTAAAAGCTTGACAAAATCAGAATTCAATCATGCTGATGTTAGATAGGTTTAACATAGTTCAAACAACAGTTAACTAACTTTGAACTAATACTCATCAGTGAATAAAGCAAAACCTGTCCATAACAAACTTCAAAACAGTCCACAACAACAAAGATATAAGTATGACTATGTGATCTTCAACATGTGTGAATCATATCAACAGGGGTCATGCCACCAATATGTTGCTTTTAAAATGAAGGTTACCAATTTGTCACAACAAGCACCAATCAACCTTTAATATGGAAAGCAAGTTTCAAAACAGCAATGCATTAAGAACTGACAAACTTCATTTCAAAATAGTTTTGACAGCAAAGATCATGATTCCAATACAACAGTATACCATACACTTCAACAGTATAGTGACAACATAACCATACTGCCCTAGTGACAATCAAACATTCATTAACACATGAGTTGACAAACTCCAAGTGACTCATGACAGAACCAAAGCATAACAAAGTTGGTCCAGCATACATAACATGTTTCAACAAGAGTTCCATAGTCCTACAAATAGCAACTCTAACTGTAACAAAGCAGTCTTGTTATCAATGAGTATAAATTCAACATAACCATGTTAAAACTAAGCTCATCATATACTTCCACAACCTATATTAATGCCTTTACAAAGACAACAACATTGCCCTAATGGCATTCCAACAGCCACACTTTTTAACAATGTAGATCAAACAGTCCTCCTTTTCTTTTTAAAACAGAAGCAACAACAACACTTGGCATGACAATGCAAACATAGGCAACAACCCTAAAACCAAACAGCATTTGTACATGAGTGGACAAACTCAAACCTCACAACAGATTTTGGACAACACAGTTATAAGTTTAACATAACAATGTCTAAACCATCTAAACAAACCAAAAATCATAGACATGATGCATAATGAAGAAGTTTTGGGCTACATACCTCTTGTAGACCTCCTTGAGCAAGCTAGCAGCAAAGAAAACCAGAGATTCCCCTTCCTTGAGAATGTTGCTTCTTCTTGAAGAAAAGTGAAACTTTGTGGACAGGTGAAGTAACTGCACTTCCAGCTACTATTTGAGGTTTTAGACAGTTGGTATAACATTAATGGAATGTGTTCAAAGTGTCAAAGTGATCCAAACTGATCTAAGCAGTGAATTTCTCCATTTTGTGCAGAAAAGTCAAAATAATGGGTGTGAGAAGTTGACTTTTGGTTTTGTGAAGTTTTTTATGGAAACAAAGGTTGAGACACCTTCTAATGATGATTTTCAGTTTGTGTGAATGTTTTTTGTGGTTGTTTTATGGCTAGAAGTGATGCTGGTGTGAATCTTGCAACAAGGCAATTCTGGTGATTTTGTGACTTTCTTCACTTACAAGTAAAGAGAGGCAAGATTGAGAGCTTGATTTTCTCTTGGGTTTTATAGGGCTCTGGTGTAAGTTTATCATAGAGGGAACCTCTATTTATAGGCAAAATGAAAGGTGAGGACAGATATGCGCAAGTGGTTTTGCAAGATGGTTTTGGTGAAAAATCTTTGTGAATCCAAGTGTGATTTACTTTCTGCAGATGAGGCTTGTTTCCAAGGTATTTAGACCCCTAAAAGCAGCTAACATTGAGTTGTGATAAGTGACTAAAGAGTGAGCAAGGAAAGCCCACCTGCTGCAGCCACCAATGCTCTCTCTCCTTATGTAACTTTTGCATTTTTCCTCATTAAACTAATGTGTCTTGTCAAGAACTTGAGATTTACTTGGATTCTTGTCTGATCCAGACCATATTACACCCTAATACATCTCATCAGAGGTCATTCCATGGTTAGAGATGAAGTTCATAGTTGGAAATCAAGTCCATGTTGGGTTTTGACAAGTTGACAAACTAGTGCACATGCCCAACTTTCTCAATTCGAAACTCTCAGCTCACAAGGGCTATAGAAGAGTTCTAGTACTTTTTAAAAATCCCTCATGAAGCTCTACAACTTTCATGTTTTTGGAATTTTCAAATTCCAAGTGGAACTAGGTCAAAAGACCCCTCAAAGTTGGCTAAAAACATGATTTGCAAGGCCAGAAACTTCGAATTTTTCTAAGTGTTTTCCCCTCTTGTAATGATTTTGACCATAATTTCCCGATTTCTCTATTATTCGTCAATCCTTGATCCAATGGTCATGAAACTTCATGGATAGGTGTAATATAACATTAGGAACATTTTTTCTTCACACTTTGAGGTCAAATTCCTTGTGGTTGAAGAGTTGACTTTTCGGTCAACTAAACAATCGATTAATGACTACCAAGTCGACTGTTGATGTTCTGGGTATTATGAGGCCTTGAAACTCCTTAAGTGGACTTCACTAAGTCATATGAACTTCATGGACCATAATTCCATCATTGGAACACCTTTTAAATCAAAAGTCAAACTACAATTGACTTTTCCTGATCGGAAACCCTAATCAGGGATCCTGAACTGCACTGTCTTTAATCTTTGGGTGACAACCTCAAATTGGATCCTGAATTAGAGTATATTTGATGATGTGGAAACTTGTTTCATGGAGAATAAATCCAATACATTGAATGATTAAACTGCCGAGACTTCGATTCTTGACTGCACAGAACCCTAATTCACCTATATCTTGACAAAGACCAACTTGAAATAGGTTATGGTTAGATAAAATGAAAATGACCCTAGAATGATGATGAATATTTATGGGGTCAAAATTTGGGGTTAAACGGTTGCCCATATTTAAATATTTTCACTAGATGGCAATGAGAGACGACAATCCTCATAGAATCATAGTGAAAGGTATTTAAATATAGCAAACCAAAAATTTTGTCCCTTAGATCCGATGGTATGCAAAGGACAAATGCTAAAATGCAATGAATTCTAAACGATGCTTTATGATGCTTGAATGCAAGACAGATGCAGACACACGAGCAAAATTAAAAGAATGACAAGACAACGAGAAACTACTCACGGGGGACCCAACATACTGGGGAAAGATCCAAGACAAAACAAGCAAAATAGTTCAAACATGACTAATGATGCTACTCAAGGGGAATTTCTCACACAAGGGATACAGATTTCACCGAGGAAGACAAATCTTCACTGGGGAAAAGGGAACATACTCTACTGGGGAAGAAAGAAATTCTCCACCGGGGAAGCGAAAGATCAGAGACGCAAACCTCACTGGTGATAACCAAATGAGGAATTTCCTATAACGAAGAG
This sequence comes from Lathyrus sativus, assembly GCA_963859935.3. Lineage (NCBI taxonomy): Eukaryota > Viridiplantae > Streptophyta > Magnoliopsida > Fabales > Fabaceae > Lathyrus > Lathyrus sativus. Next base: position 264,596,882 of record OZ012735.1, read on the forward strand.
TTCGAATGGGATCTTCAGGAAAAATCTAAAACAAGACCAGATGCACTGGGGATGCTAGTATCCACTACATCTTCGAGACTCGAATGGGGACAACAACAAACTTGCTGGGAATATTGGTGACGACCAACTTACGATATTAATAACAAATTAGCTTTCAAGCAATGCCAGTAAACACTGGACTTAGAAAGGACTGGTGATGACCAAATCTTCAAACAAGAAGTACAAATATATCCCTCAAATCCTTAGGAACAAACGTCAAATATCCTCAAAGCATTAGGATACATCAAAGATTTCATGCAAATGCAAACATTCGAGTCTTTGGAAATTCTTGAGCTTGGAATCCAAAGTACACATCTCCAAAGGTACAAAACCTGAGCTTGGGATGGAAACAAACACTTCCAAAAGTACACAACCTGATCTTGGAGGAAAACATATCCAAAGGTACGAAACCTGAGCTTGGAATGGAAACAAACACTTCCAAAGGTACACAACCTGATCTTGGAGGCAAACATACCCAAACGTACGAAACCTGAGCTTGGAATGGAAACAAACACTTCCAAAGGTACATAACCTGAGCTTGGAATGGAAACAAACACTTCCAAAGGTACACAACCTGATCTTGGAGTGGAAACATATCCAAAGGTACGAAACCTGAGCTTGGAATGGAAACAAACATTTCCAAAGGTACACAACCAGATCTTGGAATCCAAAGTATACATCTCCAAAGGTACAAAACCTGAGCTTGGAGACAAACATATCCAAAGGTATGAAACCTGAGCTTGGAAACAAACATATCCAAAGGTACGAAACATGAGCTTGGAAACAAACATATCCAAAGGTACGAAACCTGAGCTTGGAAGCAAACTAAGCGTGACTTATCTTGGAATGATACACAACCAAATCGTCAGTACCTGTTACCCATGGATTTTCTCAATGCCAATTACCAACTGGCCTTACTTGAAACATGATTGGTCACCACCAAATTAACTATACCAGTATCCACTAGATTTTTCAAACAATGCTGGTCACAACCGTGCCTCAACGTCCCTAAGATAAGCTTCTCGAATGAGTCTGCCACTTATCTAAAAAGGTAACAATGATAAGCTTCTCGTGGGAGACTGCCACTTATCTGGGGGGTACGGATAAACTGATAAGCTTCTCTGGAGAGACTTGTTGCTGGATGTAACATGATAAGCTTCTCAGGTGAGACTATCACTTATCTAGTAAAGGTCACAGGGATAAGCTTCTCAGGAGAGACTGCCACTTATTGTTGCTGATGAATAAGCTTCTCCACAGAGATTGCCACTTATCGTTGCAGATGGATAAGCTTCTCCACGGAGATTGCCACTTATCGTTGCATATGGATAAGCTTCTCCACAGAGATTGCTACTTATTGTTGTTGATGGATAAGCTTCTCCAAAGAGATTTCCACTTATCGTTGTAGATGGATAAGCTTCTCCACAGAGATTGCCACTTATCGTTGCAGATGGATAAGCTTCTCCACAGAGATTGCCACTTATTGATAAGCTTCTCTACAGAGACTGCCACTTATTGATAAGCTTCTCAACAGAGACTGTCGCTTATCGTTGAAGATGAATAAGCTTCTCTACAGAGATTGCCACTTATTGATAAGCTTCTCTACAGATACTGCCACTTATTGATAAGCTTCTCTACAAAGACTGCCACTTATTGATAAGATTCTCTACAGAGACTGCCGCTTATCGTTGAAGATGAATAAGCTTCTCTACAGAGATTGCCACTTATCATTGAACACATCATGATAAGCTTCTCAGGAGAGACCGCCACTTATTGATAAGCTTCTCTACAGAGACTGCCGCTTATCGTTGAAGATGAATAAGCTTCTCTACAGAGATTGCCACTTATTATTGAACACATCATGATAAGCTTCTCAGGAGAGACCGCCACTTATCTGCAAGGCAACGTAATATGTTCTTCCTGATAGATTAGTGCAAAATAAATGCACGTCCAGATAGGTTCGGTGACCGACAAGGACTTAAGTTCAATCTAGAATCAAGCTAGAAAGAAACTGTCAAATAAGACTCCAACCATTAAGAAATGATCTCGAATGGGGACGCATCTCATCCAATCATGGAAAGAAGATAACTGAAGCAACCATCATCCACGAGGATTAAACTCTGTGGGGAATTAAGAAAGGATGGACGTTTTATGCTTAAAGGCTGACTACTCTATCGAGAGAGACAAACCCAGTCACTTGGTGAAAAACACCAAAGTGAAACAAAATAGGGTAATAACCAAAGATAGCAAAAATGCACGGATGATATGCATATTCTTTATGCCATGATTATGTTTATGTTGACAAAACAAAACAGGAGATGAAATAAACATCTCGACACGGATACCCAGCCAACTTCACTAAGTTGGACATCAACGGGGATGATCAAGAAGAACAACAGTTCCAATTCAAAGTTACAACCCTTCTCTGGGAGAGAGTAATCTTCTTAAGACACAACATCATGACTTCACTCAGATTGCCATCATGAGCTTGAATTCTTTGTTGAAGGAAAAATCACCAAGGGAAGTTCCAAGATCCACCGAAGTAACAACTTAATCGGAGAGCTGACAAAAAGTATCATGAGAACAAAACACTTCTGCCCCATGATAGCGTACTAATCCTCTTTAAGTGAGCAACGGCTCTTGCGACAAATAGTCTTCAAACCTTTTCTGCCCCAGATTACATGGTCTGTGGGAAGAAACTATCAAGAGAATTTTATAAAATAATTGGCATAAAGATGCATCAATGTCTTCAAAGTCTTATAGAGAAAGATTTACAAATCTCGACGTGATTGCCCCAGTTTAACGGTGCTTGCACAACAAAGTCTCGGACTGTGGAAGTAACGACCGGGGAACAAACTTGCCCCTGCTAGATGGTAATTGCAACAGAGTTGCCCCAGACTAAACTGTTCTTTGAGAGCTTCATCTGATCTTGACCCGATCACTTCTGATTAGCTGAACATTGTGACAAATGATTTAACAAATCTTTCAAATTGGTTGCCCCAGGCTGAACTTCCTTTACCAAGTCGAATTCCCTAACTGACAGCTTTTGTTAGGATTCCTTTGATATTGGATTGTCTAGTAAACAATATTGTTCACTAAAAGTTGGCAATTTTATTGCAAAATTCATGCAAACTTTTGAAAACATTTTTTTTTATGAAACACACACGGCGGAGTGATCAAAGTGAAAGTGATCCAATCATTTTACAAATGATGGATAAAGTGATTAACACACACAAACATCAAAGATCATTAGGATTCAGGTTATCCAACCTTGTTGTAATATGCTTTCAACACAACCTTACCTCAATTAGGTCTTTTAAGGGTTGTAATGTGGCTTGGTTCACAGTTCATGAAACAAAGAATAAAGGCTCAAAGTTATTTGTCCCACCCATTCTCCATGATGAACTCCAATCCTACGCTCAGTTAACTCAAACTATACATTCAGGTTCTCACAGGCTTTAAGAATTGAACTGATGATAGTTGGTGATGATTCACAAATCTACGGTAGTCACAATTCCCTTGTAGTATTTAATAGCTTTTGCTATTTGAGGATTTTTAAGAGTAATGACTCTTACAGAATTCCTCTCTTTATTATCCCCGACTTTTGTCTGAACTAATTCGTTGGAATATATAGTCAATGGGATGCCCCATTTTTGCCTAAGTCTCCTTCATAGGTTTTGACTTAGCGGGCATTTCAATTTTCTTTTTTTCTTTAGAAAGAAGGTGACTACCTAGTTTAATGGCTACGGTGAACCATCATCGTCTTTTAAACTTCGAAACTTGTTTGTTGTGTACAAAGGAAAAACCTGAATGCACCACTTTTATATGAAAAGTGTCTTGTATGCACATATCTCCGAGTTAACTGAGAACTACCCACCCCAGGTTTGAGATTTAAGGGTTTGTTTTGTAAAGAAAGAAAACTCCTACTTCTGGGCGTGAAGGGGTTAACGAGGGATTATCTTCCTTATTTCTCCAGTGTTTAGGGATTGCAACAATCTTTACATCATTGGCAAAGTTAAATTGAAAGCATATCAACAACAGTTATGGGTATAGTTTTCATCATCCTCCCCAATCTTTCCTTTAAACAACAGTTTGATAAAGAAGATAAATTTTTGCGTTCTTCGTCATCTCATAACAATGAAAGGAAAGAGAAAGAGTGAAACGAATGAACTTAATCAAAAGATGCACAAACATTTCATTAATCTTGCCAATTTAAAATGAACAACAGCTTACAAGCAACACAAATGCAAAGAAACTACAACCAAATGCTGAAACAGTCTACTGTTGCCAGTCTTAGGGAATTAAAATTGTTTAACAAAACATAGAAAAAGCACTATCCTCTGACATCATGAGTCTAGGGTCTTTTTTTTTAGTCCATCATATGCAAGGAAGGGATTGCTTTTGTGTCAAACGCAAGGTTGAATTGGACCCGACGTTTGCATAACTCAAAAGATATGACCCCTACTTTGATCATTTCTTTCACCTTGCCCTTGAGGACGTAGCATTCCTCAATATCATGACCAGGTGCTCCATGGTGGAAGGCACAGAAAGCATCGGTCATGAAATAACTCCGGTGGGGCTGAGGGATAATAGGCGGAATCTCCTTCTGGATTAAACCATTTTGCATGAGTATAGGGAACAACCGGTCATAAGGTATAGGAATACCCTGGGATCCACCAGTTTGTTCTAGGGATTGATTGGTAGATGAAGAGGAACCCTCTTGTCGTTGGAATATAACCAATTCTTTTACCAAGTTTGTCAAACTCTTTTTGGCACACTTCACCTTTGCTAGCTCGTCACTGAGCTTCTGATTCTCCTACTCTTGGGTATTCATCATATCCTTAACAGAAGCAGCTAATGCCTCTGTGTTATTCTTTAAACGAGAAACTTCTTCTCGGAGTGCTTGATTTTCTTGCTCAAGACGATCCATCTTGTTTTTAGTGCTGGCCTTTTATACTTTCTCCCTTCTGATATCAACGGAACACGGAATGAACCAGAGGACCAACGCAACGAAGAATGATATGCAAAATGATGATGCAAATGCAAAAATATGCAACTGGTTTTACAAAACTCATAAGATTGATTAGGTCAAACCCTCATTTCATTAATCGTTCGGAAAAGTTACAACTTTTTTTAAAAATACCAGAAAACGATTGAGGTTTACAAAACCAGTTCCGACATGATATGCTCATGGTGATATGATGGGATGATGTACACATAACACAAAGGCAAGTATTCACAAATATATGCACCCACAAAGACCTCCTAGGCTCAAGATCACAGCAAGGAGTCAAAGGTCTACCATCCCCAAGGATTTGTACTATGAGCTGTTTGTACCTGCCAAACGGATTCTAACAGAGTTCCCAAAGTCATTGTAAATCCTTCGGATATTGCCAACTAACGCGACTACTCACGTGAGTCAACAATATTCTTAAGATAAACTCGTTTGAGTGTAGCACCGCGTGACAACAATTGAGGGACTACTCCCTAACAGTTTCCGCACTAAGTCCTAAAAAGGCCAAGTGGGGTAAAATGTGATCTAAAGGTCCTCAGCTTCGCAGACTGGTATTGAAACAATTATCGAATACACGACTACTCATGCATTACTAACCATCTCAAAGAGTCTCCACTGAGCGTGATTACATCATATGTCAAACATATTGGGACTACTCCCAATAGCCCAACTATTGATCATATCACAATCCTATCTCATGTGTCACTTAAATCCGGGTTAGGATTTATCTCAGAACTCAAGGTACCCAATGTCCACAATATAAACAAATATATTTACAAATATACATGTTAATCAAATATTCATAAATATAGCATACAATCAAACAAAATAGGCTAAACCCTCAAGTTTAAGTGTCCCCAGTGAAGTCGCCATTTTTGTTGCAGTGAGAATCGTGATGCAAGGCTATTGATTAACTTGAATCTTAATTCTTAAAATTCACAACCGGACTTTAATTTATCCAAAGGAAAGGTCTAAATAAAGAAAAACCATTTTTCGCGATGTAACAACAACGCTAAGAGATCCGGGGATCAGGGGTTGGTTATGCCTAGGGTAAGTATTTCACATCCTAGACATCTGTAGTATTCTACATGAACCTTTTGTTTGTTTGCATGCTAATAGTTGCTAAATGTTTGCTACGGACTGGGATTGGGTAAAAGGTGTAGGTAAAGACCTAAAGATAGTTTCTAAGTTTGCTCGCAAATATATCACATCTTCTGCGTACGTATCCTAACTAGGATAGAATCAGAGCAATCATAGTTCACCTCACTAGGGATAGATGAACACTTGATTATGATCAAAGTTCAAAGGGGAACAAACATTACAATGCTTGTGTATAGTTTAAGAAAACTCTCTAGATCTATATTGAACACTCAAGAAAGGGGAGTAAGTAATCATCTCCATGATTCTTACATAGAGTTAACCAAACTCTACCTAATTCTACATTGTAATACAAATTGGTTCTATCCATACCAAAAGGTGGGAAAAGACTATATCCAGTTCTAAAGGGTAAGTCCAATTGGTTATATCCAGACCAAAAGGAGGGGAAAGTTGAAAGGTTGATTGGTTCTATCCAGACCAAAACGAAGGTTGAAGGGGAAGGTTGCTCGTCAAGATATCGCATCTTGTGCCTACGTATTCTCATTGTCCAATGAGAAATTAGAGCGGTCGTAGTTCAGGCACGAACTAAGGAATAAGGATTAATTGGTTCTTTCCAGACCAAAAGAGGGAGAAAGTTCTATCCAGACCTATGAGTTTAAATCCTATTGGTTCTATCCAGACCAAAAGGAGGGAAAAGGGAAGGTTCTATCTAGACCTATGAGGTTAATGAGCTATCTATGACCCAAAGGTCAATATAGAGACTTTCCTTTGGAAGGAAAAAGAATTAAGCAACTTGGATGAGAACTAAAGAGTTCCATCACTTGGGGGAATAACCTAACATAGCAATATTCAAACATTATGAATATAAGAGATATGGTTACAACCAAGAACAAGCAAGCATATTACAATATCAAGCAAGGATTATGAGTAAGGTAAATGGTTACAACCAAATAAGGCGCAAAGACATTACAATATCAAGCAATGATTTCAATCAAGATAAATGGTTACAACCAAAGCAAGTATCAAGATGTTACAATATCAATGAGGGGATAAGTTCTTTCAAGATTTAATGAAAGGTAAAAACCAAAGCATGTCTTAACAAACACATAGATATTTCTTAACAAAGATGGAAGGGGATCTTAAAAAAGATGAGGTTTCCTAGGGCTTAGAAGATGATATGTATACTTACAAACATCAAGCCTAAACAAACAATGTCACAACAAAATGGTATACAAAAGTTCAAAAACTTCACGGGGAAACTTTCAAGTTTTAAGAAAAGATTGAACACAAATGCTTACAAGTAAATATTTGAATGCAAGAGGTTTTGGTTCAAACACACAAAAAGAGTTAACAAACATGTACATATCAAGTGCAAATCAATCTCATGAAATTAAATCAGAAGAGATTTGAAAGCAAAGAGGGTAAGAAACCTAAAACAGTGTAAGACTTTCAAATGACATAAAGTGTTTCTAGGATTAAAATCCTTGAATTATTTAATTACCATATGAAAATATGAAAGATTAGGAGCAAAATGAAAAAAGAACCACTGAAAAATGAGAAAAAATGACAAAGTTATACTAATTTGAAGTTTTGAAGAAAACCAAGAAAAACTAGTATTTAAAAAGAAAGGGATGCACCCATCTAGTGTTGAACTCGCGCCTTGTGAATCACTGGTTAAAAACCTCACCACACCAACCAACACACACAAGTGAACTCTTATGGAAGAGAGAATTGAAATACAAAACAATGATGAAAATCAAAATAAAATACAAAGGAGTTGTCTCGCAAGGATTGAACTCAGGATGGCAAGGACATAAATACGCAGGCATAACCACTGGGGTGGCGATACATCCAGTGTATCAAGCCGCCCCAATAATATATGACCTTACAAATCCAAATATTCTAGGAAAACTTCAAGGCAAGCTAAAGAAAATAACATGAAAACGATTCAAATCCAAACATGATCAAATTATCACCAAATTTAATAAAATTTGACTCTAACCTGCTTGAATTTCAATGAGGAATGAAAAGGTGCCAAAAGTTTTTCAAAAAAATGCACATAAAGTAAAATACGATTGATTATGCAAGTGGAGGTTTGAAGTGCAATTGTGGAAGTAATAACAAACCAGCTGCAAATTCATACAAGGTAAGGTTTGTTCAAGTTCTAAACATGATGTAGAATACGTTAACATAAATTTTAAACAAAAGACATTAGAAAAATGAAGACATGTAAGTTGCAATTAGTGGAATTTTGTTTTACAAAACTTTGTACTTCAACAATGTAAATGAATCCAAAACAGCAACCAAGTTGCTAATCCACTGTCACAAGTCAAAAACCTCACACACACATTGCAAAAACTTAGAAAAAGGGAATGAAGTGCAAACAGAGGCTGACAAGCCCTAGGTGTGAACTGACAGAAACGAAAAAACCAAAACCACAGCTGACCATACACACATGAGTTCAACCACAGCTGAGCTAGGAAGTGATGTATGACAATAATGAGATTCAAACCAACTAACTGAGGCTCTTATAAGCTTGACAGAATCAGAATTCAATCATGCTGATGTTAGATAGGTTTAACATAGTTCAAATAGAAGTTAACTAATTTTGAACTAATATTCATTAGTGAATAAAGCAAAACCTGTCCATAACAAACTTCAAAACAGTCCACGCCAACAAAGATATAAGCATGACTATGTGATCTTCAACATGTGTGAATAATCTCAAAAGGGGTCATGCCACCAATATGTTCCTTTTAAAATGAAGGTTACCAATTTGTCACAACAAGCACCAATCAACCTTTAATATGGAAAGCATGTTTCAAAACAGTAATGCATTAAGAACTGACAAACTTCATTTTAAAACAGTTTTGACAGCAAAGATCACGATTACAATACAAAAGTATACCATACACTTCAACAGTCTAGTGACAACATAACCATATTCCCCTAGTGATAATCAAACATTCATTAACACATGAGTTGACAAACTCCAAGTGACTCATGACAGAACCAAAGCATAACAAAGTTGGTCCACCATACATAACATGTTTCAACAAGAGTTCCATAGTCCTACAAATAGCAACTCTAACTCTAAAAAAACTGTCTTGGTATCAAGGAGTATAATTTTAACATAACCATGTTAAACCTAAGCTCATCATATACTTCCACAACCTATATTAATGCCTTTACAAAGACAACAACATTGCACTAATGACATTCCAAAAACCACACTTTTTAACAATGTAGATCAAACAGTCCTCCTTTTCTTTTTAAAACAAAAGCAACAACAACATTTGGCATGACAATGCAAATAGAGGCAACATCCCTAAAACCAAACAACATTTGTACATGAGTGGACATACTCAAACCTCACAATAAATTTTGGACAACATAGTTGTAAGTTTAACATAACAATGTCTAAACCATCTAAACAAACCAAAAATCATAGACATGATGCATAATGAAGAAGTTTTGGGCTACATACTGTCGCTACTGCGAAAATCGGCGCCGGCTGAACAGAAGAGTCGCCACCGTGCGTTATTTATCCCACGGGAGGGAAAGGAAACGCTCAGAGTAAACCTCGCACAACACGGGAAAGGTATGGTCGTCGCAACCAAAACCTGGATTCGGGAGTCGGTTACGCAAGGGGAAGGTATTAGCACCCCTCACGTCCGTCGTACTCGACGGGATCCACGCTTGCTTTTGGGTATGGATTGTTATTCTATCTAAACTACAGGTCTGGGGTTAAAAAGAAAATAAAATGAAAATGAAATGACTCGGCAAAGTATCACACTTTATGCCTACGTATTCCCGTCTGGAACGAGAAATCAGAGTCAGCGTAGTTCGCCTACCTACGGGAAAGGAGGGGAAGGTTGCTCGCTAGGATATCGCATCCTATGCCTACGTACTTTCATACAGCATGAAAGATCAGAGCAAACGTAGTTCGGGCCACGTACGATACAAGTCTGTCTTGGTTGATTTTATTCCTTATGAAAAAGGTTTTCTGATTAGCAGTCCCGACGGACAAAAATGACGTCTTGATGAGTTCACATTCATTTACGAATGAAGTGTCTTTTATTGTGTTTGAAATCTTTACGGTGTTTTTCTGTTTATTCTGAGCAAGAAGAGACAGAACTCTAACCTATGGTTGCAAAGGGAATCAAACTACCCTAATGTTATCATGCATGGGTAAAGACCTAGTGTCTATCATGCTCCTCTCTTGCACAGAGAGAAACAGAGATCCTAAGGGAATAGACGAAAACAGAAACAATATCAGATATATACAGTAAAGCAGTAAAATGCATGGATGCAGCACTACAAGCGAGGCAAGGGAGTCCCACTCAACCTCGAACCTGAAAAACAATAGGAAAAAGTGAACAGGCTTCACTTTCAACCCAACAGGGTAAACAACAAACAATACAGTCAGGAAAACCAATCAATACATCAGGAATGAATAACAGCATAAAAATAAACAGCCACAGCAGCTCTGCATCAACACCTATCTTCCAGTCCTCTCCAATCAGCTACAAGCTTCAGTAAGCATCACTCTCCATCTCCACAGTCTTCAAGCAAGGGCTTTGGTTATCAATCTTCAGTCTACAATGGCTTTTCTTCAAGTCTCATCCTCCAAGCTGAGGGATCAATCACCAGAATGAATCGGGTGTTAAGCAATTAGTTGACTACCAAGGGTGGCAAACCAACTGCTACTAACATATAAGACATTTTCTCTCAAGAGTTCTATCTCTCAGACAGTAGCACCAAGCCTTCCAAGGGAAGGGGGTGAGTGTCTTAGGGAGACTCTGTATCACAGAGAGGAATGGAGGCAGTCAAAACCTTCCATGTTTGAGAATCAAGCTTTCTAATCTAGAGCTCTGCCTAGCTCCTAAACCTTAATCTCCTCAACAGCTGCTAGCAGGAATCTCCTCTTTAACTCTGGAAGTTGGTCTTCAGTCTTTGGATCTCCAATGGCTTCAACATCACAAGTCTTCAGCTCTCCCCAATCCCCAGACAATCCCAATACCCACACAGACAAATCAGTAATCCCCAGAGGGCACACCACACCAATCAATCAAATATAGCAGTATATACTAATAGCAGTAGGGGAATCCTGGTGATTTCTAAGGGGATCTATCCTATACCCATAACCCCTATAGTCCATACCCCAAAAATCAAATGAAAATTTCCTAAAAGAATTAAACTATCTCACCTAAGTTGATTTAAAACCCTAATTCTATTCATGTTGTTTTCACCTAAACTAATCACCTCAAATTAATTCCTAAAAATATGAACTAAATTGCATGTACAAATTACCAATGTCTACTAATCAACCTAAAAAGAATGGGTGAAAAATATTGAAGCAACTAGTAGAACAAAAATTATCAAAATCATGTATGAAATGAAACACCTAAAATAGGCATTTATTTGGAAAATATGGGAAAAATATCAAATAAAAAATAAAATGCAATTTTTATTTTTTATAATTTCCTTGACTCTTTAAAGAAAATTATGCAAAAAGAATTATTAAAAAATAATGTTTTTTCAATTTGATATGATTTTTTTAAAATGAATGCAACATGAAAAGAAATTAAAATGAATTATATAAAGAAATAGGGAGAGGGGGTGAGAATAGTAAGACCAATAATGGATACACGTTGGGCCCAGCAAGAGTGGGGGTGCAAATAATAGAAACGGCCCACCAGTACACTTTAATGAAACACATCGTTTCATTCTTTTGAAATTTGCCTCCAAATTCAGATTGAATGTGGATCGTTAGATCCTTGGTCAAGTCATGGTTTCCCATCAGATCCAAGGGCCCTTGGCCATCGTCTTCCTCTAGCCATTAGGGTTTCATGCAGACCACTCTCATGCACAGGATTTCCACGCACTCATTCTCTTTCATTTCACCATGAAGTCACACGAGTCCAAGATCAAAATTACTCCATTCGTTGCCCTCTATGCAGCCATGGTGCTAGTGTCCACTGAAACCTTCTCTAACCTTCAAACCGAAAGCAACAAAGCTTGGGTACAACATGTTTACACCCTCTGCAACCTTAACAATTCGAACTTCTAATAATATCTTCTTATTCCTTAGGCTACACTGAGTTCTCTAAACTAGTTCACATGCATTCAAACTCAATAATCAACATGATCTTGATCTTGGAAAAAATGTGCACACATTCTGAACCTCCATGAAAGGTCTTCAAACTACTCACAAAGCATCCCTAATTGGTCTCTATCAAGTTTAGCCTAACAACAAACCCTAGTTATACATAAACATTGGGATTCAAATGATCATGCAAGCTTACCAAATGATGATGGTAATGGTGGTTGTATCTCCTTCCAGCTCTTGCCACTTGCTCTAACTGATCTTCTATGGATGTTGATGCTTCTGTTTGCAATAATTGTGGCTCAATATTCTTGAATCACTCTATCCCCCTCTTCATGCAAGTTGGAGTGTAAGCTTGGATCACCCTAACCAGCCACGAATTCCCTTCAATTTCCTTTGCCAATTACTCTATGATAATGGTGGATGATGATGATAACAGAAATTGAGATGATTGATGAAGCTTCAATGAAGTTTGAATAGAAAATGCAAATGGGGGTGAAGGAATCAAAGTAGTGTTTGCAAGCTCAAAGAATCACCAACCAATGCACAAATGGCTTCATTTCCTTATGTAGGTGAGGATTAACAGAATGAGAAGTTTCTAGATTGGTCCTAGAGGGATCTAGAAACTTGTGGAACTTTCATGAATTTATCATTTGGTGGTATCTTGAATCATCTCATATCATGCTTGCAACTTGGGTAAATTTGTATGAAAATCTACTTTCATGAGATATTAGGAGTGTATGTATGAAAAACCAAGCTTTTACTTGCCTTGTGTTAAGTTTTACCATGTTGCCTTATGATGCAAGAAACAACTTTACAAAGGAAGTCCAATTTTTAAGCCTAAACTCAAAAATGTGGCTGAACCAATGTCTTTAAAATGATGTTGGGAATAAATTTGGTATATTGGATGACCCATATTGGACTTGTAGATCTCTCAAACCATTTTCCAACTTGAACTTTTTCAAGTTATATGCCTTTTTTAGGTCATTTTTCACCAACTTTGGTCAAGTCTCAATCCATGCATTTACAAACTTTCATGACTTCTTTTCTAGACTTAAAATGGCATTTTGAGCAACTTTTATGTTGGGAAGTTTTTCATTTGAAGCTCCCTTGTATGAGTTTTAGGCATAGGCTAAGAATAACCTGTAATCACCAGATGACCAAAATACCCTTTTCTTGCCAAGACCATAAGTAGATTTCCACAAATCATATGAAGGCATACCATACCATTATAGAAAGCTAAGACAGTGAGTAACAATTCTTATGTTTACCAGAAATTCATTTGAAATCTCCTTGAGGGGTAAAAATTGCTTGGAAGTCAAGTCACTTTCACAGACAAAATTTCAGATACCTCAGATGACCTGTAACTTGCAAGGACCATAACTTGAGTTCTATAAATCTCCTTAGTGTCTTCCACCACTCAAATTAAAGGTATTGAGATCCTCTACAAGTTTCTTGTTGGCCAAGGATCCATTTGAAGCTTGCATGTTTACTTATCTTGCTTGGAAATTTGACCTAAACTAGGGGATTTTACATAGAAACCCTAATTTAGAACCTCCTCTTCTCCTTGATTTCTCTTGATTTCTTCTTAGCATAACAACATATCCTTATTATCCATTTCAAATGATGAACCCCACATCTCCTCAATAGCCCTCAATGCCTTTCAAGCAATCCTTTGACCTAGGGTTGACCCAGATGAAACCCTAATTGACTGTCTTCCTCCACAACTCTTGTGACCATACTAATGACTCATTTCCTTCTCCAAATGACTTTCTAAATCCTCCAAGATGTCTAGATACTCCCCATGCCTTCAATTCACAGCTCATACTTTCCTTATTGATCCCCAGATACACTCAGTTAGGAGATGGATGAACTGCTTGATCCATTGACTTGATAGCTTCCCAATTCTTTCTGATGACTTGAATGATATTAAATTTGAATAATAACCTCTTGATAGGCCTCTAGAGATGAGAGTAATGATTGGTCCCCTGTTGAATGACTTGCTATGCTTATGCTATGCAGATGAGTAACCTATGTACATGACTCTATATGCAAATGCTAATGACATTGAAACATAAACCAAGTGAATAAGGTTGAGCAAATTTTAGGGTGCAACAGCTGCCCCTATTCAAGCGACTTGGACCCGATTGGGTGAAGAGTGAACAGCCTTCAAACATTCGAGGTACGAGACGGTTGAATACTAAGAACCCGGAAATTTGCCAACCGCAGAAATAAACTGCACCACTGCTTGGGGAACGACATTCATCAACTGAATCTGACTGTTACGGAAACCCACTGATCTCGTGCGACCGTGCTGGGGATGACTCGTCTTTTCCATCAAGAATAAATCGCCCACGTTAGGAATAACATTGTCCACGCTAGGACCACGACTTCGTCTGGATCTGTCCCCGTTAGGACTAAACTTTCCACGTTAGGAATAACATTGTCCATGTTAGGACTCACCTTTCCACGTAAGGAAGGAACTTCTTCTTCGTCAAACTCTTCCACGTAAGGAATACGTCTTCTTTTGAATCTGTCCACGTCAGGACTAACCCCTTCCACGTCAGGAATACACTCTTTCTTTCCACGTCAGGAATACAAGCCTCTTTCCACATAAGGAATACTATCTTTCCACGTAAGGAAACCAACTCCGTCCACATAAGGACCCACTTTTCCACGTCAGGAATAATAATCTTCTTGATCTGTCCATGTAAGGACTCCCATTTTTCCACGTAAGGAATACTTCTTCATCTGTCCGCGTAAGGACTCCAGTCTGATATGTCCACGTAAGGACTCAATCTTTCCACGTAAGGAATACAACTCCGTCCACGTAAGGACCCACCTTTCCACGTCAGGAATAATCTTTTCCACGTAAGGAATCAATCTCGATATGTCCGCGTAGGGGCTCAATCTTTCCACGCAAGGAATAAACTCGTCTTTCCACGTAAGGAATCTCCAACTCTTTCCACGTAAGGAAACCAATTTTCTTCCACGTAAGGAAACCAACTTGATCTGTCCACGTCAGGACTCTCGTTTCGTCTTGATTTGTCCATGTCAGGACTCGCCTCTTGACTTACTGAGAATATAAAACTTGTCCCTGCCAGGACTCATGCACCTTTGACCCACTGGGGAAGTGAGACTTTGTCCACGTCAGGACTCACATCTCAACCTGTTGAAGTAATAGGACCTGTCCACGTCAGGACTTGCGCGTCTTCAACTTGCTGGGAAAATAAAACTTGTCCACGTCAGGACACACACTCCGCCAACAACACGAAGAAGGATAAATTTGTCCACGTCAGGACTCTCGTATCTTGTCATCACGAAGAACTATAAACTTGTCCACGTCAGGACGCACATTTCACCATTACGAATAAAGCTATCTGTTGGAAATAAATTGTCCACGTCAGGACACCAACACGAAGAGTAATCGACCTTTGTCCACGTCAGGACTCCACACTCAATCAATACCGAGAACTCGAAGCTGTCCACGTTTGGACTAACACATATCGTCAACCGGAGGAAATGTCCACGTTAGGACTCCACATTCCATCAATTCTGAGAAATCGAACTTGTCCACGTTAGGACTAGCACCTCCCATCAGCCCGGGGAATTAAAACTATCCACGTTAGGACTCCGCTTTTCTAGCACGAAGAAAACCTGCCAAGAGATTGTCCATGTTGGGACTCATCCTTCCATTGGTCCGCAAACTTCTCATCACTGACGTTACAACAACTTTGAGACTGACTCTACTGGGGATATTCGAAAACCAAACTACTGGATGCCTGTTCTGATAACCGGCGGTAACCTCTGAAATTCTGGGTCATGAAACCTTTTAATGCTGACGTAACAACAACTTTGAAAGAAACAATCCGCTGATTGGACTAGAGAAACTTCAACAAGAAACCCTGGCGGGGAAATAAGTAACTCTGCTTGGGGACAAAGAGAAACTTATCCTGCTGACTCTGTGGGGAGTAGCGCCAAAGCTGACACTCCGTTGAGTGCCTCATGCCGAGACCTCGAATGTTTATTGATTCACCTGAGCGAGGGCTCTCTCTACCTGCAAGAGAAACATTACTTGAAACAAAAGGTTAGCCATCCTGATTTATGTTTCACAATGCATGCGTTTATTAATGATGCAATGCTCCATTCGACATGGAAATGCTACGCTTTTTTTTCATTTGGTGGATGCGAGTATGACATGATATGCCCATGCAAATGCAGACTCGAACTGTTGAGTACAGAAACTGCTTCAGCAAAATAAATGCTGAAGATAATGCCAACTCCGCTGGGGATAGCCAGGTGCTACAGAACTATCCCAGCAAAATAAATGCTGGGAGAGTGAAGTCGACTCAGCTGGGAAATTGGGAATTTGACCCAAACATCTCATTGAAGTAACACCCTGCTGGGGAATACAACTCTGCTGGAGAATAGCAGATACGCTTGGTATGATTGAACTTCTGCTGGACAGTGAACGGATATCACAGGGTATTTTGACAAAATAAATGCCAGGACTCACCAGCTCTGCCGGGGAGAGTCTTAATCTTCGAATTCCACTGGTTGGAAAGAGAACTCCGCTGGGGATGGGATGATTCTCTTGGGAAAATCAACTGACTCCGCTGGGGGGAGAGTAACTGACCTTGCGGGGAAGGGTAAACTGCATGAGTACAGCTCACCGATATTAATCTTCTGAGGCTAGCCCACTCTGCCTGAGATAAGGAATCCTTCCGGGGGACACCACACCGCCTGAATACAGCCTACAATTTTGGAATCGTCAATTCTGCTGAGAATGAAAGGCTTTATTGGAGCATGCCTTCTAGATATGCTACGACTAGCTGGGGAATTCGATCCTTCTTCAGGAAGAACATGCATGATTTACGTGGGGGTCGAGTCTTTTGTTATTGCAATCTTTTGATCATCGTCTATGAAACCTGCAACAGCACAAACAAGACAAACCTACACAACCAAATCGATTCAGGTTAGTGACATTATTTTTAGTTAATTCAAAGCTTTAGCAATCGTTGGCAAGGGCCAGTGATGTTATACACATGCTAGTTTCAATAAACTTAGGCGTTTTATCATGCACAGAACAGTAAGGAACCAGCATCAAGTACTGAATAACATATTTTATTGATTGGGCCCCTGAATGGGCGGAGTTTTGTACACGGGATGTAACTCCTGAAAAGAGGAAGCTACGCAAAACAGATATACAAGTATGCACAAGAAGCATAAATATATTGACAAATTAAATTTTGTACACATGTCGGCAACGGGATGCAGACGAACACCACGAACTGATCCTCCTATGACTCATCCGACTCTAATGCTTTCCCGGTATTCATACTTCCGAAGAGGTTGTATCTGATAATCGACCCCTCAGGTATTCTCCCGCACTGATGCTCACTGCAATATCAAATTCGGACCGCAGTCATTTGCTTTTCAAATCCCTAACTTTTGCGTGAACCGCCCTTTACGGGTTTTCAGTTCACCGGGATACCCCTTTTTGCCGAAGCCGCCCAGTGTAGGTTTTCAACTTCGCGGGTGTACATTTTTTCAATTTTATCCCTAACTTTTGCCCGAACCTTTCATTCTGTTTTTGGTTCGCCAGGATGCCCCATTTTTGCCTGGACTCTCTTTTTTTTTGTCCAGCGGGTCAATTTTAAGCAAAGTATTTTTTAACTGCATCTGAATTCACAGGCGACGTGAAGTCTTCACCGTCCATGGTGGACAACAACAACGCTCCTCCTGAAAAGACTTTTCTGACAACATATGGCCCTTCGTAGTTGGGGGTCCACTTGCCCCTGTGATCTGCTTGCGGCGGGAGGATCCTTTTCAGCACAAGGTCGCCCGTCTGAAAGCTTCGCGGATGTATCTTCTTATCATACGCTTTCTTCATTCGGCTCTGGTACAAACGACCATATGCTAGAGAAGCTAACCTCTTCTCGTCCATCAAACTCAATTGGTTCAACCTGTCTTTCACCCATTCTGCCTCGTCCAGCTGAACGTCTCGCAATACCCTCAGAGAAGGGATCTCCACTTCCAACGGTAGTACCGCTTCCATTCTGTATACCAACGAGAACGGGGTTGCCCCGGTTAATGTGCGTACCGTCGTACGATAACCGTGCAAAGCGAAAGGTAGCATCTCATGCCAATCCTTATAGGTCACCACCATCTTCTGAACGATCTTGTTGATATTCTTATTGGCCGCTTCAACAGCGCCATTCATCTTGGGTCGGTAAGGGGAGGAGTTGTGATGTTCGATCTTGAAATTCTGACAGAGCTCCTTCATCATCTTGTTGTTTAAGTTTGAACCGTTGTCTGTGATTATCCGCTCGGGAATCCCATATCGGCAAATGATATCCCTCTTGATGAATCTGGCCACCACTTGCTTAGTTACATTTGCGTAAGACGCCGCTTCTACCTACTTGGTGAAGTAATCGATTGCCACTAGGATGAACCGATGCCCGTTAGAAGCTGTCGGCTCGATCTTTCCAATCATGTCGATTCCCCACATCGAGAATGGCCAAGGCGATGACATCACATTTAGAGGGCTCGGAGGCACATGGATCTTATCAGCATAGATTTGGCACTTGTGGCACTTCCTCGCAAACTTGAAACAGTCAGTTTCCATAGTCAGCCAAAAGTAACCTGCCCTCAGCAGCTTTCTCGTCATAGCATGCCCACCAGCATGCGTACCAAAGGTACCTTCGTGTATTTCCTCCATGAGTAGCTTTGCCTCTCTTTCGTCTACACAACGCAACAGCACCAAGTCATGGTTTCTTCTGTATAAGACGCCATCTGGATTCAAGTAGAAATTTCCCGCTAATCTCCTGAGAGTCTTCTAATCTTGACTGGATGCCCCAGCCGGATACTCCTTATTCTTCAGGAAATTAAGGATATCAAAATACCACGGTTTATCATCAGACGCTTCATCAATAGCAAATACGTAAGCTGGTCTGTCCAACCGAGAGATAACGATTCGGGGAGCCTCGTTCCAGAAGTTGACTTTGTACATGGAAGACAAAGTGGCCAGGGCGTCAGCCATTTGATTCTCTGCCCGCGGTACGTGATGCAATTCAACCTTGTCGAAGAAAGGAAACAATCTCCTTGCATAATTCATGTAATGTATCAAGTTGGGCTGCCGTGTCTCCCATTCCCCTTTGATCTGGTTCACCACCAGAGCTGAGTCTCCGTATACGTCCAGATTCTTGATTCTCAAATCAATGGCTTCTTCAAGCCCCATTATACAAGCTTCGTATTCGTCCTCATTATTTGTAACGGCAAAGGTCAATCGGGAAGTAAACGGGATGTGCGACCCGTGTGGCGTAGTGATGATTGCCCCTATTCCGCTACCGTAAGCATTCACAGCTCCGTCAAATATCATCTTCCATTTGGAACCCAACTCTGGTCCCTCGTCCGGCAGCGGCTCTTCACAATCTTTCATCTTTAGGTACATGATATCCTCGTCAGGAAAATCAAACCTCATCGATTGGTAATCTTCAATAGGCTGCTCTGCCAGATACTCAGACAGCACACTCCCCTTTATAGCCTTTTGCGAGACGTATTGGATGTCATATTCAGTCAAGACCATCTGCCAACGGGCAATCCTCCCTGACAACGCCTGCTTTTCGAATACATATTTGATAGGATCCATCTTCGAGATGAGCATGGTTGTATGATTCAGCATGTATTGTCTCAAACGCTTGGCGGCCCAGGCTAGCGCGCAACAAGTTTTCTCAAGCATTGAATATCGAGATTCACAGTCTGTAAATTTCTTACTCAAGTAGTAGATCGCATGCTCTTTTCTTCCTGTCTCGTCGTGTTGACCGAGAACACAACCCATGCTTCCCTCAAGAACCGTCAAATACATGATCAAGGGTCTCCCTGCCACTGGGGGTATCAAAATAGGAGGCTCCTGCAAATACTGCTTTATTTTATCGAACGCCTTTTGACAATTTTCGTTCCACGTTACAGCTTGATCTTTCTTTAACAGCTTAAATAATGGTTCACACGTGGCCGTTAGGTGAGATATGAACCGGGCAATGTAGTTCAACCTCCCTAAAAACCCGCGCACCTCTTTCTCTGTTTTAGGCGTCGGCATTTCTTGAATCGCTTTTATTTTAGCAGGATCGACCTCTATTCCTCTTTCGCTTATGATAAACCCCAGCAGCTTACCCGATCTCACCCCAAAGGTGCATTTGTTAGGGTTCAGTCTCAGCCTGAACTTCCTAAGCCTTTTAAATAACTTCAACAGATTCACCAGATGCTCTTCCTCCGTCTGGGATTTGGCAATCATATCGTCAACATAAACTTCGATCTCTTTATGCATCATATCATGAAAAAGAGTCGTCATCGCACGCTGATATGTTGCCCCAGCATTTTTCAAACCAAAGGGCATCACTTTGTAGCAAAATGTTCCCCAAGGCGTTATGAAAGTGGTCTTCTCCATATCCTCTGGCGCCATTTTAATCTGATTATAGCCTGAAAAGCCATCCATGAAGGAGAATACGGAGTATTGAGCAGTATTATCAACTAGCACGTCAATATGAGGAAGTGGAAAATCGTCTTTTGGGCTCGCTTTATTCAAATCTCTATAATCCACGCACATCCGAACCTTGCCATCTTTCTTCGGCACTGGTACGATGTTAGCAACCCATGAGGGATATTTCGTCACAGCCAGAAAACCAGCGTCCCACTGTTTTTGAACTTCCTCTTTGATCTTCACTGCCATGTCTGGTCGAGTTCTGCGAAGCTTTTGTTTGACCGGCGGGCATTCCTCTTTCAGTGGCAGACGGTGCACGACCATATCTGTATCGAGCCCTGGCATATCTTCATACGACCAAGCGAACACATCATTATACTCTCGGAGCATTTCAACCAGTCTTCGCTTGATATCACCCTGCAGTGCGGCTCCGATACGAATATTCTTCTCAACCCCTTCCGACCCCAAGTTGATAATTTCGATGACCTCGTCGTGAGGCAGAATGGCTCTCTCCTCTTGCTTCACCAACCAAGACAGTTCTTCAGGAACGTCACTATCTTCGACAACCTCTTCTTCGGCCTGAAATACCGGATGCTCAAAGTCGGGACGAGTCATAGGTGGTTCAAGGATGTCATCTGAAAATGTTATCCTGCAAAAGGAATGGTTAAGTGCTTCAAAATGCGTATAAAGCGAATAACCACGTTGCCATTTTATTGAAAAATATAAAACAAGAAAGACAGAGATTACAGTATTTGCACATGAAAAAACGCCATTTATTTAATGATTAACACGTAATGTTCATAACAACACAGCCCTAAGCAAATCCTGATGCCCCGGGCAAGACATCAGATTATTCAACAATTAATAAAGCAAAGCATTACTGTTTAAGAGTCACAGGAACAAGCTCCTGAATAGACCAGTTGCACAGTCCTTGTCCTGGCGTGCTTGGCTGAATCCAGGCATGCATATCACAGTCGCTGTCTCCTTCGTCAGACTCCGAAGCAGCGTTGATGGTTTCATGACATACTCCACTGGCAGAGATGGTTATTGGCCCTCTGAAACGGGGTGCCCCCACAGCGGGTGCTGACGACGACGGTTGGTATCCCAGCCCGAATCGGTCCATCTTCACAGGAATATCCAGCACTTTGCCCCAGCCCTTTGCTTCTCCTGCCTCCACTAGAGCTTGAGCTTCTTTATACGACGAGATGGCTATCTCTGGCACTTTGCTCGGCCCAGGACCTTTGTCCTTGATACGCAACCCTTCAAATGCCTGGCAGGGTGTTTCGTGGATCTCTCCGTCGACCTCCACATATTTAAACGAGGACAGATGGCTGACCAGGATGTCTTCTTCTCCGCATACGGTGACTATGCTGTCTCCGACCATATATTTCAACTTCTGATGCAGGGTAGACGTGACTGCCCCAGCCCCATGGATCCAAGGTCTTCCAAGCAAGCAGCTGTACGCAGGCTGTATATCCATGATATAAAACTCAGTTGAAAACACCTCCGGCCCCACTTGCAGGGGCAATGTTATCGACCCAAAGACTGTTCTTCGCGTGCCATCAAACGCTCTGACTACCAAGTCACTGGGCGTGCACAAGATTCCTCTAACATCCAGCTTCATCATCTCCTTCTTGGGCATCACATTCAAAGACGATCCGGTGTCGACCAATACATGCGACATTACTGATCCTCTACATTCGACAGATATGTGCAGCGCCATATTATGATCTCTCCCTTTCGGGGTCAAATCAAAGTTGGTAAAGCCCAAGCTGTGGCCTGCATTCACATGTGCCAACACTCCTTCCAGCTGATTCACGGAGACGTCTTGGGGTACAAAGGAAGTATCCAGGACTTTCAACAAAGCATTTATGTGAGCTTCCGAACACAAGAGCAATGACAAAATGGATATTTTGGACGGCGTTTGTTGCAGATGCTCCACAATCTTATAATCACTTTTTCGAATCAAGCGCATGAACTCTTCTACATCTTTCGATGCCGCTTCTTTTTCGCTTGCTTGCACTGGGACATTCTCAACCATCTTCCCTTTTCCTTTTGCTAGTCTTTCGGCCTCCACTTCAGGCGATATAAAGATCCTACCACTCCTTGTCATACCTCCTGAACCAACAACGTTATCGACAGTCTCAGATGGCTGCTTATTAACATCAATCTTTATCCCGTCACAATACACCTCCAACCCATATGACCAGGGGACCGCTTTCGTGTTCTCGTACGAGATTGGTCCGGCCTTAGTTATGGTGATTGGTGGTCGCTGAACCGGTGCTGTAATAGTGATTGTCTTCCGAGGAATCGTTACAGTGGCCACATCACTCCGATCATCTGCTACTGCCCCTGCAGGCTCTTCAGTTGCCGCTCGGTCAAACTGCAATGTACCTCCATCAATTAAAGCCTGGATGCCTTTCTTCAAATCACCACACCCTCCAGCTAGGGTCCAGCATTCTAAGCAATACTCGTCACATCCTGGAAAAACACCCCATTGCAACAACCTGCTTTTTATCTCGCTCAACGGCGTCTTTAAATCGTCGACATTCATAATCAGATTCAACCCTTCCTCAGTCAGAATGGCGTTTGCCCCATGATTAGGCATGGGTTTCTGCACTATATTCGGACCTGCCGTTCCGAAATTGATAGTCTTATTGTCCAAAAGATCCTGCACGACATGCTTAAAAGCATGGCAACCCTCTATATCGTGGCCCGGAGCCCCAGAATGAAACTCACAGTGCCTGCTTACATCATAACCATACGGGGGAGTTCCCGTTATCGGTGCCAGAGTTCTCTTCTCTACCAAATTTAGACCCAACAGCGTCTGCAACAAATCTGCATAGGTTGAGGGAGGCTTCTCAAACACTCTTCTTGGTTTACCACCCTGGAATCTTCGCTGAGCCTGCTGTGCCCCCTGCTGAGGCTGCTGCTGCTGCTGTTGTTGTTGCTGCATTGGCTGCTGCTGAAACGGTTGTTGTGGTTGAAGTGGTTGTTGCTGATACGGGATAGTAACACTCGCCACCTGCTGCGGCTGATGATATTGGTTTCGTCCCCTGCCTCGGCCTCGGCCTCCAAATACTGCGCTTGCCTCGCCCTGACGGCGCCCACCAAAAGCCTTCCTATTACTGCCAGATGCAGTTGATTCCTCAGCCTGGAACTTTCCTTGTTTAATATTACGCTCAATCTTTTCTCCCATCAGAATTAAGTCTGAAAAACTGGCCAGAGATGTATGAAACAGCATGTCATGAAACAAGCCTGTGAAGGTACCGACGAACATGTCATTCATTTCCTTGTCTTCTAAAGGAGGACGGACCCTGGCAGCCATATCGCGCCACCTTTGCGCGTACTCTTTAAAGCTCTCCCCCTTCTTCTGAGACAGCCCTGCCAATTGAACCCGATTGGGCTACAAATGCCTCTGCCAATTGCTTCCATGTCTTGATATTGGTTGGCTCCAACCCCATGTACCACTCTAGGGAAGGGCCTGACAAACTATCTTGAAAGAAATGCATTAGCATTCTCTCATCAGTTGAATATGCAGACATCTTTCTGTAATAAGCCCGCACGTGCACTTTCGGACATGTGTCCCCTTTATACTTATCAAACGCAGGAGCTTTGAATTTGATTGGCACCCTCAATCCAGGTACCAGGCCCATTGTTGCCATGTCCAAGCCCATAGCACTTTGGTTCAGGACCCCCCTCATCTGCTCTTCTAGCATTCTGATTTTCTGGGAGTCATCCATCGGCCCTTCGAAACCTCCGCCGGAGAAAGCGTCCTCCTGCTGATCTTCTTGCCACATACCATTCCCAGCTCCATACCCGTCATATCCATTATTGCGGCCAGCTCTAATCTGATTCATCCCTGGGCCTCGACCTCTGTTGTCGTACCCTTGAACACCTCCAGCAGGCCCAAAAGCCATTAACCCAGCGCCGTTTCCATTTCCGAAACCTCCGTAACCCTGATTGGCCACACCATAACCATCTTGCCCAAAGCCTTGAGCATTGAAACCGTATTTCCCAGTGTTATCGAATCCTTGATCGTTGAACCCGAATCCAGCATTGCCAAAGCCGTTGCCTCCCATATTATCACCCACGTTGATATCACCAAGCCCAACGTTATGGACAGCAGCCTCGTTCCCAACTCCGACGTTACCGTTCACAGCAGCAGTAGCGTTGTTGACATTAGCAGCAGGTATGTTGACTACAGGTGGAGCCACTGGCGTGGGAGTGCCCTCTCCCTGAACAGTATCGACTCGCACAGACTGATGATCCTCGTTGCCGTGACCAGCATTTCGGGCCAACAGAGGTTGGACCATGGCTTGCAAATTCTCCTGACCTTTTGCAATAGCCTCCATGGTCTGCATAAAGAGAGCTAGCTTCTCGCGCACGTCTTGCATCTCGTTCTGCATTTGATCCATGATTCTTCGACAGTTGGTGCGAGTAGAATAGCGGTGCGGGTGCTGATCTGCAATCCTGAAAAGTACCTGATACAGAGCAGGAAATAAGACACCATCCAAAGATTACCTGTAATGCAATATGAATATGAATGTAATGCAATGTGTGTCTGTGCATTAGGGAAATTCATTCCCCGATTCTAGTGTGAAGGTGCTGGTGCAGTGACAGTGCTATCAATACAAAGATTGGAGCTGAATCACAGAAAGCCTCATATATTGCTGAGAAACCAATAAGCCAAGAATACAATGTCACTGAGAGTACAAAGAAGGCATGACCTCAACCAACAATCCTGGTGATGGTCAGCACTATGCAAATAAAGCATACAAGTTACTACATGAAGTGATCAAATCCTCCCATAAGTCTGGTATTCTTCTAGCAGCTTCTTGGTCTCCGGATGGCTTGGTCGATCAAGCAGCCCCTCAACAAGTTGGTTCCTTTTCTTAAGAACACACCGCATGTCTTCAGCAGTTTCTTCCCAGGCCCCCTCTCCGAAGCGATCCTCTAGTTTACGCTTCTGAGACACAGCTTCATCTCTGCCTTTGATGGCCTTGTTCAGTGTGTTCTGGAGACTATACCGGGTCATCACTTCTTCTTCACACTTCTTGGTGCTGGACTTCAACTGCTCTTCGAGGTCGGAGATTTGTTGCTTCAACTTATCCTCCCTCTTCTTATTGTTGGTGAGCGTGGCATTCCAGGTCTTATTGCAAGAAGAGATCTCTCGGTGAGCGATGTCAAGCGCTTTCTTCTTGGATTCAAGCATGTCATGGGAGCTCCTGAACTCTTGCCCCAGACGTTCGCGCTTCTTCCTTTCCTCGGTCAACTCAGCCCCTAATCTGTTCATTAGCTCAATCTGCTGTTGGAAAGCATACACGACCTTGTTTTTCTCACTGCGTATCTGGGCTAGCTCCTGCTCTAACCCTTCGTTGATCTTTATCAAGGCTTCTTTTTCTTTCACCACTTGTTCGTAGGCTTCCCGAGAAACAGTAGTCGGCTCTGCTACTGGAATGGGAGCAAGAACTGGTGCATCTGGAAACGGCATCCTCAACTGACTGGCTCTCTCCTGGATCCACTCTCTGTAAGGTGCATAGGCCCGACAGTCGTTCTTCCCTAACAACGGCTTCCCTCTGCGGTTAATACGCGTCCAGGCATGCTGCAGCTTGGCCAATAACTCCCCCTTCAAATCTCCGGTGAAGTACAGAGATTCCTGTACTTCTTCCTCCTTTGGCTGGTTCTTCAGTGCATATCCGAACTGACGGACGAACAGAGAAGGATTGTAGTTGATACACCCTTTTCTTCCAATCAGCGGCACATTAGGGTACCCAGAACAGCTGAATATAAGCTCAGATCCCAACAGATCCCTATCAAACCACTCGACATCTTCGGAAGATAGCCTCATCAGGCGCTCTGACCAGCTAGCTGTGGTTGCACTCTTCACAAAAGATCCCTTCCTGGGAAGGTGGCTTTTAAACCACATGTCCAACAATGGTACACAGAAATGAACATTCTTTCCTCTTCCCTTCTCATTCTTGTAATGCAGAGAGTGGTAGAAATCTCCGAGCAAGGTCGGTACAGGATTACCAGCGGCAAACAAGTAGAAGGCATCGAAGTCCACAAAATCCGGTACATTGGGAAACAATATTATGCCGTAAATGCATAGAGCCAGCACAGCATTGAAGGCAATCCAACACCCGCTCTTAGCGTACTCTTGAGCTTTACCGATCAAGAACTGGAGTGAGAAGCCTGGAACTCCACGGGAAACAGTAGTCAACAGTTCAGAAGCATCCACATGCAAAGCTTTTGCCAAGTCTTCCGGCTTGGGCTTAATGCCGGAATGAATGAATGGAACCTGGTTCTGTACGGGTAACTCAATAAACTCCACATACTCCTCAATAGTAGGCCCCATAATGAAATCAGCAAACGTAAAACATCTCAATGCGGGATCATAGAATTGCATCAAAGCGTACAGCCCATCTAGCTCTATCTCCGTGGGTTTGCGCACCAATCTCAATAGTCTTCCATAGCTCATTCTGAAGCTCCTACGGACATCCTCATCAGCCAGAGAGATCAACCCAAGCAAGGGAACAACATCAGGAGCAGGCAATTTGTAAGCAACTGTCCTTCTTAAGCTGGCCATGACCAATCACTCAGAGATCCGGACACTAGAACTAGGGAAATGCAAATGCACCTGCAGCACAGACACACGTTAGTGGGATGCAATGATGATGAGTATGCAAACAGATGCAATGCAAGTAACATGCAATAGGGACCAACTGCCGTAGCTGAATAGCCTGAACCATATCAAGAAGTCTCAGATAGATTCTCGGGAAGTCATCAAACCCTGGTCTCAGATAGACCTAATACAAAGATATAACAATGGTCTCTGACAGACCCCAAACCATAACTCCAACTGGTTCTCTGGTAGACCTCAAATCACATCTCCAACTGGTCTCTGACAGACCTCAGAACTATCCAACTGGTCTCTGACAGACCTTATAACACATCTCCACAGGGTCTCTGACGGACCTCATAACTTTCCATAAATACCCAGGAACTCTGATCAAGAAATAACCGGTATCTGGAGGTCTAGTTACCTGCATATCCCCAAACCCTCTCACAGGTGGATGTCCTAGTAACTGACAAAGGTATGGCATCCTATGCGGTCGTTGGCGTCATAGACTTTCAGGGTTGATGATACGATTCCCAGAAGGAGTGGCATCATCAAATCCTGAAGAGGCCTCACTTAGTCAACTTCCAAATGATCGGTCCCCAGAGTCGACAATTCAACTAACCAGCAACCCACGCCAACCAAAGGAAGGGGCAGGAGGCCAACCAGAGGAACCTCGTCTGAGTGTAGATTTCGCGGGACACCAAAGCAAGCAAAGCAAGCGGGCGCCAACTAATCTCTACTCTAATTCTAGGTGCACTCAAGCCCGGGTCCGGCTTCTCACTCAATATCAGAACACCCGTCACACCCCAAGATACATCAATAATAATCCATATATATAAAGCTGAAAATAAAGGTCAGAAATATAAATCCATACAAAATCCTCGACGGGAAAGCAAACGTTAGGATTGACTCTCTTAAGGGACGTTGGATCCCAAATGCATAAGAACCATCGTAGTCCTTAGCAGCCAGGGGACGTTGGATCCCCAGCAGAGTCGCCAGCTGTCGCTACTCCGAAAATCGGCGCCGGCTGAACAGAAGAGTCGCCACCGTGCGTTATTTATCCCACGGGAGGGAAAGGAAACGCTCAGA
The DNA here is from genome assembly GCA_963859935.3 of Lathyrus sativus. Taxonomy (NCBI): domain Eukaryota; kingdom Viridiplantae; phylum Streptophyta; class Magnoliopsida; order Fabales; family Fabaceae; genus Lathyrus; species Lathyrus sativus. The sequence goes on from OZ012735.1 coordinate 264,625,329, forward strand.
GTAAACCTCGCACAACACGGGAAAGGTATGGTCGTCGCAACCAAAACCTGGATTCGGGAGTCGGTTACGCAAGGGGAAGGTATTAGCACCCCTCACGTTCGTCGTACTCGACAGGATCCACGATTGCTTTCGGGTATGGATTGTTATTCTATCTAAACTACAGGTCTGGGGTTAAAAAGAAAATAAAATGAAAATGAAATGACTCGGCAAAGTATCGCACTTTATGCCTACGTATTCCCGTCTGGAACGAGAAATCAGTGTCAGCGTAGTTCGCCTACCTACGGGAAAGGAGGGGAAGGTTGCTCGCTAGGATATCGCATCCTATGCCTACGTACTTTCATACAGCATGAAAGATCATAGCAAACGTAGTTCGGGCCACGTACGACACAAGTCTGTCTTGGTTGATTTTATTCCTTCTGAAAAAGGTTTTCTGATTAGCAGTCCCAGCGGACAAAAATGACGTCTTGATGAGTTCACATTCATTTACGAAAGAAGTGTCTTTTATTGTGTTTGAAATCTTTACGGTGTTTTTCTGTTTATTCTGAGGAAGAAGAGACAGAACTCTAACCTATGGTTGCGAAGGGAATCAAACTACCCTAATGTTATCATGCATGGGTTAAGACCTAGTGTCTATCATGCTCCTCTCTTGCACAGAGAGAAACAGAGATCCTAAGGGAATAGACGAAAACAGAAACAATATCAGGTATATACAGTAAAGCAGTAAAATGCATGGATGCAGCACTACAAGCGAGGCAAGGGAGTCCCACTCAACCTCGAACCTGAAAAACAATAGGCAAAAGTGAACAGGCTTCACTTTCAACCCAACAGGGTAAACAGCAAACAATACAGTCAGGAAAACCAATCAATACATCAGGAATGAATAACAGCATAAAAATAAACAGCCACAGCAGCTCTGCATCAACACCTATCTTCCAGTCCTCTCCAATCAGCTACAAGCTTCAGTAAGCATCACTCTCCATCTCCACAGTCTTCAAGCAAGGGCTTTGGTTATCAATCTTCAGTCTACAATGGCTTTTCTTCAAGTCTCATCCTCCAAGCTGAGGGATCAATCACCAGAATGAATCGGGTGTTAAGCAATTAGTTGACTATCAAGGGTGGCAAACCAACTGCTACTAACACATAAGACATTTTCTCTCAAGAGTTCTATCTCTCAGACAGTAGCACCAAGCCTTCCAAGGGAAGGGGGTGAGTTTCTTAGGGAGACTCTGTATCACAGAGAGGAATGGAGGCAGTCAAAACCTTCCATGTTTGAGAATCAAGCTTTCTAATCTAGAGCTTTGCCTAGCTCCTAAACCTTAATCTCCTCAACAGCTGCTAGCAGGAATCTCCTCTTCAACTCTGGAAGTTGGTCTTCAGTCTCTGGGTCTCCAATGGCTTCAACATCACAAGTCTTCAGCTCTCCCCAATCCCCAGACAATCCCAATACCCACACAGACAAATCAGTAATCCCCAGAGGGCACACCACACCAATCAATCAAATATAGCAGTATATACTAATAGCAGTAGGGGAATCCTGGTGATTTCTAAGGGGATCTATCCTATACCCATAACCCCTATAGTCCATACCCCAAAAATCAAATGAAAATTTCCTAAAAGAATTAAACTATCTCACCTAAGTTGATTTAAAACCCTAATTCTATTCATGTTGTTTTCACCTAAACTAATCATCTCAAATTAATTCCTAAAAATATGAACTAAATTGCATGTACAAGTTACCAATGTCTACTAACCAACCTAAAAAGAATGGGTGAAAAATATTGAAGCAACTAGTAGAACAAAAATTATCAAAATCATGTATGAAATGAAACACCTACAATAGGCATTTATTTGGAAAATATGGGAAAAATATCAAATAAAAAATAAAATGCAATTTTTATTTTTTATAATTTCCTTGACTCTTTAAAGAAAATTATGCAAAAAGAATTATTAAAAAATAATGTTTTTTCAATTTGATATGATTTTTTTAAAATGAATGCAAAATGAAAAGAAATTAAAATGAATTATATAAAGAAATAGGGAGAGGGGGTGAGAATAGTAAGACCAATAATGGATACACGTTGGGCCCAGCAAGAGTGGGGGTGCAGATAATAGAAACGGCCCACCAGTACACTTTAATGAAACACATCGTTTCATTCTTTTGAAATTTGCCTCCAAATTCAGATTGAATATGGATCGTTAGATCCTTGGTCAAGTCATGGTTTCCCATCAGATCCAAGGGCCCTTGGCCATCGTCTTCCTCTAGCCATTAGGGTTTCATGCAGACCACTCTCATGCACAGGATTTCCACGCACTCATTCTCTTTCATTTCACCATGAAGTCACACGAGTCCAAGATCAAAATTACTCCATTCGTTGCCCTCTATGCAGCCATGGTGCTAGTGTCCACTGAAACCTTCTCTAACCTTCAAACCGAAAGCAACAAAGCTTGGGTACAACATGTTTACACCCTCTGCAACCTTAACAATTCGAACTTCTAATAATATCTTCTTATTCCTTAGGCTACACTGAGTTCTCTAAACTAGTTCACATGCATTCAAACTCAATAATCAACATGATCTTGATCTTGGAAAAAATGTGCACACATTCTGAACCTCCATGAAAGGTCTTCAAACTACTCACAAAGCATCCCTAATTGGTCTCTATCAAGTTTAGCCTAACAACAAACCCTAGTTATACATAAACATTGGGATTTAAATGATCATGCAAGCTTACCAAATGATGATGGTAATGGTGGTTGTATCTCCTTCCAGCTCTTGCCACTTGCTCTAACTGATCTTCTATGGATGTTGATGCTTCTGTTTGCAATAATTGTGGCTCAATATTCTTGAATCACTCTATCCCCCTCTTCATGCAAGTTGGAGTGTAAGCTTGGATCACCCTAACCAGCCACGAATTCCCTTCAATTTCCTTTTCCAATTACTCTATGATAATGGTGGATGATGATGATAACAGAAATTGAGATGATTGATGAAGCTTCAATGAAGTTTGAATAGAAAATGCAAATGGGGGTGAAGGAATCAAAGTAGTGTTTGCAAGCTCAAAGAATCACCAACCAATGCACAAATGGCTTCATTTCCTTATGTAGGTGAGGATTAACAGAATGAGAAGTTTCTAGATTGGTCCTAGAGGGATCTAGAAACTTGTGGAACTTTCATGAATTTATCATTTGGTGGTATCTTGAATAATCTCATATCATGCTTGCAACTTGGGTAAATTTGTATGAAAATCTACTTTCATGAGATATTAGGAGTGTATGTATGAAAAACCAAGCTTTTACTTGCCTTGTGTTAAGTTTTACCATGTTGCCTTATGATGCAAGAAACAACTTTACAAAGGAAGTCCAATTTTTAAGCCTAGACTCAAAAATGTGGCTGAACCAATGTCTTTAAAATGATGTTGGGAATCAATTTGGTATATTGGATGACCCATATTGGACTTGTAGATCTCTCAAACCATTTTCCAACTTGAACTTTTTCAAGTTATATGCCTTTTTTAGGTCATTTTTCACCAACTTTGGTCAAGTCTCAATCCATACATTTCCAAACTTTAATGACTTCTTTTCTAGACTTAAAATGGCATTTTTAGCAACTTTGATGTTGGGAAGTTTTTCATTTGAAGCTCCCTTGTATGAGTTTTAGGCATAGGCTAAGAATAACCTGTAATCACCAGATGACCAAAATACCCTTTGCTTGCCAAGACCATAAGTAGAGTTCCACAAATCATATGAAGGCATACCATACCACTATAGAAAGCTAATACAATGAGGAACAATTCTTATGTTGACCAGAAATTCATTTGAAATCTCCTTGAGGGGTAAAAATTGCTTGGAAGTCAAGTCACTTTCACAGACAAAATTTCAGATACCTCAGATGACCTGTAACTTGCAAGGACCATAACTTGAGTTCTATAAATCTCCTTAGTGTCTTCCACCACTCAAATTAAAGGTATTGAGATCCTCTACAAGTTTCATGTTTGCCAAGGATCCATTTGAAGCTTGCATTTTGACTTATCTTGCTTGGAAATTTGACCTAAACTAGGGGATTTTACATAGAAACCCTAATTTAGAACCTCCTCTTCTCCTTGATTTCTCTTGATTTCTTCTTAGCATAACAACATATCCTTATTCTCCATGTCAAATGATGAACCCCACATCTCCTCAATAGCCCTCAATGCCTTTCAAACAATCCTTTGACCTAGGGTTGACCCAGGGTTGACCCAGATGAAACCCTAATTGACTGTCTTCCTCCACAACTCTTGTGACCATACTAATGACTCATTTCCTTCTCCAAATGACTTTCTAAATCCTCCAAGATGTCTAGATACTCCCCATGCCTTCAATTCACAGCTCATACTTTCCTTATTGATCCCCAGATACACTCAGTTAGGAGATGGATGAACTGCTTGATCCATTGACTTGATAGCTTCCCAATTCTTTCTGATGACTTGAATGATATTAAATTTGAATAATAACCTCTTGATAGGCCTCTAGAGATGAGAGTAATGATTGGTCCCCTGTTGAATGACTTGTTATGCTTATGCTATGCAGATGAGTAACCTATGTACATGACTCTATATGCAAATGCTAATGACATTGAAACATAAACCAAGTGAATAAGGTTGAGCAAATTTTAGGGTGCAACACATACCTCTTGTAGACCTCCTTGAGCAAGCTAGCAGCAAAGAAAACCAGAGATTCCCCTTCCTTGAGAATGTTGCTTCTTCTTGAAGAAAAGTGCAACTTTGTGGACAGGTGAAGTAACTGCACTTCTAGCTACTATTTGAGGTTTTAGACAGTTGGTATAACATTAATGGAATGTGTTCAAAGTGTCAAAGTGATCCAAACTGATCTAAGTAGTGAATTTCTCCATTTTGTGCAGAAAAGTCAAAATAATGGGTGTGAGAAGTTGACTTTTGGTTTTGTGAAGTTTTTGATGGAAACAAAGGTTGAGACACCTTCTAATGGTGATTTTTAGTTTGTGTGAATGTTTTTTTGTTGTGGTTTTATGGCTAGAAGTGATGCTGGTGTGAAACATGCAACAAGGCAATTTTGGTGATTTTGTGACTTTCTTCACTTACAAGTAAAGAGAGGAAAGAGTGAGAGCTTGATTTTCTATTGGGTTTTAGAGGGCTATGGTGTAAGTTTAGCATAGAGGGAACCTCTTTTTATAGGCAAAATAAAAGGTGAGGACAGATCTGCACAAGTGGTTTTGCAAGATGGTTTTGGTGAAAAATCTTTGTGAATCCAAGTGTGATTTACTTTCTGCAGATGAGGCTTATTTCCAAGGTTTTTAGACCCCTAAAAGCAGCTAACATTGAGTGTGAGAAGTGACTAAAGAGTGAGCAAGGACAACCCACCTGCTGCAGCCACCAATGCTCTCTCTCCTTGTGTAACTTTTGCATTTTTCCTCATTAAACTAATGTGTCTTGTCAAGAACTTGAGATTTACTTGGATTCTTGTCTGATCCAGTCCATATTACACCCTAATACATCTCATCAGAGGTTGTTCCATGGTTAGATATGAAGTTCATAGTTGGAAATCAAGTCCATGTTGGGTTTTGACAAGTTGACAAACTAGTGCACAGGCCCAACTTTCTCAATTCGAAACTCTCAGCTCACAAGGGATATGAAAGAGTTCTAGTACTTTTTAAAAATCCCTCATGGAGCTATACAACTTTCATGTTTTTGGAATTTTCAAATTCCAAGTGGAACTAGGTCAAAAGACCCCTCAAAGTTGGCTGAAAACATGATTTGCAAGGCCAGAAACTTAGAATTTTTCCAAGTGTTTTCCCCTCTTGTAATGATTTTGACCATAACTCCAAATATATGCATTTTCTGCCCATGGACCACTGTGATACTTTTTTAGGGATTGCCGATACCTTTCTAACAAGTTTTGAACCAACTCAATTGGATGTGTGGTTTGGGAGTTACGGTCTTTCCCCTTTCAAAACCTTAATTTCCCGATTTCTGGATTACTCATCAATCCTTGATCCAATGGTCATGAAACTTCATGGATAGGTGTAATATAACATTAGGAACATTTTTTCTTCACACTTTGAGGTCAAATTCCTTGTGGTTGAAGAGTTGACTTTTCGGTAAACCGAACAATCGATTAATGACTACCAAGTCGACTGTTGATGTTCTGGGTCTTCTGAGGCCTTGAAACTCCTTGAGTGGACTTCACTAAGCCACATAAACTTCATGGACCATAATTCCATCATTGGAACACCTTTTAAATCAAAAGTCAAACTACAATTGACTTTTCCTGATAGGAAACCCTAATCGGGGATCCTGAACTACACTGTCTTTAATTTTTGGGTGACAACCTCAAATTGGATTCATACTTGACCCAATGGAGTATCTTTGATGATTTGGAAACTTGTTTCATGGAGAATAAATCTAATACATTGACTGATTAAACTGCCGAGACTTCGATTCCTAATTGTACGAAACCCTAATTCACCTATATCTTGACAAAGACCAACTTGAAATAGGTTATGGTTAGATAAAATGAAAATGACCCTAGAATGATGATGAATATCTATGGGGTCAAAATTTGGGGTTAAACGGTTGCCCCTATTTAAATATTTTCACTAGATGGCAATGAGAGATGACAATCCTCATAGAATCGTAGTGAAAGGTATTTAAATATAGCAAACCAAAGATTTTGTCCCTTAGATCCGATGGTATGCAAAGGACAAATGCTAAAATGCAATGAATTCTAAATGATGCTTTATGATGCTTGAATGCAAGACAGATGCAGACACACGAGCAAAATTAAAAGAATGACAAGACAACGAGTAACTACTCACGGGGGACCCAACATACTAGGGAAAGATCCAAGGCAAAACAAGAAAAATAGTTCAAACATGACTAATGATGCTACTCAAGGGGAATCTCTCACACAAGGGATATAGATTTCGCAGAGGAAGACAAATCTTCACTGGGGAAAAGGGAACACACTCTACTGGGGAAGAAAGAAATTCTCCACCGAGGAAGCGAAATATCAGAGATGCAAACCTCACTGGTGATAACCAAATGAGGAACTTCCTATAACGAAGAGTTTGAATGGGATCTTCAGGAAAAAAATACAACAAGACCAGACGCACCGGGGATGCTAGTATCCACTAGATCTTCGAGACTCGAATGGGGACAACAAAAGATTTGCTGGGAATATTGGTGACGACCAACTTACGGTATTAATAACAAATTAGCTTTCAAGCAATGCCAGTAACCACTGAACTTAGAAAGGATTGGTGATGACCAAATCTTCCAACAGGAAGTACAGATATATCCCTCAAAACCTTAGAAACAAACGTCAAATATCCTCAAAGCATTAGGATACATCAAAGATTTCATGCAAATGCAAACATTCGAGTCTTTGGAAATTCCTGAACTTGGAATCCAAAGTACACATCTCCAAAGGTACAAAACCTGAGCTTGGGATGGAAACAAACACTTTCAAAGGTACACAACCTGATATTGGAGGCAAACATATCCAAAGGTACAAAACCTGAACTTGGAATGGAAACAAACACTTCCAAAGGTACACAACCTGATCTTGGAGGCAAACATATCCAAGGGTACGAAACCTGAGCTTGGAATGGAAGCAAACACTTCCAAAGGTACACAGCCTGAGCTTGGAATGGAAACAAACACTTCCAAAGGTACACAACCTGATCTTGGAGTGGAAACATATCCAAAGGTACGAAACTTGAGCTTGGAATGGAAACAAACATTTCCAAAGGTACACAACCTGATCTTAGAATCCAAAGTATACATCTCCAAAGGTAAAAAAACCTGAGCTTGGAGACAAACATATCCAAAGGTATAAAACCTGAGCTTGGAAACAAACATATCCAAAGGTACGAAACCTAAGCTTGGAAACAAACATATCCAAAGGTACGAAACCTGAGCTTAAAAGCAAACAAAGTGTGACTTATCTTGGAATGATACACAACCAAATCGTCAGTACCTGTTACCCATGGATTTTCTCAATGCCAATTACCAACTGGCCTTACTTGAAACATGATTGGTCACCACCAAATTAACTATACTAGTATCCACTGGATTTTTCAAACAATGTTGGTCACAACCGTGCCTCAACGTCCCTAAGATAAGCTTCTCGAATGAGACTGCCACTTATCTGAAAAGATAACGATGATAAGCTTCTCATGGGAGACTGCCACTTATCTGGGGGGTACGGATAAACTGATAAGCTTCTCTGGAGAGACTTGTTGTTGGATGTAACATGATAAGCTTCTCAGGTGAGACTGCCACTTATCTAGTAAAGGTCATATGGAATAGCTTCTCAGGAGAGACTGCCACTTATTGTTGCTGATGAATAAGCTTCTCCACAGAGATTGCCACTTATCGTTGCAGATGGATAAGCTTCTCCACAGAGATTGCCACTTATCGTTGCAGATGGATAAGATTCTCCACAGAGATTTCCACTTATCATTGTAGATGGATAAGCTTCTCCACAGAGATTGCCACTTATTGTTGTTGATGGATAAGCTTCTCCACATAGATTGCCACTTATCGTTGCAGATGGATAAGCTTCTCCACAGAGATTGCCGCTTATCGTTGTAGATGGATAAGCTTCTCCACAGAGATTGCCACTTATTGTTGAAGATGAATAAGCTTCTCTACAGAGATTGCCACTTATTGATAAGCTTCTCTACAGAGACTGCCACTTATTGATAAGCTTCTCTATAGAGACTGCCACTTATTGACAAGCTTCTCTACAGACATTGCCGCTTATCGTTGAAGATGAATAAGCTTCTCTATAGAGATTGCCACTTATCATTGAACACGTCATGATAAGCTTCTCAGGAGAGACCGCCACTTATTGATAAGCTTCTCTTTAGAGACTTCCGCTTATCGTTTAAGATGAATAAGCTTCTCTACAGAGATTTCCACTTATCATTGAACACATCACGATAAGCTTCTCAGGAGAGACCTCTACTTATCTGCACGGCAATGGAAAATGTTCTTCCTGATAGATTAGTGCAAAATAAATGCACGTCCAGATAGGTTCGGCGACTGACAAGGACTAAAGTTCAATCTAGAATCAAGCTAGAAAGAAACTGTCAAATAAGACTCCAACCATTGAGAAATGAACTCGAATGGGGACGCATCTCATCCAATCATGGAAAGAAGATAATTGAAGCAACCATCATCCACGAGGATTAAACTCTATGGGGAATTGAGAAAGGATGGACGTTTTATGCTTAAAGGATGACTACTCTATCGAGAGAGACAAACCCAGTCACTTGGTGAATAACACCAAAGTGAAACAAAACAGGTAATAACCAAAGATAGCAAAAATGCACGGATGCTATGCATAAGATTTATGTCATGCTTATGTTTATGCTGACAAAACAGAAAAAACAAAATAGGAGATGAAATAAACATCTCGACACGGATACCCAGCCAACTTCACTAAGTTGGACATCAACGGGAATGATCAAGAAGAACAACAGTTCCAATTCAAAGTTACAACCCTTCTCTGGGAGAGAGTAATATTCTTAAGACACAACATCATGACTTCACTCGGATTGCCATCATGAGCTTGAATTCTTTATTGAAGGAAAAATCACCAAGGGAAGTTCCAAGATCAACCGAAGTAACAACTTAATCGGAGAGCTGACAAAAAGGTATCATGAGAACAAAACACTTATGCCCCATGATAGCGTACTAATCCTCTTTAAGTGAGCAACGAATCTTGCGATAAATAGTCTTCGAACCTTTTCTGCCCCAGATTACATGGTCTATGGGAAGAAACCATCAAGAGAATTTTATAAAATAATTGGCATAAAAATGCTTCAATGTCTTCAAACTCTTACAGAGAGAGATTTACAAATCTCGACGTGAGTGCCCCAGTTTAACGGTGCTTGCACAACAAAGTCTCAGACTGTGGTAGTAACGATTGGGGAACAAACTTGCCCCTTCTAGCTGGTAACTGCAATAGAGTTGCCCCAGACTAAACTGTTCTTTGAGAGCTTTATCTGATATTGACCTGATCACTTCTGATTAGCCGAACGTTGTGACAAATGATTTAACAAATCTTTCAAATTGGTTTCCCTAGGCTGAGCTTCCTTTACCAAGTCGAATTCCCTAGCTGACAACTTTTATTGGGATTCCTTTGATATTAGATTGTCTAGCAAACAATATTGTTCATTAAAAGTTGGCAATTTTAATGCAAAATTCATGCAAACTTTTGAAAACAATTTTTTTGATGAAACACACACGGCGGAGTGATCAAGTGATCAAAGTGAAAGGAATCCAATCATTTTAAAAATGATGGATAAAGTGATTAACACACACAAACATCAAAGATCATTAGGAGTCAGGTTATCCAACCTTGCTGTAATATGCTTTCAACATAACCTTGCCTCAATTAGGTCTTTTAAGGGTTGTAACGTTGCTTGGTTCACGGTTCATGAAATAAAGGATAAAGGCTCAAAGTTATTTGTCCCACCCATTCTCCATGATGAACTCCAATCCTACGCTCAGTTAACTCAAACTATACATTCAGGTTCTCACAGGCTTTAAGAATTTAACTGATGATAGTTGGTGATGATTCACAAATCTAGGGTAGTCACAACTCCCTTGTAGTATTTAATAGCTTTTGCTATTTGAGGATTTTTAAGAGTAATGACTCTTACATAATTCCTCTCTTTATTATCCCTGACTTTTGTCTGAACTAATTCGTTGGAATATACAATCAATGGGATGCCCCATTTTTGCCTAAGTCTCCTTCATAGGTTTTGACTTACCGGGCTTTTCAATTTTCTTTTTTTCTTTAGAAAGAAGGTGACTACCTAGTTTAATGGCTACGGTGAACCATCATCGTCTTTTAAACTTCGACACTTGTTTGTTGTGTACGAAGGAAAAACCTGAATACGCCACTTTTATATGAAAAGTGTCTTGTATGCACATATCTCCGAGTTAGCCGAGAACTACCCGCCCCAGGTTTGTGATTTAAGGGTTTGTTTTGTAAAGAAAGAAAAATCCTACTTCTGGGCTCGAAGGGGTTAACAAGGGATTATCTTCCTTATTTCTCCAGTGTTTAGGGATTGCAACAATGCCTTACATCATCGGCAAAGTTAAATTGAAAGCGTATCAACAGCAGTTATGGATATAGTTTTCATCATCCTCCCTAATCTTTGCTTTAAACAACAGTTTGATAAAGAAAAGAAATTTTTGCGTTCTTCATCATCTCATAACAATGAAAGGAAAGAGAAAGAGTGAAACAAATGAACTTAATCAAAAGATGCACAAACATTTCATTAATCTTGCCAATTCAAAATGAACAACAACTTACAAGCAACACAAATGCAAAGAAAATACAACCAAATGCTGAAATAGTATACTGCTGCTAGTCTTAGAGAATTAAAATTGTTTAACAAAACATAGAAAAAACACTATCCTCTGACATCATGAGTCTAGGGTCTTCTTTTTTAGTCCATCATATGCAAGGAAGGGATTGCTTATGTGTCAAACGCAAGGTTGACTTGGACCCGAGGTTTGCATAACTCAAAAGATATGACCCCTGCTTTGATCATTTCTTTCACCTTGCCCTTGAGGATGTAGCATTCCTCAATATCATGACCAGGCGCTCCATGGTGGAAGGCACAGAAAGCATCTGTCATGAAATAACTCCGATGGGGCTGAGGGATAATGGGCGGAATCTCCTTCTGGATTAAACCATTTTGCAGGAGTATAGGGAACAACCGGGCATAAGGTATAGGAATACCCTGGAATCCACCAGTTTGTTCTAGGGATTGATTGGTAGATGAAGAGGAACCCTCCTGTCGCTGGGATAGAACCAATTCTTTTACCAAGTTTGTCAAACTCTTTTTGGCACGCTTCACCTTTTCTAGCTCGTCACTGAGCTTCTGATTCTCATGCTCTTGGGTATTCATCATATCCTTAACAGCAGCAGCGAATGCATCTGTGTTATTCTTTAAACGAGAAACTTCTTCTCGGAGTGCTTTATTTTCTTGCTCAAGACGATCCATCTTCTTTTGAGTGCTGGCCTTTTATACTTTCTCCCTTTTGATATCAACGGAACATGGAATGAACCAGAGGACCAACGCAACGAAGAATGATATGCAAAATGCTGATGCAAGTGCAATAAAATGCAACTAGTTTTACAAAACTCAGAAGATTGATTATGTCAAACCCTCGTTTCATTAATCGTTGGGAAAAGTTATAACTTTTTTATAAAATACCAGAAAACGACTGAGCTTTACAAAACCAGTTGCGACATGATATGCTCATGGTGATAGGATGGGATAATGTACACATAACACAAAGGCAAGTATTCACAAATATATGCACCCAAAAAGGCCTCCTAGGCTCAAGATCAAAGCAAGGAGTCAAAGATCTACCCATCCCCAAGGATTTGTACTATGAGTTGTTTGTACCTGCCAAACGGTTTCTAAAAGAGTTCCCAAAGTCATAGTAAATCCTTCAGATATTGCCAACTAACGCGACTACTCACGTGAGTCAACAATATTCTTAAGATAAACTTGTTTGAGTGTAGCACCGCATGACAACGTTTGAGGGACTACTCCCTAACAGTTTCCGCACTACGTCCTAAAAACGCCAAGTGGGGTAGAATGTGATCTAAAGGTCCTCAGCTTCGCAGACTTGTATTGAAACAATTAGCAAATACACGACTACTCATGCATTACTAAACATATCAAAGAGTCTCCACTGAGCGTGATTACATCATATGTCAAACATATTGGGACTACCCCCAATAGCCCAACTATTGATCATATCACAATCCTATCTCATGTGTCACTCAAATCCGGGTTAGGATTTATCTCACCACTCAAGGCACCCAATGTCCATAATATAAACAAATATATTTACAAATATACATGTTAAGAAAATATTCACAAATATAGCATGCAATCAAACAAAATAGGCTAAACCCTCAAGTTTATGTGTCCCCAATGAAGTCTCCATTTCTGTTGCGGTGAGAATCATGATGCCAAGCTATTGATTAACTTGAATCTTAATTCTTAAAATTCACAACCGGACTTTAATTTATCCAAAGGAAAGGTCTAAAGAAAGGAAAACCCTTTTTCGTGATGTAACAACAACGCTAAGAGATTCGGGGATCGGGGGTTGGTTATGCCTAGGGTAAGTATTTCACATCCTAGACATCTGTAGTATTCTACAGGAACCTTTTGTTTGTTTGCATGCTAATACTTGCTAAATGTTTTCTACGGACTAGGATTGGGTAAAAAGGTCTAGGTAAAGACCTAAAGATAGTTTCTTTGTTTGCTTGCAAAGATATCGCATCTTCTGCCTACGTATCCTAACTAGGATAGAATCAAAGCAATCGTAGTTTACCTCACTAGGGATAGATGAACACTTGATTATGATCAAGGTTCAAAGGGGAAAAACATTATAATGCTTGTGTAGAGTTTAAGAAAACTCTCTAGATCTATATTGAACACTCAAGAAAGGGGAGTAAGTAATCATCTCCATGATTCTTACATAGAGTTAACCAAACTCTACCTAATTCTACATTGTAAGACCAATTGGTTCTATCCAGACCAAAAGGTGGGAGAAGGCTCTATCTAGTTCTAAAGGGTAAGTCCAATTGGTTGTATCCAGACAAAAAGGAGGGGAAGGTTGAAAGGTTGATTGGTTCTATCCAGACCAAAAGGAAGGTTGAAGGGGAAGGTTGCTCGTCAAGATATCGCATCTTGTGCCTATGTATTCTCATTGTCCAATGAGAAATCAGAGCGGCCGTAGTTCGGGCACGAACTAAGGAATAAGGATTTATTGGTTCTTTTCAGACCAAAAGAGGGAGAAGGTTTTATCCATACCTATGAGTTTAAATCCTATTGGTTCTATCAAGACCAAAAGGATGGGAAAGGGAAGGTTCTATCCAAACCTATGAGGTTAATGAGCTATCTATGACCCAAAGATCAATAGAGAGAATTTCCTTTGGAAGGAAAAAGAATTAAGCAACTTGGATGAGAACTAAAGAGTTCCATCACTTGGGGGAATAACTTAACAATGCAATATTCAAACATTATGAATATAAGAGATATGGTTACAACCAAGAACAAGCAAGCATATTACAATATCAAGCAAGGATTATGAGTAAGGTAAATGGTTACAACCAAATAAGGCGCAAAGACATTACAATATCAAGCAATGATTTCAATCAAGATAAATGGTTACAACCAAAGCAAGTATCAAGATATTACAATATCAATGAGGGAATCAGTTCTTTCAAGACTTAATGAAAGGTAAAAACCAAAGCATGTCTTAACAAAGACGGAGACATTTCTTAACAAAGATGGAAGGGGATCTTAAAAAAGATGAGGTTTCCTAGGGCTTAGAAGATGATATGTATACTTAGAAACATCAGGCCTAAACAAACAATGTCACAACAAAATGGTATACAAAAGTTCAAAAACTTCACGGGGAAAACTTTCAAGTTTTAAGAAAAGATTAAACACAAATGCTTACAAGAAAATATTTGAATGCAAGAGGTTTTGGTTCAAACACACAAAAAGAGTTAACAAACATGTACATATCAAGTGCAAATCAATCTCATGAAATTGAATCAGAAGAGATTTGAAAGCAAAGAGGGTAAAATCCCTAAAACAGTGTAAGACTTTCAAATGACATAAAGTGTTTCTAGGATGAAAATCCTTGAAATATTTAACTACCATATGAAAATAGGCAAGATTAGGAGCAAAATGAAAAAAGTACCACTCAAAAATGAGAAAAAATGACAAAGTTATACTAATTTGAAGTTTTGAAGAAAACCAAGAAAAACTAGTATTTAAAAAGAAAGGGATGCACCAATCTAGTGTTGAACTCGCGCCTTGTGAATCACTGGTTAAAAACCTCACCACACGATCCAACGCGCACAAGTGAACTCTTATGGAAGAGAGAATTGAAATACAAAACAATGATGAAAATCAAAATAAAATACAAAAGAGTCGTCCCGTAGGGATCGAACTCAGGATGACAAGGACATGAATACGCAGGCATAACCACTGGGGTGGCGATACATCTAGTCTATCAAGCCGCCCCAATAACATATGACCTTACAAAGCCAAATATTCTGGGAAAACTTCAAGGCAAGCTAAAGCAAATAACATGAAAACGATTCAAATCCAAACTTGATCACATCATCACTAAATTTAACAAAATTTGACTCTAACCTGCTTGAATTTTAATGAGGAATACAAAGGTGCCAAAAGTTTTTCAAAACAATGCACATAAAGTAAAATACGATTGATTATGCATGTGGAGGTTTGAAGTGCAATTGTGGAAGTAATAAGAAACCAGCTGCAAATTCATACAAGGTAAGGTTTGTTCAAGTTCTAAATATGAGGTAGAATAAGTTAACAGAAATTTTAAACAAAAGACATTAGAAAAATGAAGACATGTAAGTTGCAATTAGTGGAATTTTGTTTTACAAAACTTTGTACTTCAACAATGTTAATGAATCCAAAACAACAACCAAGTTACTAATCCACTGTCACAAGTCAAAAACCTCACACACACACATTGAAAAAACTTGGAAAAAGGGAAACTGAAGTGCAAATAGAGGCTGACAAGCCCTAGGTGTGAACTGACAGAAACGAAAAAACCAAAACCTCAGCTGACCATACACACATGAGTTTAACCACAAATGAACTAGGTAGTGATGTATGACAATAATGAGATTCAAACCAACCAACTGAGGCTCTTACAAGCTTGACAGAATCAAATTTCAATCATGTTGATGTTAGATAGGTTTAACATAGTTCAAACAGCAGTTAACTAACTTTGAACTAATACTCATCAGTGAATAAAGCAAAACCTGTCCATAACAAACTTCTTAACAGTCCACACCAACAAAGATATAAGCATGACTATGTGATCTTCAACATGTGTGAATCATCTTACCAGGGGTCATGCCACCAATATGTTGCTTTTAAAATGAAGGTTACCAATTTGTCACAACAAGCACCAATCAACCTTTAATATGGAAAGCAAGTTTCAAAACAACAATGCATTAAGAACTGAAAAACTTCATTTCAAAATAGTTTTGACAGCAAAGATCATGATTCCAATACAACAGTATACCATACACTTCAACAGTCTAGTGGAAACATAACCATATTGCCCTAGTGACAATCAAACATTCATTAACACATGAGTTGACAAACTCCAAGTGACTCATGATAGAACCAAAGCATAACAAAGTTGGTCCACCATACATAACATGTTTCAACAAGACTTCCATAGTCCTACAAATAGCAACTCTAACTCTAACAAAGCAGTCTTGGTATCAATGAGTATAAATTCAACATAACCATGTTAAAACTAAGCTCATCATATACTTCCACAACCTATATTAATGCCTTTACAAAGACAACAACATTGCCCTAATGGCATTCCAACAGCCACACTTTTTAATAATGTAGATCAAACAGTCCTCCTTTTCTTTTTAAAACAGAAGCAACAACAACACTTGGCATGACAATGCAAACAGAGGCAACAACCCTAAAACCAAACAGCATTTGTACATGAGTGGACAAACTCAAACCTCACAACAGATTTTGGACAGCATAGTTATAAGTTTAACATAACAATGTCTAAACCATCTAAACAAACCAAAAATCATAGACATGATGCATAATGAAGAAGTTTTGGGCTACATACCTCTTGTAGACCTCCTTGAGCAAGCTAGCAGCAAAGAAAACCAGAGATTCCCCTTCCTTGAGAATGTTGCTTCTTCTTGAAGAAAAGTGCAACTTTGTGGACAGGTGAAGTAATTGCACTTCCAGCTACTATTTGAGGTTTTAGACAGTTGGTATAACATTAATGGAATGTGTTCAAAGTGTCAAAGTGATCCAAACTGATCTAAGTAGTGAATTTCTCCATTTTGTGCAGAAAAGTCAAAATAATGGGTGTGAGAAGTTGACTTTTAGTTTTGTGAAGTTTTTGATGGAAACAAAGGTTGAGAAACCTTCTAATGATGATTTTCAGTTTGTGTGAATGTTTTTTGTGGTTGATTTATGGCTAGAAGTGATGCTGGTGTGAATCTTGCAACAAGGCAATTCTGGTGATTTTGTGACTTTCTTCACTTACAAGTAAAGAGAGGCAAGAGTGAGAGCTTGATTTTCTCTTGGGTTTAGAGGGCTCTAGTGTAAGTTTAGCATAGAGGGAACCTCTATTTATAGGCAAAATGAAAGGTGAGGACAAATATGCACAAGTGGTTTTGCAAGATGGTTTTGGTGAAAAATCTTTGTGAATCCAAGTGTGATTTACTTTCTGCATATGAGGCTTGTTTCCAAGGTGTTTAGACCCCTAAAAGAAGCTAACATTGAGTGTTGATAAGTGACTAAAGAGTGAGCAAGGAAAGCCCACCTGCTGCAGCCACCAATGCTCTCTCTCCTTGTGTAACTTTTGCATTTTTCCTCATTAAACTAATGTGTCTTGTCAAGAACTTGAGATTTACTTGGATTCTTGTCTGATCTAGTCCATATTACGCCCTAATACATCTCATCAGAGGTCATTCCATGGTTAGATATGAAGTTCATAGTTGGAAATCAAGTCCATGTTGGGTTTTGACAAGTTGACAAACTAGTGCACATGCCCAACTTTCTCAATTCGAAACTCTCAGCTCACAAGGGATATGGAAGAGTTCTATTACTTTTTAAAAATCCCTCATGGAGCTATACAACTTTCATGTTTTTGGAATTTTCAAATTCCAAGTGGAACTAGGTCAAAAGACCCCTCAAAGTTGGCTGAAAACATGATTTGCAAGGCCAGAAACTTAGAATTTTTCCAAGTGTTTTCCCCTCTTGTAATGATTTTGACCATAACTCCAAATATATGCATTTTCTGCCCATGGACCACTGTGATACTTTTTTAGGGATTGCCGATACCTTTCTAACAAGTTTTGAACCAACTCAATTGGATGTGTGGTTTGGGAGTTATGGTCTTTCCCCTTTCAAAACCCTAATTTCCCGATTTCTGGATTACTCCTCAATCCTTGATCCAATGGTCATGAAACTTCATGGATAGGTGTAATATAACATTAAGAACATTTTTTCTTCACACTTTGAGGTCAAATTCCTTGTGGTTGAAGAGTTGACTTTTCGGTAAACCGAACAATCAATTAATGACTACCAAGTCGACTGTTGATGTTCTGGGTCTTCTGAGGCCTTGAAACTCCTTGAGTGGACTTCACTAAGCCACATAAACTTCAGGGACCACAATTCCATCATTGGAACACCTTTTAAATCAAAAGTCAAACTACAATTGACTTTTCCTGATAGGAAACCTTAATCGGGGATCCTGAACTACATTGTCTTTAATCTTTGGGTGACAACCTCAAATTGGATTCATACTTGACCTAATGGAGTATCTTTGATGATTTGGAAACTTGTTTCATGGAGAATAAATCCAATACATTGACTGATTAAACCGCCGAGACTTCGATTCCTGACTGTACGGAACCCTAATTCACATGTATCTTGACAAAGACCAAATTGAAATAGGTTATGGTTAGATAAAATGAAAATGACCCTAGAATGATGATGAAGATCTAAGGGGTCAAAATTTGGGGTGCAACACTCGGTCCCGTACCAAGTGCATTTTCAAACTTCTTTTTGCAATAAAACTTGAATGGTCGTGGAGTGGTTAGGCGTAGGCCTTCTCCTATCCCGAGTGCTTGACATTACCTTTAGGGTTCACTGTCGTAAAGCACTTACCATTCAAGATCAAAAACATATTTAATAAAAAGGGAATAAAGTTCTCTTTGTATTGAACTAAAAGGAGAGGATTGAGTGTAGACTTCTTCCTCCCCGAGTGTCAGGATACCCACTGTAGAGTGTGTGGTCTCGATACTCGTATTTTAATATGAAGACACGACTCTATTCACCACCTCTCTTTTCAAAACTTCCCTTTCAAAACTTTTCTACTCAAGTCTAAAAACCTCGGTCCCGTACCGAGTGCATTTTCAAAATTCTTTTCACAATAAACTTGAATGGTCATGGAGTGGTTAGGCGTTGGCCTTCTCCTATCCCGAGTGCTTGACATTACCGTTAAGGTTCGCTACCGCAAAGCATTTACTATTCAAGATCAAAAACATCTTTTAAGAAGAGAACAAGGTTCTCTTTGCATTGAACTAAAGAGAGAGGATTGAGTGTAGACTTCTTTCTCTCTGAGTGTCAGGATACTCACTGTAGAGTGTGTGGTCTCGATACTCGTCTTTCAATACAAAGACACGACTATTTTCACCACACCTTTTCATAACAAAACTTTGAGATAGAGAATTGGGTACTACCCGCAAGGGGTTACTATCCGATGACATATTTCACCCCTAAAAAACAACTCCCGCAAATCAAATGTGACATCTTGCCTCGAATGGTGAAAATTAATCTTTTCAAAAAGGATATGTTACGTACCTTCTACCGCGAACAGGTAACACCTAAGTCTCCAATGAGCGAGCAACAATACACCTAAACTGCTAGAATGCGTACGATAACATCATCCACAAAACACCAATTAACAGTATTAAGAACTACGTTGCTCTGATTTCTCATGCATGTTGAGAATACATAGGCACAAGACAGCGATGTCTTGGCGAGCACTCTTATTTCTTTTCCACCCTTTTCCAGAAAAGGACATGCTACGTCCGTTCTACCGCAAACAGATAACGCCTAAGTCTCCAACGAGCGAGCAACAATACACCTAACTGCTAGAATGCGTATGTTAGCATCGTCTACCAGAACTTCCCTTTCACCCATAGTTGGCCGAACTACGGCTGCTCTGATTCTTCACTTCTTGTAAGTGAAGATACGTGGGCACAAGAGCCACAATAATTGTCGAGCACGTTCCCATCTTTCTATCCGTAGTCCCCCGTGTTAGAACACATATTAGTTCTTAATAATATCTCTATGTTTTGATGATAACTATTAGGAAATTTTGTATTTAAGAATTATATACTCTAAAATTTGCTTGAGAAGTTTTTACTGCAGATAGTAAAGAAATTAACACTCCAGAAGCAAATCCAAATTAAATACAAGAAACTAGCTAGAATCTGTAGCGCCAGATGCATACATTAGAAGGCTCTGATTGCTGCTGACTGAAGATCCTGAGCGTAGCCTCCAGAAGGATCTGAGGCAAGAAGCTCCAGAAGATTCTGAAGCAGAAGCTCCAGAAGAATCTGAAGCAAGCAGAAGCATCTGAAGCAAGTCAGAAGCATCTGAAGCAAAGAAGAATATTGTATGAAGAGTTTTTCAAAGCATAGTTTCTACAGAAGATTCTGAAAGTACTAAAGTTGCCAGTACTGAAGTTCTGTTTCAAATATGCTCTGATATTCAACACGCTGAAAGCACACATGCTGCAGAAGAATCTGATCCAGCAAAGTTCTGATCATCATTAGAAGACTCTGACCCAATCAGACTCTGATGAACTTGCTGAAAACTGAAGAAGAAATATTCAAAGATTATATCCGTTGGAGTAAATCAAACGTCTCTTTCCTCATTTATGCTAGACACAAGAACACAAACAAAAAGGATATTTTCGTGCTTTCTTCTTCTAGGAAAGGTCACTTGATGTGAAGACAAAAAGGCTCAGACCTTTTTGGACACTCTTCTCAACGTGCAGCTCACCTTGGATCAGCTGCCTATAAAAGCAAGACTCCACCAAATTCTTCAGTTAGACATCTTGCTGAAAAAGAATTAAACACATTCAAGCTATCATACTCTCATATTTATTGTTAGAATTAATTTCATTGTACTTAAACTTAAGAGAAATATCACTGTTGTGATAAAAGCTTTTTAGAAGCATTATTACTCTTGTACTAGATTTACATTGATTGTAAAGGATTTCCTTAAGAGGATTCAGTTGGAATCAGTAGATCTTGAGAAGACTAAGAACAGTTGTTCTTAGGTGTTACTGTTGTAATCTGTTTGATTAAATAGTGGATTAAGTCCTTGTTAGAGAAAGGCAAATCACTCTAGGAAGGGTGGACTGGAGTAGTTGAGTTCAACGAACCAGGATAAAAATAATTGTGTTTTAATTCTAAGGTTTAATCTTTCATACTTATTCAACCCCCCTTCTAAGTATTATCTCACCTTCAGTTGGCATCAGAGCTCTGGTTCTGTGTGTGCTACCACTTAACAGTGACAATAAAGATCCAGAGAGAAATACTTTGATATATATTTATTTGTTACAATGGCTGATAATACAATATCCAACATTAACAATAAATATGAAGAAAGGGACAGAATCAGCACCAAACCCCCTATGTTTGATGGGGAGAAATTTGATTACTGGAAAGATAGAATTGAAATTTTTTTCCTTGGATATGATGCTGATTTATGGGATCTAGTCATAGATGGATATGTTCATCCCACAGATGGGAATGGCAAGAAGATAGATAGAAAATCTATGACAGATGCTCAGAAGAAAGATTTTAGAAATCATCACAAGGCCAGAACAATATTATTGAATGCAATTTCTCGTACTGAGTATGAAAAAATTACAAACAGGGAAACTGCTTTTGATATGTTTGAATCCTTAAAGATGACTCATGAGGGAAACTCTCAAGTCAAGGAAACAAAGGTTCTGGCTCTGATCCAGAAGTATGAGGCCTTCAAGATGGAAGACTCTAAATCTGTTGAAGCTATGTTCTCCAGATTTCAGATCCTCACAGCTGGGCTAAAGGTTCTGGACAAGGGATACTCTACATCAGATCATGTAAAGAAAATCATCAGAAGTCTACCTACTAGATGGAGACCAATGGTGACTGCCTTGAAGATGGCTAAAGATCTGAACAAAATCTCTTTAGAAGAACTCATCAGCTCACTGAGGAGCCATGAAATTGAACTTGAGGAAGATGAACCTCAGAAGAAAGAAAAAGGTAAATCTGTTGCTTTAAAATCTAATAAATCTGCTAAAGCTTTGCAGGTTATTGAAGAAAGCTCTGAAGAATCTTCTTCTTCTGAAGAAGATGAATTATCCATGCTGTCCAGAAGGATCAACAGACTCTGGAAGCACAAGGGAAAGAAGTTCAACAACTTCAGAAAATCTGATCATAGAAAAAAATCTTCTGGGCATAGAAGATCTGGCAAGAAAGAAGTTGTGTGCTATGAATGCAAAGAACCTGGGCATTACAAGAATGATTGCCCCAAACTTCAAAAAGAAAAACCCAAGAAGAAGTTTAACAAAAAGAAGAAGGTTCTGATGGCAACATGGGATGACTCAGATGAATCTGAATCATCTTCTGAATCAGAAGAAGAATGTGCCAATGTTGCACTTATGGCCAGCACAGAAGATCAGGAGGAAGGAACCTCAGGATATGAATCAGATTCTGAATCTGACGATGACGCTGAAGAGGTAATGGCTAAACTTACTAAAGAAGAACTGATAAAAGTTTTATCAGAAGTTCTGAAAAGTTATAACAATATCAAACTCAAATACCAGAAGCTGAAAAGCAATCTTGAATCTGAGATTGATCTTCTGAAGACAGAACTTGTTGAGCAAAAAGAAATTAATCTGAAAATCAAAAATGACTTTGAAACAACTCAACAAGAATCTGAATCTGAGACTAAGTCATGTGAAAGCATTTTATAAAAATATGACTCTAGCTTTCAGAGATTTCTTACTAAGAGCATAGACAGAAGTAAGATGGCTTCTATGATCTATGGTGTTAGTGGGAACAACAGAAGAGGTATTGGATATGAATCTTCATCTGGAAGTAATCCAAAATCTGTTGACAAACTTTTCATCAAGAAGACACCTCTGTACTCTCAATTTAAGTTTGGTCACCTAAATGACATTAAACACACAAGCTCTGAGAAGAATACTTATGTGTTTAAACCCAAGGTAAGTCAGAATAAACATTATGTTGAAAAACAGAAGTTTAGACAAACCTCCAGAACCACTAACCCTAAAGGACCCAAGAAGATCTGGGTACCTAAAAGTAAAATAATCCCTGTTGCAGATGTTCTTAGCAGCAAGGTCAGGACACCAATCATGGTACCTGGACTCTGGATGCTCACGACACATGACAGGAGAAAAGTCTATGTTCCAAAGCCTGGAACTTAGATCTGGAGGTGATGTAAAGTTTGGAGGGAACCAGAAGGGCAAGATCATTGGATCTGGCACAATTGGAAATGGTAAACTTCCCTCTATTACTAATGTTTTACTTGTTGAAGGGTTAAAGCATAACTTATTGTCCATAAGTCAATTAAGTGACAATGGTTATGATATTACCTTTAATCAAAAATGTTGTAAAGCTATTAGTCAAAAGGATGACTCTATCCTATTTAGTGGTAAGAGGAAAAATAACATTTATAAAATAAATCTTTCAGAACTTAAAGTTCAAAATGTTAAATGCCTCTTGTCTGTTAATGAAGAGAAATGGGTCTGGCACAGAAGATTGGGCCACATTAATATGAGACGTATATCTCAGATTAATAAACTTAATCTTGTCAGAGGACTCCCTAATCTGAAGTTCACTTCAGATGCTCTTTGTGAAGCATGCCAAAAAGGGAAGTTTTCAAAATCATCTTTTAAATCAAAAAATGTTGTTTCTACTTCCAAACTACTAGAACTACTTCATATTGATCTGTTTGGACCAGTGAAAACTGCATCCATCAGAGGCAAGAAGTATGGATTAGTCATTATTGATGACTATAGTAGATGGACATGGGTAAAGTTCTTAAAATACAAGGATGAGTCACATTCTGTGTTCTTTGACTTCTGGAAGCAAGTCCATAATGAAAATGATTTCAAAATTATAAAAGTCAGAAGTGATCATGGTGGTGAATTTGAAAATAAATATTTTGAAAAATATTTTTCTGAAAATGGCATTGCTCATGATTTTTCCTGTCCTAGAACTCCACAACAGAATGGAGTTGTAAAGAGGAAAAACAGAACTCTGCAAGAAATGGCCAGAACCATGATCAATGAGACAAATCTGGCAAAACACTTTTGGGCAGAAGCAATCAACACAGCCTGTTACATTCAGAACAGAGTGTCTGTAAGACCTCTTCTGAAAAAGACTCCATATGAACTGTGAAAGAACAGAAAGCCCAACATTTCATATTTTCATCCTTTTGGATGTATTTTCTATATGTTAAATACTAAGGAAAATCTGAACAAGTTTGATTCCAAAGCACAGAAGTGTTTCATGCTTGGATATTCTAAACGCTCTAAAGGCTACAGAGTATACAACACTGAGACACAGATTGTGGAAGAATCTATTCATGTTAGATTTGATGATAAGGTTAGCTCTGAAAATCCAAAGCAGTCTGAAAACTCTGCAGATAGAGAAGTAGTCTTCATTGACTCTGAAGTCCCAGAATCAGAAAAAATTCAAGTGAAGGAACAAGAAGCAACGCCAGATGCTATTCCTTTAACTTCTCAGATGAACAATCTAAACATTTCTGATGAATCAACTGTTAGAGGATCATCATCTAGAATTAAAGCTTCTCATCCAGAGGGTGTCATTATTGGAAAGAAAGATGATCCCATCAGAACAAGATCCTTTCTAAGATCATCTGAAGCATCACTTTTTGGACTGGTGTCAGAAATTGAACCATCTTCTGTAGATGAAGCTCTGCAAGACAATGATTGGATTATTGCCATGCAAGAAGAGCTAAATCAATTCACCAGAAATGATGTATGGGATCTAGTTCAAAGACCACAAGGATTTAATATAATTGGTACAAAATGGGTCTTCAGAAATAAGCTAAATGAGAAAGGAGAAGTGGAAAGGAATAAGGCAAGGATTGTAGCTCAAGGGTACAGTCAACAAGAAGATATTGATTACACTGAGACATATGCTCCAGTGGCAAGGTTAGAATCTATACGCCTTCTTATTTCATTTGCTGCACAAAATAACATCACTCTGTATCAGATGGATGTTAAAAGTGCCTTTCTTAATGGTATTATAGAAGAAGAAGTTTATGTCCACCAACCTCCTGGTTTTGAAAATGAAAAATTTCCAGATCATGTTTTCAAATTAAATAAATCTCTATATGGTTTAAAACAAGCTCCCAGAGCTTGGTATGAGAGATTGAGCAATTTTCTTCTGGAGAAAAATTTCATCAGAGGAAAAGTGGATACAACACTCTTCTGTAAAACTCTTAAGAAAGATCTGTTGATTTGTCAAATATATGTAGATGATATTATTTTTGGATCAACAAATATTATGCTTGGAAAGGAGTTTGCTAAATGTATGCAGGCAGAATTTGAAATGAGCATGATGGGAGAACTCAAATATTTTATAGGAATCCAAGTTAATCAAACTCCAGAGTGCACTTACATACATCAGACCAAATATGTTAAAGAACTTTTGAAGAAATTTAACAGGACTGATAGTAAGTTGGCAAAAACTCCCATGCATCCTACTAGCTCACTTGGCAAGGAAGAGGTAAGCAAGAAAGTAGACCAGAAGCTCTACAGAGGTATGATTGGCTCTCTTCTTTATCTAACTGCTTCTAGACCTGACATATTGTTCAGTGTTTTCCTGTGTGCTAGATTCCAATCAGATCCTAGAGAATCACACTTGACAGCTGTCAAGAGGATTCTAAGGTATCTGAAAGGTACTTCTAATGTGGGTTTGTGTTACAGAAAATCTGATGATTTCAAATTAATTGGATTATGTGATGCTGACTACGCTGGAGATAGAGTGGAAAGGAAAAGTACTTCTGGAAGTTGTCAATTTCTAGGAAGAAATCTAATCTCTTGGTACAGCAAGAAGCAACCCACAATTGCACTTTCAACCACGGAGGCAGAATACATTGCTGCTGCTGGATGTAGCACGCAGATGCTCTGGATGAAAAGTCAACTAGAAGATTATCAAATTTTTGAAAGTAACATTTCTATCTTTTGTGATAATACTTCTGCTATATGTTTGTCTAAGAATCCCATTTTACACTCTAAGGCAAAACATATAGAAATTAAGCATCATTTCATCAGAGACTATGTTCAGAAGGGAATCATAAATTTAGCCTTTGTTGATACAGATCATCAATGGGCAGATATTTTCACAAAATCCCTTGTTGAAGATAGATTTAAATTTATTCTGAAAAATATTGGTATGGATTTTTGTCCAGAATGATATTTATCAGATGCAAATTTTTACAGATGCAAAAATGCCTAATGCTCTGAAGTGTTTCTTTTGATTGCTTACTTAATTTGCTTAATATTTTTTTGTGAAACTCTGAACTAACAATCCTTAGAGGATCTGAACGTTGGTTAACGTTTCATTTCTCAAAAGATTTCAGAACACATGCAAGCAAACACGTGTCACACTAAATCTACAGAGGTGGCGTGTACATTACTGAAGAGACGTTTGAGGAGAAGTTTGAATAGTGAAAATCTTGATTTTCCCCCCAATTTGTCAGAAGCAATAAATGTTTGAAATGATTATTATTCTTTGCATTTAATGTTTACTCAAACGTGCAAAAAATTCTGACTGATGGTATGCCTAAATGTTTTAGTATAAATACTTGTCTTCTCTTCACTTTCACACTTTTAGAATCTCAGAAACTTTTATGCATTTTCATCTTCTCTTCTCTCTGCATAAAAACCCTAAGCGTGTGACAAAGCAATCTTCAATGGCAACTTCATCTTCAACAGCTGCTCAATTCCAATCTTCCATGGCTGCAGTTACTTCTGCAAACATGGGTGTTGCTCCTTATTTTCCTCCCAAAAGAACCCTTTTAACCCCTGTTGAAAAGTTGGAGGTTTTATGTGAATCAATGGTAGAATTTGATTCACTTGCAGAAAATGTCTTTGAGTTTCGTTCTATCATTGGAGCTCAAGGATGGGTGAAGTACTTTGATAGACTCTTTGGACCAGTTTACCCCCTCCTTGTGAAAGAGTTCTGGATCCATGCCTCAGTTTACCCTAAGTTCATCCTATCTTCTGTACTGGGAAAAGAAATCATTATAACAGAAGATCTGATCAGAAAGTTAATTGGATATGAAGAAACAGATGGTGTTTCACACTTGCTAGCTGGGCGTGTGGACATGGATGAAGTCTATGAAGAAGTGATGACTGTTGGTCAAGCTTCTAACAAATTCAATGATCTGAAGCCTGACTACAAGATCTGGGCTAAGATCTTCATGGGATGCATCCATCATAGGAAGTCAACAAACTCTCCAGACTATGTCAATAATGAACAACTCTATTTCATGTATTGCCTCAGTCAGAGCACCAAGGTAGATCTTCCATACATTCTTTTTATGCATCTGTGGAACCATATAAATGCATCTAGAGAGTATGTGAAAGAAAAAGGACAGAAGATCAGAACCTGGATCCCCTTTGGAAGGTTGATCTCAGATCTTCTAACTGAAAATGGATTGGTCACTGCTCTGTACGCTGCTGGAGTTACAAAGGAACTTGAATTCATAATGGGAAAGCCTCTGAATGCCAAAAGTCTTCAGAGACTCAAAATAGTTGATGAACTCACAACAGCGCCCAAGAAGCTGAATATGTTTGAACTAAGTCAGAAGAGGATTCCTGTAGATGACTTTCCATTGTTCTTTGCTGAAGAGCCACGACACATTGTTGTGATGTACATTGATGAATGTAAGAAGGAAGGAAAGCATGTTCCTGCAAACGTGATACAGCTAGCAAGACAACCCCTACCTGATGTAGAAGAAGAAGAAGAAGAAGCACAACTACAGAGGAAGAGGACTCAGCCAGAAGCAGAACCTGCACCTGCTCAGAAGAAGGTCAAGATTGCTGAGAAGCCACAGAAGCTCTTGAAGAGAAAAGAATCTGGAGACACTTCTTCTGTACCAGCCAAGAGGATCAATATAAAAGGTACTAAATCTTTTGTATCTTCTGAAATACAATTGCTTTAAATGATTCTAATATTAAGTCTGTTCCAAAACCACCCTCAACACAAACCACTTCTGTTACTGCTCCAAGTTCAAAATCATCACAAAAACAAACTTCTGTTCCAACACAAACAACTACAAAAACAATTCAAACACCAAAAGTCTCTGTACCACAATCATCTCAACCAAAAATCCAAATCAAACAGCTTGTTCCACAAAAACAACCATCAGAACAACAACCTACAGAACAACAACCTCAAACTTCTGGACAACAAAAATCCTCTGAACCATCTAAACAAAAGCCATCTGCACATCCACCATTAAAATCACAAAAATCTCAACCAGAACAACCAGAAAAACCACAAGAATCTCAACCAAAAAAAGCCTCTGAAAATCTACCATCAAAATCATCTGAACCCATTGCACCTGTTATTTCTGAAACTACAAAAGTAACTTCTGTTCCTAATTCATCAGAACCAATCACAATTCCATCTGATTCACCTATCTCAGAACAACCAACAAAACCCTCTGAAATTCCCTCAGAACCAGCCAACACTTCTGAACCCAAAATTCCTGAGACAGAAGTTCTTGATGTCACACCATTAAAAACTGTGTTTCAAGTATCTTCTACTTCCTGCACACCAACCACCTCCTCAAACTCCTCAGAATCTAAGATTCACCCAGATTTTCTAATCTCTCCATCTCAAAAATACTCTGAGGTAAACCAACCTGAACCCATTATACCTTCAAAAGCTCCCATTCCAGATCCTATTCCCACACCTGCACCATCATCTGAAATATTGATCCCAAATTCAAATCCAAGATCATCTATATCTTGTGCCCAAGTATCTTATCTATTTCATGATCTGGCTTATGGTTTCAAACTCAAAGACTTTTATGACAGAGTTGAACCATCTGACCCTATCACCCCTCTAAAACCCAAACTCACAATAACCCTTCCATCTGTGCTTGTCACATATATTCAATCAATGTCAGATGCAGGATCATTAGCAACTATACCCTATTCTGATAAATCTGCCAAAGCTATCACTTCAGCTACACCTGTATCATCTGATACACCTGTTGCCTCTAATAAACCTCCAAAATCTGCCTTTCAACCCTTCTCAAATAAACCCTTTGATGTGGTTCCCCATCACACCAAAGTAAAACCAAATTTGTTAAATGCTTTAAACAGATTCCAACCTCAAAAACCTGAAATTCCTTTCTTTCCATATTATCCTCCTCCTCTGATCTCTATTCAGAAGTCCATTTTCCCACCAACTCCCCAACCAAAACCAATAACTCTGGAAACTCTGTTACATCCTAAGCCCAGACTTAATATTAATCCTTTATTTCAATCATTTTTGCAAGAAATACAGTTGTATTTAGGTACTGTACAAAAGAAATGCTCAGCAACAATGGATGCCAAAGAATCTGACATCATCTAGAATGGATTCATCAACAGATTCAACTCTGTGGCCTCAAATCTGAAGAACATCTGTTCTGATGATGCGAAGCTCAGATTGGCTGAGGCTGCAAGAACTCTATTCTGGACGGTCAAGAAATCTGATACTCTGCTCCTTACAGATGCTCCTCCATCTTCAGCAGAATCTAGTGACATTGCATCTGAGGAAAATCCGTTGGCTATGACTCTGGTAGACCATACTTCTAACTCCAATGCTTCAGACTCTAAAGAACCAATGGATATTGACTCTGTTCAAGCTCCAGAACCTGATCATACTTCTTCATCTGAGATAAAGAAAGAACGTCCAGATTTTGAAGATAAGATTGCTGCTCTGGAAGCTGGCCAGTCAGAGATCAAGTCCTGGATGGCAAAACAGGACAAGAAGTTTGAGGATATGACAGAATGGATGTCAAAGCAAGATCAAAAGAATGAAACTATGGCTAAGTGGATGTCCAAGCAAGAGCAATCCTCCTCTGAGATTACAGATCTATTGAAGATGCTTTTGTCCAAACACTCTTAGATTTTTTTTCATTCTAATGTTTTTGCATCTGATGTTTGCCTATGTACTTTATTGATATATCTTCTGATGCATGTACTCTTGATCTTATGAATGAATCAAAGTTTTTCTCTTCTGAATTATCTTATTTAATGTTTCGTTTTATTTTTTTTAAGTTCTACTTTTTGCTTATGACAAAAAAGGGGGAGAAAATATAGATCTGAGCTGTTTAATATAACTTCACCAGAATGAAACTTCAGACATATTTATTCTATCTAACATCTAATCTAACTATTTCAGAACATTTGATAAGTACATTCTATAAAAGAAACTCTGAGTCTCTCAGATCATTTGACCATTATCAAACTCTGAATATTTAATCTGTAAAACATTCTGACTTTCAAATAACAAACAAGATCTAACTCTGAAGATTTCTCAAGACAAAAGGGAAGTCTCTATTCCTTACTTGTATTTAACTCAGGGGGAGATTCATCATCTCAGGGGGAGTTATAATTTTAATATTTTCAATTAAACAAAATTTCTGATGTTTTTGTCATCATCAAAAAGGGGGAGATTGTTAGAACACAGATTGGTTCTTAATAATATCTCTATGTTTTGATGATAACTATTAGGAAATTTTGTATTTAAGAATTATATACTCTAAAATTTGCTTGAGAAGTTTTTACTGCAGATAGTAAAGAAATTAACACTCCAGAAGCAAATCCAAATTAAATACAAGAAACTAGCTAGAATCTGTAGCGCCAGATGCATACATTAGAAGGCTCTGATTGCTGCTGACTGAAGATCCTGAGCGTAGCCTCCAGAAGGATCTGAGGCAAGAAGCTCCAGAAGATTCTGAAGCAGAAGCTCTAGAAGAATCTGAAGCAAGCAAAAGCATCTGAAGCAAGTCAGAAGCATCTGAAGCAAAGAAGAATATTGTATGAAGAGTTTTTCAAAGCATAGTTTCTACAGAAGATTCTGAAAGTACTAAAGCTGCCAGTACTGAAGTTCTGTTTCAAATATGCTCTGATATTCAACACGCTGAAAGCACACATGCTGCAGAAGACTCTGATCCAGCAAAGTTCTGATCATCATTAGAAGACTCTGACCCAATCAGACTCTGATGAACTTGCTGAAAACTGAAGAAGAAATATTCAAAGATTATATCCGTTGGAGTAAATCAAACGTCTCTTTCCTCATTTATGCTAGACACAAGAACACAGACAAAAAGGATTTTTCTGTGCTTTCTTCTTCTAGGAAAGGTCACTTGATGTGAGGACAATCTTAATGCATACATGAATGGAAGTGAAAAATAGTATCTAAATCATTTAGTATGCATCACAAACCATGTAGAATATGATAAACGAATGCAAGAATGAACATGATCATACAATGCCAAAAACGCGAACAAATGTGTAATCAATAAAATCGAGCATCAGAAAGCTTACAAGCATGCTTCATACAGAAGTTAAATGACTCATAAAACATCCATAAAAATAAATCATAACAATCCATGGGAGTTGAATGAGAAAAGAAAGTCAAACATACTTTAAAATGCACAAAAATGGCATTCTGGAGCAGTGTTAATCGATTAACACTTTGCCAGTGCAAAAGTGTTAATCGATTAACCCTTTATAAAAGGCAGATTTTTGCTAAAATACACAATGTTAATGGATTAACACTGAAGCATTGGATGAAAATTGATTTTTCAAAAGCACTTTTGGCCACTTATGATTTGTGCAATCACTCACATGCTAGGGCAAACATTTAAGCACAAAAATAAAGTCCAAAAATAGAAAATAATCATCAATGGAATCAATAAACTCATCAAGATCAAGGATCAAGCAATGGCATAATAAATTTGCACACAAAAATTATCGAAACTACATCGTAAACGATACGAAACAGTAAAATGAGCAAAGGATAATCAACCTATAAGGCCAAGGTTTGCCTTGGATGTTGTTGCAAGTGAATTGTGATGAAGATAATCAAAGAAAACTAGAGAAATCAGAATTTGCAACCGAATCGTAGCGAAACCGAACAAATTGCGACGGAATCTCCAAATACGAATTTGCACCGAAGAAGCTTAGAGTAATCACTTGAGATGAATTAAAAGCCATTAAAACTCCAGAAAACCAAGTAGAATTGCAAGATGATGATGGTTAATCTCAAGAGAAAAGCACTTCTAATATAGAAGTTGTTACTCTTTATTGGTGAATTTGAGCTCTAGTGTGGTTTGGGAAGAAAGTGAAGATGAATGTGAGAAAAAGTTGCAGAAAATTCAGAGAGAATGTGAGAGTGATGAATGTAGAAATTGAGAAAATGATTGAGGGTGAGAAAATGATCAAGGGTTCTTTGTGAAATGATGGAGCTTTGTTTATATAGAAAAGAGGTTTGGAGTTGCTAGGTTTGGAAACAGCTTTGAAACTAACGTTGGAACTAGCCTTGGAGTTGGTTGGACTCAACTCACTGAGTTGAAAGTTAACTCAGTTATTTAGGTAGTTGGCTTGGTAGCAATCCCAATGCAAGTTCAAATCAAAGGGTTCTCATGCTTGCAAATGAATTTACATAGTGGTCTTAATTCAACTAGATGTATTGGAGTAAATGCCTTGAAGTGTTTAGAAAGGTTTTGAAATGTCTAGAGATGTATAGAATGTTCCACACAATGCTAGAACCAAGTAGACCTCGAAAAAGTAGAGTGCAAGTTGTTGTCCTGAAAATGCAGCATAATCTTCATTTTTTACAAGGGTTAATCGATTAACCCATTTGCACTAGAAAATGGTTAATCGATTAACCAGGCCAAAACTTGCCTAATTTGCTTGAAAAATGGTGTTGTGGCCATGGCTTCGATTTTCAACCTTTGTTTTGATGAATAGGCATAAAAACCCTTATTTTTTCTTTGTGTTAATGATGTGATGTCTTTGTGAGGATATGATTAATCGGGCTTGAAAATCCTGAATATTCTTGCAACAAAAATCACAGAGAAAAAGTGTTAATGCGTATGCCAACGATACAAATGCACATGCTTTTGCAAAAGGCAAAAAGGAAGGTCAAATTTTGGGTTACGACAATATGCAATGATTTCCTACTCAATGCATCAGCCACTATGTTTGCTTTACCAGGATGGTAACTTAAGTCAAAATTATAATCTTTCAATAATTCCAACCACCTCCTCTGCCTCATATTCAACTCCTTTTGAACAAATAAGTACTTCAAACTCTTATAATCAGTAAACACTTCAAATTTAGAGCCAAAAAAATAATGTCTCCAAGTTTTCAACACGAACACCACAACTGCCAACTCTAAGTCATGCGTAGGATAATTCCTCTCATGAACTCTAAATTGTCTCAAAGTATAAGCAACAACTTGCCCATTCTGCATCAACACTCCACCAAGACCCATCTTCGACGCATCACAATACACCACAAAAGATTCATTTGGATTAAGAAAAATAAAAATCGGAGCGGTCGCCAATTTCTTATTCAATTCCACAAAACTCTCTTCACACGCAACGTCCCATATATAAGCTTGACCCTTTCGAGTCAACTGAGTCAATGGTAAAACCAATCTAGAAAAACCTTCTATGAACTTGCGATAGTAACCTGCCAACCCTAGAAAACTTCGTACCTCAGTAGCAGACTTCAAAGTCTCCCACTATAACACAATATCGACCTTAGAAGCATTAACAAAAATTCCACCACTTGAAATTACATGGCCAAGAAAACTCACTTCTTTCAACCAAAACTCACACTTTGACAGTTTTGCATATAACTTCTTCTCTTTCAACACTTACAACACAATTCTCAAATGTCCAGCATGCTCTTCTTCAGATTTGGAGTATATCAGAATATCATCAATGAAAACCACAACAAACTTATCCAAATACTCGTGAAATATTCAATTCATATACTCCATGAACACACGGGGTGCATTGGATACACCAAACAACATCACAGTCATCCGAAAACACCTTTGGAAATTCACGAACCACTGGTAGTTCGACACTTGCAGCTTCACGATTAACTTGCAATGACGCAAATAGCACAAACATCAAGGATTCATCTTCTAGGAGTTCATCTACATGTTTAGCAGACAAGAATGTCAACTCTCCATTATCACCAAACTCAGGAAACTCCACAGTCTTATTATAACAATTGATATGAACATAGTTGAACTCCAACCAGTTCATCCCCAGGATTACATCGATTTGGTGCAAGGGTAAATACACCAAATCCATCATGAAACTCTTCCCAAATATTGTCAAAGGACATCTCAAATACACAAAAGTAGTAGTAACATAACCATTAGTAGGATTTTCTATCAACATACTACCCTTCATATCAAACAATTTCAAACCCAACCTAGTAGCACATTCAATCAAAATGAACGAATGAGTAGAAACATTATCAATAATAGCGACTAACTCAATATTGTTAATAAAACAATTACCTCAAATCAAGTGATCTTTTTTGGGAACTTCTAAACCACTCAAAGCAAACACTCTGCCATTAGTCTAAGCAGCAATAGCAGTCTTCTTCGGCTTTTGACACTAGATACTGATGTGACCTTGTTCACCGCAGTTGAAATAAGTCGGACCTTCATCCTTGCAGTCAATAACTCTATGGCCTCTATTACCACATCTGTAACACCTCAGCATACCATTATTACAACCTTTAGCATGATGGCCTTGCTCGCCACACCTATAACACTTAGCAGAAGTAGGAGTTGCTCCCCCACTTGTCTTCTTCCCATTTGAAGCCTTTTGTTTCCCTTTGTCAGCTGGAGTCACATAAGGCTTTCCTTGAAACTGTCATTTCTATTTCTTTTCACTAAGATGCTTGTAGTGAGAAGATCGAGCTAAGCTATCCTCATCATATATCTTACTCTTATCCACCAGTTCAGCATACCTTCGAATCTATTGGTATCCAATACCCTGCTTGATCTCTGGTCTCAACCCATTCTCAAACTTAAGACATTTAGAATTCTCAGTGTCGCATCGCTGCGAAGAGGGGCCAGCAATGACAGAAAATTCGCCACCATTCGTTATTTATCCCAAAGAGAGGGAAAGGAAACGATCAGAGAAAACCTAACGAAAAGGGAATAAGACAGGTCATCGCAACCAAATCTCGAGTTCGGGAGTCGGTTACGCAAGGGGAAGGTATTAGCACCCCTCACGTTCGTCGTACTCGACGAGATCCATACTTGTTGTCTAGTCTAAGTGCTCGTTAGGATTATCGCAATCCTATGCTTACGTACTCTCAACAGATATGAGAGATCAGAATAGCCATAGTTCAACCTAACTACGGAGAACGGTCTCGATCGCACGGAGGAGAGAGAAAAGGGGGTCTCGATTGCACGGGGGCAAGAGAGGGGATCTCAATCTCCAGGATGCGAGAGAAAGGAGTCTCGATCGCACGGGGGCGAGAGAAAAGAGGAACTAGGCCAAGACACGCCTAAACGGGAAGGAACTCAGGACTCACACGCTAGAACCTAAGGCGTAGGAGCGAATGCGTCGCATATTTCCCAAAGGGTATACACTAAAAACTCTAGACTAATGAGAGAAGGCCCCCCACTCATCATTTCCCACGTACCTATTTCTTAGAACTCACAACGCTCAGTGGTTGATTAAAAGACTTGAATTAGAAAGATGTTACCGAACAGAGTGATTCCGTTGACCCTTGACATTGTGTGAAAGCTCCATTCCAATCTTCTCCTCTTTTGATCCTTGATGATGCTTCGAATTGGGACCAATGTGAAGCTAAACCGTCATAGCTCGACTTATAAGGGAATTTAAACTTTAAGAGATCACGTATTAATTTTCGTGCTATGGACAAGTGATCGATAAAATAGCAAGTGTACTATTTTTACCGATGTAGTAATAAAGGAAAATTTCTCGAGTATCGATCTCGAGGACTGCGTAGGAATCAATAGTGATTTTATGATTCAAAGGAACAAAAATAACTTGGGGTTTTTTGTAAAAATTTATAAAAAATAGTACTAGAAAAATAACGGTTTAAAGTAATTATAAGAATAATGCTAGGAAAGTGGATAAATTGCTAGTAAAGACCTGAAAGAATTATTCTGAGATACTTTCCTCCAACCTTAATTTAAGTCAAATTTCAAAATTAGTTTTCCTTAATTCCTTAATGAAAAACCCTTTGATAATTTTCCTACGCACTAATTCCTTAGTTGTACATAAAAATTATCAAGCAATAGTTCTGATATAAGAAATACGTTGTTACGAGGTATCTCCATTCCTAGGCAATATCAACCGTAATATTATTTTGAAAAAGCATTAGGTTGACTTTCCAGACCTAAACCTAATCGTCAATCAAATTCCATTTTCCAATACGAATTCGCATTAAGATCTTTGAAAAATAAAAGATATAAGGTGAACAACATAAATCTCATAGAATAATCCCAACAAAGGTCAATACATTGCAATTTAGGACCACCCCCTAACAAATGGGGGTTTAGCCACTCATGTTCTTAATCAAAACAAATACACTTAAAAATAAAAGGGAGAAAGTCATTACAATAAGGATTGGTGTCCTTGGATCATCAATTGCTTCCGCCTTTGATTGATCCTTGTTCTCCAGAAATCTCTTTCTCAAGTGTAAAAACTAGATCCAAAATTCAAAAGTAATCCTCACTTAGCCACAACACGGCTAATATATCCAAATTCAAATTACATCACGAAATGTCTAAACTGCCCTTCGAGACAGCGCAGCCAGCCTAAAAACGAGATAAAAAAACAAGTTAACTTTCAGTGGCCCTGACACAGGTCGTGTCATGGGACACGGGTGGCCATGTCAGGCTGCTGAATCAAG
The DNA here is from genome assembly GCA_963859935.3 of Lathyrus sativus. Lineage (NCBI taxonomy): Eukaryota > Viridiplantae > Streptophyta > Magnoliopsida > Fabales > Fabaceae > Lathyrus > Lathyrus sativus. The sequence continues at coordinate 264,661,991 of OZ012735.1, forward strand.
GGGCGTGTCCTTCCTCTTCAGGGGGCTGCAACACGGGCTGTGTTGTGTGACACGGGCACCCGTGTTGCACGTCTGTTCTGCCATTTTCGTCTTCAAATCTTGGTCGTGTCCTTCCTCTTCAGGGGTTGCAACACGGGCTGTATCATGGGACATGGGCACCCATGTTGCATGACTGTTTTACATACCTCTTCAAATCTTCTCTTCATGACCCTCCTGATTTCCACTTCTTTGGCGGTCTTTGTCCCCGAAACGGCACGGATATCGGATCACTACTTCCTGCAGAAAACACACTAAAAACAACCAAATCAAATGCACCAATAGCATAAAATGATACAAACCTCAAAATAAGACTTTCTCAAAGACGTCTGAAAATAAAGATGAAAACATAAACAAAAGACTCGAAAACGGACGAAAACATTGAAAACAAATGACATACACAGTTTGAAATACACGACTAAAACCCACTGATCAAACTCCCCTAAACTTGAACTTTTGCTTGACCTCAAGCATAAAGCTCGCCAAACAGTTTTTATTACACAAACGAACCGTCTCAAGAACTACGAGTTACGGTGATGATACTCATACGTGAGTTTCTCGTTCCAAGTCACTCGAGGATTAGTCTCGGCACTACTCCATTAACATAGGTATCACACCAACACTACACCACGATGAAACCACGGACCTCAATCTCCCTATCGGTAACCTCTCCGACTATGCTTTGGACTTAAGTCTTCTTTTTCGATTTTCAACCCTTTTCATTCGGACAATCACTTTAAGGCTTTTGTGATTTTTCCTCGTATGCACAAGATTGATCAAAAAAATTTCTGGAACTTTTATTTTCTTTGTCCACTTAGGGACGACTTTCAGGTTCGACCGCCTTTGGGCTGAATAACTGGGTGACGGTTACCCAACTTAGAAGGATTGGTCGTCTAATTGCCTTTATTTTCACTTTCTTTTTCTCAGTGCCTTTTCTCAATACTACTTTTTTTTAGATCAACCTCGCACACCCGATTCTTATAGATTAAGCCCGACTGTCTAGATAAACTACTAGGGGAATACTTCTCAGATCAAAGTACTATAGTACAAATCTACATGTCGGACTCGTTCCTTACTCGGGAAACTCAGGGTGTTTGCACTTTACCTTCATCTCAGGATTATTCCAATTTCCTCCTCAAGGTTCTTTTCACTGAGCACTCTATATACTTTTTTCATCACTTCACTCGCAAAACGGCTCAACCACATTGCTATCAGAATTAATTTTTATCAGCTCAAATTCGGGGTGTTTTCACTATGGAACTTCAATCGTGCTTTCAAACTGACAACCAACACACGAAAATACACTCAAATTAAATGACCTAATAAAGAAAAACCAAAACACATAAATAAATACCCCCACACTTGAACTCAACAGTGTCCCCACTGTTGACGCACTAGTAGAGGAGATGACTCACAGAGCACATTGTTGAGGTGGTTGGTTCCGCAGCGTCATATGCCGCATCCACTCGTGCATCTCCCCAATCAACCTTCCTTGGCGGATCTGCTCGTTGCCTTGCCGCGTCTGCTCCTCCCCTTGCCTCGTCTGCTCGCTCTGGAGATAACGTACCTCATTCTCCATCCAATCCCACTCTTTCTTTGTTAAGTTCCAAGAGCCGGACTCCTGATTAGGAGAGACTCTAGGAGTAGGTACAGGGACTTCTTCCGTCCGATCTCCTTCCTCATCATTAGTACCTGCATAATCATCAAATTGTTCTTCGTCGTCCTGCATCGGGTTCTCATATAACCAATTATTTACATTTTGAATGCTAATAAAATCAGAAACAGGTAAAGCTAGGAGGTGACTATTGTAGCTTACCAATGAGTAATAATCATTAAAGACTTGTATCATACCTTGGTTGGTGAGGGTAGCTAAGTCGATCTTAGTTTTACCTCCGACAATACGTTCCTCCATCAGGAGAGGACCGTACCCCAAGTGGTCCGCAATCTGAGTTATCATCCCTCCCACACTTATTTCTCCTGAAGCTGCGTTCGCAACACGCTTCAAATGGTCAGCTTCAAAGGCAGCTACATTTATCAGCTCCTGGTTGGCCATGCCATACAACAGGTATAACTCCTTCTGAGTCGCCACCCCACTATTGTCACCTCTGCCAAACAGTGTATATGCCAGCCCTTTTTGCGCATACCTGAAATAAGGGTTATGAATGCAGGAGGCCTTTGCCGCCTTTGCGACATAATCAGATTTTCCTGTAATGGCCCTCCAAAAATCTCCAGCACTAAAATTACCCGGAGGTGCTCCAGGTCCAAAACTAGGGAGCTTCAGAACATCTCCCAATTCAGCCACCGTCAAATTGTGATAAGTATCGAACATACGAAATTTCAGAGTACCAAAATATTCTTCCTCAGTACCTGTCCACCTATGCTTAAGCTGAAATTCTAAAGTGCTCAGAAATTCAAACGTTATGCGCTCATAGGTCAGCGCTTCAAATTGCATAAACTCAAGCATACCAAGAATATGAAACATTATGTGCACTTCTATTCTCAGCCCTAAATTATCTAGCATATCGTTACAGATATACCTGGTCGGGATTCGCTTACGCTTTACCAAAGATGAATATTTCTTTTCGTGTGCCGACTCCTCAAACAGAATGTTATGAGCATTTGTCATGCGGTGTGCTCTTTTTTTAGGGCGAGAAGTTTCAGCCACCGCTTTACCGGTATCTCTCCGAGGAGGCATGATTTATTCTACACAACACACTAAAAAAAAAAAATTCTAAATTACAGTTAGACAAATGCGTTACCATAGAAGTAACCACAGTGATGAGGAGAATGTTTTTTGTGAAGAGAGGAGATGCTTCTGAGGAGTGGGTGTTGGTGAAAGTGGAGCTTTTGTAGAGGAGAGGTTATGGGGTTTAGGTTTTATTTATGAGAAAGAAGGTAGAAGATGAAGGAGATAAGGTAATAGAGGTAAATGAGAGGGTTAAAAGAGATAAGTGAGATGGGGCCCACAAACGGGAACAAGAATTTTGACTGTCGCGCCTTGCAACACGGGTCGTGTCATGGGACACGGGCACCCGTGTTGCACCCCCTGGAACCAACATTTTCACAACACCAGATATTTGTGACACGGGCCGTGTCATGGGACACGGGCACCCGTGTCACACCACTGATTTTCAGCCCTAACCTCTTGTTTATTTCTTCATCTCTTGACACGTCCCGTGTTGTGCAACACGGTCACCCGTGTCAAGGTCCTGATTTGCCTGAACTTCTCTGATTGAATGGGCATTTTGACTCCGCTTCACCTCGACTCTGGACCAAGTCATCTGCAAAATAAACAAAACTACATTTAGCAAAGAAAAACGTGGGTTGCCTCCCATGCAGCGCTGCGTTTAACGTCGCATGGCTCGACGGTTGTCCATCCTACAAGGTAAGACGAATGACTTCCACTTGGCCGGTTGAGTCTCCTTGGGAGTAAGGTTTCAACCTCTTCCCATTCACTTTAAAATTATCTCCATTGGCTTGATTTTTTAACTCGATAGCTCCATGTGGAAAAACCTTGTGAACAACAAATGGTCCCGACCATTTGGACCGTAACTTTCCTGGGAATAGCCTCATCTGGGAATTGTATAGGAGGACAAGTTGTCCTTCCTAAAACTCTTTTCTCAGTATCCTCTTATCATGCCATTTTTTTGTTTGTTCTTTGTAAAGTTTGGCATTTTCATAGGCGTGATTCCGAAACTCTTCCAACTCGTGCAGTTGAAGAATTCTAGAACATCCGGCTAGCGATAAATCCATGTTCAAGAATTTTGTTGCCCAAAATTCCTTATGTTCTAACTCTAAAGGTAAATGGAAGGCTTTTCCATAAACAAGCTGGTATGGTGACATACCGATGGGCGTTTTAAAAGCTGTTCGGTAGGCCCACAACGCATCATCCAACTTATTTGACCAATCTTTCTGCGACGAACTTACAGTTTTCTCTAAAATCTGCTTGAGTTATCGATTTGATACCTCGACCTGACCACTTGTTTGAGGATGATACAGAGTGGCTACCCGATGCTTCACATTGTATTTCTGCAGGAGTTTCTCCATAAGGTGATTTAGGAAGTGAGTTCCTTCATCACTTATCAACACTCTCGGAACTCCAAACCTTACAAAAATGTTTTCTCTTAAAAACTTTACCACAACATTTGCATCATTGGTCTGCAAAGCCACAGCTTCAACCCATTTAGAGACATAGTCCACTGCAACCAAAATGTAGTTCTTTCCAGAGGATACTGGAAACGACCCCATAAAATCTATGCCCCACACATCGAACAATTCAACCTCCAGCATAAAATTTTGGGGCATTTGGTTCCTTTTTGAAATATTCCCAGTTCTCTGGAACCTGTCGCATTCTTTCACAAACTCTTGAGCATCTTTAAACACCGAGGGCCAGTACAAACCCGATTGGAGGACTTTGGCTGCAGTTCTATCCCCACTGAAATGTCCTCCGTACTCTGAATCATGATAGGATTTCAACACATCTTTCTGTTCTTCCTCTGGTACACATCTTCTAACCAATCCATCCACCCCTCTTTTGTAGAGAAATAGATCATCCCATAAGTAAAACCTGCAATCATGAACAAACTTTTTTCTCTTGTTAGAATCAAAATCGTCAGGTATGATACCCCCGACCAAATAATTTGGGTAATCTGCAAACCACGAAACACCAGTAATAGCTAGGATGCGTTCATCATCAAACTCATCCTTTATAGGACGATTGTTCTCCTTCTCTTCTATCGGTGACATTCGCGAGAGGTGATCAGCTACGGTGTTTTCACACCCTCTCTTATCGCGAATCTCCACATCGAATTCCTGGAGAAGCAAGATCCATCTCAGGAGCCTGGGCTTTGATTCCTGCTTAGCAAAAAGATATTTTAAAGTAGCATGGTCAGTATAAACAATCACTTTAGAACCCAACATATATTGCCTAAATTTATCAAAGGCGTACACCACAGCTAACAACTCCTTCTCGGTAGTTGTGTAATTCATTTGTGCAGGGTTCAAAATGTGACTAGCATAGTAAATAACATGCAACAACTTCTCTTTCCACTGTCCCAATAAAGCCCCCACGGTGATGTCGCTGGCATCACACATGATCTCAAATGGTAGAGACCAATCAGAGGTAATCACAATCGGTGCTGACACTAATTTATTTTTCAGCTTTTCGAACGCGTCAGCACATTCCTCATTGAACACAAAAGCTTTGTCCTTGACCAACAAGGAAGTTAATGGTTTAGCTATCTTGGAGAAGTCTCTTATGAACCTACGGTAGAAACTCGCATGGCCTAAGAAACTTCGAATACCTTTCTCATTCACAGGTGGTGGTAACTTAGATATCACCTCCACTTTGGCTTGATCGACTTCGATCCCCTTGTGTGAGATCTTGTGACCAAGGAAAATGCCCTCTCGTACCATAAAATGGCATTTTCCCAGTTTAGGATCAAGTTACTTTCCTGACATCTCTACAAAACAAGTGAAAGGTTAGTTAAACAATTATCAAACGACGAGCCAAAAACAGAAAACTCATCCATGAAGACTTCCATATGCTTCTCGAGCATATCAGCAAAAATAGAAGTCATGCATCTTTGAAATGTTGTTGGGGCATTACATAACCCGAATGGCATCCTCCTATAAGCAAAAACACAGTATGGGCATGTAAAAGCCGTCTTCTCTTGATCCTCCGGTGCAAGCGCAATTTGGTTGTACCCGGAGTACCCATCCAGAAAACAATAGTAGTCATGCCCAGCCAATCTCTCTAACATCTGGTCAATGAATGGCAACGGAAAATGATCTTTTCTTGTGGCTATATTTAGTCTCCTGTAATCAATGTACACCCTCCAACCAGTGATTGTTTTAGTAGGAATCAACTTGTTCTTTTCATTGGTTACCACCATTGTACCTCCTTTCTTAGGCACCACATGAAGAGGACTTACCCATGAACTGTCTTATATAGGATAGATAAGTCATGCATCTAACAACTTCACGACTTACTTTCTCACGACCTCCTTCATAACGGGGTTCAGTCTCCTTTGGGGCTGCACAACCGGGTTGTGGTCTTTTTCCATAAGAATTTTGTGCATGCAAACTGTAGGACTTATACCCTTGAGGTCTTCAATTTTCCACCCAATAGCACCTTTAAACTTTTTCAGCACTCCAATCAACTTGTTCTCTTGGAAGCTTTTCAAACCAGAGCTAATGATAGCGGGTCATTTTTCTTCAATGTCGAGGAAAACATACTTGAGATTCTCAGGAAGTTGTTTCAACTCTGCATTTTTTGGCTTTTCTTCATCACTTTTCAACACTATAGGTCGCCTTAAGTCTTCCCAACGATGTGGTCGGGATCCTCTTTGAAAAGGTTGAGTCTCCAACATTTCTACCACTTCCATATCGCTACCATCAACTTCTTTATCTTCCTTAAAAATTGACATGCTCAACACTCTCTCGAGAGGCAATTGGGTCACACTCTCCAAATGTTCACTCTCTACCACTTGCTCTAGCACTTGTATGTTCCTACTTGTGCCAAAATCCTCTTTATGCTTCATGGTATTCCTAACATCAATGTTTAACTCCTCGTCATAAACCTTCAAGGTAAGGGTACCACCTTCCATATCTATCATGACTCTCCCGGTTTCCAAGAATGGTCGACCTAAAATTAAAGGGATTTCTTCATCTTCCGGCATTTCAAGGATCACAAAATCAACCGGAAACACAAACTTATCTACTTTCACAAGAACATCTTGGACTACTCCATAAGGCCGCTTAATCGAATGATCTGCAAATTGGAGAGTCATCCGCGTATCTTAAACTGCACCAATACCCAACTTTCTGTAAATGGACAAAGGCATGAGACTAATACTTTCCCCCAAATCGATTAAAGCTCTTTTGAATGACCTATCACAAATAGTGCATGGAATAGTAACAGCTCCGTTGTCTTTCTTCTTCACCGGGATCTTCAAACCCTGCAAAATAGCACTACAAGTTTCGGTTATAATAACAGGTTCGGACTCACTGGTCTGCTTCTTAGTGTTGCACCCCAAAATTTGCCCAACCTTTTCTTAACTTGGTTTATGTTTCATTTCATTTCTTTCTAGCATTTGCATTGCATAGCATTTTTCATTGAACAGGGGATCAAGTGATTGTGCATATCAAGAGGAGTCTACTCAGAGGGTTGAGCCTAAATAAGGGGTGTTACTCAAGTTTGAATGGTCATCAAGTCATCTAGAAGTGGACATTGGTCTTGTGAAAGGATTGATGGATGTATGTGGGTCAGCTCTTAACATGGAGGTCAGTTCAAGATCATCAGAGGATTGTGAATTCATGAGTATGTATAGAAGATGTTGAGAGAGCTCATTGAGTGCCTTGAGGGTCATTGTGGAGCTCATCCAAGTGTTTATGCTAAGTGTGAAAGGTTACAGTTGAAGGTGTTGCATCTAGGGTTTTCATCTGGTAAATCCTCAGTCAATTGTGAAGTTGAAGGAGATTAAAGCTCAATTCAAAGTCTCTATGGTCATGGGATGTTGTGTTAAGATATATGGGACATCATTTCAAGTTCAATTCATCAAGGATCAAGTGTGTGAGAAGTTACTAAATTAGGGTTCTCAGGGTAAAATCCCCTATTTAGTGCCTAACTTCAAGACCACCTATCTCAAGATACAAGTTTCATCTCAACTTTTGACCAACATGGAACTTTTAGAGCATGTTCTTAGCTTTCGTTTTAGTACTAGAAGTCCTTGATTGGATTTATAGAACTCAAGTTATGATCCAGACAAGTTATAGGTCATCAGATGAATGTGATTTTGGTCAACAAAAGTCAACCAACTTCCAAGCCATTTTTGACCTAGAAGGATGTTTCTCCTCAACTTTTGGTCAACATGAAAGTTGTAGATCTTGGTCTTAGCTTTCCAAAAATTACTATAAGTCTTTCATCTGATTTGTAGAGCTCAAGTTATGAGGTTTGCAAGTCAGGGGTATTTTGGGAAAGTGAGATTATAGGTCATAAAGTTATAGGTCCATTTCACCAACTTGCACACTTTAGATGAAGATCTTTATAACATCAAACTTGCTCCAAATGGTGTTATTTGTTTGACCAAACATTGATAAGTCATGGATTAGGCTTGGAATGAAGAATTGATGGTTGAATTTTCATGGAAGAAAGCTTAAAAGGGCAAAATTGGAATTAATTCATTTTTGATCATTTTGGTGCAAATAGGTACATATTTTGAGTGCAAATCACGTTTTAAACACATTGGCATTTTTAGAATTTGGGTTTGAGGTGTTTTGAAGAGCCATTTCCAAGTTTACTTCATCATGAAGTTACACAACAAACATCAACCATTGAGATCAATCAAGGCTTTAATCCTAGCCATTCATATTCCATGTGTTACCAGCAAGCATTTTGAAGCATTTTGGAGCCAATTTTGAAGGAATTCCTTGCACATGAGAAAGCTCAAAAATCAATTCCTTGGATTTTCAATTGGGCTGTTAGAGGCTGAGATTGGGCTTAATTCTTATCAAGATCCATCACATATAAGATTTTGATCATTCACAAATCATCAGAACTGAGAATTGGAGGCAAATTGATCAAGAACAGTTTTGAAAAAGTGGTGGAAACTCAAAATTCAAATTTGGAGAATTAGCAAGTTTCAAGCCAAATTGTGAATTGCAAGAGCTCTATTGAAGTTTATTGAACGATTCTGGACACTTTTCTGCAAGCTTAAGCTCCAATTGAAGGCTCAGTGGAAGTTCTCCACTAGGTAATTACATTTCAACCTTACACTCTGGATATGCATTGATTCACTGCCATTTTTACATATTTGAGACGTAGGAACAATGTAGATCATTAATATGTAAAACGAACTGGCATTTGTGATGATTGTTGGTGGATGCTCAAAAATGTTTGGATCTGTTATGGCTTGTTCTTGCGTGTTCTTGCTTGTTTGTTGCTTGATCTGTAACCTACATAACCTCTAGATGATGTTTAAACCAAATTGGAGGAGTTTTGATGAACTTGAGATTTTGGTGCACAATCTTGTTTGATTCGGTTTGCTCTTATGCTGCATGATTATTGAGTTTTGATGCCGGATTTGAGATCCTCATGATCTCTAGATGAATTTTGGTATAAAATTCGTCCAGAACGGTTGAGTTTTGATGTGTGTTGTTGTTGCTGCACTGTTTGTGGTTGAGGACCGGCCGGAGAAGACGATGAACAGTACTTCCGGCCGGTGACTGGCTTCCCTCCCATTTCCAGCGAAGAAGATGATGTTTAGGCCCATGGATCAGTTGTTTTTTTATCACACGGATGGAATTAAGACGTACCGTGTACGTCCTTGGCTTTTCTCCACCAAATCTAATTTGAATCTTCATTAATGTGGTGGCACGCTGTGAGCCACCTGATTTGCTTACCTTTTGATCAGGCGTGCTAGATTGAATTCTATGATGCACCATAGTTGACTATGCCACACTTAATTACCATGTTTTTGTTTTGTTTTGAGATTTTTCTGACGGGCCTTGTACGCGCTTGCTAGACGCACCCCCAGCTTGGGCCCAGTCTTATTTTGCACTTCATTTTGTTTCTATTTGCCACACATGTTTATTATTTTCTTTTATTTTCCTTTTTATTTTTATTTTATTTTCTGTTTACAATTTCAATCATATAAAATAGCTCCAATACTTCAAAAATTCACCAAAAATATTTTTTATAAACTTTGAGATGTCTAATTTTTTTTGGATATTTTTATTTTATTTTCCAGTTTTATTTTCAATTAAAAAAAAGAATTAAATATTGGAGTGGTTTTAAATGGTTTAAATTGTAACTTTGTTTACTCTTGCATTTATTTCTCTCATTCCTTTTTGATCCAATGATTGAAAATTGATCCTCATCTCAATGATGAGTTGATCAATTTTGGAGGACCATTTTGCCCCTGGTTGTTGACTTTTGGGTTGACTTTTGTGGATTTTCTTCTTGCCTTTGTTTCTCCCATTTCAAAGTGGTACATCTAAATGAATTGTTTCTTTTGATGGTGCTTTGAGGGGATATTTGTCTTGATCTTTTGGCCTCTGGTTGCCAACATGTTTAGCTTCTTTGTGTATTTTATTTGGTATTTTTTTAGCCCTTTTCCTATTTTTGAGGTGACTTGCAAGTTAGGTCATCTCATAGGACAACTCACACAAGTGCATGACTGTTGCACCCTAAAATTTGCCCAACATTTCTTCACCTAGCTTATGTTTCATTTCATTCACACTGGCATTATCATTTGCATTTTATTGACATGTATGCAGGAGATCAAGAGGTATGATTACTAATTAAGAGCCATACAAGACTTTGAAGCTAGCTAAGAAGGTTATTCAGATGTTTAAGGGTTGATATCCTTGTCAGAGAAGTTAAAAGATCCTCAGAGAGAGTGGTTGAAACCAAGAGTGTGTAGATCTCCTAACTTGAGAGTTATGGAAAGCCATCAGATGATTCTGAAGCCATGAAGTTAGAATTGATGTCTTGAGAGAGCTCATGAGAGGTATTGAGGATCACTTTGAAGCCTAGATAGGTCATTGTGTAAGATTAAGAAGACTCAGCCATGAGTGGTGCAATTAGGGTTTGACTGGGTCAACCCTAAGTCAACTGATGATTTGAAGAAGGTTGAGACTTAATTCAAGAGCCATGTGATCATGGGTTGATACATTGAGATGTTATGAGGATGATTCCAAGGTTAACTCATCATGATTGAAGAGTTTGAGAAGTTTCAAGCTAGGGTTTCTAAGGCTTGGCAGTGTAAAGTCCCCTAGTTTGACCTCTGACTTCAAGTCAATCTAACTCAAGATATGATTGTCATCTCTTCTTGACCCTAACATGATTGTTGTATAGCATGGTATTAGCTTTAATTTGAGTACTAGAAGTCCTTGATAGGATTTGTAGAGCTCAAGTTATGGCTTTGACAAGTTACAAGTCATCTGAGACATCTGAATTTGGAGCTTGAAAGTTACCCAACTTGCATGAAACTCTTTCCCAAGAAGGATGATTCCTATGAACTTTTGGTCAACATGAATGTTGTTCCTTATTCTCTTAGATTTCTAAAGAGTACTAGAAGTCCATGATTGGATGTGTAGAACTCAAGTTATGGCTTTGACAAGTCAAAGGTATTTTGAGTATTTGGACATTACAGGTCATTTAGAATCATAAGTCAATTACACCATCTTGCAAGCCTCAAATGAATTTTTTTTCAACATGAAAGTTGTTCAAAATGATGTTTTTAGCTTGTATAAACATCAAGTTTCCATTGACATGGATTGAATCAAGCATTGGTGGAAGAAAGTTCATATAAAAGCCATTTTAATGAATTAAGATGAGAAAATTCAAAACAATTGAGAATAACATGTTTTCAAGTCAAATTTGTGGTCAATTTGAATGGAGTTGATATTCTAAAGAGATTAGCATTGTCACTTTTGTGGTTTGAAGGCCATAACATTTCCATTTGGAAGGTTTCTTCACAAATAAGAAACACATCTCACACACTCCATATGTTGAAACCAAAGGAAGGAAACCACATCAAACATCCCACAAGGCTTAAGTGAATGATTGGGACTGAGTTTGGAGTATGAACAAGGCTTGAAGGTGGATATCAACTTTGGAAATTTGGAAGAAAGGTGAAAATCAAAAACTCATGAATGGGCCTGGTTTGGGCCTCTAATCCATTGAAACAGAATATAAATATGATTTAGAACAGTTTAGGAAGCTTCTAGTGCCAAAATTCATGGAGAAGCCATTGATGCAAGGTGAAGAAGAAAGCTTGAAATTGAAAATTCGTTTTGGAGAATCAGGAGGTTTCAACCAGAATTAAGCATCAAGAAGCATTCTCCATTAATCACTGAAGATTTCTGCAAGGTCTGGAAGAGAATTGAGACGTGAATCCACTGCAATCCAAGCTCAAAGACAGGTTTTAACTTCTTGAAATTTCTCTCTGATTATGCATTTTTAATGAAGTAGAAGCATGCGGTTAGGATCCTGATGATGAGTAGTTGGATTTAGGATGATCAATTGCAACTTTAGAGACGATTTAGGTTGAAGTTCATTTTAGGTTGAGATTGATATCTCAAGATTCAGGTGTTTTTAGAGAGAATAAGTGGCATGGTTGAATTGCTGATGAAATTTAGGGAAAGTTTCGTGTAGAACTCGGGGCGAATGGTTGAGCGTAGACGAAGTTAGGGTTGCGCAGGGGTGGCCGGAAAAGCCAATGGCGACGGTCCTGGTTCGCGCGCAGGTTGAGATTTGCAGAAGTTTAAAATGAGGAAGATGAAATCCTCACCATCCATTCATGTGGAAAGCTTGACTCAGTCCATTGATCCCAGCGCTCACGTTGAGCCACGCGTCCATCCCCTTAAACTCACCGTTTTGATTAATGAAGGAACTCAGCTTGTAAACTTCGCTGTGTGAACCAAGAGATTGTGGGTTCGAGACCTGGCATGTGCATTTTTTGGTTAATTTGAAGAATGAATTGAGCCTGAAGGTAATCATAGGCGTGTGGGCTTGGGTTTCAGTTGCTATCACCACCCCTCCATCCAAGCCCAACATGGATTTTCAATGCAATTTGGTTGCTGAATGCACCCCTCCTGACACTATCTCTCTTGACTGAATTGTTATTCAGATGGGCTTAGCACCCTCCTTGCTAATGACACCTCCCTTCTGGCCCAACCCAGGATATGAACTTGAAACATTTGCTATTTGATACGCTGGATTTGTTAATTTCCATTGATTTTCTTTTATTTTCATCATTTCATATAGTTTGTAAATAATTCATAAAAAATAGAAAAATAGGTCAATTAATTCCAGATTTTTTTCCCTGATTCATGATTGAATCTAGAATTTTATTGAATACAAATATTAGGAAAATCATGAATTTTAATTTTATGTGCATTTTTTGTATTTTAATTGATATTAAATCCATTATGGTTGATACCTTGGTTTGCTGATTTTTGTGTGAGCAATTGATGATGATTCTTGAGCTGATTTTTTGTGTGTGATTAGTTTAGATATGCATTCCCCTCTAGTAATTTTCTCACATTTTTGTGATGAAATTAGGTAGTGTTTTTAAGTTGAAACTTTAGGTGCTCTAGTTTTAGGGTTTAAGCTTAGTACCTTATAGTTTAGATTTTATTTCTAGAACTTTTTGGATGATTCAACCTCTGGATTTTGTATGGTAGAGTCATGATTGACTTAGGTTCCCATAGTTATTTTTGTAGGATTTTACAATTGGTTTTAGTATTTTAGTTAGGATTAACTTTAGTACTAAGTTTTAGGTGATCCTAACTTGCTAATTCAACTAGAATGATTTCTTTAGCCCCCTTAGATTAGGGTTTTGCCTCTCTTGCTCTTGGCTGATGTTGAAGACTTGTGTGGGCTACTTTGAAATGCATGATGGAGCTTGTACTTGAAGGTTGCTCTTCCTTTGGTGTAGTTTTGTGTAGGTGTTAGGATTAGGGTTTGTAAGTAGAGCTTCTAGATAGATTCTCTTTCTTTCATAAACATGGAAGGTGTTGATCACTTCCATTACTCCCTATGATGTAAGGTCCCCTTGTGAAGGCCTCATCCCTCCTTTGGTAGGATGTGTGGCTCTTCACAAGTTGGTAGAACCTTTGAGGGTTCCTTTCCCTGATGATGGAGTGCTTAGTGGTGACCTTTGGTCTCCACTTTGCTTTCCACTATCCAAACCTTGCTCTTGTTAGATGAATCTTTCTCCCTTGCTAGAGGATGGAATTCCTTGTTAGAAGACTGAAGATGCTAGAGGTTACACTTCCCAGTATTTGAAGACTGCCATTGGAGCTGAAGCTTGAGGATCAAGAAGAACAAGTTAATACTTGTGAAGAGGATTCAAATTGAAGGAAGAGCTGAAGCTTGAAAAAGATGAAAAACAAGTTGATACTTGTGTTTGATGCATTGAGAGCCTGAAGGAACAAGTTGATACTTGCTATTGGGATTGAAGCCTGAAGGTGGAGTCTACTTTGGAGCTGAAGCTGGAAGAAGGTGAAGAACAAGTTGATACTTGTGTGTGAGGTGTTGAAAGCTTGAAGAAGCAAGTTGATACTTGCTATTGAAGATGAAAGCTTTGGAGAACAGTTACAGACTGAAGACTGAACTGATGTCAGAGGAGCTTTGCTGTGAAGCTGTGAAGGCTGTGGATTTGTTGTCTTTCCCGTCTGTTTGCTTTCTGTGCAACTGTATTGGTGTGGCTTGTGTGATTTGCTTGATGCATTAGAATAAGTTCATATCTAGATTATTTTAAGCTAGGAGCATGATTGCACTAGAGGTTGAGTTGCTCCCTCTGCTTGTATTTTTACTGTATGGCTTTGCTTGCGGGTATTCGGTAGCCCAGCTCCCTTGCCTCTGTGGTTTGTGATTTTCTTGATGGCATTTTATTTTGTTTCAGTTCTTCTGTATGATTGCAGTTATTCATATCTGGCTTGAGGTCGAGACGAGCTTGTGGAGGCTGACGCCCCACACACATTTCCTTCCTCACTTGCATTGCATGCATTTTACAGTCGTTTACTGTTTACTCTTTAAGCTGATGCTTTATCTGTTTCTGTTTATCATTGACATGATCCCCTAGGAATCTCACTTCCTTTGATAAGGAAGTGATGATAGAACTTTAGGTTGAAACCTATGCATGATAAATTCTAGGAGTTCCCTGTTTCAAACTTCAACCATAGGATGAATCCTTGGCATGCCAACATTAGGACTTGATAGTCTCCCTGTAGTCGAACCCGTTCGTTCTCTCTTCTCATCTCAAAACAAATTAAAATACAGTAATAAAGGTTAACTGACGTCGTACGTTACGAGCCTTAAGCTATCTGAGAAAGGATTGTTGGAGAGTTTCTTTTCAACAGTCTGGATGTTTAGTAAGGCACCCTTTGGGTGACATGCGACGCATTCACTCTCAGGTCATAGTCTCTAGTGCCATATTGGTTGCAAACATCCATAAAAAACAGTTCTTCCGTAAAAGACAGAAAATAAACTTCAAACCTTTTTGCCCCGTGGGCCTGTAATTCAAAGGAATCTTTTCTGAAGAAAAGAGTGTCGTTAACTCCCAGTTCTACCGTAAATGGTAACGCCTAAGTCTCCAAGGGTCGAGCTGCGTATGCCAAACTGCTGGAATTGTTTGTTAACCCTACTCGATAAAACAGATAAATCTGAATTTCCGTAAGGCGTATTATCCTGAACTACGTAAGCTCTGATCTCTCATACCTGTTGAGAGTATGTAGGCACAATACTGATGTATTGGCGAGCCACCTTCCCCCACCACCCGTAGTTAGTCGAACTACGTTGACTCTGATTTCTCATTCTCTGATGGGAATACGTAGGCATAAAGTGCGACGCTTTTCCGAGTCATTTTCATTTCTTTTCAGACCAGCCTTGATAGGTAGATAGTTTAAACCAATCCGTCAGTTAATCACAACAAGCGTGGATCCCATCGAGTACGATGGACGTGAGGGGTGCTAATACCTTCCCCTTGCGTAACCGACTCCCGAACCCGGACAATGGTTGCGATGACCTTGTCTTATACCTTTTTCGTCAGGTTTTTCCGATCATTTCCTTCCCCGTTCTGAGGGATAAATAACGAAAGGTGGCGACTCTTCTGTTTTGCCGGCACCTTATTCTCGCGGTAGCGACAGCTGGCGACTCTGCTGGGGACTTGATAGTTTCCTAGGGATCAAACGTCCGTTATGCGAGTCAGTGTGGGGATCCAACGTCCCCTGCGAGAGTCAATCCTAGCGCTTGTATGATTACTTGTTGGGTTGTTTTTATTTATCGCATTTCATTTCCCGCACTTTATTTTCAGTATGATATGATTATCTGTGCTGTTGTGGGAGGGGCATTCTGATGAGTGAGAAGCCAGACCCAGGCTTGAGTGTACCTAGCATTAGTTGTGGAAATTAGTGGGTGCGTGCTTGCTTTGCAGGCACTAGTGTCTCATGAAATCCACGCTCAGACGAGGTTCTCCCGGTTGACTTCTTTTCCAGCCCTTTGGGCCTGAGGGGTTGTTGGTTTGGAGGATTGTCGACTCTGGGGACCGATCATTTGGGATTCATCTAAGTGATGCCGCTCCAGGATATGGTGATGCCACACCTTCTGGGTATCGTATCATCTCTCTTGAATGTCTGTGACGCTGATGATCGCATAGGATGCCGAACTTGTGTCAGTTTAGGTCCATACCTGTGAGCAGGGTCGGGTTTGTTGCAGGAAACCTTAACCTTCAGACTACCTGGTTTTCTTGATAGTGAATCAGTTTTGTTGGTATCAGAGGTTCTCATCATCAGATATGTGTTTGTTCTTGACAGAGCAGATTTATGGTCCTGTATCAGAGGTTCTTATCATCCGATATGTGTTTGTTCTTGACAGAGCAGATTTATGGTCCTATATCAGAGGTTCTTATCATTCGATATGTGTTTGTTCTTGACAGAGCAGATTTATGGTCCTGTATCAGAGGTTCTTATCATCAGAGATATGTTTGTTCTTGACAGAGCAGATTTATGGTCCTGTATCAGAGGTTCTCATCATCAGATATGTGTTTGTTCTTGACAGAGCAGATTTATGGTCCTGTATCAGAGGTTCTTATCATCCGATATGTGTTTGTTCTTGACAGAGCAGATTTATGGTCCTGTATCAGAGGTTCTTATCATCAGAGATGTGTTTGTTCTTGACAGAGAAGATTTATGGTCTGGTATCAGGGGTTCTCATCGTCTGAGATATGTTCATTCTTGACAGAGCAGATTGTGGCCCTTCTCCGCAATAGCACAGTCGTCTTGATCTCCTGCTGCATGATTGCATTTTGCATTGTTTTGCATACTCATTTGCATATCATTAACGTGTGTCTGTGTTGCAGGTACTGTTCCCCCGGTTCAGGTTTTCTTACCTTCTATTGTGCTATATGGGTTCTCTGTGGAAGACCGTGGCCTACAAGCTCCCCACTCCTGATGTTGTTCAGCTGTCTAGTTTGATTGCTTTGGAAGATGAGTCTGTGAGAGGTGAATTCAGAAAGTCTTATGGGAAACTGCTTAGCCTGGTTCGTAAACCTTCTGTGTTTGAGTTTAACGGGTTGTATGCCTTGTTGCAGTTCTATGACCCTCCTTTGAGATGCTATACTTTCTCAGACTTCATTCTCGCACCCACACTGGAGGAGTATGATGTGTTGTTAGGTGTGCCTATCAAGAGTCAGATGCCCTTTGTTCATATGGATGCTGAGCCTAATCTGGCTAGTCTAGCTCTTTCGCTTCATCTGGATGCCTTTGAGTTGGTCTTGTCTAGTTGGAACGGAGGTCCCGGTTTCTCGTTGCAGTTCTTAGTGGGAAAGGCCCAACAGTGTTCCAAAGACGGGTGTTGGATCGTGTTCAACGCCATCCTTGCTCTCTGCATATATGGCATCATTTTGTTCCCCAATATGCCCGACTTTGTAGACTTGGACGCCTTTCACATCTTTGCATCAGGGAATCCAGTCCCTACCTTGATTTGAGATGTCTACCATTCCGTCCATTACAAAAAAGAGAACAGAAGGGGTAAGAATGTCTCGTGTTGTATGCCCCTATTCTATAGATGGCTTGATAGTCACCTACCCCAGAAGGGTCCCTTCGCTTCATCTGCAGCCACAACTGAGTGGTCTGAACGTTTGATGAGTCTATCAGCGGAGGATGTTTCCTGGTTTGATAGAGATAGGTTGGGTACTGAGATTATCTTCAGCTGCAGCGGGTTCCCGAATGTGCCTTTGATAGGCAGGAAGGGATGTATCAACTACAATCCATCTCTACTTGTCCAACAGTTTGCTTATGATTTGAAAGCTCCGCCGAAGGATGAAGAGGTGCAGGAATCTCTGTACCTCACTGGTCTTCTAGAGGGGGACATGTTATCTAAGCTTCAGTGTAACAGCCCAAATTTCATTAAATAATTAATTGTAGTAATTAATTGATTTAGTGGGATTTTTATTAACGTTGGAATTAATTTTATTAATTGGTATGGATAGAAAATTAAGAAGGAATTGGAGAGGAAGGAAAATAAAGGAATATATAAGAGAGAAAGAAAAGAAAAGAAAGTTAGAAAACATTTGGAAAGAAAGAGGAAAGAAGAAGAAAGGAGAGAAAGAGAAGAGGAGAAGAGGAAAAGTGGAAATCATCAAGAACCAACATCAAAGCTCCGATTAATCGAGGTAAGGGTGAGAAATGTTTCTATTTGATCATTGCATGATGTTATGTATGTTGGGTTGGGGTTTTGGTAGAGTTTTCATCACTTTCCAATTAGGGCAAAAGTTGGAATAATCGGTAGATTGATGATTTAATCGGTTGAAACTTGGAAATAATGCCGTAGAATAGTCGGGTAACATGAGGGTATGTTGTTTGAGCTGATTTTGTTGTGTGAGAAGTTGGATGATGGTGGATTCTGGAGGAGGAACATAATAGGGTTTTGTTCTGCGCAGGTTCGCTGGCTCTCGCCAGGCGAGCGAAGGCGAAGCTTCGCCAGGCGAAGCCCAGCGAATGCTGGCGAGTAATTATGATTAAGTCCCAGTGGACTTCGCTGGCGGGTTCTCCAAGCGAAGTTGGATAGCGAAGGTTCGCCCAGCGAAGGTGCTGGCGAATGGAGGCGAATGAAGTCAGTAGCTACTGACTTGGGCTCGCTGGGAAGTCTCGCCAGGCGAAGCCTAGCGAGTGTTCGCTGAGAGAGTTCGCCAGGCGAAGGCCAGGCGAAGGTTCGCTGCGAGGGTTCGCCAGGCGAATGAAGGCGAATGAAGGCGAATGTGACAACATTTTTATTTTGTTGTGTTGTTCATGTGGAGATGGTTTGGTTGCTTCTCATAGGTTAATACCTCTATGATATGATATAGATATGATCTATTGTGATGATGTATGCTGTGGGTAGCCTACGGGCGTGAATCCTAGTTAATGTGCGATGCGTATTAATTGTGATAAATAGAAATACATGTGAGTACAATGATGAATGTATGTGTATTGTCTAATGAACTTGTGAATGCTTAATGAGTATACAATTATGTGATGAGTATGCATGAGAACATTGTGGATATGTGTGCATGACTTATAATTGTATAAATGGTATTGTGATGTGAGTACCTTGATTGTGTGATATATGTTGTATGTGCAATCATCGTGTAATTCTTGAAGTGATGAATTATGTAAATGCATGAGATTAAGATGTCGGTCTTAAGTGCATTTGTTGTGGTTGATTGTACATGCATCATTTAGTCAAGAGGCAATGTCTGTTAGTTTCGTGGAAACTATTGGCTTGTCCCAAACCTAGAAGTGTGGGTTTGAAGGCTTAGAGGACGGGCCTTTGTGGTTATCGGTCTAGAAGTGTGGACCCGGTTTAATGTAAAAACCGAAAAAAGATAACGGGTTATCGGTCTAGAAGTGTGGACCCGGTTTAATGTAAAAACCGAAAAAAGATAACGAGAGTCGGTACCGCATTGCATGAGTTGCATTAAGTTGTTGAGTCACATTGATATATGACATATGCATGAAGTGATGCTTATGTGTGAATGATGAGATCGTGGAAATTGTAAGTGTATACATAATATGGGAGTGCTTTGTGAATATCCATGTTTGTATATATATATGTGTGGTAAATATATATATGACTATGAGAATGAAGTGTGGTGAGAAATGTGAATATGTGCTATATGACTACCTATATATATATAATCTTATGCTTTGATTATTATGGTTATATTTCTCACCCTTCTGCTGTTTTATAATGCTCTATGAGGCATTGCAGATTAGGATGCTGGAGTCCTTTTGTGAAGATTAGTCTTCATTCTTTTGAGTCTGCTGCTCTGATATGTAACACCGGGTAGTTAGACTAGTATAGTCATTCTTTTGTGATACATTGCGATGTATCAGCTTATGTGGTTTTGTAAATCTAACTGAATATGATATATTAATTTGGATAGCTTATGTGTACATGGATTAATATTTTGAAAACGATCAAATGATTTTATCTTCCGCTTAAATTGGAAATGTTACATATTTTATGGAGCAAAAATGTTAAAGAGTTTTGTTGGTGAAATTGTGGCATTCTTCTTTTATACCTTACTATAAAACCTTTTCACTCTGATAATTTGTATGTGCTTAATTGTTTTATATGCATTTATTTGGGGTATAGAAGGGGGTGTTACAATAGTGGTATCAGAGCAGGTCGGTCCGTCCGGCCAAGTTGTTAGAGTGTTTTTCCTGTGTGTTATTGATATACGTGTGTTGCATTATCAATATTGGTTGTTCTTACGTGGTTCTGTGGTTGGAATTAGTAAGATGGTTGCAGGAAGGAACGACGAAGCGATTGCGGAGGCATTGACGAGATCGGCGGGGGCAATTGGGCAGAATCCTCCGGCCAATGTGAATGTGAGGAATCATGCTGATGATGGATTCCGTGCTTTGGTGAAATTCCAAAAGAATAACCCTCCGGTCTTCAAGGGAACGCATGAACCGGACAAGGCACAAATTTGGTTGAAAGCTGTGGAAAAGATTTTTCGAGTTATGAATTGCTCGGATGCACAGAAGGTGCAGTTTGGGACTCATATGCTCGAAGAAGAAGCTGAAGATTGGTGGGATAATACTCGCCAAAGATTTGAGGAAGATGATATTGTGATTACGTGGGATTTGTTTAGAGAAACCTTTCTGGAGAAGTATTTTCCAGAGGATGTGCGGGGGAAGAAAGAGATCGAATTTCTTGAGTTGAAGCAAGGTAATTCGATGGTTGCTGAGTATGCGGCGAAATTTGAGGAGTTGATCAAATTTTGTCCTCACTATAATACTGGTAATGCTGAGAGGTCTAAGTGCCTCAAGTTTGTGAACGGTTTGAGACCCGAGATTAGACAAGCTATTGAATAACAGGAAATTAGGCGGTTTTCTGAGTTGGTTAACAAGAGCAGAATTTATGACGAAGACAGTAGGGCTAGGTCCAGCCACTACAAGAGCCTAAGTGATAAGAAAGGAAAAGGTCAATTCAGAGGAAAACCTTACGTAACTCCTGCTGATAAGGGGAAACAAAAGGTTGGTTTTGGCAAGAAGCCAAGTGGGGGAGTTTCTACCCCGGTTAGGTGTTACACTTGTGGTGAAGCGGGGCATCGTGCTCCGGAGTGCAAAAGTGTTGAACCGAGGTGTTTTAAGTGTGGCAAGCCAGGCCACAAGGCTCTTGAGTGCAGAAGTGGTGCGGGTGTTACTTGCTATAACTGTGGTGAGCGAGGGCACATCAGTACCAAGTGCGATAAGCCGAAGAAGAATCAAGGGAGCGGGAAAGTGTTCGCTCTATCTGGATCTGAAACTGCTAGCGACGATCGATTGATCCGAGGTACGTGCTTCATTAATGGTACACCTTTGATCGCTATAATTGATACCGGAGCTACGCATTATTTTATTTCTTTGGATCGTGTTAGAAGGTTGAATCTTGAGTTGTCTGTGATTGGTGGCGGTATGGTTATTGATACTCCTGCTATGGGTTCAGTAACTACACCGTATGTTTGCTTGAATTGCCCGTTGAGTATTTTCGGTAGA
This sequence comes from Lathyrus sativus, assembly GCA_963859935.3. Taxonomy (NCBI): domain Eukaryota; kingdom Viridiplantae; phylum Streptophyta; class Magnoliopsida; order Fabales; family Fabaceae; genus Lathyrus; species Lathyrus sativus. The sequence goes on from OZ012735.1 coordinate 264,683,561, forward strand.
GATTTTGGGATTGATTTAGTGTGTCTTCATTTAGATCAACTGGATGTCATTCTTGGAATGAATTGGTTAAAATTCAATCGTGTGTATATTAACTGTTTTGACAAAACGGTTATTTTTCCCGATTCGGAAGTTGAAAGGGATTTGTTTATGACGAGGAAACAATTGAAGGAATCGGTGCAAGATGGGGCTACGGTATTCATGCTTATGGCAACTATGAGAATCGGTGGAAGTGAAGAGATTGATGTTGTGCCCATTGTTAGAGATTTTCCGGAAGTATTACCTGAAGAGATAAAGGATTTACCGCCGGAGCGAGAAGTGGAGTTTTCGATAGATTTGATTCCTGGAACTAGTCCGATATCGATGGCTCCTTATCGTATGTCGGCATCGGAATTAAAAGAGTTGAAGAGTCAACTTGAGGATTTGCTTGAAAAGAAGTTTATTCGTCCGAGCGTGTCGCCGTGGGGTGCACCGATGTTGTTGGTTAAGAAGAAAGAGGGTTCTATGAGGCTCTGTGTGGACTACAGACAGTTGAACAAGGTGATTATTAAGAATAAGTATCCACTTCCAAGGATTGATGATCTGATGGATCAGTTGGTTGGTGCAAGAGTGTTCAGCAAGATTGATTTGAGATCTGGGTATCATCAGATCCGTGTGAAAGCTGAGGACATTCAGAAGACGGCCTTTCAGACGAGGTATGGACACTATGAGTATTCCGTGATGCCATTTGGTGTGACTAATGCACCAGGTGTATTTATGGAGTACATGAATAGGATTTTCCATCCTTATTTAGATAAGTTTGTGGTGGTGTTTATCGACGACATCTTGGTTTATTCGAAGGGCGAAGGAGAGCATGCCGAGCATCTGAAGATTGTGTTATCTGTGCTGAGAGAGAAGCAGTTGTTCGCGAAGCTTTCTTAGTGTGAATTTTGGTTGAAGGAAGTTAGTTTCCTTGGTCATGTGATTTCTAGTAGTGGTGTTGCGGTCGATCCGTCGAAGGTTGAAGCGGTGTCGCAATGGGAGACTCCGAAGTCAGTTTTTGAGATCAGAAGTTTTCTTGGTCTAGCCGGTTATTATCGGAAGTTTATTGAAGGATTTGCTAAGTTATCGTTGCCGTTGACACAGTTGACTAGGAAAGGTCAAGCCTTTGTTTGGGACGCCAAGTGTGAAGCGAGTTTTCAAGAACTTAAGCGAAGGTTGACGACAGCTCCTGTTTTGATTCTGCCAAATCCAGGAGAACCATTCGTTGTGTATTGTGATGCTTCTTTGATGGGTTTAGGAGGTGTGTTGATGCAGAATAACCAAGTTGTAGCTTATGCTTCGAGGCAACTCAAAGTGCATGAGAAGAATTATCCGACGCATGACTTAGAGTTGGCCGCCGTTGTGTTCGTGTTGAAACTTTGGAGGCATTATTTATTTGGCGCAAGATTTGAAGTGTTTAGTGACCACAAGAGTTTGAGATATCTTTTTGATCAAAAGGAATTGAATGCGAGACAGAGAAGATGGCTTGAACTTTTGAAGGATTATGATTTTGGTTTGAATTACCATCCGGGTAAAGCGAATGTAGTAGCGGATGCATTGAGTCGGAAATCATTGCATATGTCGGTGTTGATGGTGAAAGAGTTGGAATTGATTGAGCAATTTTGAGATTTGAGTTTGGTATGTGAGAGAACTTCTTTTGGATTTAAGTTGGGTATGTTAAAGCTTACAAGTGGTATTTTGGATGAAATTCGAGAAGGACAGAAATCGGATTTGAGCTTAGTTGATCGGTTGACTTTAATCAACCAAGGCCAAGGTGGTGATTTTCGGATTGATGAGAATGGTATTATGAGATGTCGGGATCGAGTTTGTGTTCCAAATGTTGTTGAGCTGAAAAAGAGTATCCTTGAGGAAGGACATCGTAGCGGATTGAGTATTCATCCGGGTGCTACTAAGATGTATCAGGATTTGAGGAAAGTATTTTGGTGGCCTAGTATGAAGAAGGATATTGCGGAATTTGTGTATTCTTGTTTGACTTACCAGAAGTCGAAGGTTAAGCATCAGAAGCCATCAGGTTTGATGAAGCCGTTGTTTATTCCTGAGTGGAAATGGGATAGTATCTCCATGGATTTTGTATCGGGTTTGCCGAGGACGCCGAGTAATTTTGAGGCTATTTGGGTTATCTTGGATAGGTTGACTAATCTGCTCACTTTATTCCTATGCGTATGGATTACCCTTTGGAGAAGTTGGCTAAGTTGTATATTGAGAGGATTGTGTGTCTGCATGGTATTCCGTTAAGTATTGTTTCGGATAGAGACCCGCGGTTTACTTCGAGATTTTGGGAGAGCCTGCAAAGTGTTTTGGGTACTAAGTTGCGTTTGAGTTCAGCGTATCATCCTCAGACTGATGGTCAGACGGAGAGGACGATTCAGTCGCTTGAAGATCTTTTGAGAGCTTGTGTATTGGAAAAAGGAGGAGCTTGGGATAGCTACTTGCCTTTGATTGAGTTTACCTACAACAACAGTTTCCATTCGAGTATTGGTATGGCACCATTTGAGGCGTTGTATGGTAGGCGGTGTAGGACACCATTGTGTTGGTTCGATTCCGGAGAAAGTTCTGTTGTTGGACCCGAGTTAGTTCAACAAACGACTGATAAGATCAAGATGATTCAAGAAAAGATGAGAAGTACTCAGAGTCGTCAGAAGAGTTATTATGACAAGAGGAGGAAGGCACTTGAATTTCAAGAGGGAGATCATGTGTTTCTTCGAGTCACTCCGATGACAGGTGTTGGTAGGGCACTGAAGGCGCGCAAGTTGTCGCCGCGTTTCATTGGTCCTTATCAGATTTTGCAAAGGATAGGAGAAGTGGCCTATCATGTGGCTTTACCACCGTCGCTTTCTAATCTTCATGACGTATTCCATGTATCTCAGTTGAGGAAATACATTGCGGATCCGTCTCATGTAGTCCAAATAGATGATGTGCAGGTGAGAGATAACCTGACTGTTGAGACATCACCTATGCGGATCGAGGATCAGAAATTGAAGCAGCTTCGAGGTAAAGAGATTGCTTTAGTGAAGGTCGCTTGGGGAGGACCGGCTGGTGGAAATGTTACTTGGGAGCTTGAGAACCAGATGAAAGAGTTTTATCCAGAGCTGTTTGAGTCAGGTAACATTTTCGAGGACGAAAATTCCTAAAGTGGGGGAGATTTGTAACAGCCCAAATTTCATTAAATAATTAATTGTAGTAATTAATTGATTTAGTGGGATTTTTATTAACGTTGGAATTAATTTTATTAATTGGTATGGATAGAAAATTAAGAAGGAATTGGAGAGGAAGGAAAATAAAGGAATATATAAGAGAGAAAGAAAAGAAAAGAAAGTTAGAAAACATTTGGAAAGAAAGAGGGAAGAAGAAGAAAGGAGAGAAAGAGAAGAGGAGAAGAGGAAAAGTGGAAATCATCAAGAACCAACATCAAAGCTCCGATTAATCGAGGTAAGGGTGAGAAATGTTTCTATTTGATCATTGCATGATGTTATGTATGTTGGGTTGGGGTTTTGGTAGAGTTTTCATCACTTTCCAATTAGGGCAAAAGTTGGAATAATCGGTAGATTGATGATTTAATCGGTTGAAACTTGGAAATAATGCCGTAGAATAGTCGGGTAACATGAGGGTATGTTGTTTGAGCTGATTTTGTTGTGTGAGAAGTTGGATGATGGTGGATTGTGGAGGAGGAACAGAATAGGGTTCTGTTCTGCGCAGGTTCGCTGGCTCTCGCCAGGCGAGCAAAGGCGAAGCTTCGCCAGGCGAAGCCCAGCGAATGCTGGCGAGTAATTATGATTAAGTCCCAGTGGACTTCGCTGGCGGGTTCGCCAAGAGAAGTTGGATAGCGAAGGTTCGCCCAGCGAAGGTGCTGGCGAATGGAGGCGAATGAAGTCAGTAGCTACTGACTTGGGCTCGCTGCGAAGTCTCGCCAGGCGAAGCCTAGCGAGTGTTCGCTGAGAGAGTTCGCCAGGCGAAGGCCAGGCGAAGGTTCGCTGTGAGGGTTCGCCAGGCGAATGAAGGCGAATGTGATAGCATTTTTCTTTTGCTGTGTTGTTCATGTGGAGATGGTTTGGTTGCTTCTCATAGGTTAATACCTCTATGATATGATATAGATATGATCTATTGTGATGATGTGTGTTGTGGGTAGCCTACGGGCGTGAATCCTAGTTAATGTGCGATGCGTATTAATTGTGATAAATAAAAATACATGTGAGTACAATGATGGATGTATGTGTATTGTCTAATGAACTTGCGAATGCTTAATGAGTATACAATTATGTGATGAGTATGCATGAGAACATTGTGGATATGTGTGCATGACTTATAATTGTATAAATGGTATTGTGATGTGAATACCTTAATTGTGTGATATATGTTGTATGTGCAATCATCGTGTAATTCTTGAAGTGATGAATTATGTAAATGCATGAGATTAAGATGTCGGTCTTAAGTGCATTTGTTGTGGTTGATTGTACATGCATCATTTAGTCAAGAGGCAATGTCTGTTAGTTTCGTGGAAACTAGTGGCTTGTCCCAAACCTAGAAGTGTGGGTTTGAAGGCTTAGAGGACGGGCCTTTGTGGTTATCGGTCTAGAAGTGTGGACCCGGTTTAATGTAAAAACCGAAAAAAGATAACGGGTTATCGGTCTAGAAGTGTGGACCCGGTTTAATGTAAAAACCGAAAAAAGATAACGAGAGTCGGTACCGCATTGCATGAGTTGTATTGAGTTGTTGAGTCACATTGATATATGACATATGCATGAAGTGATGCTTATGTGTGAATGATGAGATCGTGGAAATTGTAAGTGTATACATAATATGGGAGTGCTTTGTGAATATCCATGTTTGTATATATATATATATGTGTGGTAAATATATATATGACTATGAGAATGAAGTGTGGTGAGAAATGTGAATATGTGCTATATGACTACCTATATATATATATATAATCTTAGGCTTTGATTATTATGGTTATATTTCTCACCCTTCTGCTGTTTTATAATGCTCTATGAGGCATTGCAGATTAGGATGCTGGAGTCCTTTTGTGAAGATTAGTCTTCATTCTTTTGAGTCTGCTGCTCTGATATGTAACACCGGGTAGTTAGACTAGTATAGTCATTCTTTTGTGATACATTGCGATGTATCAGCTTATGTGGTTTTGTAAATCTAACTGAATATGATATATTAATTTGGATAGCTTATGTGTACGTGGATTAATATATTGAAAACGATCAAATGATTTTATCTTCCGCTTAAATTGGAAATGTTACATATTTTATGGAGCAAAAATGTTAAAGAGTTTTGTTGGTGAAATTGTGGCATTCTTCTTTTATACCTTACTATAAAACCTTTTCACTCTGATAATTTGTATGTGCTTAATTGTTTTATATGCTATTTGGGGTATAGAAGGGGGTGTTACATTCAACACGCTTGGAATGGTATCAGTAGACGAGGGAAACCGCTGTTGGGAAAAAGTAACAGCCAAGCCTACGCTCCGTATGTGACCTGGATCAGAGCCAGAGCCGAGATCATAGGGATGCCGTTTCCTCCTGCCAAGCCAGAAAGCCCTCCAGTGATTAAAGAGCCTACCACCGTGCCTATTCATCAGCATAATCAGGTGTTAGCTAAGAGAGATGAGCTGAAGAAGGAAAATGAAGAACTGGAGAAAGAATTCTCACTCGTCCTGATCATCCAGAAATGAGGGATTTGTTAGAAGAGTTTCGCGCCCGTGGCCGTGCTTGACTGTATTTGTAATCCTTTTGTTTTGATCATTGTTGTATGTTGACCATCACCAGGCTTGTTTGTCGAGGCCATGCTATTGATTATGCTTGTACTCAGTGACGTTGTGTACCGCCTTGAGGGGCTTTCTTTATATATATGAGATGTTATTTCCATGACTGGACCCGGACTTCTTATTATCGGCACTGGCACTCAGGCACTAGGATCGGGGGAGAAATCTCCCTAACGCACAGACACACGTTTTCATTTTCATGAAGCATTTGCATGACGAGCATGTTGTCGTTTTTCTGACCCTTTGTGAATGCAGGTTGTTCCAGGATTGATCGAAGACCGATCCACCGCTATCCGACCAGAGCGAATCAAGCTAGAGTAATGGAACAAGTGCAGACTGACATCCAGGAACTCCGAGAGAGGATGGACCGCTTCATGGAGCTCATGCAAGTGGTTGCCAACGGCCAAGACCAGCTCAGAACATTGGTCCAGCCTCTGATCTCAAGGGTTGACAGCAACGGTATACTTCATGGTGGGAGTGTTCCAACCCCTCCACCTGTTGAAACTCCTCAGGGTGGCATCCCCGTGACCGGGGGGAATGGAAGTGGTAATGGCAATGTGATCACTAACGTCGGGCTCAATGGTAATACGACTGGCGTCGGCAATGGAAATTTTGAAGCTAATGGCAATGCTGGACTGGGCAACGGCAACACATGTGTTGGAAATATGTATGGGCCTCATCCATGGCTAGAAGATCGTCAAGAAGATTTGTTCTCAAAGAGGAGTGCTGAAGGAGAACTGACTGCTGAAGCACGTCTGAGGTTTAAGGCACTCGAGGACAAAATGAGGAATTTCGAGAACCTGAACACGATGGGTGTCGACATGTCTAAATTGGGATTTATTTCTGATTTCAAGGTGCCTCCTAAATTCAAGGTACCCGGCTTTGAGAAGTACAAGGGCACCACTTGCCCTCGTGTCCACCTAAGCTCATAATACCAGAAGATGTCCGCTCACTCTGAAGACAAGAAGTTGCTGATGCACTTCTTTCAGGATAGCTTGTTCGGGTCGTCCCTAGAATGGTACATGAGTTTGGAACCCACCAGTGTGCGTACATGGAAGGAACTTGCTGAGGCCTTCGTGCACCATTATCAGTATAACAGTGACTTGGCTCCGAACCGGGTTCAGCTGCAGAACTTGTCGCAGAGGAACAACGAAGGGTTCAAAGAATACGCCCAACGATGGCGTGAATTGGCAGCTAGGGTTCAGCCGCCGATGGTTGAACGAGAGCTTGTTGAGATGTTTGTAGCCACTCTCCCGGGGGTCTATTATGAGAAACTAGTCAGTGGTATGTCTGGAAGTTTCTCTAGTCTCATCATTACTGGCGAGCACGTTGAAAATGGAATCAAATTGGGGAAAATTCAAGGTGTGGATCTATCCTCAGCCGGAGGAGGAAAGAAACCCTACGATAACAAAAAGCGTGAAGGAGAGACGAGCGTCGTGTCTAATGCTCGAAGGAAAGGTAAGGGCCAGCGCCAGCAGGTGGCTAGCATAACCATCCCTGCTGTCCAACAACCCCAGCCACAGCAGCAGTAGCCAAATCAGCAAGGGTACAAAAAGTATCAGAGCAGGGCACCTCTATCAAGTCGTCACCTTGAGACACCGCCCATGTCTTATGCACAACTGTTACAAACTCTGCTTCAGTTACAGCTAGTCCAGAAGAGAACCCTGGCTCCCTTGACAGGGGCACCCCCGCCAGGTTATGATGTGAATGCAACATGTGACTTTCACTCAGGGGCACCAGGCCACACGATAGAAAACTGCAAAGCCTTCAAGCACAAGGTGCAAGATATGGTGGATGCTAAGATCATCAATTTCTCAGATAATGTGCTGAATGTCACGAAGAACCCTATGCTGAATCATAGGGGAGGTGGGGTAAATGCCATTATTGAAGAAGAGGACTTAGATTTGTTGACTGATGTCAAGGATCTGAAGACACCGCTTAGCTTTGTTAAAGCCAAGCTGATGAAGAAAGGCTTCTTTCCGGACTGTGGAGAATTGTGTATGGGTTGTGCGACTCGTCCTGATGGATGTGAACAGTTGTTAGTGGGGATTCAGAGTCTGATGACCGAAGGAATCTTGCAGTTTAACCGAAGGGCCGAATGTGGATCTAGAGAGGTAATGCTGAAGCAGGATGATGAGGTTGCCACCATCACCATCCCTCGCCAGACGATAACTATTTCTGCACTCAGGCCACCCACGATTACCCTCACAAAGGCTGGGCCGATGCCTTTTGAAAGCACCAATGTTGTCCCATGGCATTATGGGGCATACGTCTACTGTAACAGACAGAAGTTGGAGTTGGAACCATCTGGGCAGTCTGTGGATAACCTAGTGGGAACTGGCGGAATCACACGTAGCGGAAGGGTATTTGCTCCACCTGAGATTGTAGTGGACAAAGCAGATAAAGTTGAGAAAACGGATAAGGGAAAGAGTAAAGTCGTTGATGAAACCCCTCGTGGGGTAGAGAAGGACCTACATGTAAAGGACACTGAAGAGTTCATGAGGTTGACGAGTTAGGGTTCACTGACCTAGAGCTGACGCCGAAGGGAAGAAACCACAACAGCGCCCTGCACATCTCGATAGAGTGTAGGGGAACGATCATGTCCTATGTGTTGGTAGACACTGGGTCGTCGCTCAATATTCTTCCGAAGAAAGCATTGATGAAGTTAGATACTCGAGGATTGATCTGCACACCCAGTGATTTGGTTGTGAAAGCTTTCGATGGAACCAAGTGTCATGTCTTTGGAGAGGTAACTCTGCCAATCCAAGTTGGGCCAGAAACTTTCGACGCAGTCTTCTACATCATGGACATCATGCCTGCCTACAGCTGTCTCTTAGGCCGCCCATGGATCCATTCCGCTGGTGCCGTGACCTCCACGTTGCACTAGAAACTCAAGTATGTTGTCGAAGGCAGCATCGTAACTGTTTGTGGCGAGGAAGATATAATGGTGAGCCATTTGTCGTCCTTCAAATATGTTGAGATGAATGGAGAAATCCACGAAACCCTATGTCAGGCGTTCAAAGCTGTTAAGGTCAAGGAAGTATCTCCAGTAATGACTGAGAAACCAGAGATGACTCTCTCTTCCTTCAAGGAAGCCTGGGCCGTTGTTCAGGCCGGATCTACCCCAGGCTGGGGGCAAATTCTGGAAATACCCAACAAACGGGACAAGTTTGGGTTGGGATACTTGTCGCTACTGCGAAAATCGGCGCCGACTGAACAGAAGAGTCGCCACCGTGCGTTATTTATCCCAACGGAGGGAAAGGAAACGCTCGAAGTAAACCTACCGCAAAGCAGGAAAGGAATGGTCATCGCAACCAAATCCTAGATTCGGGAGTCGGTTACGCGAGGGGAAGGTATTAGCACCCCTCACGTCCTTCGTACTCGACGGGATCCACGCTTGCTTGGTTTGTCTAAAGGATGCAAAACAATCTATCTACGGCTGCTAAATCTAAACAGAAAGGAACTGACTCGATAGAGCATCGCACTCTATGCCTACGTATTCTCAAGAGAGAAAGTCAGAGTCATCGTAGTTCGGGAAACTACAGGGAATTGGCTCGCCAAGACTTCGCGTCTTGTGCCTACGTACTTCCACACATCATGGAAGATCAGAGCTTACGTAGTTCAGGCTAACTACGGCTAGACAGGGTGTTCTCGATCACACAGGAGTGAGAGATTAAGTTGGTTTTAAAGGTACGGGATGCTACGGGAACTAGAACTACGGTCTGGTCTCGATCGCACAGCAGCGAGAGAAAGGGAAACATCAGTCGTTAGCGGGAAAGTCTCGATCGCACAGCAGTGAGAGAACATAAAGATTAGTTGTTAGTGTGCTCGCTAGGATATCGCATCCTATGCCTACATATTCTCATTAGATATGAGAAATCAGAGCAGCTGTAGTTGAGCCTACAGCTAAAACCGGGAAAAAGGGAAAAGGGAGCTCGCTAGGATACGGTATCCTATGCCTACGTACTCTCGTCCGACACGAGAGATCAGAGCTAACGTAGTTCGACGGGAAAACGAGTCTCGATTGCACGGGGGCAAGAGAAAGGGTCTCGATCGCCTGAATGCGAGAGAAAAGGGGTTTCAATCGCACTGAGCGATAACAAAGAGGAAGCAGGCCTACGCCTAAACGGGAAGGAACTCGGGACACACACGCAAGAACCTAAGAAGAAACTCCTCAGCGGCCATTTCCTTTGTATCTGACGATGCAGCCCACAACACTCGCCTGTTGCCTGAAGACTTGAATAAGACGATGATGATGTTGAACGAAGCAGCTTCTGGGCTCCTGACGTGTGCGCAAGCTCCATTCCAATCTTCTCCTCTCTGGATCCTTGATGATGACGCTCGAATCAAGAACAATGTAACGCTTAGACCGTCATGGTTCGATTTATACGAGAAATCGAACTCTCAGAGGTAGCATATTAATGTCCGTGTCAAAGACAAGATAGAGAAGTGATATCGAAAATCATTCTCCAATTGAATCCTGTCACACGGCCAGCCAGAAATAAAATCGAAGATAAAATCAGATAGAAACGAAAATATGAGAGACAAAAGGGGATAAATCCATTAACAAATGGAAATAAACTTCTACTCCTAAAGTACGGCAATTAAAGCCCAATAGAAAATATTCGAAAGAAATTAATAGGAAATTGCACAATGGAAAATAGCATAGAAAAATACTATAATATTCTATAGAGAAAAATAGGACAAACTATATTAACTCTATATTATCCTAAAAGAAAATAGAATTAAAATCCATAATATCGCATTTAATATTTCTAAAAAACTAAATAAAATATAAAGGAAATAAAATGCAGGGGGGTTTGCTAGTTATTACAGGGGTGCAGCAGCAAAAAGGTACTGGGCCCAGCCCATCCAAAGAAACCAAACACGGGGAGGGGTGCAAGCCAAAACGGAGGTGGGTATTAGAAAGAAAACAAGGAATTTGGGCCTAGTCCAATCAGTAACACAACAAAAACGGAGGGTGCAAAAAAAAACAAGGTGCCTGCAACGACAATGGGCTTGGAGCCCAATCCACCACACCGCCACGTATCCCTCTTTCTCATTCTGAAAGGGTCAAAACCCTAAGTCTTTTCCCTCAGACACTGTTCATCCTCTTCACATGCTCCGCTCCTTTCTCACTCTCGGACTCTCTCAAACTATCTCAACCTCACAAATCTTTCGCCAATCTCTCAGACCAACAAACTTCAATACACGAACAACACAATAAGAACGAGATCCATCCGTCCTTGAAGATTTGATGCTGATTTGGGACGAACAGATCAAGATTCGGAAGAAAAAACGAACGAACCGATGAAGTCATCTTGATGTTGAACTGTAAGATGATGAACGTGGATGATATGACGAAGGCCTGGAGAAACTATGAAGATGCTGATGAACAGATACCTTTTGGAGATTTTCGGGGATTTGATGAAGGAAGGATCTTGAAGATTTGGGATGTTCGTCCTGGAGATTTGAACAAGTTTCCTTGCAGTTTTCGGTGAGATTCGTTTGAAGATTTTTTGGACGAAGAACATGATGTAGATCTTGAAGATTCTGGAAGCGGATGAAGATTGGATGATGCTGAACGATGAAGTTCTTTGAAGGTCGTTGGATTTCTGAAGAGCTGTTTGGAGAACGATGAATGTTCTTGAGGTGAAAACTGAGAACGTATTCATGAGCGTTCTGGAAATTGGATGAAGGCACTGATGAATTGCTGACGATCTTGACGGAAACGGATGAAGCTCGTTGAAGATTGCCATCATTTTCTGGAAAAAAAACCTTGAAAGATTGGCGAAGGTGATGAAGGTTCTTGAAAAATCTGGAAAAGTATGAGTATCTGGTGGTGAAGGTGATGAACTCGAACGATGTTGATGAACATACTTGATGAAGTTTTGGCAAAGTCTTTGAAGATTTGATCTGGAAACTGTTTGAAGATCCATGAAGGTTGATGATCGTTGATGGTTGGATGTTCTTGATGAACAGATGATGAAGGTGATGAAGATGGACTTGTTGAATCTGGAGATTTTGGTGAAGCAGGTTGATGAGTACTGATGGAGAAGATGAAGATTGATGGTGGTTTCTGGGAATAGCATGAAGATTCCGGCGACTAGTTTGGTTTTCCGGTGGTGGTTGCGGCGGTCGGAGATGGTTAGAAGGTGATCGCCGGTGACTGTTAGGGTGGACGCCGGCAATTGCATGCCGGCCGGCGAGGATTTCCGGTGAGGAGATAGGTGGCACAGAGGGTGAGGGAGGTGCTAACACGTGGTGCATGCGGGACTTGCATGAAAGCCAAGTGGCGGAGGGAGAGAGAGTGGAACGGTGAGGTGGTCAAAACCTAAGTGGAAAAATGAGGTGTCCCATGCAGAAATGAGGTGGCGGCCATGCAGGTGGGTGGAAAAGTGAGGTGGCTAGCCCTGAATTACACATGTGGCAATGCATATATACTGACACTTGGCGACTGGACCTTTTTGAATGGGCTTTTGAGAATTTGTGGATAATAGGCCCAATGATTAATACTGATGGACAATTAACTGGGATTAAACGTGAATTAATGAACTAATGAAATGCTTAATATAACAAAACGTAATTAATGCAATGAAAATGAGATGTTTAAACCGAAACTAATCAATATGAAAAATGGTTAATAGAAATGGGAAATGATTAAAATGATTAAACGAAAATAAAGCTAATGAAAGATTAAAATGAAGATTAATGGACTAATGACAGTTAATGAACTACTAAAACAAATTAATAAACTATATTAAAGGAAATCTATTAAAATCTATTAAAAAAACTATTTATTAAAATCCTATTAAAATCTATATTAAGAAAATCTATTAAATTCTATAAAAAGAACTATTTTCTACTATCTCTATTATATTCTATGAAATCTAATTAAATCTATAATACACTAAAATCTAATAAACCTATTAAATTGCTAGAAAAAGAATATAATATTCTAAAGACCTATTTAAAAATTTATTTAAAGATATAAAAATGCCATTTAAATCTAATAAAACCTAAAAAGCAATTAAATCCAATTAAGAGGGAACACGAGACCAAAGCGGAACCAGCGGCAAAACCCGGACACCGAAGCGTCCTCAAAAACCCCGCGAACTGAAAATACCCAGGAAGCGCACGACTTCAAAAATAACCTCCGATTATTCGAACCGGTCTGAAATGCCCGAAATGTGAAAAGGGCTGTAATCCCGATAAAATCACCATGATTGGAGAAAATGCACTGTATGCGGTATGCGAATGCGAATGCGAAAATGCGTCGAAACATCAACCAGGTATGGGAACCGGTTGGTCAAATTTTGGGGTGCAACAGCTGCCCCTATTCAAGCGGCTTGGACCCGAATGGGTGAAGAGCGAACAACCTTCAGACAATCGAGGTACGAGACGGTTGAATACCAAGAAACCCATAAATTTGCCAACCGCAGAAATAAACTGCACCACTGCTTAGGGAACGACATTCGTCGAGTGAACATGATTGTTACGGTAACAACCGATCATTCGTCAGAGAATAACTCTGATTTTAACTCCCACCAACCATGTAACACCACAGGTACTGAACTATCTTTGCAAAAACACCTCTGTCCACAACTGGACTAACCTTGTCAACAGAAGAAGAGAAACAAATTTATCAACACGAGTAAAGATCCCATCATCACAGGAAAAACCTTATCCACATTGGTCCTCAAATTTTGTCAACACAAAAAGACATAAATTCATCATCACGAAGAAACCCTATCATCATAGGAATAAAACTTGTCCTCATCAGGACTCCATATTCCATCAACACGGAGAAATAAGTCGTCAACACGAAGAAATCCTATCAACATAGGCATAAATTATCCTCATCAGGACGCACATTCCGTCAACATGGAGGAAGCCATTCGTCAACACAAAGAAATCCTATCAACATAGGCATAAATTGTCCTCATCAGGACGCACATTCCGTCAACACGGAGGAAGCCATTCGTCAACACGAAGAAATCCTATCAAAATAGGCATAAATTGTCCTCATCAGGATGCACATTCCGTCAACACGGAGGAAGCCATTCGTCAACACGAAGAAATCCTATCAACATAGGCATAAATTGTCCTCATCAGGACGCACATTCCGTCAACACGGAGGAAGCAATTCGTCAACACGAAGAAAGATTATGTCGTCACAGGAGTAACCTTATCCACCTCTGGACCCAAATTCTGTCGAATCACCAATAAATGAAAATTTGTCCACGTCAGGATTCACCTTTCGTCAACCCGAAGGAAGACATCTGCTGGGGATAGTAACACGAGGAAATCACGGCGACCTCCTTGGGGAAAATGCTTTTGTCAAATATCGGAACACAACTCACATATTATGTTTATCAAGGGAGAATCATCTATCTGGATACCGGAAAGTTCATCCACCTGTTTCATACGGGAAAATACATCTATACCCGCCTGCTTCATACGGGAAAATTCTTTATATCCGCCTGCTTCATACGAAAGAACTTATCTACAATATTTGAATTTAAAGATCACCCGCCTGTTACTTACGGGAACACCAACTATCACTGTTCTCCTATTTCATACGGAAAGACCATTTATCATCCGCCTGTTTCATACGGAAATTCTATTTATCATCCGCCTGTTTCATACGGAAATTCCATCTATAACCCGCCTGCTTCATACGGGAACAACATTTATTAACATCCGCCTGATTCATACGGAACAACAGATCTGCCTGATTCTTACAGAGAAACTCTTTTCTACACATCCGCCTGCTACTTACGGAATAGTTCTCTTTACATCCGCCTGCTACATACGGGAGAACACATCTGCCTGATTCTTACAGAAACACAACTTCGCATCCGCCTGATACTTACGGAGAGTTCTACTATCAATATCCGCCTGATTCATACGGAAATATACCATCTGCCTGATTCCTACAGAAACTCTGTTTACATCTGCCTGATTCCTACAGATCTTTCGAAGTTCTTCCTCCTGCTTCATACGGTACAACTTCTTTTATCATTATCCACCGGTTTCCTACGGACTACCTGCCTGATTCTTACAGGAAAACACTTTGTATACAACTTCCTTGCCTGTTCGCAATAATAGCTAACTCTACTGGGGTATTCTGAAAAATAAACACCGAACACTCATCTCATCGACAAACGAACACTCCTGAAATTTTGATTTTACGAAACCCTGAAACGCTGCCGCAGCAACAAACTTGAAAATATTCCGCTGATCGGATCATCTCCGTTAGTAACTTTGTGGGGAAAATAAACTAACTCGTATCATCACCTGTCTCACAGCGAGACTCCCAATACCTGAAAATATATCTGCTAGAACTCCATATTCTTGTTGAACTAAACTCCCCACTCCTGTTGAGAAATACACCTGAAAGCGAAAGGTTAACCAACCTAATTTATGTTTCAAAATGCGCATGTTTGACAATGGCGTAATGCTCCATATAGTATGGAAATGCTACACATTTTTGGTATATGCAAATATGACACTATATGCAAATGCACATGCAGGTTCAGACTGCTGGGAAAAGCCCTGATAAACTTGCTTCATCAACAATGGCTGCTGAGGAAAAATACCACCCTGCTAGGGAAATGAACAGGTATCTCGAGGTATGCTGGGACATACAACCAACTCTTCCGGGGAGAGCTTTAAACCTTCAATTTCCATGGGGAGGAAAGAAGAACACCTGCTGGGGAGAGAAAACTCCACTGGGGAATACTAACCGACTCCGCTGGAAACAGGGAGTGACTCCGCTGGGGAGAATAAACAAACTTACTGGGGATAGGGCATCCTTGCTGGGGATAATAATTGTCTGGGTACAGTTTACAACTCTGGAATTATCAATCCGCTGAAAACTAAACGACTCCGCTGAGGATAAGGAATCCTTTTGGAGAAACACCACTGTCTGAGTACATCTTATAAACTTTAAAATTATGAAACTCTGCTAAGGGTAAACGACCCTGCTGGGGAAAGTAAACCATCTGGCCAGAGTTTACAAACTCGGGACTATCACTACACTTCTATGGTGAACAATCCTCTTGAACCAACTCTGACTTGGTTAAACACCTTGAGAATCCCCTCGGCTGGGGATTGCACATACACATATTTAGATCTCTCGGGGGAGTATGCGCTCTGCGGGGAGCATTAATCTTGACCTGCTGGAGATATCTTATGAACTGCTTTCATGAGGATACTCTTATGGGGGATAAGCCGCGACTAGCTGGGGAAAGTGATCCTTCTTTAGTAAGGAACAGTGTCATCTCAGCTTCGGGGACTGAAGTGCGACCTGCGTGGGGATTCGCATCACATAATGATCAAGTCTTTTCGTCAAGAGCCTCTGGTTAGGACTACAATTTTCTATCCACCTTCTCGGAAATTTTCCCCAAAAATACCAACATGCCCCAGTCTGAACACTTCGTCTTGAAAGGAAAAGCTAGCCATGGTGCTACCTCACAATACCTTGCCCCTGAATCGGCACCAACCTTCTGATAAGGAATCTTCGATCTTTGTACCCTGACGGTTAGATCTGAACTGTTTCTGCACGTTAAACCCAAAAGGATGTCCCAACAAGATCTTTTGTTCTTAAGGTGATCTGCCCCGGTCTTGCAATAATCTTTTGCCCCTGATCGACTGACTCGTGGAGCAGTGCCCCTAGCCGCGAGAGATTTGCCAAGTCTCGACCTAATTGCCCCAGATTAACTGATTCTCGGATGGATAACTTTACTGGGGGATAACCGAGCGTGCCAAGTATGATTGGACTTCTGCCAGGGATTGCTTACCCGTGCCAATGAAAATTGGGCTTTTGCTGGGGAAACAGACGGAGTCTTCCTGCGTACCGTTAAGGGTCGGATTTTGAAATGATGCGCCAACACGGATTGGGCCTCACAGTGATTGCCAATATGGATTGGGCTTCAGGAATAGCGCGCCAATATGGATTGGGCTTCCCGAAAATTTCCAATAAGGATTGGGCTTTATATGGGTCATATACGCCTGACGCTGGACAATATCCTGTCTGAATTCACGGTTTCTAGTTGAAGGGTCACAATTTCCCGACATTCGTCTCAAACTTGAAAATTGGATGAATCTGCTCGAGTAGCTCTGAGTAACTCTGATAGCACGGAGAAGAACAATTCTTTCGCCTCTATTATGCCCTGGCCTGTGGGAACTTCTGTGGGATAGTCTTTAAAAGTAAATCTGAAAATCTGTACCCTGATGGTTTGATATGAACTGCCCCGACATTCTGAACTTCAGCGAGATACTTCAAATCAAATGCCTCTCGAATAAAGAATAACTTCTGCGCTCTTAGGATGGCATGCCCCTGTCTGCAATGACTTTGCCCTAATCTGACTCTTGGAAAAAACCCACTCTGAACCGAAAGCAACTTGCTACAATACGACCCTGCGATGGCTTGCCCCGGTGTTTGTACAACAAAAGGATTCAACCTCAATTAAACAACTATCAACATAGTTGGTTTCACTATCTCTGAAGTGACTTGCCCCTGAACGAGCGTTGAGCGACTTAACCTGACCTGATCTCACACTGGAAGGATCTATCCTCAAATCACATCATTCTGGATAATTGCCCCTTATTGGCTCTCGAGAAGATTCGCTTCTGATCAACTGCTTCTCAAATAAACTGCCCTGTAATCAACCGATGCTTCGAGACTGGTCCTCAGACCAACTGATTCTGAACTCACTGAAAGTCAATGCCCCAGATTCGCGGGATTTCACAACATACACCATTCTGGTCCAGACTGCTGAATTATTCAGTCCTGTTCGATTATTCCCTGTTGGAATTTCTTTCCTGCCAACTACCGACCTGCAAATAAAATTGTTCGTTCCCGAATGATAATTTTAATGCAGTGTTCATGCAGATTTTGAAAAAATTGTGCTGTCACTCATTTACGTGTCATGATTGTGAGTGACGAATGAACCAAAGTTCAACCGTAGTGCTTATGAGATCAGTGAAAAATATAACAAGGATATGACTAGCAAATCAAGAGGGAGTCAGGTTACTCAACCTTATCGTAATGCGCTTTCAGAATGCACCCTGCCTCAATTAGGTCTTTTAAGGGTTGTATCGTGGTCGGGTTCACGGTTCGTGAAACAAAGGATACTTGGCTCAAATTATGATTTGTACCCACCCCTTTTACGTGATGATCTCCGATCCTAAATTTCAGTTAACTTGGCTCGAGCGCTCGCCTCTTCGAGAGGTATGTTGAATGGTAAGAACCATAGTTAAGGAACTCACAAGGTTTTTCTTTTTTAGAGTGACAGTTACTCCGTTTCCGGTTTCGGTGTCTGTACCCACACGACTTTGTCCTTGTTCGAGGATTTTTCTTTTTTATATCCTTTCTTTTTCATTCTTTTGATTCCCTAACTTTTTCCTGGACTGACTCCTTTTGAGTTCTTTTCGATTTTTCTCTTGAAGTTCAGCGGGATGCCCTAATTTTTGCCTAAGTATTAGCTTTCCAGCTTTTTCTTTTTCTTTTTACTTAGCGGGCTCTCTTATTCTTTCTTTTTTCTTTTGGAACAAAGTCGTGTGACACTGGTTGTCTTGATTGCTCTGAAAGGATTGCAATTGTCTCACTCCTGACTGGTGAGATTTAACCATTGTGGTTAATGAGGCACGACCTCTTGAGAGGTATAAACTGATTGGTCCTCGAAAGGCAACACTCCTCTGTAAGACTTGAATGCTCGATCAAGCTAACTGACACCTACCCTGCCTCGGGTTAAGAGGTGAGGGTTTAAAAGTCAGAAAAAACTTCTACTTCCTGGCTCGAAGTGGTTAACAAGGGACTAACTCCTTATATCTCCAGTGTTTGGGGATTTGAAACAATGCCTTGTACGTCATCGACAAGGTTTTATCTGAAAGCATACGATCATCGATTATGAGTATTCAGTTTCGTCATCCTCCCTCAAATCGTTGCTAATCATAGTGATAAAGTGGAGTAAATAAAATGCAAGTGTCAATGCAATGCAATAAATGAGCGACAACGACATGATTAATTCAGAAAAATGCATAGTCACTTTATCAATATTACCCTTCGAAAACAATCAATATTTAACAGCAAGTAGTAACTAACAGAAAAGAAACTACAAATGCAAATAATAAAAAGCATGAGGACTGCCAATGCTGAGGGCGCCTGCCTGTCTGGACCACTGGCTTCTTGAAAAGGACCCTCTGAATCTACGAGCTTAGACAGCTGAGAAGTTGGTATGAACAAACAAAACTCCTTCTGGAAAGGAAATGCAATCTTGGTCGATCAACTGTTGTACTTTCGCCTGAGAAGCTTTACAATCTTCAGTTGAATGCCCCGGGGATCGGCCATGGTAACCACACTGAGCGTGGGGATTGTACCCAGGAGGGTAAGGCTCTGGAACAGGCTTAAAAGCTTTAGGTTCCACCAAAGAAATCTGGATCAAAGATGGCAGAATTTGGCTATACGGCATAGGCACTGGGTGGGAAGGAGCATTCCTTCGTTCCAAGTTGTTACGAGGCCTGTTCTGATTCTGACGCTGATTCTGATAACCTCGGCCACGAGCTCGATGATTTGCAAGAGAAGCGACATAAGGTTCTGGATAGGGTGCGCTAGGCACAGTGGTCTGTCCAGCATAACAAGACACAGGAGATGAAGAAACGACAGATTTCACTGATTCACCTCGAGGATACTCAACATCTGGCATGATGGCATTGATCACAACTCCTTCTTCAGTTTGGTAGATACCAAGAGACTCAGTTTCACTAGCCTGACTGCTTGAAACATTCTGAATTCTTCCAATTTTTACGCTACGCTCAATGCGTTCTCCTGCCCTTACCAATTCAGAGAAATTTGGTGCATTTCCAAGCATTCTTTTGAAGTACAGACCCTGTAGGGAGTCTACAAACATTCCCGTTAACTCTCGGTCTAGGAGCGGCGGCTTCACTCTGGCATCAAATTCTCTCCATCTCTGAACATACTTCCTGAAAGGTTCATTGTTCCTTTGAGACAATTCTGGCAATTGCATGCGACTAGGAGCCATGTCTAGATTTTAATCATACTGCTTCAGGAAAGCTCTGGCTAAATCCACCCATAATCGAATCTGATTACTCTCTAACTGCATATACCAACTCAGAGATGCCCCAGCCAGACTATCCTGGAAGCAGTGAATCATCATCTTGTCGTCTTGTGCAAACGAAGTCATTCTCCAGCAGAACGTCACTAAATTTTGCTTCGGACAGCAATCCTCTCTGTACTTCTCAAACCTCGGCGCTCTGAACTCCGGAGGTAACACTAGGCCAGGAACCAAACACATGTCTGCGGCATTCAGGTTAACAGCATCTTTGACTTTCAAGGCTTTAACTGGTCCTTCCGCCGCTCGGAATCTTCTAGCATACTCAAGAGCTCTCGGGTCTTCGGTTCTTGCTACTGGGATTTCTCTTCGGATACTCGGCACAGAGAAAATAACACCTTGACTGTTGATAGGAGGAGGTCGTTCATTGCGGACAACAAACTGCTAACGTCAATCTCGGTCCAAAACAGGAGGTTGCACAAAATGGTCTGCGGTAGGGTTGTTCACTTGCGGAAAGTTTTCCTCGGAAGTAGAACCATACAGAGGGTTGGACGTCACAGTGAACCCTGACAAGGTATCAACAAACCGGAAGTTGCTCTCTGACGTAGCTACCAACAACCTTCAACTGACTTCACTACTCAATTCTGCCCCCAATCTATTTCAACCCCCTGGTCGTCTTCTACCAATCAACACTTGCTCAGACCAATCACCGGAGAATCACCTTCAGAATCAAAACAACGGCTGGATAAGAGCTCTAGCTAGCTGGAGAATGATATGCAACATGACGCAAATATGTTTATGCAAATGCAATGCAACATGCAACAAATACGGAATCACAGCCCCCACAATCGCTGAATACTGCTGCGCTGCTGACTGAGTACGTTCGCTCTGACGAGAAGACCAAAATACCGGGTTGTCTGGAAGTCAAGTTTCCTGCAAAAACCCTCCCACTCACGGGTATGGACCTAAACTGACACAAGTTCGGCATCCTATGCGGTCATCAGCGTCACAGACTTTCAAGACTGATGATACGATACCCAGAAGGTGTGGCATCATCATATCCTGAAGAGGCCTCACTTAGCTGAATCCCAAATGATCGGTCCCCAGAGTCGACAATCCTCCAAACCAACAACCCCCTCAACCCAAAGGGTTGAAAAAGAAGTCAACCGAGAGAACCTCGTCTGAGCGTGGATTTCATGAGACACTAGTACATGCAAAGCACGCACGCGCCCACTAATTTCCACAACTAATTCTAAGGTGCACTCAAGCCTGGGTCTGGCTTCTCACTCAAAGGAACATCCCCCACCCCACAGCACAACAGCAACAGATAATAGCAATACAAAAATAAACACCCAATAGACAAGCAAACAAGCGCTAGGATTGACTCTCTTAAGGGACGTTGGATCCCAAATGCATAAGGAACCATCGCAGTCCCCAGCAGAGTCGCCAGCTGTCGCTACTGCGAAAATCGGCGCCGACTGAACAGAAGAGTCGCCACCGTGCATTATTTATCCCAACGGAGGGAAAGGAAACGCTCGAAGTAAACCTACCGCAAAGCAGGAAAGGAATGGTCATCGCAACCAAATCTTGGATTCGGGAGTCGGTTACGCGAGGGGAAGGTATTAGCACCCCTCACGTCCGTCGTACTCGACGGGATCCACGCTTGCTTGGTTTGTCTAAAGGATGAAAAACAATCTATCTACGGCTGCTAAATCTAAACGGAAAGGAACTGACTCGATAGAGCATCGCACTCTATGCCTACGTATTCTCAAGAGAGAAAGTCAGAGTCATCGTAGTTCGGGAAACTACAGGGAATTGGCTCGCCAAGACTTCGCGTCTTGTGCCTACGTACTTCCACACAACATGGAAGATCAGAGCTTACGTAGTTCAGGCTAACTACGGCTAGACAGGGTGTTCTCGATCACACAGGAGTGATAGATTAAGTTGGTTTTAAAGGTACGGGAACCTACGGGAACTAGAACTACGGTCTGGTCTCGATCGCACAGCAGCGAGAGAAAGGCAAACATCAGTCGTTAGCGGGAAAGTCTCGATCACACAGCAGTGAGAGAACAGAAAGATTAGTTGTTAGTGTGCTCGCTAGGATATCGCATCCTATGCCTACATATTCTCATTAGATATGAGAAATCAGAGCAGCTGTAGTTCATCCTACAGCTAAAACCGGGAAAAAGGGAAAAGGGAGCTCGCTAGGATACGACATCCTATGCCTACGTACTCTCGTCCGGCACGAGAGATCAGAGCTAACGTAGTTCGACGGGAAAACGAGTCTCGATTGCACGGGGGCAAGAGAAAGGGTCTCGATCGCCTGAATGCGAGAGAAAAGGGGTTTCAATCGCACGGAGCGATAACAAAGAGGAAGCAGGCCTACACCTAAACAGGAAGGAACTCGGGACACACACGCAAGAACCTAAGAAGAAACTCCTCAGCGGCCATTTCCTTTGTATCTGACGATGTAGCCCACAACACTCGCCTGTTGCCTGAAGACTTGAATAAGACGATGATGATGTTGAACGAAGCAGCTCCTGGGCTCCTGACGTGCGCGCAACTCCATTCCAATCTTCTCCTCTCTGGATCCTTGATGATGACGCTCGAATCAAGAACAATGTAACGCTTAGACCGTCATGGTTCGATTTATACGAGAAATCAAACTCTCAGAGGTAGCGTATTAATGTCCGTGTCAAAGACAAGATAGAGAAGTGAATCGAAAATCATTCTCCAATTGAATCCTATCACACGGCCAGCCAGAAATAAAATCGAAGATAAAATCAGATAGAAACGAAAATAGGAGAGACAAAAGGGGATAAATCCATTAACAAATGAAAATAAACTTCTACTCCTAAAGTACGGCAATTAAAGCCCAATAGAAAATATTCGAAAGAAATTAATAGGAAATTGCACAATGGAAAATAGCATAGAAAAATACTATAATATTCTATAGAGAAAAATAGGACAAACTATATTAACTCTATATTATCCTAAAAGAAAATAGAATTAAAATCCATAATATCGCATTTAATATTTCTAAAAAACTAAAGAAAATATAAAGGAAATAAAATGCAGGGGGGTTTGCTAGTTATTACAGGGGTGCAGCAGCAAAAAGGTACTGGGCCCAGCCCATCCAAAGAAACCACACACGGGGAGGGGTGCAAGCCAAAACGAAGGTGGGTATTAGAAAGAAAACAAGGAATTTGGGCCTAGCCCAATCAGTAACACAACAAAAACGGAGGGTGCAAAAAAAAAAAACAAGGTGCCTGCAACGACAATGGGCTTGGAGCCCAATCCACCACACCGCCATGTATCCCTCTTTCTCATTCTGAAAGGGTCAAAACCCTAAGTCCTTTCCCTCAGACACTGTTCATCCTCTTCACATGTGCCGATCCTTTCTCACTCTCGGACTCTCTCAAACTATCTCAACCTCACAAATCTTTCGCCAATCTCTCAGACCAACAAACTTCAATACACGAACAACACAATAAGAACGAGATCCATCCGTCCTTTAAGATTTGATGCTAATTTGGGACGAACAGATCAAGATTCGGAAGAAAAAATGAACGAATCGATGAAGTCATCTTGATGTTGAACTGTAAAATGATGAAAGTGGATGATATGACGAAGGCATGGAGAAACTATGAAGATGCTGATGAACAGATACCGTTTGGAGATTTTCGGAGATTTGATGAGCGAAGGATCTTGAAGATTTGGGATGTTTGTCCTGGAGATTTGAACAAGTTTCCTTGCAGTTTTCGGTGAGATTCGTTTGAAGATTTTCTGGACGAAGAACATGATGTAGATCTTGAAGATTCTGGAAGCGGATGAAGATTGGATGATGCTGAACGATGAAGTTCTTTGAAGGTCGTTGGATTTCTGAAGAGCTGTTTGGAGAATGATGAATGTTCTTGAGGTGAAAACTGAGAACGTATTCTTGAGCGTTCTGGAAATTGGATGAAGGCGCTGATGAACTGCTGACGATCTTGACGGAAACGGATGAAGCTCGTTGAAGATTGCCATCATTTTCTGGAAAAAAAACCTTGAAAGATTGGCGAAGGTGATGAAGGTTCTTGAAAAATCTGGAAAAGTATGAGTATCTGGTGGTGAAGGTGATGAACTCGAACGATGTTGATGAACATACTTGATGAAGTTTTGGCAAAGTCTTTGAAGATTCGATCTGGAAACTGTTTGAAGATCCATGAAGGTTGATGATCGTTGATGGTTGTATGTTCTTGATGAACAGATGATGAAGGTGATGAAGATGGACGTGTTGAATATGGAAATTTTGGTGAAGCAGGTTGATGAGTACTGATGGAGAAGATGAAGATTGATGGTGGTTTCTGGGAATAGCATGAAGATTCCGGCGACTAGTTTGGTTTTCCGGTGGTGGTTGCGGTGGTTGGAGATGGTTAGAAGGTGATCGCCGGTAACTGTTAGGGTGGCCGCCGGCAATTGCATGCCGGGTGGCGAGGATTTCCGGTGAGGAGATAGGTGGCACAGAGGGTGAGGGAGGTGCTAACACGTGGTGCATGCGGGACTTGCATGAAAGCCAAGTGGCGGAGGGAGAGAGAGTGGAACGGTGAGGTGGTCAAAACCTGAGTGGAAAAATGAGGTGTCCCATGCAGAAATGAGGTGGCGGCCATGCAGGTGGGTGGAAAAGTGAGGTGGAATGAGGTGGCTAGCCCTGAATTAAACATGTGGCAATGCATATATACTGACACTTGGCGACTGGACCTTTTTGAATGGGCTTTTGAGAATTTGTGGATAATAGGCCCAATGATTAATGCTGATGGACAATTAACTGGGATTAAACGTGAATTAATGAACTAATGAAATGCTTAATATGACAAAACGTAATTAATGCAATGAAAATGAGATGTTTAAACCGAAACTAATCAATATGAAAAATGGTTAATAGAAATGGGAAATGATTAAAATGATTAAATGAAAATAAAGCTAATGAAAGATTAAAATGAAGATTAATGGACTAATGACAGTTAATGAACTACTAAAACAAATTAATAAACTGTATTAAAGGAAATCTATTAAAATCTATTCAAAAAAACTATTTATTAAAATCCTATTAAAATCTATATTAAGAAAATCTATTAAATTCTATAAAAAGAACTATTTTCTACTATCTCTATTATATTCTATGAAATCTAATTAAATATATAATACACTAAAATCTAATAAACCTATTAAATTGCTAGAAAAAGAATATAATATTCTAAAGGCCTATTTAAAAATCTATTTAAAGATATAAAAATGCCATTTAAATCTAATAAAACCTAAAAATCAATTAAATCCAATTAAGAGGGAACACGAGACCAAAGCGGAACCAGCGGCAAAACCCGGACACCGAAGCGTCCTCAAAAACCCCGCGAACTGAAAATACCCAGGAAGTGCACGACTTCAAAAATAACCTCTGATTATTCGAACCGGTCTGAAATGCCCGAAATGTGAAAAGGGGCTGTAATCCTGATAAAATCACCATGATTGGAGAAAATGCACTGTATGCGGTATGCGAATGCGAATGCGAAAATGCGTCGAAACATCAACCAGGTATGGGAACCGATTGGTCAAATTTTGGAGTGCAACAATACTCTCCTACGGCTGAAGCCTCCTCTTCTCATAGTGTGTCGCAAGGTAAAAGGCCGATCCAGTTTACCAGTGGCGGGGTGATATTTGAAAGTGTCAACGCCATGTCTGAGGACGGCGGAGACAGTGATTGCGACCTGAACTCTTGGATCCAGCCAAGCAAACCAGGCCAGAGCCTCAACAACTGGTCCATCATGGATATCATCCAAGTGACAGGCAAAGAGTAATGAATTAGTTTCTCCAATTATTGTACAATCCTATGTCCTACCCAGGGCATAGTGGTTTTATTGTCAGGGCCTTGTTTGGTTATGTACATGCATTTTACCAATAAATCAAAAGGCGTCTTTCTTCGCATTCAAATATTGTGATCTCTGTTATTCCTGTTTTATATTTGTTTTGAAAAACAATAAAATGGCAATGGGGTTTGTGCTAACCCGCATATCCTTGTTTTAAGCTTAACCCTTGTTATTGCAGGATCCACATAGCAGATGACATCGACTCTGGACCTTCTACGACTCACTTCGACTTCGATTGCCCGATCTATCAAGCCGAAGAAGAGATTGATGAAGACGAAGACCTTCCCGAAGAGTTGGCCCGTTTGTTGAAACAAGAAGAGAAAGTTATTCTGCCTCACGAGGAAGAGATTGAGATTGTGAATCTGGGTTTTGAGGAACTTGTCAGGAACGTCAGGATAGGGGCCATATTGTAGAGTGATGTCAAACAGAGATTGGTCGAGATGCTTCGAGAGTATAGTGTCATCTTTGCTTGGTCATACGAAGATATTGCCCGGACTTGATACTGACATCGTGGTCCATCACTTGCCGTTGCGAGAAGATTATCCTCCCGTTAAGCAGAAGCTTAGGAGGACATGACCAGATATGGTCGTTAAGATCAAGGAAGAAGTGCAAAAGCAACTTGATGCTGGCTTCTTAGCGGTCACTACTTACCCTCCGTGGGTCGCCAACATAGTTCCTGTACCGAAGAAGGACGGTAAGGTGCGAATGTGCGTCGATTATCGGGATTTGAATAGGGCGAGCCCTAAAGATGATTTCCCGCTCCCTCATATTGATGTGTTGGTCGACAATACAACTCATTTCTCCATATTTTCGTTCATGGATGGCTTCTCCGGTTACAATCAGATCAAGATGGCGTCGGAGGACATGGAGAAAACTACATTTATTACACCTTGGGGAACATTTTGCTACAAGGTAATGCCTTTCGGTCTGAAGAACGCAGGGGCCACTTACCAACGAGCAATGGTCACTCTGTTTCATGACATGATTCACCATGAGATTGAATTCTATGTTGATGACATGATTGCGAAGTCCCAAACAGAGGAGGGACATCTGGTCAATTTGCTGAAGCTTTTTGAGAGGCTTAAGAAATTCAGGTTGAGGTTGAATCCTAACAAGTGTACTTTCGGAGTACGGTCTGGGAAACTACTGGGGTTTATCGTGAGCGACAGAGGTGTCGCTACTCGAAAAATGCATCGCGCAACGACGGGGAGGCGAAAAGAAAGGACAGAAGAGTCGCCACCGAACTTTATTTATCCCATGAGGGGAAAGGAAAATATCAAGAAAACCTTAAGAAAGAAATGGATAAGATGGTCTCGCAACCAAGAACGGGTTTGGAAGCCGGTTATGCGAGGGGAAGGTATTAACACCCCTCGCATCCATCGTACTCGATGGGAACCTTTTGTTTGTCGACGTGTGAATTTATTTGCTTAAATATTATGCTATAGGAAGTGTTCCATTGGGTAAAAGGAAAGGGATTGAGACAAGGAAAATGAGAGGTTAGGAGGAAGAAAGGAGAGAGAACAGACTCGGTAGTGTCGCTACTGCGAAAATCGGCGCCGGCTGACAGAAGAGTCGCCACCGTGCGTTATTTATCCCAACGGAGGGAAAGGAAACGCTCAGAGTAAACCTCGCAAAAAATGGGGAAAGGTATGGTCATCGCAACCAAAACCTGGGTTCGGGAGTCGGTTACGCAAGGGGAAGGTATTAGCACCCCTCACGTCCGTCGTACTCGACGGGATCCACGCTTGCTTGGGTTGTCTAAAGGATGCAAAACAATCTATCTACAGCTGCTAAATCTAAACGGGAGGGAATTGACTCGATAGAGCGTCGCACTCTATGCCTACGTATTCTCAAGAGAGAAAGTCAGAGTCAACGTAGTTCGGGACTACAGGGAAAATTGGCTCGCCAAGACCTCGCGTCTTGTGCCTACGTACTTCCACACTGCATGGAAGATCAGAGCTTTACGTAGTTCAGGCTAACTACGGCTAAACAAGGGTATTCTCACACAGCAGTGAGAAAAATCAACTGGTTTCAAAGGTTCGGGGACCTATGGGCAAAACTATGGCTTGGTCTCAAATGCACTCGGGCAAGAGAGAAAAAAGGGTTACAATTAATCGTCAGCGGGAAAGTCTCGATCGCACAGCAGCGAGAGAACAAAAGTCAGTCGTTAGTGTGCTCGCTAGGATATCGCATCCTATGCCTACATATTCTCGTCTGGTACGAGAAATCAGAGCAGCTGTAGTTCGGCTACTTCGGGACCACAGCTCAAATCTCGTTTTATTAACATTCCGAAAAATGGTTACAATGAGTGAATACTGAAAATAAATCTCCTAGGAAATACTATCCTATCCTATCCTGAAAAAATCAAATGAAAGAGTCCCCTAACAAGTGGACTTCTAAAATTACCTCTAAAACAAATAAATCCTAAAAAATATTACATCTAATATTTTTTGCTATTTTCCAACTATTTTCTTCTTTTTTCTTTCAAAATATTTTTCCATATTTTTCTATGTATTTTTTTTTCATATTTCTTTTACTATATTTTTCACATTCTTTTTCTTTTTTTCTTATTTTTTTTTCAATATATTTTCCTTTTCTCAAAATATTTCTTTTTTCTTCATTGTATTTTCTCACTATTTTTCCATCAATATTTCTCTTTTATATTTTTTTCAACACACTTTTATTGTACTTCTTTTTCTTTTCCTATTTAATATTTCTTTTTCTCTAAAACAACAAAAAAGTAGAAAAGAAAAAATATAGGGAGGGGGTATACTGGTTACAGGGGGATTAAAAGAAGATAAAAAAAACTGTAAACTGGGCCCAGCCCAGTTGATAATGCTGCAAAATGGAGGGGTGTGCTGAGTGAACTGGGGGGCTAGTCTGGCAATTGTCATGTGGGCTCAGGCCCAGAGTCCAGCAAAAAAAAAACACACGGAGGGGGGGTTTGCCAAAAACGGGGGTGTTGGATCCAAAAATTGTAATTGGGCCCCGAGCGGTAGGCCCACGATCCTCCCTCTCCTCCTTCCACTCCTCTCTCTGAGAAACCCTAATCCCTATCTCTCTTTTCTCACGGCGCCGCCACCTCACCTCCGTTCATTCCTTTCTCCTCACCTCAATCCTATCTCTGTTCTTCACCTCAAGGCACACAAAAACGAATCTCCCAGAAGTGCTCTCCCCACATTAATCCCCAAAAACAAGAAAAAATGAGAGACGCCGTTGGGAAATAAAGAAGGAGACGAAGATCTGTGAAGAAATCTGGATGGAGATCCGTTGAAGGTTCATTGTGATGAGTGTTGGCGAATTGTTCAGATCTGTGGATGTTAGTTCGTGAATCCGTGATCGCGAAGAAGATACCGATGGTGATTTAAGTTCGTCTGGGGGTGTAACAAACTCAAGAACAAACGGATGAAGGTTGTGGATTGGTTTCTAGTAAAAATGGATGAACGTTGAAGCGTGAAGAACGATGAAGATTGTTGGACAAAATATCGGTAATCTTCGTTTGGATCTGGACACGAGGATGAACGAATGACGATTCTTGGTACTCATTGATGAATCTGAAGAAGGATGAACACATGGAGTTCAAGATCTTGTGATGATGATGACGAATCTGGAAACAAGAGAAGGTTGAAGATCTTGAAGATCTTGGGAGAACGGAATCTGGAAAATGATGAATCTTGAAGAAGTTCTTGAAGAACGTTATGAACACCTTAAATGTTCGAGTGTTTCTGGAAAAGCCATTACGGTGCTATACGAATGCTGGTGAAGATTTGGAAAACTAATGAAGATTCGTTGAGGATTTCTTTGAATATGTTGAAGAATCTAGGAAAAGATGAAGGTGTTCTTGATGAACGGTGAAGACTGATGAATCTGGTGATGAGGAAGATGGAGAAATCTGAGATTGGGATGAAGATCGGAGCAAGAAGAGATGAAGATTGGTCGGAAATCTGGGTTTTTGGTGTTTTTCCGGTGACCGGTACGGCGGCCGGAGTAGGTTAGGGTGGCCGGCAATGAACTGTTAGGGGGTTGCATGGCCGCCGGCCATGCAACCGGTGGGGGCTCTGGTGGAGACGCGTGACACTAGTTAGTGGAGGGAGTTCATGCATGGGCGATACGTGGCAGAGAGAGGGAAGTGGTGAGGGTGATGTGGCTGTGTATGAGTGTGATATGTGGGGTCTTCTCTTCAGCTTACACGTGGAACTGATTACTTATACCCTGAGATTCTCTGGAATATTCTGGATTTTTCTGGCATCTTCCGGAAACTTGGACAGAAAACAGAACTTTTCTGGACTGCGAATTTGGGCTTTGGCTGCACGAATTTGGATATAGGCCCAATGAAAAACTCCCAAAAAACTGAAATGAGATAAAAAAAATTAAACTGATGGATTAAATGGCTAATGATATGAATTAAATCTGATTAAAAAATTAATGGAAAATGATTAAACTAATTAACTAATGATTAATCCCAATTAAACCTAAAAAATTCCACTAACCCTAATTAAAGTCTAAACTAACAAAACTCTAATAAATCCCCTAATCTAATAATTCCACTAATTAAACTCTATTAAATTTCTATCAAACCTATATTATTTATTTAAAAGAGAATCTATGATTAATAAAACTATTAAAAAACTATATTTTTCTATTAAAATCTATTTACTAATAAAAGAAAAAAAATCTATTATTATTCTATATTATCCTAAAATAAAATCTATATTATCCTATTAAGAAAATGATAGAATCTATTTAAAATCTATAATATTCTAAAAAATGCTAAAAAATGATTTAAATCTATTTATTATATTCTAAAAATATCTATTTTATCCTAAAATGATTAAAAATCTACTTAAACCCTAAAAATAGCCAATAAAATCCAGAAAAATCACAATAATTCCCAGAGGAACAAAATAAGCACCGAACGACACATAACACCGCGAGAGCGCACCAAAATAGCCGGTAAAAATAAACGGGCACCGAAATATCCCAAAAATACGATTCTACCTATCTAAACTGATTAAAACACATGAGACACGAGACGAGAGCTGTGATCCCGATAAAATGAAAAATGCACTGTATGCGATATGCAGATGCGGATGCGTGAATGCGTCGAAACATAGAGCCAGATACGAGACCCGGTTGGTCAAATTTTAGGGTGCAACAGGTAGGACTTTGCGGTCCTAGGCCTACGTATTCTCAACTGATATGAGAAAGTCAGAGTCGACGTAGTTCGGGGCTACGGATATGGGGGGGATATGCTCGGCAAGGATTGTGGCCCTTGTGCCTACGTACCTTTACTTAAAAGAAGTAAAGAATCAGAGCAGCCGTAGTTCGGCCTACGGTTTGTTGATGTTTTCGTGGATGATGTTGTCGTGCGCATTCTAGCAGTTTAGGTGCATTGCTGCTCGCATGTGAGGAGACTTAGGCGTTACCTGTTTGCGGTAGAACGGACGTAACATATCCTTTTTGAAAAATTAGTTTTCGCCATGCGAGGCAAGAAGTCACGTTTGATTGGTTGAATTGTTTTTAGGGGTGAGATAAGTCCTTGGATAGTAACCCCTACGGGTAGTACCCAATTTGTTATCTCAAAGTTTTGTTATGGAAAAGTGTAGCGAACGTAGCGTCTTCGTATTGAAAGACGAGTATCGAGACCACCCCCACTACAGTGAGCATCCCAACACTCGGAGAGGAAGAAGACTACACTTAATCCTCTCTCTTTAATTCAATGCAAAGAGAACTTCGTTCTCTTATTAAATATGTTTTTGGTTTTGAATGGTAAGTACTTTTGCGACAGAGAACCCTACGGTAAACGTCAGTACTCGGGATAGGAGAAGGCCTACACCTAACCACTCCACGACCATTCAAGTTTTATTGTGAAAATGAGTTCGAAAATGCACTCGGTACGAGACCGAGGTTTTAAGCGAGGAAGACCGGAAAGGAGGTTGTGGAAAGAGAGATGGTGAAAGAAAGTCGCGTCTTCGTATTGAAAGACGAGTGTCTAAACCACCCACACTACAGTGAGCATCTCGACACTCGGAAAGGAAGAAGTCTACACTTAATCCTTTCTCTTTATTCCAATACAAAGGGGATTGATTCCTTATTAAAAGGGTTTTAAAGAAGCACTCGACACGGGGCCGAGGTTTTTAGGAGAAGAAGTTTGAAAATGTACTCGGTGCGGAGCCGAGGTTTTAGGAGAGAAGGATATGGATGAGTGCGGAGAATACGAGCGTCTTCGCATTGAAAGACGAGTGTCAAAACCACCCACACTACAGTGAGCATCTCGACACTCGGAGAGGGAGAAAGTCTACACTTAATCCTCTTTTTCCAATTCAACACGAATATAACTCGATTCCTTTATTGAAGATGGTTTGATAGCGTCAATGAATTGAATAGGGACAAGAAATGAAGAGAGAAAGGAGGTGGCCTCAGATCCAACGATACTTATCAATATATGGACTTAGCAATCGATTTATGGAACTTTCGTCATCGGCCAAAAAGTGGAACAAAATGTCCAATAAGAGATGAGATCCAACTTTTACAAGGAAATAAAATTTTTAAAACTACAATATATTTTACAAAGCTCTAACAAAACAAAAAGAGAAATGACATTCTAAATATATATAAGAAAACTCTTAAAATAAATATGATAAGATTCTAAAACTTAAAAAAAATATAAATAGAAAATTAAATATGTAAAGTATTCTAAAGATTATATAAGAAAACCTAAAGTAATATATATATATATATATATATATATATATATATATATATATATATATATATATATATATATATATATATATATATATATATATATATATATATATATATATATATATATATATATATATATATATATATATATATATATATATATATATATATATATATATATATATATATATATATATATATATATATATATATATATATATATATATATATATATATATATATATATATATATATATATATATATATATATATATATATATATATATATATATATATATATATATATATATATATATATATATATATATATATATATATATATATATATATATATATATATATATAGTATTTACAAATAGATATTAAAATATTTACAATATATTAGAAGAATATTTATACAGCTATAAAACTTAAATTTACCAAAACAGAGTTATAAAACTCTAAGACTTTTATTTGAAATTTAATAAAATAATAAAAAAAACAAAGACACTAGATTTTGATAACCAAACAAAAATGAAAACGCGAATGCATTGGGAATATTAGAACACAACCGTGACACTTGCAAGCGACATACTCAGATTCCATTACCACCAAAAATCAAAACGAAATTGCAGAAACAAAAATGCAACGAACAAAAGTCAGACTACCTCAGATTCAAAACTCCTTCTTCTCGGGCTTGGTTTCGACTTCTCACTTTTCTCCTTCACTTCCGTTTCTGTGCTCCTTTTGGCGGTGCGGCGGTGGATGGTTGGTTATCGGAACGATGGCAGCTTGATTTTTGATGGTCTACAATCTCGCTCACCACGTGTTTGATGAAAGTACTGTTATGGTTTGGATGCTTGTTGCAAAGTTCACAGTGAGTTTATGAGGAAGATGGATGTTGAGTTGGGTTTGGGGTATTTTGTGTTGAAGTTGAGATGGTGGTATGAGCTGTTCGAAAACGGTGTTCAAAGGTGAGGGAAATGAAACGAAGGTTAGGGTTGCTGCAAGAATGGGAGGATGATGAGGATGAAATTGGTGAAGAGTTTGGGGTCTGCGCGGCAAAGGTTCTAGGTTTCTCCCGTTCAGCCTCCTTTTTGATGAATCAAAAACCCTTTTTATATCTCCCTGATTAGGGTTTGCAAATTTGGACTTTTGCTGGAAAAATTTTTTGTGGTAAGTCTGCATTTGCCTTTCCCTGTTGAGAACTTGTCTTGCCAAAAACGTGTAATCCCCTGTTGTACTCCTTGTCTCTTTTTTTCTTCCTTTTTTTTTAAAAATTATTTATGCCTGCTGTTTTCTGCTTGTAAGGAAGACAATCTCATATTAGTCTTGCTTGCAGGTAGCCTTATTTTCTTCCTTCATCGCATAACTCTTCTGGTTTGAGTGATTTTGAAAAATTGGTTAATTTTGGTGGTTGTGTGAGGATCTGATTAAGAGTGATGGTTTGTGTGATTTTTTCAAATTGAAGAAGTTTGTACACAGTTTAGCAGAGTATTTATGGTTTCTCAGAGCTTGGGGAAAATGAGGGAGAGATGCAGGAGGAGAAATGGAGAGTGATTTTATGACATTGCATTGCCGTTAAAACTTTGGGAATTTTCTTGTTATTGTGCGTAACAGTCTTGAGGATCAAGCGTGTTGTAGGTGGACGCGTTTTGCAAGTTGCACAGGTGGGGTCAGCTTGATTTGTATTATTATACCATGCGGAAATTGGCAATTGAAATTCTGTTGGAAAAAATGTTTGGCACAGACAGGTTTGTGGAAAAATCATTTTTCTTGTAGTCCATTGTGGATGGCGTGAGATTTGAAAAAGGTTTTTATGGGATGTCATGCCAAAGGCACAGGTTAATTTTGTAATTGCAAGTTGTTGCAAGTTATAACAAACTGATGACATGGTTTTTTTGACATTTCTTGTGGCTTGCGCGGGTTTTTTAGCTTGTTTAGAATTTAATTTATGGTGTTTGTGTTGCGGATTGTTTGTGACAGATAAAGGGGCATTGTGAACGGCATACAGAACGACATCGAATTGCTTTTGTCAAAAAGAATATTACAACTGGTATTTCACTTCATCACTTTTCTTTTCCTTTTCTATGTTCATTTAAGCCATAAGCTCGCAACCTTGATGCTTATGCACAAGATTTCATTGTATGACTTTGAGTTTGGAACTGGGACTGTTGCAGTAGGAAGATTACCACTTGTGATATAATAGGCTGCAGTGTCTAGCAATTTATATTTTGTCAAGAACAATAATCTTACATGTCAGTCTAGTTTTCTATCTTGAGACACCAAATATAACATTGCTTTTTTTGCTAATTGTTTTGAGCTGCTCTCATAATGAACTTTGTCTTCTGTAGGTTTTGCTGCTTCGAGGACGGTACGTACGCAACGTGAATTGAAGGCTTTGGAGCGCACATGGTTATTCCACAGATAAATTGCATACCCCGGAAGGTATGTGGGGTCATGGAGAGAATATGGCTTTTGTACGAAGATCGTGTGCCGCCGCGGTAATTCACTCCCTCCTCTTCTGCAGGTGACTCAAGGTGTGAGTAACAGGTTACGTCATGGTATGCGCAGAGTGTTGGCTAGTACGACTTCAGTATTGTTTTCCTCGCATATTATTGTGGTAGCTGCTGAAATGTAGAAGATACGATCTCAATGCACGCGGTAAATTACGGTTTAAGGTATATACCATTAGTTGTACCGCTCTTATTTTTTTTAATGCATAATTACCTAATTATTGTTCATCTTCGTTTTTCATGTGAGCACTCATGGGGACTTGGCATGACAAAGGTTTGCTATGGTGAGGATAAAAAACAATGACATTCTCGCGGAAGCTTTTCCTTATGTTTCTTGACTGCATCAACACAGAGCTCTGAACATCATAATTTCCACACGGATCTTGAGTCAGACCTGTCTGCGGATTATGATAGGACTCGCGGAAACAGTTTGTGGAATGGTATAACTTGTGTCTTTTGTGAATTGGTGAAGCTTAAATGCTCAAGGTCTCAGTTGACGGCTGGTTTGATTTCCATAAACTATGCATCAAGTGGTCACTTGTTACTAACATGCTAAAAGTGTTGTTCTCAAAATGATGCAGATTTGGCTCAAGTGTGGCGATGTTGGGGTGCGGTAACTGAGCGAGTCAAAGACTTGCAATGAAAGACGTCATGTTACATATGGTTGGGTGTTGTTTGGGGCGTACAAGTGTGCTTGCGATTCAGTATGCCGCAGCCTTCATCGTACCAACTGTACGACTTGCTTTTTTTTGGAGAATCTTAAACATGTTTGTGGCAAGGCTATGCTCAAGCGTCTTGGTGAACTGGTCAATCGCAGATGGAGCCTTCAACCTCTTCTTGAGAATTCTTTTCCTTGTAATATGTCACAGTTCGATTCTGGTTCTTGCATTACTGTTCTTGTGGTCCAATGCTCATACATTTATTCACAAGACTCCACCTCACATCCCAGTGGTTCATCTTCCTGAGGAACCATTTCTGGAGTTTGCATCTACATCGAGAATTGAAATTAACAGAGGATTTTCTGCCTTGCGCGATATTGGTTCTGGAAGAGACTTGAAGACATTCCTCTCTGTTGTTGTTGGCTTGTGGATTCTATCAAAATTGGGAAACTGGGCCAATTTCCTGACCTTGTTCTACATAACTTTTGTTTTGTTGCACACAGTTCCTTTCGTTTATAACAAGTATGAGGACAAGATAGACCCTCTGGCAGAAAAGGCATTCATCGAGATTAAAAAGCAATATGCAGTGTTTGATGCAAAGGTCTTGAGTAAGGTCTTGAATAAGATCCCAATCGGTTCATTGAAAGGCAAGTTAGCTTAATGCTTAAGAATCTATCTTCCTGATAGAAGAAAAAAGAAGTGCCTCTGGAATGCCTTTATAGTAACTCTTGAATGCCTTTATATAGAGCCCTTGTTTTGGATCTTTTATAGGCAGGTATTGACACTCAGGAAGATGTAGTTCAAAATTTTGCATGTGGATTTATTAGCTACACCGCTGGACATCAGTTCTTAATTTGTTAACTGCTGCTGCTGTAACTTAAAAAAACTATGTACACAATATGAGCTTAACATGGGATGGGCTTTGCAATTAACACCAATTAAATATGTGCTGCGAATATGGTTTTTGTATGAATTTTCACTTGTAATTTGATTGGAACAACATCCCTGAATTCACGATTAACTTTATGATGAAATTCCTATATGAATTCAAAAACCAAAGTCCATTTTACCTCTCACTTGAAAATAAATGGCAATTGAATGAGCCAAGAAAAAGTCATAATTCCAAATCGGTCTTGAATAGAATTGAAAGAATAATAATAAATCCATCTTCAAATTTGATATTAAATTGGGAGTGAAATCGCATTGCCATGACACAACTCATTGCCTTGAAATCGAGGGATAATGCCTTGATACCAAAAAATAATGCCTTCAAATATGCACTGTACTAAAACTCTGCAAAAATTAGCCTCAACCAGGTAATTTGAACCATTCCTCATTCAAGATTATCCACACGTCTGACCTGACATCCTCAAATGAAAATAACTTCAAATTTTTGAACTTTTCTGAAATGAATGTGCAGATAAAATTTACACGGGTAGGACAAATTTAGGGTATGACAAAAGGCATTGAGGTTGATCCTGCGAAGATAAAAGCAATACAAGAGATGCCAGCGCCAAAAACTGAAAAAGAAGTTTGTGGTTTCCTGGGAAGAATAAACTACATTGCGAGGTTTATTTCTCAGCTCACAGCCACGTGTGAACCGATGTTCAAACTACTGAAAAAAGATCAGGCGATTATCTGGAACGAGGATTGCCAGAAGGCATTTGATAAGATAAAACAGTATTTGCAGGAACCTCCGATCTTGATACCCCCAGTGGTCGGAAGACCCTTTATCATGTACTTGACAGTTCTTGAGAATATTATAGGGTGTGTTCTCGGTCAGCACGACGAGACGAGCAAAAAGGAGCATGCCATTTACTACTTGAGTAAAAAGTTCACAGATTGTGAATCTCGTTACTCAATCCTGGAGAAAACGTGTTGTGCACTAGCCTGGGCTACCAAACGTTTACGACAATACATGCTCAATCACACAACCATGCTAATTTCGAAGATGGATCCGATCAAGTACGTCTTCGAGAAGCAAGCGCTTTCGGGCAGGATTGCCAGATGGCAAATTTTGTTGACGAAATATGACATTCAATACGTTTCCCAAAAGGCCATCAAGGGCAGCGTATTGTCTGAGTACCTTGCCGAACAGCCGATCAAGGATTATCAGCCGATGAAATTTGAATTCCCTGATGAGGATATCATGTTTCTCAAGGTGAAATATTGCGATGAACTGTTGCTCGACGAGGGTCCAGACAGGAAATCCCAGTGGAAATTGATATTTGACGGGGCGGTTAATTCTTACGGAAGTGGCATTGGGGCGATCATCACGACTCCCCACGGATCCCACATCCCGTTCACTGCGAGACTGACGTTTCCGGTCACCAATAACGAAGCGGAGTATGAAGCCTGCATCATGGGTCTAGAAGAAGCAATTGATTTGAGAATCAAGAACCTAGATGTATATGGTGATTCGACACTTGTGATTAACCAGATTAAAGGGGAGTGGGAGACTCGCCAATCGAATTTGGTGCCATACATGAATTATGCCAGAAGGTTGCCTCCGTTCTTTGATCGAGTGGAACTCCATCATGTGCCCAGGGCTGAAAACCAGATGGCTGATGCCTTAGCCACGTTGGCTTCGATGTATAAAGTGAATTTTTGGAATGAAGCTCCAAGAATTGTCCTCTCTCGTCTTGATAGACCTGCATTTGTCTTTGCGATCGAGGAAGCCTCCGATGGAAAGCCTTGGTTCCATGATATCCAGACCTTCCTTATGACTAAGGAGTATCCTACGGAAGCGTCAACCCAGGATAAGAAGACTCTGAGGAGGCTATCTGGAAATTTTTATCTCAATCCTGATGGAGTTCTATATAAAAGAAACCATGATCTCGTGCTACTCAGATGTGTAGATGAGAAAGAAGCGAGTATGCTCATGGAAGAAGTCCATGAAGGCACATTTGGTACGCACGCCGGCGGGCATGCTATGACGAGAAAGATCCTGAGAGCAGGATATTACTGGCTGACGATGGAATCGGATTGCTTTAAATTCGCGAAGAGATGTTATAAATGCCAGATTTATGCGGATAAGATTCATGTGCCGCCGTGCCCGTTGAATGTCATGTCCTCCCCGTGGTCGTTCTCCATGTGGGGCATCGACATGATAGGCAAGATCGAGCCAACTGCATCTAACGGTCATCGCTTCATTCTAGTAGCTATTGACTACTTCACCAAGTGGGTGGAGGCAGCCTCATATGCTAATATGACCAAGCAGGTGGTGGCTAGATTCATAAAGAGGGACATCATCTGTCGATACGGAGTTCCCGAGCGGATCATTACTAATAATGGTTCGAATCTGAATAACAAGATGATGAAGGAGCTGTGCCAGAGTTTCAAGGTTGAACACCACAACTCATCTCCTTATCGGCCGAAGATGAATGGCGCTGTTGAAGCGGCTAATAAAAACATTAAGAAGATTGTGCAGAAGATGGTTGTGACCTATAAGGACTGGCATGAGATGTTGCCATTTGCATTGCACGGGTATCGTACGACGGTACGTACCTCAACCAGGGCAACTCCTTTCTCACTGGTGTACGGTATGGAAGTTGTCCTACCGTTGAAGTCGAGATTCCTTCTTTGCGAGTTTTGGTTGATGTGAAACTTGATGAGGCAGAATGGATTAAGAACCGACTAAACCAACTCAGCCTGATGGACGAGAAGAGGTTAGCATCGATTGCATATGGTCGTCTGTACCAAAGCCGAATGAAGAAAGCTTATGATAAGAAGATGCGTCCTAGAAGCTTTCAGACGGGTGATCTCGTCTTGAAGAAGATTCTTCCTCCACACTCTGATCACCGGGGCAAGTGGACTCCCAATTACGAAGGTCCGTACGTTGTCAGCAAGGTCTTCTCGGGAGGAGCCTTGTTGTTATCCACGGATGGTGAAGATTTTGCATCCCCGGTGAACGCGGACGCAGTTAAAAAATACTTTGCTTAAAGAATGACCCGCTGGAAAGAAAAAGAATATCCAGGCGAAAATGGGGCATCCCGGCGAACCATAAAAAAGGAAAAAGGGTTCGGGCAAAAATTAGGGATAGAAATGAAAAGAATGTACACCCGCAAAGTCGAAAACCCGGAAGGGAGACTTAGGCAAAAAAGGGTATCCCGGTGAATCGAAAACCCGGAAGGGCGATTCAAGAAAAAGTTAGGGATTTGAAAAAGTAAATGACTGCGTTCCACGTGTGGACTTTCATTGTTTAGTGGTTTGGAAGACCTGAGGGCCGTTTATCTGAATCAATCTCTTCTGAAGCTGAAGCATCGGAGAAGTATCAAAGTCGAGTGGGTCATAGAGGGATCAACTCATGGTGTTCGTCTACGCCACATTGCCGACATTTGTGTATATACTGATGTATATTTATGTTTTTGCGCAGCTTCCTCATTCCAGGAGCTTGCATCTGTTGTAAAACATTTGTGCCCATTCAGGGGTTCGTATCAATGAAATATATACTATTCAGCAATTCTGTTTATTTGTTTAACATCTACCTGTTTTGTTTGCGAAGAAAGAACGCCGATGTTTTTGATAAAATGCGCGTACATAAACTTACTAGCCTAGGCCACTAATTGTTGAAATAATGAATTACTTGAATATTGTCACAGGATGATAACTTTGATAGGTCCCTTTGAGAAGGGTATCTTGTCTGTTTGTTTGTGTTGGTGCAGGTATGGCACGTTCCAAGCAGTACGCCGTATGCGTCCCCAAGCAGGATGATTCCTTCTTCTCCAGCAAATGTAGCAGCATCTCCCCACAGAGTTGGAACACGGGACCCGGAACATTGATATGTCTCCCTAAGCAGAGTAGATTCTCTCCCCAACCAGATGTGTCCTGAAGGATCGTCATCTCCCCAGCTGAGTTATACACTGAAGTGTATGTTCGTTCCCTAGCACTGGGTCAAAAATGCAGTTCTCGTAGAAGATTATTCGCAAGTATGCAGCGTCCGGTAATCCAGACTGAAGTCTCCAGGAGAATTGAAATTCCCCACAGAGTTGTATTCTCCCCGGCAAGCAAGATGATTCCTTCTCCCCCAGCCGAGTTGGCAGCTCCCCAAAAGAGTCGAGTTCTTGGAGAGCGTTCAGGCCATGATTGGTTTTCCCCAGTAGAGTGTTGGATAGCTGATGCTGTATTTCCCCACCGGAGTCGTTATCTCCAGGAAAGTTTTGTTGCGAATGCCGTGCAGTTTATTTCTGCGATTGATATCGTTTCCTCGACAGTTTGTGGTTTGAATACCTGGTTGAACGGGTTCAGGTTCTTGTAGAACTTTGTTCCCCTGCAGCAGTCGGCTGAAGTTCGTTCCCCAGGCGGAATCCAATTGAGATTGGTGTGACTTCTTCTCCTCGGCGGGATGATTCCTTCCTCCACCAGAGTGGTTCTTTCTCCTTGACAGGAGGATTCTCCCTGCAGCATTTATTTTGCTGATGGGGTCATAGCATTTTGCATGATTGCATAGCATTTACCCTAAATGCGTAGCATTTACCCTAAATGCGTAGCATTTCCACCGTGTGGAGCATTGCGCTATTGTCAAAACATATGCATATGAAACATGAGCTAGGTCGTTACCGTTCTTGTTTTGCAGGTGTTCCCCGACAGAGTGTTTGCTCAGGATGAGTCCTGAAATCTCAGAAGAGTTGGTTGGTCCGAGATGATTCTCGAATTCTCCCGCAAAATGGTTTGCTCAAGATGATTCTTGAATTCTCCGGCGAAGTTGTGTGCTTAAGATGATTCTTAAAATCCCCAGTGAAGTCGCCAGAGTTGGTTGCTCAAGTGGATGCTTAGAGCCCCCGACAGAGTGTTTGCTCAGGATGATTCCTGAAATCTCCAGCAGAGTTTGCTCAGGATGATTCCTGAAATCTCCAGTAGAGTTATTGGTTCAGGATGATTCTTGAAGTCTCCGGCGGAGCTATTTGTCCAAGATGATTCTTGAAGTCCTCAGCAGAGTTACTTGATAGTGCCCCAGAATCCCCAGCAGAGATGTGTCATCCCCAGCAGGTTGTTGAGTAGAGAAGCTGAAGTTTCCCTTGAAGACTTGATGATTGAAGTCCGGCAGTAGTGCCGAATCTCCTGACTTATTGATGAAGTCCAACTGCGATGTCAAAGCAATTTTCCTAGCTGACGCAGGGTGCCTGACAGCAAAAGAATGTACATCCTCATTGATTCCATTTGAAGACTTACTGACGAAGTCCAACTGTATGGACGAAGCAGTTCTCTCAGCTGATGCAGAGGGCCTGACGGCAAAAGATTGTATATCATTAGTGGTTCATGATTGACCAAGAATTCTATTCCCGACCTATTGATGAAGTCCGGCTGATGCCCGAAAATTTCTATGAATGCCCGATGGCATGATTAACTTGATTGTTAAAAAGTTCCTAATGACCTGATGAGTCCCGAGGAATCCTTCTGCCGTAGTGTCGCAGAATGCCTGACGGCGATATCAGCTATGTATCGCCAGTTACCGAGTAACCGGTGACCCCTTGATGACTTGAGGATGAAGATCTTCAACAAAATTTGATAATCACCCTGACGGAGATTAAACCCTTCACCAATTACCGTGTGACCAATTCCCCAGCGAGTTTCCGTGCAACTGTCATGCTCAGTTTTGAAGATGTTCCTACCAATCAGAGTATCGTTTACCTGTGTGGTTGGCAAGTCATCAGTTATC
Organism: Lathyrus sativus; assembly: GCA_963859935.3. NCBI lineage: Eukaryota > Viridiplantae > Streptophyta > Magnoliopsida > Fabales > Fabaceae > Lathyrus > Lathyrus sativus. The sequence goes on from OZ012735.1 coordinate 264,725,895, forward strand.
GTATAAACAGTGATCCCTTGATGATTTGAGGATGCAATGATATCAGATAAATCAAAGAATCATCCTGACAGAGGTTCGGATCAGTATTCTCCAGCTAGTTGTCGTGCAGCTATTATTTCGGTTTCCGAAGATTTGTCCCCATCAGAGTACCGTGTACTTGTGCAGTTGGCAAATTTCCGGGTTTATTGGTATTCAAACGTCTTTTACCTTGATTGTTTGAGAGCCGTTCGCTTCTCACCCAGTCAGGTCCAAGCCGTTTGAATAGGGGCAGCTGTTGCACCCTAAAATTTGCCCAACATTTCTTTACCTAGCTTATGTTTCATTTCATCCACACTAGCATTATCATTTGCATTTCATTGACATGTACGTAGGAGATCAAGAGGTATGATTACTAATCAAGAGCCATACAAGACTTTGAAGCTAGCTAAGAAGGTTATTCAAATGTTTAAGGGTTGATATCCTTGTTAGAGAAGTTAAAAGATCCTCAGAGAGAGTGGTTGAAACCAAGAGTGTAGATCTCCTAACTTGAGAGTTATGGAAAGCCATCAGATGATTCTGAAGCCATGAAGTTAGACTTGATGTCTTGAAAGAGCTCATGAGAGGTATTGAGGATCACTTTGAAGCCTAGATAGGTCATTGTGTAAGATTAAGAAGACTCAGCCATGAGTGGTGCAATTAGGGTTTGACTGGGTCAACCCTAAGTCAACTGATGATTTGAAGAAGGTTGATACTTAATTCAAGAGCCATGTGATCATGGTTTGATACATTGAGATGTTATGAGGATGATTCCAAGGTTAACTCATCATGATTGAAGAGTTTGAGAAGTTTCAAGCTAGGGTTTCTAAGGCTTGGCAGTGTAAAGTCCCCTAGTTTGACCCCTGACTTCAAGTCAATCTAACTCAAGATATGATTGTCATATCTTCTTTACCCCAACATGATTGTTGTAGAGCATGGTCTTAGCTTTAATTTGAGTACTAGAATTCCTTGATAGGATTTGTAGAGCTCAAGTTATGGCTTTGACAAGTTACAAGTCATCTGAGACATCTGAATTTGGAGCTTGAAAGTTACCCAACTTGCATGAAACTTTTGCCCAAGAAGAATGATTCCTATAAACTTTTTGTCAACATGAATGTTGTTCCTTATTCTCTTAGCTTTCTAAAGAGTACAAGAAGTCCATGATTGGATGTGTAGAACTCAAGTTATGGCTTTGACAAGTCAAGGGTATTTTGGGTATTTGGACATTACAGGTCATTTTGAATCATAAGTCAATTACACCATCTTGCAAGCCTCAAATGAATTTTTGTTCAACATGAAAGTTGTTCAAAATGATGTTTTAAGCTTGTCTAAACATCAAGTGTCCATTGACATGGATTGAATCAAGCATTGGTGGAAGAAAGTTCATATAAAAGCCATTTTAATGAATTAAGATGAGAAAATTCAAAACAATTGAGAATAACATGTTTTCAAGTCATTATGGTCAATTTGAATGAAATTGATATTCTAAAGAGATTGGCATTGTCACTTTTGTGGTTTGAAGGCCATAACATTGCCATTTGGAAGGTATCTTCACAAATAAGAAACACATCTCACACACTCCATATGTTGAAACCAAAGGAAGGAAACCACATCAATACATCCCACAAGGCTTAAGTGAATTATTGGGACTGAGTTTGGAGTATGAACAAGGCTTGAAGGTGGATATCAACTTTGGAAATTTGGAAGAAAGGTGAAAATCAAAAACTCATGAATGGGCCTGGTTTGGGCCTCTAATCCATTGAAACAGAATATAAATATGATTTAGAACAGTTTTGGAAGCTTCTAGTGCCAAAATTTGTGGAGAAGCCATTGATGCAAGGTGAAGAAGAAAGCTTGAAATTGAAAATTTGTTTTGGAGAATCAGGAGGTTTCAACCAGAATTAAGCATCAAGAAGCATTCTCCATTAATCACTGAAGATTTCTGCAAGGTCTGGAAGAGAATTGAGGCGTGAATCCACTGCAATCCAAGCTCAAAGACAGGTTTTAACTTCTTGAAATTTCTCTCTGATTATGCGTTTTTAATGAAGTAGAAGCATGCTGTTAGGATCCTGATGATGAGTAGCTGGATTTAGGATGATCAATTGCAACTTTAGAGACGATTTAGGTTGAAGTTCATTTTCGGTTGAGATTGATATCTCAAGATTCAGGTGTTTTTAGAGAGAATAAGTGGCATGGTTGAATTGCTGATGAAATTTAGGGCAAGTTTCGTGTAGAACTCGGGGCGAATGGTTGAGCGTAAACGAAGTTAGGGTTGCGCAGGGGTGGCCAGAAAAGCCACCGGCGACGGTCCTGGTTCGCGCGCAGGTTGAGATTTGCAGAAGTTTAAAATGAGGAATATGAAATCCTCACCATCCATTCATGTGGAAATCTTGACTCAGTCCATTGATCCCAGCGCTCACGTTGAGCCACGCGTCCATCCCCTTAAACTCACCGTTTTGATTAATGAAGGAACTCAGCTTGTAAACTTCGCTGTGTGAACCAATAGATTATGGGTTCGAGACCTGGCGTGTGCATTTTTTGGTTAATTTGAAGAATGAATTGAGCCTGAAGGTAATCATAGGCGTGTGGGCTTGGGTTTCAGTTGCTATCACCACCCCTCCATCCAAGCCCAACATGGATTTTCAATGCAATTTGGTTGCTGAATGCACCCCTCCTGGCACTATCTCTCTTGACTGAATTGATATTCAGATGGGCCTAGCGCCCTCCTTGCTAATGACACCTCCCTTCTGGCCCAACCCAGGATATGAACTTGAAACATTTGCTATTTGATACGCTGGATTTGTTAATTTCCATTGATTTTCTTTTATTTTCATCATTTCATATAGTTTGTAAATAATTCATAAAAAATAGAAACATAGTTCAATTAATTCCATATTTTTTTCCCTGATTCATGATTGAATCTAGAATTTTATTGAATAAAAATATTTGGAAAATCATGCATTTTCATTTTATGTGCATTTTTTGTATTTTAATTAATATTAAATCCATTATGGTTGATACCTTGGTTTGCTGATTTTTGTGAGCAATTGATGATGATTCTTGAGCTGATTTTTTGTGTGTGATTAGTTTAGATATGCATGCCCTTCTAGTAACTTTCTCACATTTTTGTGATGAAATTAGGTAGTGTTTTTAAGTTGAAACTTTAGGTGCTCTAGTTTTATGGTTTAAGCTTAGTACCTTATAGTTTAGATTTTATTTCTAGAACTTTTTGGATGATTCAACCTCTGGATTTTGTATGGTAGAGTCATGATTGACTTAGGTTCCATAGTTATTTTTGTAGGATTTTACAATTGGTTTTAGTATTTTAGTTAGGATTAACTTTAGTACTAAGTTTTAGGTGATCCTAACTTGCTAATTCAACTAGAATGATTTCTTTAGCCCCCTTAGATTAGGGTTTTGCCTCTCTTGCTCTTGGCTGATGTTGAAGACTTGTGTGGGCTGCTGTGGAATGCATGATGGAGCTTGGACTTGAAGGTTGCTTTTCCTTTGGTGTAGTTTTGTGTAGGTGTTAGGATTAGGGTTTGTAAGTAGAGCTTCTAGATAGATTCTCTTTCTTTCATAAACATGGAAGGTGTTGATCACTTCCATTCCTCCCTATGATGTAAGGTCCCTTTGTGAAGGCCTCATCCCTCCTTTGGTAGGATGTGTGGCTCTTCACAAGTTGGTAGAACCTTTAAGGGTTCCTTTCCTTGATGATGGAGTGCTTAGTGGTGACCTTTGGTCTCCACTTTGCTTTCCACTATCCAAACCTTGCTCTTGTTAGATGAATCTTTCTCTCTTGCTAGAGGACGGAATTCCTTGTTAGAAGACTGAAGATGCTAGAGGTTACATTTCCCAGTATTTGAAGACTGCCATTGGAGATGAAGCTTGAGGATCAAGAAGAACAAGTTGATACTTGTGAAGAGGATTCAAATTGAAGGAAGAGATGAAGCTTGAAAAAGATGAAAAACAAGTTGATACTTGTGTTTGATGCATTGAGAGCCTGAAGGAAAAAGTTGATACTTGCTATTGGGATTGAAGCCTGAAGGTGGAGTCTGCTTTGGAGCTGAAGCTGGAAGAAGGTGAAGAACAAGTTGATACTTATGTGTGAGGTGTTGAAAGCTTGAAGAAGCAAGTTGATACTTGCTATTGAAGATGAAAGCTTTGGAGAACAGTTACAGACTGAAGACTGAACTGATGTCAGAGGAGCTTTGCTGTGAAGCTGTAGAGGCTGTGGATTTGCTGTCTTTCCCGTCTGTTTGCTTTCTGTGCAACTGTATTGGTGTGGCTTGTGTGATTTTCTTGATACATTAGAATAAGTTCATATCTATATTCTTTTAAGCTAGGAGCATGATTGCACTAGAGGTTGAGTTGCTCCCTCTGCTTGTATTTTTACTGTATGGCTTTACTTGCGGGTATTCGGTAGAGCCTAGCTCCCTTGCCTATGTGGTTTGTGATTTGCTTGATGGCATTTTATTTTGTTTCAGTTCTTCTGTATGATTGCAATTATTCATATCTGGCTTGAGGTCGAGACGAGCTTGTGGAGGCTGACGCCCCACACACATTTCCTCCCTCACTTGCATTGCATGCATTTTACAGTCGTTTACTGTTTACTATTTAAGCTGATGCTTTATCTGTTTCTGTTTATCATTGACATGATCCCCTAGGAATCTCACTTCCTTTGATAAGGAAGTGATGATAGAACTTTAGGTTGAAACCTATGCATGATAACTTCTAGGAGTTCCCTGTTTCAAACTTCAACCATAGGATGAATCCTTGGCATGCCAACATTAAGACTTGATAGTCTCCCCGTAGTTGAACCCGTTCGTTCTCTCTTCTCATCTCAAAACAAATTAAAATACAGTAATAAAGGTTAATTGACGTTGTACGTTACGAGCCTTAAGCTATCTGAGAAAGGATTGTTGGAGAGTTTCTTTTCAACAGTCTGGATGTTTAGTATGACACCCTTTGGGTGACATGCGACGCATTCACTCTCAGGTCATAGTCTCTAGTGCGATATTGGTTGCAAACATCCATAAAAAACAGTTCTTCCGTAAAAGACAGAAAACAAACTTCAAACCTTTTTGCCCCGTGGGCCCGTAATTCAAAGGAAGCTTTTCTGAAGAAAATAGTGTCGTTAACTCCCAGTTCTACCGCAAACGGTAACGCCTAAGTCTCCAAGGGTCGAGCTGCGTATGCCAAACTGATGGAATTGTTTGTTAACCCTACTCGATAAAACAGATGAATCTGAATTGCCGTAAGCCGTATTATCCCGAACTACATAAGCTCTGATCTCTCATACCTGTTGAGAGTACGTAGGCACAATACTGATGTATTGGCGAGCCACCTTCCCCCACCACCCGTAGTTAGTCGAACTACGTTGACTCTGATTTCTCATTCTATGATAGGAATACGTAGGCATAAAGTGCGACGCTTTGCCAAGTCATTTTCTTTTCTTTTCAGACCAGCCTTGATAGGTAGATAGTTTAAACCAACCCGTCAGTTAAACACAACAAGCATGGATCCCATCGAGTACGATGGACGTGAGGGGTGCTAATACCTTCCCCTTGTGTAACCGACTCCCGAACCCGGACAATGGTTGCGATGACCTTGTCTTATACCTTTTTCGTCAGGTATTTCCGATCGTTTCCTTTCCCGTTCTGAGGGATAAATAACGAAAGGTGGCGACTCTTCTGTTTTGCCGGCACCTTATTCTCGCGGTAGCGACAATGACCTAGTTTGGATTAGAATGGACCTTTGTGGATCCATGAAGCTCATATGACTTATTCAAGTCCCCTCAAGAAGTTTCAAGGCATCATGAGACCCAGAACGACAACAGTCGATCCGATCGTCATCGATCGATTGTTTCGTTGACCAAAAAGTCAACTCTCCAACTATAAAGAATTTGACCTCAAAGTGTGAATAAAAAATGTTCCTAATATCATATTACACCTATCCATGAAGTTTCATTACCATTGGATCAAGGATTGGGGAGTAATCGCAAAAATCGGGAATTAGGGTTTTGAAAGTGGCAAGACCATAACTTCCTAATCACACATCCAAATGATGTGGTTCAAAGCTCATTGGAAAGGTCTTGACAATTCCTACAAAGGTCTCACAGTGGTCTATGAGCAGAAAATGCATATATTTGGAGTTATGATCAAAAACATCACAAGAGGGGAAAACACTTAGAAAATTTCTAAGTCTTTTGGCCTTGCAAATCTTGTTTTTAGCCAACTTTGAAGGGCTTTTTGACCTAGTTCCACTTGGAATATGAAGATCATGAAAACATGAAAGTTGTAGAGCTTCATGATGGCTTTCCAAAAAGTTATAGAACTCCTCCATAGCCCTTGTGAGCTGAGAGTTATGAAGTGAGAAAGTTGGGCATGTGCACTAGTTTGTCAACTTGCCAAAACCCAACATGAACTTGATTTCCAACTATGAACTTCATCTCTAACCATGGAATGACTTCTGATATGATGTTTTAGAGGGTGAAATGAACAAATTCCGAAGAGGATCCAAGCAAATCCAAAGTTCTTGACAAGATCCATTTGTTTATTAAGGAAAAGTACAAAAAGTACACCATGAAAGAGAAGATTGGTGGTTGCAGCATGGGAGGGTGTCCTTGTACACTCTTTGATCACTTCTTACATCCCATTGTATCTGGTTTTAGGGGGCTAATCTCTTTGAAAGTAAGCAAGGCCAGCAGAACAAGAAACCATCATGTGAATTCATGAGATTTTCACTAAAAACCGCCTTGAAAGCCAAAATTCAAATCTGCCCCAATATCTCACTTTGCCTATAAATAGAGGTTTCCTCCCACTCTATTTTTGACACCAGAGCCATCCTAAACACAAGGGATACACATCTCTCTTTCTTTCTCTCTTTGCTTGAAAGTGAAGAAATTCACAAAATCACCATTTTCACCACTTTACACTTTTCATACCAGATCTTGTTCCAAACATTCCACCACTTCAAAGACCATACACACACACCCTTAAAATGACCCTCTGAAGTTGTTCCCACCATTGGTTTCCTGAAAAAAAAACACTTAAAGCAAAAAGTCAACTGTCCACACACTTAAGTTTGACTTTTATGCACATTTCAAGCCAAATCACCACACAAGCATCTTTCCATCAAAACAACATTTGGAGCACTTCATGTTTGTGATATTTTAACTGTCCATAACATCAAAAAGCAACTGGAAACTCATTTGTGAGAGCTGTCCATAAGGTTTTTTTATTTCTTCAAGAGGAATAACTCCCACAAGGTTGCTCAAAGGGAAAGATCTCTGGATTTCTTGGCAGCTGTCTTGCTATTGGAGGTCTACAAGAGGTAAGTGACCTCTAAACCTTACTACTTCTCATATATGTATCATCCAAGGTTGTTGAAAATGATTTGCATAGGTTTGTACTTGTAATCATGAACTTATGATTGTCATGTGATGCATATAATCTTTAAAGTTTGATATTGTTATGTTAGGTTGTGTTTGTCTGTTTTAAACTTGTTAGAGGATCATGACTCATGCTTGAAACATGATTGAATGTGTTTAAAACATTGTAATATTCAATTTGCAACTATTGCTACCAAGACTGTCTTGCCATTGGAGTTTGTCAACTCATGATGTTAAAACTTATCCCTCATGCTAGATGTTGGTTTTAGATGGATAACTAACATTAGGGCAACATGGAAATGTTGCCACTTTGTTAAGGGTGTTGCTGTTAAAACAGTTGGCATATTCTGATATTACCATGTTGAGTTTGCATTCATGACTATTAAGCTTTTTTTCCATATTAACACTTGTTCAAGGGGATTATTCTATCATGTGTGATTGGGAACAATTTGTGGTTTAAGTTTTTTTCCCCCATGTTCAAAATTTCACTGATGTATGATTGTGTGAATCAGAGTTTGTCAACTCTTGGTAACTCATTCTGATTTATTAACTTTATGCTTAAGTGAGCACTAGCATTGTTGTGTTGAAATAGACCAACTGTTTTGAACACTGTCAGACCTGAGAGGCTTAGGGTTAGTGATTTGATCTCAAATATTTGTCATGTTTGGTATCTCTCATTTGAGAATTTTAGACTTTGGCCATACTGGTACCTGTCTAGTATGTTTAGTTGGCATTGTGGACTGTTATTAGAATTATTTGCTTAGGGGCTGTCACTGATTGGCTGTTCAAACTCAGGCCAAGATTGGTCTTCAAGCATATGTTGTTCATGTTGTTTCCTTACCACAAAAACCGGTTTGCAGCAGTACTGTCTCTTAGAGAGTTTCGGGTAGTTTTTGTTTAGTTTTGAACTTTGTCAAGTTTAATGTTTGATTATTGTCACAAGGAAATTAGTGCTTATACTTGGCATGGTGTAACACGGTGGGAGAACTGACTTTAAACAATGTTGCGGATAGCAAGAGTCGCCACCGACTTTTATTTTATCCATAAGGAAAGGTTATAAAAGAACAGGAAAGACCTTAGAGAATATTTTGGGTCCGGGGGGTAGGTTATGAAAAGGGAAGGTATTAGCATCCTTTTCATCCATGGTTATCCATGGGCTCTTAGGTACTTAAGCTCACTTTTGAATTGTTTTGAAATTGTAGTGTGTGAATAGAAAATTTTCAGAATAGTTAATAAATAATCCATGTAAGGATGTGTTAAGAACTTGTTTGAAAACTTGTTGAAAATTTGTTTAAGTGCGAAACAGTTTTGAAGTGAGCAAGCACCTAGGAGTAACCTACCCTAATGTTTAAAGGTCTTTCTTATTCTTCATTCTTTCCTTTAGTAAGACTATCCCTACTATAATGGAGTAGGTAGTCCTTACTTTGGATGTTAAGGGATATGTGAGGGACAATTTGACTTTGAAGGCCATTGTGGGATGTAATAAGCACATATAAGGGGCCATCATCATTTTTCGAAAGGGACTCGATTCATAAAGGCAACCATAAGGGACTTTGATGATTTTTCTATTTGAGGGACTTGCTTTATACACCCCACTTAACCATTATTCGTAGGCAACTTGAGGGATATCCTTAGGAAGTGAGACGGCGATTAAAATCGACTTACGTGTGTGACGTGTTTATTTTAATTATCTTTATTTAAAAGTGATCTAAATTTATTTTAATATTACATACATGTTGTTACACTCCCTAATTACTAACCATAATAATAATTAAATAATTAAACAACTTTACATCCAAGAAACAATTACAAAATAATAAGCAAAATAATTAAATAGCAAAGATAAATAAAATATAAATAAGCAATAATAAATAATAAAGGGGGTTAATTCTAAGTTTACTCGGCAAGACATCGCATCTTGTGCCTACGTATCCTTACGGGAGTGGAATCAGAGTAATCGTAGTTCCCCTCAATAGGGAGGTTAGAAACTTCTTGACTGTGGTCAAGGTCTCAAGGGGAATAAACGCATCTTAAGGACACGCTTACGTGGAGTGTAGAAACTCCAAATCTCTACGTTGAAATGTTAAGTTGTAATTAGGGTTAAATTAGGGATTCCACGGCGGGAAACCCTAAAATGAGCGCGGCGGCTCTTTGACCTAATGCTAAGGGTAAAATTGTAATTTTGCCTGCGGCGAGGCATTTGTGAAAATTAGGGTTTGTAGTTTGTAGTTTTGAGGATTTGAAATTGAATGTGTGAAGTTTTACGGACTATTGGCGCGGCGGCCAAACAGTTAGACCTAACCTTCAGATGTGTGCAATGTGACAGAAATAATAGTAAACGCGTGAGATAATTGAATCATGCAAACAGAGAGATAATGTCATAATTTAAACCATGCAAGCAGAAATTTAAAGGCAGAATTTAAAGAGCGATTGTTAAGTTCGCGAGGTTACATGAGAGGAGCAGATACAATATGATAATGAAATTTGAATTGAACAATAATAAAATAAAATAAATAACGGTTCTAGTTATTATTTTAAAAAAAAGATTTTAGTTATTATTTTAAATTTATCTAAAAAAAAGTTTTTCTTAAAAATAATAGGTTTTCATATTAATTTGGAAAAGATGTTAATGTTATTTATTTTAAAAAACAGATTTTTATATTATAACAAATTTTAATAAATTAATGATAACAATAATAATAATAATGGTAATAATAATGATAATAATGATAATAATAATAAATAATGATAATAATAATAATAATAATAATAATAATAATAATAATAATAATAATAATAATAATAATAATAATAATAATAATAATAAAGCAATAATGAATTTTAAATGTGCCAAATAACCCAACAATGTTGCTAACGCAGAAATGCGCTCATCGCAACCAGATCTAAATCGGACGAAACAAAATTTATCGCAAAGAAAAAGAAATTAAGCAAAAAATAGTATTATTGCTCACACAAAAATGCGATCATCGCAACCAGATCGAACTAACACAAATGTCACGCGTCATGCACACAAATGTGCAAACATCGTATCGACATAATTCGATCAAAAATCTTATATATATAAACTCTAACAATTTAAAAATTATATATATATAAACGTAACAGTAATAGATAAAGAAAAAGAAATAACGGTAATAGATGAAGAAAAAGAAATAACGGTAAAAGATGAAGAAAAAGAAACAACAGTAATAGATGAAGGAAAAGAAATAACGGTAAACGATGAAGAAAAAGAAATAACGGTAATGGATGAAGAAGAAAACTAAATAACGGCAAACGGCACTCACTCCTCTTAGGTTTTTTTCTTCTCTCCCTCTTTTTTCCAACAAGGCAACACATGTATATATAGGGAACAAATTAGGGTTAACACCAAATTGTCAATAATGTCCCTAAAGCCCATTTTAAAGCCCAAACTAAATAATTAGTTAAGAAAAAATAAAATTTAAATAATTTAAAATAATTAAAATAAACTTAAAATAAAAACTAATAATCCTATTGATTCCTAAAATAAAAAATATTATAAAAAGAACAAAATTTTTTTCAATATTTTTTATTTTATGATTTTTTGGATATTTTTATGAATAATTTAGAAAAAAGTGAAAAAAATAATATTTTAAAAAATGATTTAATTAAAATACGAAAATAATAATTAAATAATAATAAAAAACTATTTTTGTTATTTTTTTAATGAAAGATAGAAAAATTTAGAGTAAAAATAATAAAAAACAAAAAAAAGTGACAAAGGTGAGATTCGAACTCTCAACCTCTCACACTCATAACTCCTTACACATGTCCTCCTGCCAATTGTGCCATTTTTACTTTTTAGAAAAAAAATGCATGCCATATGATATTTACCTGCAAAAAGTCAAACGACTACACAAATTTGTTAGTAATTGATTAAATGCAATGAAATGCGACGACAAATCTTAGGGCAAAATTTGGGGTATTACAGTTATTATGATAATATTTCTCACCCAACCTCTCTTTGATGTTGGCAAAAAAAAATCATGAAGTTTGACTTTGGTTTGACCACAGTTGACCTCAGTTTGACCTTTTAACTGCATTGACTGCTTTTGACTTATCTGATCATCTGACTGAGCAAACTTTTGAGAAAAGTCTTGAAACTTGACATGGGGGTTCTTATACACATATAAGATGTTATGAAGCTCACTTGAAGTCTTGGAAGTCCATTTAGCCTGATTAAAGTCAAAACCCTAGTTTTGGATGCACTGCTTAGGAGGTGCATTGTCTGAGGGAATTGTCAAATCTTCTGACCAATTGTGAATTTTGTGAATCTTGTGAACCTTCTTGGAACACAAAGTCTTGTATTGTGAGGGCAAATTTTGGGGTGCAACAGCTGCCCCTGTTCAATTTTCTGAAACCTGAGGGGTTAGATTGGTATATTTGCCAGTCGTAACCTGGAAGGTTGAAGGGGATTGAACACAAAAGCCCAAAAATTTGCACTCACCAGTGCATGGAGTGATACTGATGGTTGGTTGAACATGATTGAGTGGGCTTAAAGATGCCACTAGGGGAAAGTTCTTCAGTAGTATAATGAGAACTGTCAGGAGTCAGGAGTAATACTGATGTAACAGCATGTCTTCATGAGGATAGAGCAATCAATAATGATAACCCTAAAGCAGTCTTGAAGTGATAAATCTGACCTCAGGAGGATAGAGCAATCAATAGCTCTAAAGCAGTCTTGAAGTAATAATGGCTTCAGGAGGATAGAGCAATCAATAGCTCTAAAGCAGTCTTGAAGTAATAGAATGGCTTCAGTAGGATAGAGCAATCAACAGCTCTAAAGCAGTCTTGAAATAATAATGTGATATGTCTTCAGGAGGATAGAGCAATCAATAGCTCTAAAGCAGTCTTGAAGTAATGATTTCAGGAGGATAGAGCAATGGATAGCTCTAAAGCAGTCTTGAAATAATAATGTAATTTCAGGAGGATAGAGCAATGGATAACTCTAAAGCAGTCTTGAAATAATTAGATGACTTCAGGAGGATAGAGCAATGAATAGCTCTAAAGCAGTCTTGAAGTAGTAGGATGATTTCAGGAGGATAGAGCAATCAGTAGCTCTAAAGCAGTCTTGAAGTCATGAGAGGCTATCAGGAGGATAAAATAACCCTGAGGTTACAATAAAGCAGTCCCAAAGTAATAAGAAGCTCATCAGGAGGATAAAGTAACCCTGAGGTTACAATAAAGCAGTCCCAAAGATCATAAGATTGTTTGTTGGATAATTAACCTGAAAACAAGGTAGCATTCTGTATAACAACATTAGTTTATGCTTTATGTATGCATGTATGACATGATGCACTTAGGTAATGTACTATAGACATATATGTTATGGTATGATGTAAATGATGTATGTATGCTATGACACTGCTGGAAGTGTCTGGATATCCTTGTATAACAACTGCTGGTCAAGAAAAATAAATCCCGATTCGTTGTTGAAGAATATATAACCCTCCGTCTGCTGGGGATAACAAGGTATAGATAACCTCCCGTTGTTGGGGATAACAAGGTATAGATAACCTCCCGTTGTTGGGGATAGTAGGGTATAGATAACCTTCGTTTTCGTTTGATGGTAGGATAAGTATAACATCCCGTCTTCGTTCATCGTGCCCTTATTGGAAAGTAATTTCCCGTATATCCGTATGAGGATAAAAGAGATGGATATAAATTCCAGGGGAGATTAGACTTTGTGAAAATGGATTAGTCCTACTGATGGTTTGTAACTGTCTTGTAAAGATGAACCGGCGAAGCTTCGTTGAAATCCTTCCCTCGTTCGTCCTTAGTAAATACTATTACTGCATTTTCATGCATTTCTGGTAAACATCAATCATATTAAAAGCATACATGCGTTTCTGGTAAACATCAATCATATTCAAAGGCATACATACATTCAAACACAACCAATGGACGTTTCGCTTATGTAAATAGGGTAAAAGTGAATCTGGATTCAAAAGATGGAATTTATTTATATCAAAAGTGACCCATACACGGGTAAGTTTGTACAAGGAGACATAAACCCTAGTAAGAGAATTTTGTCATGAAGTTTTACAAAAAGAATCAGCTATGTGGGAAATAATCCTATTGAGTTTCAATTCTACTATTGCCACTCAAGTATCTCATCTTCTTGCTGTTGAGACGGAAACGATTGGATTGAGCTTTATCTGTTTGAGCTTGAGTAAGTAGTACAACTGGTTGCAGTTTCATGAGTGATCCAAACGAGACATAGTCATACGCTTTAATCCCTAACTTTTGCCTGGATTGCCCTTTCAGGTTTTCAATCCACCGGGATACCCTTTTTTGCCCAAGTCGCCTTTTCAGGTTTTCGACTTGCCGGGTGTACATCTTTTTATATATATATCCCTAATTTTTGCCCAAACCCTTTTGGTTTGCCGGGATGCCCTTATTTTTGCCTAGGCCTGTCAACCTAGCGGGTCTCTTTTTATGCGTAGTATTTTTTAACTATGTCTGCGTTTACAGGTTGTGGGAAGTCTTCACCATCCATTGTAGTCAGTATCATGGCACCTCCTGAGAACACTGTCTTGACTACAAATGGTCCCTCATATGTTGGAGTCCACTTGCCCCTAGGATCACCCTGTGGTAATATGATACGCTTGATTACCAAGTCACCAGCCTGATATACCTTTGGCTTAACCTTCTTGTTAAAAGCTTTGATCATCCGTTTCTGGTACATCTGGCCATGACAAACTGCTGCTAACCTTTTCTCATCAATCAAATTTATCTGGTCAAGTCGAGTCTGAATCCACTCATCTTCATCCAAGCCTGCATCCTTCATAATTCTCAAGGAGGGGATCTGAACTTCAATAGGCAGAACTGCTTCCATACCATAGACTAAGGAGAATGGGGTTGCCCCTGTTGAAGTACGTATTGTAGTACGATAACCATGCAGAGCAAATGGTAACATCTCGTGCCAATCCTTGTAAGTAACAGTCATCTTCTGTACAATCTTCTTAATGTTCTTATTAGCAGCTTCAACTGCCCCATTCATCTTTGGACGATACGGAGAAGAGTTGTGATGCTTAATCTTGAACTGCGTACAGAGATCAGTAATCATAGTGTTGTTCAGATTGGAGCCATCTTCGAAATCAACAAGGTAGTATGGGTCAACATATACTGTCTTAGTCGGCGAGCAGCCCATGCCAAAGCGCAGCAAGTTTTCTCGAGCAGTGAGTATCTTGTTTCACAGTCGGTAAACTTTTTGCTAAGGTAGTATATTGCCTGCTCTTTTCGACCAGACTCGTCATGTTGCCCCAATACACACCCCATTGAGTTGTCTAATACTGTTAAATACATAATCAAGGGTCTTCCATCAACTGGTGGCATTAAAATTGGAGGTTCTAGCAAATATCTCTTGATTTCATCAAAGGCAGTCTGGCACTCATCATTCCATTCCATCACCTGATCTTTCTTCAACAACTTGAAGATTGGCTCACAGATGGTAGTTAATTGGGAAATAAATCTTGCAATGTAGTTCAATCATCCCAAGAAACCTCTAACCTCCTTCTCAGTACGGGGAGCTGGCATCTCTCGTATAGCTTTCACTTTTGCAGGATCCACTTCAATACCTTTTCCACTGACAATGAAACCCAGGAGCTTTCCAGATCTAACTCCAAAAGTACACTTGTTTGGATTTAATCTCAACCTGTATTTCTTCAACCTCTCAAACAACTTGTGCAGATGATCAAGATGTTGTTCTTCATTCCGAGACCTGGCTATCATATCATCCACATATACCTCTATCTCATGATGAATCATATCATGAAACAAAGCCACCATGGCACGCTGATATGTTGCCCCTGCATTCTTCAAACCAAATGGCATTACCTTATAGCAAAAGGTGCCCCACTGTGTCACAAATGTAGTCTTCTCCATATCTTCAGGTGCCATCTTGATTTGATTGTAACCAGAGAAACCATCCATAAAAGAGAATACCTTATGCTGAGCAGTGTTGTCTACCAGAATATCAATATGAGGAAGTGGAAAGTCATCTTTAGGGCTAGCCTTGTTCAGATCTCTGTAGTCTACACACATACGTACCTTACCATCTTTCTTAGGAACTGGTACCACATTTGCAACCCACTGAGGATAAGAAGTTACTGCCAAGAACCCTGCATTGAACTGTTTCATTACCTCTGCTTTGATCTTTTCTGACATTTCAGGACGCATACGACGAACCTTCTGCTTCTTTGGACGACAATCTTCTTTCACTGGCAAACGGTGAACCACAATGTCTGTATCCAACCCTGGCATATCTTCATAAGACCAAGCAAAGATCTCCACATAGTCACGTAGCATCTGAATCAACCTGCTCTTGACACTGTCCTCTAAATCAGCCCCTATCTTGACCTCTTTTCTGTTTTCTTCAGTTCCCAGATTCACAACTTCGACTGGCTCTTCATGTGGCTGTATAGCTTTCTCTTCTTGTTGTAACAACCTAGCAAGCTCTACAGGTATTTCACAATCGTCCTCGTTTCCGTCTTCAGTTTGATAGATCGGATTCTCGAAATTGTAATTGGCAATAGTAGAACTGTTATCAACTGGATCCAGAGTGGATGAGGATCTGCATTTTAGTGACGTGGGTGTGTGTAAGAACACATAGCTGATAAAGCAAAAATAAAAGAAAAAGAAAGACAAGGAACGCAATATTTACGAAAACGAAACGTCCACTGATTTTATTGAATGAAGTATGCAAATGAAATGACAACCCGTAAAAAGCACACCATTGTGCCCCGGGTAAGGCACATGGCTTGAAAGTTTTAATTGTTCCAGAAATCATAAATTTAAAAACATAACACAGTAATAGTATTTACTCCTGACTAAAGGAGATAGGGATAACATCTTCAGCTGTCCAATTATTGAGTCCAACACCCACAGTAGGAAAAATCCATGCTTCCAAGTTGTAGTCTTCATCTTGATCTCCCACAGCATTGATAACCTCTTGATTGGTGATACGAACAGCACGAGCACGACGAACAACCTTCTGGGACTCTGCAGTGAAACCCAAACCAAACTTGTCAGACTTGTATGGAATATCAGGAAGCTGACCCCAAATAGTACAACCACCTTCTTCCACCACAGATTTTGCATCATTGAGGGAGGCCATTGCCATTGTTGGAGGGTTTCTGATGACCACAGGAACCTTCTTCACAGCAGGAGGAGTCACACAATCCTCAACAGCCCAGGGAACCACTTCAAATGACTGACATGGAGTTTCAATGTATTCACCTTCTACTTCCAGATACTTGAAAGTGTTTACATGGCTGACAAAGTATTCTTCCTCTCCAAAGACAGTAACAACTTTTCCATTCACCGGATATCTCAACTTTTGATGTAATGTGGAGGTCACAGCACCTGCCCCATGGATCCAGGGACGACCAAGCAGACATGAGTACGAAGGACGAATATCCATCACATAGAATGTAGCGGTAAACACCTGAGAGCCAACCTTGATTGGAAGATCAATTTCCCCATGCACTACTCTTCTAGAACCATCAAAAGCCTTTACCACAATATTACTGGGCTTCAATACCGTATCTTTAGGACTCAGCTTGTTCAGGACTTCCTTAGGCAACACATTCAGAGAGGAACTATTGTCTATCAGCACATGAGACAGGGTAGTGCCCCTGCATTCAATTGAAATATGCAAGGCCCTGTTATGATCCCTCTTGGCAGGGGTCAAGTCAGCATCAGAAAATCCTAACCCGTTGTCATAGGTCAGGTGAGCAACACAATTCTCAAACTGGTCCACAGAAATTGCACTGGGTACATGAGCCATCTTTAGAAACTTGATCAATGACTTGGCATGAGCCTCAGAATATAATAACAGGGAGAGCATAGAAATCTTTGAGGGAGTATGCCCCAGCTGATCAACAATATCATAATCACTCTTGCGAATGATTTTCAATACTTCTTCCATCTGCTTAGAGAGGTCATCAGCAGCTGGCACATCAGTAGATACAGGCTCAATAACAGGACCCTTGCCCCGAGCATCAGTGGTGGAAGTAACAGCAGGAGTAACTGCACTCTTAGAAACAACTGGAGGAGAGAAGACTCTTCCACTACGAGTGATCTTGCTAGATCCAGCAATATTATCAATGTCAACAGGCATATCAGGTAAAGGCTCCTGCTTGACACCATGGATGTAAACATCAGACCCATAGTGCCAAGGCACAACTTTGTCAGATGTATAAGAAATAGGACCAGGAGTGGTAATGATCAGAGGAGCTACTCTGGCTTCAGCGACAACTTTCACAGGACCTTCAGCAGTAATCTTGATTGGGCCCTGATGAGTGATTTTAATGGGACCCTTTGAAGTGATTCTTAGTGGTACTTTATCAACCATGTCAACCTCTTCAATCTTCTTACCCTGAGTCAGATGATCCACCATACTTTCTACAGATGCTGGTCTTCTTTCAAACACTATAGTATACTTATCCATGAGACGTTGAATCCCATCTCTCAAAATGAAGCAACTATCCGGCTTATAGGTACAATATAGACAATCTTCATGACAACCTGGAAAGATCCCAGCTTGTACTAACCTCTTTTCGATAACAGACAATGGTGTGCTCAACTCCATAACTGAATAGACATGCAGATCTTCATCAATATCTTCATCAATGGCGTTGACAGTCTTCTCGTGATTTGGCATTGGAGCTGTAATCACATTTGGAGTACCTGGTGGATCAAACTCAATTTCTCCAGCATCAATCATATCCTGAATTTTGTTCTTCAAGACCCAGCAGTTATTAGTATCATGTCCTGGACAGTTTGAATGATATGCACATCGTGCATTGGGATTGTACTTGGGAGAGGTAACATTGGGATTCTGAGGGGCCTCCCTCAGGGTAATAAGTTCAGCTTTCAACAAGTGTTGCAATGCCTGAGCCATTGACATGTTGATCTTCGTGAACTGTCTTCTAGCCCTCTGTTGGTTGCCTTGAGGCTGCTCTGTTGTTGCAGGAGTTGGATTTGAAATATGAACTGCACTAACAGACTGATGCCTTCTGTTACGATCAGGCTGACCATACACAGCATTAGATTCTTTCTTCCCAGTGGGAGGCTTCTTTGCAGCACCTGATGAAGAAGTGCCCACTTGGATCTTACCACTCTTGATACCATTCTCTACTCGCTCTCCTGTCATGATCAACTCAGTGAAGCCAGATGATGAGCTTCCAATGAGATGACTGTAAAACGGACCATTCAGCGTACACATGAACATATCAACCAACTCCCTATCAGTCAAAGGGGGTTGAACTCTTCCAGCTAAGTCTCTCCACTTCTGAGCATACTCCTTAAAGCTTTCTTTGGCACCCATAGACATGCTTTGAAGCTGCATGCGAGTGGGGGCTAAGTCAGCATTGTATTGATACTGCTTGTAGAAAGCTTCAGCAAGGTCATTCCAATCTCTGATGTTGACACCCTCCAACTGATAATACCACTCTAGCTGAGCTCCAGATAAACTTTCTTGAAAGAAATGGATCCACAACTTTTTATCAGCAGTGTGGGGTTGAATTCTTCTGACATAAGACCTCAGATGCAATTTGGGACAAGAGACCCCATCATAGACAACGAATGTAGGAACTTTGAACCCAATGGGTATGACCACCCCAGATATCAAGCTCAAATCCTCAAAATCCAGCCCAGATGATTTCTGTAATTCCATAGCATCCATTCTATCCACCAGCATCTTGAATTTGTCTTCGTTAGGCTCATGGTAGTAGTTAGCCTCAGAATCAGAGTCCCCCATAATGTTGTGGAGACTGCCTCTCTCCTGCTCAAATTCTTCAGATTCATAGTCTTCAACATGTTCCTTGGTCTTGACAGGACCTTTGAACCTTCTTCCCATGTTGAGCAACCCAGCAGACCTTCTAGCCTTCTTAGTCTTCTTGGCCAGCAGTGCCTTCAATTCATCCTGCCCCTTGGATAGGTTCAGGATCAGCTCTTGGAGCTGTGCATTCTGTGCCTGGAGATCCTTAACTGATTGTTCAAGAGCCATTGCTGAAATAAACAGCGAGAAGATGAGAAACCTGTGCACAATTATAAACCTGTGATGCAATGATATGGGAATGCATATGCAATGTTTTCAAGGACCGCAGGATTTAAATTTGCTTAAACAAACAAGAAAGTAACTTTTTATTAGTAATAACTTGTTTTGCCTTTTAGGCTTACAGAAAATGAAAACGAAATAAGTACAAAAGATGGGGTTTTAAGTCTC
The DNA here is from genome assembly GCA_963859935.3 of Lathyrus sativus. Taxonomy (NCBI): domain Eukaryota; kingdom Viridiplantae; phylum Streptophyta; class Magnoliopsida; order Fabales; family Fabaceae; genus Lathyrus; species Lathyrus sativus. The sequence goes on from OZ012735.1 coordinate 264,745,574, forward strand.
CCATGGACGTTTCCTCTTTGTGTTGAGGTATGAGTTGATGTTTCGTTCCTCATGAAGTAGCTTTGTTAGCTCTAGGATCCTTGCTTGGCTTGCTTTGTAATGAGCCTCGAAAGTATCCCTTTGCTCTTTCAGTTGGATCCATGATCTCTGCAAGTCTTCCATATCAGTAGGCATGTCTGGGTGAAGGATGGTATAAGCTGTGTCTCCTTCAGCAACAGGTTCCATGGTAACTGGTAGGACGGCAGGATATGGCATCATGAGTGTCTGAGCACGAGATCGTACCCATCTGAGATAAGCCTCCATAGGAATAGTGTACTTAGGCTCCAGTGTCTTGCTGTCAATCCTGTTTACCTTTCCCCAAGCTCGGATGAATCTCTGACGGTAACCCTGAAGATCGTTGTCGTAATCAAACACAATGCCCTGAATCAACATGTCATGTGGACCATCGCTCCGGGCGTAACCAAACTGTCGTAAAGCTAGAGATGGGTTGTAGGTGATGCCTCCTCTTATGCCTAGGAGTGGCACATTAGGAAACTCCCCACAACGGTCAATGATGGTGACATTCTCCATAGATCTGGAGCACCAATGGATGTCTGAGTGAGAAAGTGACATGATCCTCTTGGACCATCTGAACCCTTGCTCATTCTTCATTACTGAGCGAGGAAGGTGAGAAATAAACCACCTAGAAAGTAAAGGTATGCAGCACATCAAAGTTTCTCTTGCCCTTGTAGTACGGGTGTGAAGAGAATGTAGGATGTCTCCAAGTAAGGTAGGCACTGGATTGTGACTCAGGAATATGTTGATGGCATGAACGTCTATGAACTGATCAGGATTGGGGAACAACACTAAGCCATAAATCAATAAGGCTAATATCTCCTCAACAGCATCGTAGCTCATAGCCTTCAAGAACATTTGAGCTTTATCCACTAATACCTTGGCAAGAATACCTTTAACTCCACTTCTCGTCTCTAGAACAATGTCAGACTTCTTCAGATGTAGAGCTGCAGCAATAACTTCTGGTTTAAGCTCCTTCTCTAAGCCTGTGAATGGCTTATGATCAAGAACAGGTATACCCAGAAGTTTAGAGAACTCCTCCATGGTTGGAACCAGCTGATAATCAGGAAATGTAAAGCAATGGTGCTTAGGGTCAAAGAACTGAAACAGCACACTCATCATGTCTTCACTGAACCCTGAAGTAACTAGATCCAATAAGTGACCATGTCTCTTGTTGAACTGGGAATGATCAGGCACTAGGGAAACCAACTCCTTGAGCTTAGCAGGTATCCCTACAAAGTTGATCCTGATGGTGTTTCTACGAGCAGAAGCCATGACCTGCAACAAAGAACAAAGATAAATCCTTTGGTCCTTGAAATGGTTAGGGAAAATGATATGCTTATGATGCATGATGATGTCATGATGTCATGCTCAATCACAAACATGTGGCACACACAAACAAGTCACACCATAGCCCTAGGTTTAAAGGCTTGCATGAGGTTCAAAGGCAAGTACCCTCCCCTGAAGTTAGATGGTTCATCCTGTCCTACAAAAGTAACCAGGTTCTAAGGGATCTCAATATCATTGATCCTTCACAAGGGTGGTTGTTCAGAAGGCAACTTACTTGCCAACCAAAACCCTCCAAGTTTAAGATCTCAATGAGCGTAGTATCGAGTGTCAACCAACTTCAGCCTGCACCAAAGCCGGTTACCTCACTACTTTCTAAAGGCCAAGATGAGTTAACTAGGGTTCTAAAAGTCAGTTAGTGCATTGACAACATATGGCAGCCTCAATATTATCCTCAACTTGACTTAAGGAATATAAGCACCAACCAAGAAGTCGCACTAACTATGGCCACCAGATCAACCGTATCGATATACGTCGTACAGTTTCCTTGGTCTATTGCCATTTACCTAAGGTACACTAGATCCGGGTTAGGACCTTTCACACATAAGAGCACCCCAACAATATAATAATAAAGCAAACAAGGCAAACAATTTAAAGTGATCTTAATTCCTAAGGGTACCCCTCTTAAATAAATCCCCAGCAGAGTCGCCAGTTCTGTAACACGGTGGGAGAACTGACTTTAAACAATGTTGCGGATAGCAAGAGTCGCCACCGACTTTTATTTTATCCATAAGGAAAGGTTATAAAAGAACAGGAAAGACCTTAGAGAATATTTTGGGTCCGGGGGGTAGGTTATGAAAAGGGAAGGTATTAGCATCCTTTTCATCCATGGTTATCCATGGGCTCTTAGGTACTTAAGCTCACTTTTGAATTGTTTTGAAATTGTAGTGTGTGAATAGAAAATTTTCAGAATAGTTAATAAATAATCCATGTAAGGATGTGTTAAGAACTTGTTTGAAAACTTGTTGAAAATTTGTTTAAGTGCGAAACAGTTTTGAAGTGAGCAAGCACCTAGGAGTAACCTACCCTAATGTTTAAAGGTCTTTCTTATTCTTCATTCTTTCCTTTAGTAAGACTATCCCTACTATAATGGAGTAGGTAGTCCTTACTTTGGATGTTAAGGGATATGTGAGGGACAATTTGACTTTGAAGGCCATTGTGGGATGTAATAAGCACATATAAGGGGCCATCATCATTTTTCGAAAGGGACTCGATTCGTAAAGGCAACCATAAGGGACTTTGATGATTTTTCTATTTGAGGGACTTGCTTTATACACCCCACTTAACCATTATTCGTAGGCAACTTGAGGGATATCCTTAGGAAGTGAGACGGCGATTAAAATCGACTTACGTGTGTGACGTGTTTATTTTAATTATCTTTATTTAAAAGTGATCTAAATTTATTTTAATATTACATACATGTTGTTACACTCCCTAATTACTAACCATAATAATAATTAAATAATTAAACAACTTTACATCCAAGAAACAATTACAAAATAATAAGCAAAATAATTAAATAGCAAAGATAAATAAAATATAAATAAGCAATAATAAATAATAAAGGGGGTTAATTCTAAGTTTACTCGGCAAGACATCGCATCTTGTGCCTACGTATCCTTACGGGAGTGGAATCAGAGTAATCGTAGTTCCCCTCAATAGGGAGGTTAGAAACTTCTTGACTGTGGTCAAGGTCTCAAGGGGAATAAACGCATCTTAAGGACACGCTTACGTGGAGTGTAGAAACTCCAAATCTCTACGTTGAAATGTTAAGTTGTAATTAGGGTTAAATTAGGGATTCCACGGCGGGAAACCCTAAAATGAGCGCGGCGGCTCTTTGACCTAATGCTAAGGGTAAAATTGTAATTTTGCCTGCGGCGAGGCATTTGTGAAAATTAGGGTTTGTAGTTTGTAGTTTTGAGGATTTGAAATTGAATGTGTGAAGTTTTACGGACTATTGGCGCGGCGGCCAAACAGTTAGACCTAACCTTCGGATGTGTGCAATGTGACAGAAATAATAGTAAACGCGTGAGATAATTGAATCATGCAAACAGAGAGATAATGTCATAATTTAAACCATGCAAGCAGAAATTTAAAGGCAGAATTTAAAGAGCGATTGTTAAGTTCGCGAGGTTACATGAGAGGAGCAGATACAATATGATAATGAAATTTGAATTGAACAATAATAAAATAAAATAAATAACGGTTCTAGTTATTATTTTAAAAAAAAGATTTTAGTTATTATTTTAAATTTATCTAAAAAAAAGTTTTTCTTAAAAATAATAGGTTTTCATATTAATTTGGAAAAGATGTTAATGTTATTTATTTTAAAAAACAGATTTTTATATTATAACAAATTTTAATAAATTAATGATAACAATAATAATAATAATGGTAATAATAATGATAATAATGATAATAATAATAAATAATGATAATAATAATAATAATAATAATAATAATAATAATAATAATAATAATAATAATAATAATAAAGCAATAATGAATTTTAAATGTGCCAAATAACCCAACAATGTTGCTAACGCAGAAATGCGCTCATCGCAACCAGATCTAAATCGGACGAAACAAAATTTATCGCAAAGAAAAAGAAATTAAGCAAAAAATAGTATTATTGCTCACACAAAAATGCGATCATCGCAACCAGATCGAACTAACACAAATGTCACGCGTCATGCACACAAATGTGCAAACATCGTATCGACATAATTCGATCAAAAATCTTATATATATAAACTCTAACAATTTAAAAATTATATATATATAAACGTAACAGTAATAGATAAAGAAAAAGAAATAACGGTAATAGATGAAGAAAAAGAAATAACGGTAAAAGATGAAGAAAAAGAAACAACAGTAATAGATGAAGGAAAAGAAATAACGGTAAACGATGAAGAAAAAGAAATAACGGTAATGGATGAAGAAGAAAACTAAATAACGGCAAACGGCACTCACTCCTCTTAGGTTTTTTTCTTCTCTCCCTCTTTTTTCCAACAAGGCAACACATGTATATATAGGGAACAAATTAGGGTTAACACCAAATTGTCAATAATGTCCCTAAAGCCCATTTTAAAGCCCAAACTAAATAATTAGTTAAGAAAAAATAAAATTTAAATAATTTAAAATAATTAAAATAAACTTAAAATAAAAACTAATAATCCTATTGATTCCTAAAATAAAAAATATTATAAAAAGAACAAAATTTTTTTCAATATTTTTTATTTTATGATTTTTTGGATATTTTTATGAATAATTTAGAAAAAAGTGAAAAAAATAATATTTTAAAAAATGATTTAATTAAAATACGAAAATAATAATTAAATAATAATAAAAAACTATTTTTGTTATTTTTTTAATGAAAGATAGAAAAATTTAGAGTAAAAAACTATTTTTGTTATTTTTTTAATGAAAGATAGAAAAATTTAGAGTAAAAATAATAAAAAACAAAAAAAAAGCGACAAAGGTGAGATTCGAACTCTCAACCTCTCACACTCATAACTCCTTACACATGTCCTCCTGCCAATTGTGCCATTTTTACTTTTTAGAAAAAAAATGCATGCCATATGATATTTACCTGCAAAAAGTCAAACGACTACACAAATTTGTTAGTAATTGATTAAATGCAATGAAATGCGACGACAAATCTTAGGGCAAAATTTGGGGTATTACAGTTATTATGATAATATTTCTCACCCAACTTCTCTTTGATGTTGGCAAAAAAAAATCATGAAGTTTGACTTTGGTTTGACCACAGTTGACCTCAGTTTGACCTTTTAACTGCATTGACTGCTTTTGACTTATCTGATCATCTGACTGAGCAAACTTTTGAGAAAAGTCTTGAAACTTGACATGGGGGTTCTTATACACATATAAGATGTTATGAAGCTCACTTGAAGTCTTGGAAGTCCATTTAGCCTGATTAAAGTCAAAACCCTAGTTTTGGATGCACTGCTTAGGAGGTGCATTATCTGAGGGAATTGTCAACTCTTCTGACCAATTGTGAATTTTGTGAACCTTGTGAACCTTCTTGGAACACAAAGTCTTGTATTGTGAGGGCAAATTTTGGGGTGCAACACATGGTAATGATCAACTATCACTGTTATTTCTGAAGTTTGTAGCTGTTATGGTGGAATGTTGGGACCTGTTTAGTCCTTTGGTTGATAATCTTTAGTTGTGAATAGGTCCAGCATCTGTTAACTGTTAACTGTTTTAAGCATAATATGCCTGCCCTTGCCATGAATGCTTCTTTGATTATGCCTGAATTCTGCCATAAGCTGATGTTTACCATCATAGCTTCTTTTTTTTACTTCTTGTCAAATTTCTCATATTGTGAATCTATGACTGTCAGTATAGTCCTGAAGGAATTTTTAAGCAATTAATCCAATTTGCATGATGATCATGATCTGTTTGAACCTTTTGAGCTTGTATTGGTCTGAATTGATTGGCCCTGCTACTGATCATTCTATTGATAGTGTTCAACTCTTGTTATCACTCCTATACATCATATTGTTCCATTGACTTCTTGTATAATCTACTGGTAAGTTCGATTTATGTCATATTTAGGATATGTTGCATTTATGTTTTCAAACTAATCAACAAATTTTCCAAACTGTGTTTTCCAAATGTATCCCTATTACCATCAGTCTTTGTGCAACATGTGTGATGAGTCTTTAGTTAATCACAGTTGGGATCTTTTGAGCAGCAATCCTTGCTTAGATTCATTACTCTAACACCTTTAAGTTACAAAGTTCATGAAAAAACATTCTCTTCAAGAATTTGCAGTTTGAAACCATTGTTTGATTCAATGAAGATTTAGTTTCTTTCTTTGGAAAAAGTTCATGAGCAACACGTTTAGAATATGAACAGACCCTAACTTGTGTGTGTTTTCACCTGGCTTGACCCTTGCCTACCAAAAGGCATTTCAACTCATATCTTGCATGTCTCATCGTGTTTTAAAATAAGAGAGGTATTTCAAAAAAATGGTTGATACCATTGCAATCCTCATAAAAAACAAGCATGATGGACTTTTATTTTGTCAAAATTGGTTAAGAATTGGTGAAGTTGGATTGGAATCGTTTTCATGATTTTGAGTTGTTTTGCCTTGCAGCCTGGCCCAGATAACACGCTTTTTAGGCTTATGTTTTATTGGGGTGGCATAATACACGGATGTATCGCCACCCCAGTGGTTAAATGCAATGCCCTAAGTCACTTACCATGCCTCTGATCCTCTGTTCGATCCCCAGCAGGGACATGTTTTTTTGCTCTTTTGTGATTTTTCCCATATTTATTATTTCTTTTTTATTTTCCACTTGTTTCCACATTTGTTTGATGGTTGGGTTGGCATGATTTTAAGTCTATAACTTCAAGGACGTGGGTTCAAACCTGTGTGTGGGCACTTCTATATTTTTAGCACTTGATTTATTTATTTTATTTTATTTCATTCAATTTTCAATTTTACATAACTTCTTCATTTCTAATCCATTTTAGTTGATTCTTTTTGCTAAATTCTTGTTTTAATGTGTATTTTAATATGATGATCAAAGAATTCTAAAATTCTTATTTTAGAAACACTTTTCATTATGGGAAGATCGTAAATCATTTTAGGGTTTTCACCCTCATATCTCTCATTTTCAAACTTTTATTTTATTCCTCTTTGAGTTTAATTTTAAGGCGACATGAACTTGGATTTTTGTCTCCCTTGTGCATTTAAGTTTGAATTTCAACTTTGTTTGTACGCGTTTAAATGTTCACCTTTCAAACCGTTGATTATCCCCTCGAGGTTTTGAGCCTTCTGTTTACATTGTGTGACATTGTTGGTTTACATAGGACATATTTTATCCAGTTATCCTAACCTTAGGATTTGGAGTTGTCGTGCTCTATTTAGCGTCCCTCCGTGGATATTCTCTCCCCTTTATCCTAACCTTAGGATTTGAGTCGTCGTACTCGTATTTAGCGTCCCGCCGTGGACATTCTCTACCATAACAATCTCAACGTAGATTTAGGAGTCGCCGCACTCCATGTAAGTACTTCCCTATGAATGCTTACATCCCCCTGGAACCTTGACCACAGTCAAGAGTTCCTCCCCCCTAGAAAGGGGAACTACGAACGCTCTGATTTCTCGATGAGAATACGTAGGCATAAGATGTGACGTCTTAGCGAGCCACCCACTAACAACTAACTTCCTGTTAACATTTATAAATTAGAATTGGAGTCGCCGTGCTCTATCTAGTCGTCCTGCCGTGGACATTCCCCCTGTTTACCTTTGCAACTTAGGCTTGGAGTCGCCGTGCTCTATTTAGTCGTCCCGCCGTGGACATTCCCTTCTTTTCTAACTTAACTTTAGTTTAGAGTCGCCGCACTCTATGTAAGTGTCTCGCCGTAGACATTTACTTTCCCTTTGGGACCTTGACCATAGTCAAGAGTTCCTCACCCCACCAGGGGAACTACGATTGCTCTGATTCCATTCCCGTCAGGATACGTAGGCACGAGATGCGATGTCTTCGCGAGCATACTTTACCAAACTTTGTATATACTTTACATATCTACCCTTAGCACTTTCCCTTTAGCAAGCAAACTTTAGCAAACACAAATATTAACAAGAGGTTCTTGTAGAGTACTACAGATGTTTAGGATGTGAAATACCTACCCTAGGTATAACCAACCCTCGAACCTTTAGATCTCTCTTTGCTTAGCTTTAAGCCTTGCTTTTTGCTTTGCATTTTTATAGGTTTTTCTTTCTTTAAACCTTTCCTTTTTGGATAAATTAAAGTCTGGTTGTGAATTTAAGAATTAAGATTCAAGTTAATCAATAGCTTGGTATTATGATTCTCACCGCAACAACACTGTGAGCCACCTGATTTGCTTACCTTTTGATCAGGCGTGCTAGATTGAATTCTATGATGCACCATAGTTGATCGTGCCACACTTAATTACCAGGCTTTTGTTTTGTTTTGATATTTTTCTGATGGGCCTTGTACGCGCTTGCTAGACGCACCCCCAGCTTGGGCCCAGTCTCATTTTACACTTCATTTTGTTGCTATTTGCCACACATGTTTGTTATTTTCTTTTATTTTCCTTTTTATTTTAATTTTATTTTCTGTTTACAATTTAAATCATATAAAATAGCTCCAATACTTTAAAAATTCACCAAAAATATTTTTTATAAACTTTGAGATGTCTACTTTTTTTTTGGATATTTTTATTTTATTTTCCAGTTTTATTTTCAATTTAAAAAAGAATTAAATATTGGAGTGGTTTTAAATGGTTTAAATTGTAACTTTGTTTACTCTTGCGTTTATTTCTCTCATTCCTTTTTGATCTAATGATTGAAAATTGATCATCATCTCAATGATGAGTTGATAAATTTTAGAGGACCATTTTTCCCTTGGTTGTTGACTTTTGGGTTGACTTTTGTGGCTTTTCTTCTTGCCTTTGTTTCTCCCATTTCAAAGTGGTACATCTAAATGAATTATTTTTTTTAATGGTGCTTTGAGGGGATATTTGTCTTGATCTTTTGGCCTCTGGTTGCCAACATGTTTAGCTTCTTTGTGTATTTTATTTGGTATTTTTTGAGCCCTTTTCCTATTTTTGAGGTGACTTGCAAGTTAGGTCATCTCATAGGACAACTCACACAAGTGCATGACCTAGTTTGGATTAGAATGGACCTTTGTGAACCCAATAAGCTCTCAACTCTTCTTGTTTCACATTTTAGTCATGTTGAGCTTGCTGTATGTTCATGTTTAGGTCAAAATTATGTTCATTGCTTGTTGATTGATACATTTCTTTTTGTGCTTTCAACTTGAACTCCTAAGTGATGTGTGCTTGCTTCCTTTGTGCTCTTGCTTGCATTTCTTCTTGTTTTGTTTTGATATTGCTTTTGAGCTTTCTTCTCTTCATCTCCCTTTTGTCCAATGACCTTGGAGTGTCATTTAAGGTAGCTTGGTCCCTCCTTAGGAGGAACTTGAAGCTTACCTAAAGTGATGAATCCATTAGGGCTTTTCCTTTATGTTGTTGTCATTTATTTGTTTGCCTTTGATGCATTTTTCTTCCTTTCTTTTCTTGCATTTCCATATGCCTGCTTGGTTGAGATGAGCTTGTGGTGGCTACTGCTCCACACTATTTTCCTCCCACTATCATTCTACTTGTGCATTCTATGTGTGCATCCTTTCATTTGCATATGCATTCTTCTTCTTCTTCTTCTTCTTCTTCTTTTGCTTTTCTTTGCCATGCTCCCCATAGGTTCTCTAACCTCTTGAGGTTATGATATACATTAGGTGCCTAACCATGCATGATAACATTAGGTAGTCCCCTTTTCAAACTCAAATTTAGGTCCACTTTGCATGATAACTTTTAGGATTGATTAGTCCCCCATTAGTGTGCCTTCTTCTCTTTTCATCTTTAAACAATCTTAACATACTTAATAAGGATAATGAATGTTTTTCCATGAGCCTTATACTTGGGAAATGGTGATTGAGGGGCCACCTCTCAATTACCTAGAGTGTTTATTATACGTCTTTAGGATGATATGCGACGCATTCGATTCTAGGTTTTAGACTTTGTTACAACGTACATTATAAACACTTAAATTCAAAACACTTCTCCTCTAAAAAACACAAAAACACTTCAAACCTTTTTCACCCTTTGGGGTTCTTAATCAAGGAAAATATTTTCTCCAAAAGAGTGTCGTTAACTCCTAGTTCTACCACAAACGGTAATGCCTAAGTCTTCAATGGTCGAGCTGCATACACCAACTGCTAGAACTATTTGTTAACCCTACTCGGGCCTAAAAAAACTTTTGAACCAAACCTGTGGTCCTTTTATCCTGAACTACGTTTGCTCTAATCTTTCATACCAGATGAAAGTACGTAGGCACAAGACGCGATGTCTTGGAGAGCAACCTTCCCCTTTTCTTTAGCCGTAGTTAGTCGAACTACGTTGACTCTGACTTTCCCATTGCATGAGGGAGTACGTAGGCACAGAGCGCCGATGCTCTGCTGAGTCATTTCTCTTTTCTTTTTCTTTTGTCCCTAAGCCTTTAGAGTAGATAGTTTCAACACACCCTTTTAGATAGACAACAATGCTTGGATCCCGTCGAGTACGACGGACGTGAGGGGTACTAATACCTTCCCCTTGCGTAACCGACTCCCGAATCCAGACATGGTTGCGATGACTTTGTCTTTCCCTTTCTCTTGAGGTTTTTCCGATTGTTTCCTTTCCCTCTCTTTGGGATAAATAACGAAAGTGGCGACTCTTCTATTTTTCCGCCGGTTGTTTTTCACATTTGCGACAGCTGGCGACTCTGCTGGGGACTCTGGTTCCCTATACGAGTCAATCCTAGCGCTTGTTTGTTTATCTTTGGGTGTTGTATATATGTGCTTTATCTCTATTTACTTTCCCGCCGTTATTTTCCGCATCATATATCATACTGTTGTGCTGTGGGGAGGGAAGTTTCATTGAGTGATAAGCCGGACTCAGGCTTGAGTACAAACCTAGTATTTGTAGTGGAGACTAGTGGGGGGCCTGTTTGCTTAGAAGATATAGTTCCCCATGAAATTCACACTCGGACGAGATTTTCTTTGATGATTTTCCTTCAGATCCTTAGGATCGGTTGGGATTTTGGATTTGAGAATTGTCGACTTTGGGAACCGATCATTTGTGAGTCAGCTAAGTGAGGCCTCTTCAGGAGATAATGATGCCAAACCAGAAATGGTGAACATATCATCATTTCTTCAAAGTCTGTGACGCTGATGAACGCATAGGATGTCGAACCTTGTTAGTGGATAGGTCCACACCTGTGATGGGGATTGGGTTGTGCAGGAAACATTAGCTTTCAGATTACCCGGTTCTTTGCAAGTGTGAATATGTGTTCATGATCAGTGGATCCTGTTGTCGGTACTTTGTTCTTGCTAAGGTGAAGCTCTGGGTTTTCTCGACCACCAGCACAACAGTCTTGATCCCTTGTTTGCATTTGCATTTACATTTTCATCTGCATTTCATTAACATGTATTTGTGTTGCAGGTGCATATTTCTCCTTTTATTCTAGTGATCTTTTCCCTCATTACTGTTATGGAGTCCCTGAAGAGTATAGTGGCCTACAGGTTTCCAGTTCCAGATGTTGGTACTTTGTTGAGTCTGATTGCCTTGGGTGAGAAAGCATTAATGGAAGATTTCAGAAAGTCTTATGGGAGATTGTTGAGATATGTCTGCAAGCCTTCTGAATATGAGATTAGTGGTGTCTATGCTCTCCTACAGTTTTACGATGCCCAGTTGAGATGCTTCATCTTTCCTGACTATGTCTTGGCTCCTACACTAGAGGAATATTCTGAGCTGTTAGGGGTACCCATTCAGGGTCGGATGTCGTTTGTTCATGTTGATACTAAGCCTGACCTGGCCGAGCTCACTGCTATTTTGCACCTTGAGGCTTCAGAGTTGGATGGGAAGATGATCTGGAGACTGGGGATGTATGGTTATCCTTTGCCTTACTTGATTGAGAAAGCTCAGCAGTGCACCAAGGATGGTTGTTGGATTGTGTTTAGTGCCATCCTAGCTCTTTGTATATATGGCATTGTTCTGTTTCCTCATCTTCCAGACTTTGTGGATGTCGATGCGTTCTATATCTTAGCTTCAGGAAACCCAGTTCTCGCCTTACTTTGAGATGTTTATCATTCTGTGCACTACAAGAATGAGAGATGAAGGGGTAAGAACGTAGCTTGTTGTGTTCCTTTGTTGTATGCATGGTTTATTAGTCATCTACCCAAGACGGGTCTGTTTGTTGCCACTGTCAGTACTTCAGAGTGGTCAGAAAGGTTGATGAGCTTATCTGCAGAGAATATAGTTTGGTTTGATCGGGACTTGCTTGGTAAAGATATTGTTTATAGTTGTGGTGGTTTTCCTAATGTTCCTTTGATCGGAAGGAAAGGTTGCATCAACTATAACCCTTCTTTATTGGTGAGACAGTTTGGGTATGCATTGAGGGAACCTCCTAGAGAAGAGGAGATATAGGAATCTCTGTATCTTACTGGCTTATTGGAGGGTGAGGCTCTGGGCAGACTTGAGCATGCATGGAATAACATTCATCGGAAAGGGAAGTTAGCTTTGGGGAAGAGTAATAGCCGAGCGTATGACCCTTACTTGAATTGGATTCGTGCTAGGGCTTTGAAGTTTCTGATGCCATATCCTTCAGTTGCACCTGTATATCCTCTCATGATAGAGGAACCCAATAATGTAGATATCCAGAAATATAATCAGGTATTGGCAGAGAAGGAAGAGCTGAGAAAAGTGAATGAAGAATTGGAGAAAGAGATTATCCAGCTCCGAAGCGAGAAAATGGATGCAGTTCATTCTTTCAGGAGATAGACCGAGCTTGTCAACAAACTGGTGTTGCAGTGAGAATCGTGATACCAAGCTATTGAATTAACTTGAATCTTTAATTCTTAAATTCACAACCGGACTTTAATTTATCCAAAGGAAAGGTCTAAAGAAAGAAAAACCCTTTTCGCGATGTAACAACAACACTAAGAGATTCGGGGATCGGGGGTTGGTTATGCATATGGTAGGTATTTCACATCCTATACATCTGTAGTACTCTACAGGAACCTTTTGTTTGTTTGCATGCTAAGTTTGCTAAATGTTTGCTATGGATTGGGATTGGGTAAAGGTGTAGGTTAAAACCTAAAGATAGTTTCTAAGTTTGCTCGCAAAGACGTCGCGTCCTCTGCCTACGTATCCTAACTAGGATAGAATTAGAGCAATCGTAGTTCACCTCACTAGGGATGAAGAACACTTGATTATGATCGAGGTTCAAAGGGGAACAAACATATCCATGCTTGTGTAGAGTTTCACAAAACTCTCTAGATCTATGTTGTACACTCAAGAAAGGGAAGTAAGTAATCATATCCATGATTCTTACATAGAGTTAACCAAACTCTATCCTAAAGTTCTACATTGTGAGACCAATTGGTTCTATCCAGACCAAGAGGTGGGAGAAAGGGAAAGGTTGCTCGTCAAGATATCGCATCTTGTGCCTACGTATTCTCATAGTCCAATGAGAAATCAGAGCGGTCGTAGTTCGGGCACGAACTACAGAATAAGGATCTATTGGTTCTTTCCATACCAAAAGAGGGGGAAGGTTCTATCCAGACCTATGAGTTTGAATCCTATTGGTTCTATCCATACCAAAAAGGGGAGAAGGTTCTATCCAGACCTATGAGTTTAAATCCTACTGGTTCTTGTCGCACCTCGAAAAATCACGGAGACATTTCGGAGAACGCGACCCTCGCGCGAAAGGCGCGGAAATGCGGTTCGACAGAGTCGCCACCGAACTTTATTTTTCCCGAATAAACGGGAGAGGAAAATATCGAGAAAACCTCTTAAAAACGAAAGGATAGGAACAGGGCTGTCGCAACCAAGTTCCGGGTTCGGGAGTCGGTTACGTGAGGGGAAGGTATTAGCACCCCTCACGTCCGTCGTACTCGACGGGAACCTCTTAAGGTAATTGTGGGGAGTGTTGTTTAGGTTTACTGGTTTTCTTCTCGTTGATAAAGGTGAATTGGTAGGTTAATGGGTGAAGACGCTAAGGAGAGATGGGTGGTTAGAGGATAGGGTGCTCGCCAAGGATTGGGGCCCTTGTGCCTACGTATGCTCATTCGGACGGGAATGAGAAATCAGAGCGTCGTAGTTCGACTACGGGAAAAGGATGGGGGAAACGGAAGATGGATGAGAGGTAGCTCGCCAAGATCATCGCAATCTTGTGCCTACGTATCTTACATTCAGACGAGAATGAAAAATCAGAGCAATCGTAGTTCGTGAAGACGACCACGAAAAGGTGAGGTTTGAAAAGGGTTGAAGCTTGAGTTTGAGACGAAAGAGTGACTGAAAAGCAACCCAAGGGCGCGTCTCAAGAGCTTGTCACTCAAGAATTCAAGAAATGCGAGATTTCAAGAACTCAGTTCTTTCGGAAATTGACTGAATAAGTTGAAGATAAAGAGTTGAATGTTTTGAAATTGAAAGAATAAACTAATAACAACTCAAGGGCGCGCCTCGAGAGTTACTCATTCGAATATTCAAAGAATGCTAGATTATGAGAATATCCCTCTTTCGTAAGTTTTGGAAACTTTTATGAAAGGATCGAATCGAAAAATGGTATGTGAGGCCAAAAGAAGTTGTTTTGAAGTAGCTCGACGATGAGTCGAGGATTTGATTGAAGATGGAACCGACTTGACGACGTGTCAAGTGTTAGATTGTGAGAGATGACATTGGTCCCTAAGGGTGCCCCTAATATCAGAACCACGAGGAGTTGTGAAGTGTGTGTGAAATGTCGATGATTGCGAATGCGTACAAGCATTCGTCTTAGGAGAGCGTTGAAAATAATTGAGTTTGAAAAAGTCGAAAGGTTGAGTGAATAACAACTCAAAGGGCGTGCCTCGAGAATTATTTACTCGAAGATTCAAGGAATGCTGGATCCCAAGAACCTCCTTTTTTCGGAGTTTTAATCGATAAAGTGTTTTGAAAATAAATTGAGGTGAACGAGGTATGAAAATAATTTAGGAGAAGCGATAATTATTTGATAAATGAGACGTCGGCCTCACAACCAATTAATTGAGGTATTATCGAAATGCTATATCTTGACGACACTCTTTCCAATTGGAGAATATTTGAATAAACGACGAAACTATCATATAGAATTGCTGGATTCTTATGATATATTATTATTTTTTTGTCTAAATAAGAGAACGAAACGCTGAATAAAACATTATTTAAGGTGTACACCTCAATAATATCCCTTCGAAAACTCAAGAAGTGCTAGACTTCAAGAGTTTAATTCTCCGTACTTTGGTTTAAAAATAAATTAATATTTAAAAAAGAAGTTAGATGAAGATTAGTAAAAGAAATCATTAGTTTTGAGAATGATTTATCTGAGAAAGTGATTTGTATTAAAAAAGTTATTGAAATGGAAACAGAAAAAAAAAGATGTCAATTTTGAAAATAAAGTATGAAAATAGTTTGAAGTTTTATTTAGAAAATAATTTAGGATTGTCTTAAAAAAAACTATCAATTAAATCGAATATAAAGCAATTTTTTTTGATAAAAAAAGATAATTATTGGTATTTGGAAATGCTTAATGAAATATTATTTGCTTCAAAGTTTTTTTTTAAATAAAATTTCTTTTGAAATCGCCTCATTAAATGAATTACTTAAAAAAAAAGAATGATTTTGATTTAATTTAAAAAATATTGTTTTAATGAACAACAAAAGTATCACGTGGAATGCTAGACTCTAATGACATTTTCTTGTCTAAATAATTAAAGGGGCGTATTTTGAAACGAACGGTCGAATGTTACTACCCAAGGCGTACGCCCCAATAGTGATCGTTCAAAAAAAACTCAAGAAGTGCTAGACTTCAAGAATTTAATTTTCCGCGATTTAATTGAAAAATAATTTTAGTGAAAATTTGAATTTGAGATTATAAAAAGTAGTCACATTTTAGAAATAAATTTGAAAATAGTTTAAGCTTTTATTTTTAAAATAACTTGAATTGTCTCAAAACAAACTATTTAATAATTTTGAATAAAAAGTGGATTTTTTATTTGGGATACAATTTACTAATATTAAAAATGCTTATTGAAATTTGAAAAGAAGAATAAAATACATTAGAAGTTGACTTTAACAATATATATATTTACTATAAGCAAACAAGAGTATGTCAAAATAGAGAAGAAAAAAAATGGGCCTTGGTGCTAATAGGCACATAGCTCCAATATTAAGCTTAGATTAAGAGGAAACAAGGTCCCTAAAATACAACATAATATTTAATTACTTCACAAAATTTTCTATAAATTAATTGTAAGAACAGGAAAACATCGATTAATGTCATAGCATTATTATTCATTAACACAAGCTATCTAGAATCTAGATCAAGATTTTAAAGATCAAATTTACTTATTACAAAACAAGATAAAATATTTACAAATACTTACAGTGTCATTTGAATATACAAAAGTTATTAAAGAGTATAAATTCATACATACTAATAACCCACTTGACAATAGACCAATATAATCTTTTCTACCCAAACAGATTTACCTTTCAAAATAAAAAAAAAACTTTTTTCAAATGCCTAATACTGCTTTCTGCGCTTACAACACCGTACCACATCATAATAAAAGCTTATCACTCTCATGCTTAAGATGACAAAAATGGTAGCATATATTTATAAACATTACGACGGTAACCAAAACAAAACCTATTCTAAAATGAATTGAAAACATACTGCTAGAAACAAAAACATATAACATCAGTTCGGGCATAGCAATGACCAAGGCTAAACCTTCAATTTGAATTTAAATCTCACATACAGAAACTAACAGGCTCCATTTATGGGATACAAATAAATTGAGAGAAGACAAAAAACAGGTTCTCAGTTTTAAGAGCAGTGAAGAAACAACAAATCAGTGCAAAAACCGAAACAAATCATAACCATGAAATGGAAACAAAACTGCATATCAAAATAACTGAGAAAACTCAACCATTACCGTTACTCTGTAGTTCGACAAATACGTTGTTGTCGTTGAATGTTGTTTTGTTGGCACCGAGAACATCAACCTCAGTTTGTTGATGGAAGACTTCGAGCCGTCGATGTCGTCCCGAGCTCATGATCCAAACGTCGTTGAGCTTACGAACCCGAAACAAAAACGAAACGAAACATGGCCATTCTTGGCGGCGGAACACGATGGAGTAAGGGAAACGGTCGATGGCGACTGCAATGTAGTTTGCATTGTTGAACACGCCGGTGTAGATTGGATTTGAGATCGAGAAAGGGGCGGTGATGAAGGTTGGTTGGATGTTGGTTCGAGGAAGAAGAAAAGGTTATCGATGAGTTTTATTAGTCGCAGGGTGAGTGAGAATGACGACGATTGGGTTTGAGAAGGTGTCGGCTGCGGTTGTTCTTCAAATGAAGAGGAAGATGAACAATTCCAATTAGGGTTTCCAGCGGTGGATTGGGGTTTTTTCAGAGGTGATGAACAGTGTCCCCTTTTATGGCCATGCTAACCCTTCTCATTCTCCAATTTCCAACGGGCTGCAGACTATGGGCCCTAAGTTCAATCTATTTTCTTTGCTCTTTTTTTTTTACTTTTCTTTTCATTTTCTTAAATTAATTACTAAATCAAATATTAATAATATAACCTAATAATTACAAAATTAAAATTAACAACTAATAAATATTAAAATATATAAAAATAAACTAGAATTTATAAAGATGAAAGATAATTACTAAAAAAAATACTGTTAGTAATATTTAAAAGAAAAAATATAAGAAAATAATATTCACAAAAAAGTTCTTAGGCCAGGTGTCATGTCTTTATTGGAAAAAAAGATTAAATTTGAAAAAAAAACTCAATTTACGGATGGACACGTGTCTAAACGGCATGAAACAAAAAATGCGAAAATATTTACGAAAGGGGTAGGACAATTTTAGGGTATGACAGTTCTATCCAGACCAAAAGGGGGAGAAGGTTCTATCCAGACCTAATGAGTTTAATGAGTTATCTATGACCCAAGGGTCAATAGAGAGACTTTCCTTTGGAAGGAGAGAGGGAGGCAACTTGGATGAGAACTACAAAGTTCCATCACTTGGGGAAATAAACTTAACAAAGCAAAAACATTATAAGAGATAATGGTTACCACCAAAGATAAACAAGCATATTACAATAAACAAGATCAAATAAAACTAATGGTTACAACCGATAATCAAATATCTTAACAAAGATGGAAGCATATCTTAAAAAAGATTGTAAAAGATGAAGGTAACAACCAAGTAAACAAATCATAATTTGAAAGTAAACATGTCATAAACCCAAGATATATCAAGTGTAACAACAATATGTATTTGATGATAATCAAACACAAGCAAATTAGTTTAACCTCATGATTTAGGAGGAAAACAATATGAGATCATGGTGACAACCAAAGGAGAGTAAACCCTATCATATTAACTAACATGGGATGCAAGAAATCTCACAAGAGGCACAAGCACACAAAAAGGAAATCATCAACAAGTAAGGTAACGATCTCAATAAAGGAACAAATTTCCACATAGACAAAAGACATCACAATTAATAACAACATGTAATATTTTTACAACCTATGAAAATAGACCTTAAAAAAAGCATTTTGCAAAAAGAATGGGTTCAAAAGGATAAATAATGAGAAAGATATGAACATTTGAAGTTGAAGTGATTTATGATAATAAAACAAGTACAAGCAAAATAAAAAAAGAGAAAGGGGCCACGCTGGGAGTTGAACCCAGGCCCCCTTAGTTGCAAACTCAAGGCACCAACCACTAGGCCAATTGCGCGCGCTGACCAGGAAATGGAAGAAGTAAAGAAAATGATGGAAATACAATTGAAAAAATAAAATGCAAAAAGGGTTGATCCTCCTCAAGGATCGAACCCAGGTCTGGCTAATGAAAGGTATGATATGTGCGCATGCTTCTACCACTGGGGTGGCTATACATCCGTTGATATAGCCACCCCCATAAATATATAAGGCATGAATTCAATGATTTTTATGGGCAAGCTATGAACCAAGAACAAGACATTTTGCAAAATGCGTTTTGATGCTAACTTGCTCGATTCTTCACCAATTTTTGCAAACTTTAGATCAAACTTGGGTAGAATAGAACAAGGATCATGATGGTATCCACAAAATTTTGAAATGAAGCTCACAAATTGAAACACGATGGAATATGCATAATTGGCAAATGAGTTGCATTTTGATGAAACACACCAATTCTAAGTTCATACACGCCAAAAAGGTATTGCACACAAGTCACACATATGATTATGAATGAGTTTAAACCTCAAGTTGATCATGAAATGCACATAACAAGAAAATGGCTATCAAGTGGCAATTGTATCATACATGATGAGTGGGGCTGTTAAACAGAAAAAGCATAGTATACACAAAGATGTTGGGTTCATATACACACACAAACACACTGTCTAGAGGTCAATATGCTTATGAGCTAACCTAAAACAAATCAAACAAAAAAAATGAAGTGTGTGCAGCTGTGGTTTCAAGACAGTTTCGCAACAGAATTTGGTAACAAGCTAGTCTAGCAAAAGTAGGTGGTCTCATGTTGATAAACATAACACATGCACATCACAAATATAACAATGAAGGGGTTTCAACTCAGAAAATAAACATTTTACAAGAAGGAAAGAACTTGGTATATTCATGGCAGATTTTGGTTTGAAAGTGCAATTTGAAAGTGAGATGAAGAAACATGTAAGAATAGATCAAACAAACAATATGTACACATCAAAATCATGAAAATGGATGAGTTCACATTTAAATTAGGCTTATTTCCAACAAGACAGACTTTGGCATATTGATGGTTATGAAGAAAAAGCTGTCTTGAAACATAATAGTGGTACAGCAGGGCAACTTTCAAGGCAATGAGATTTAGGATGAAACAAATGACATACACATACCATAAATGTGCTAATAGATAAGATTATGCTCAAGAAACAGATCAAATCATCACCAAACAGAAAAGTGCATATTGAAGCTCATGAAATGCAAAGAACCAAACTCAAACAGGCAGCAGACAAATGTATGGCAGTTGAGGCAATTGAGTATCACACACAAGTTTCAAACATGTAGAACATTGATTCTATGCACATAGATAAGGCAAAAATTAGTTGGAACAGAAAATGACATGTTGGTAGTATCATAAGGTTTTGAAAATGCAATGGAGAATGACAAAACAGTTTTGAGCAAGTAGGGCCATTTTGAACTTACAAGTACAACATACAATCTCAAAACAGGTTAGATGATGTTTTCACAGCTTAAAAAACACACAGGCTGCACAAAATGAAAACTGGTGTGCTAGTTCAAATATTTTTTACAGCAAAACACATAAAAACTCAAAACTGTTCTCAACAACCAAATCTTAAGTTCTCATCATTTTAACAAGCTCAACTAGACAAACCAGATCATATAAACACAAATCAATAATTTAGAACACTTAAAACACAACATGGCAAGCACAAGCCTCTTAACACCAAACTCATGGTAATGATAAAGCAAAATGACACAAAATAACATAAGTGTGAAAACAAGAGCCACACTAGATTCAAACATGATCTAGGGAAGGGGGATCTCATGAAACAACTTACAAGTTATCCAAATATCAACAATAAATTAAGATTGACAAATCTTAAGGCAAGCATACCAACATTTCAATGTTTGGATCCTTAAAACTACCACATAGACAAAATCTTGAAGAACAAGTTATACATAATATCAAAGCTAACAATTGGTAACATAACAACAACACATCATTTATGGATGAAAATACTTTAACAAAAGCAAATATCATAGCTACAAAACCTAAGTTCTTGACAAAGAACTAGCATGGGACTGCAATGACTACATTTCCACAACAAGCAACTTCAAAGTTGTAAACATGATAATGAATGAATAATAAAGAAGTTGAGCATCACATACCTCTTATAGACAAGTCTTGAGCAAGCTAAAAAGCTAAGAAACCCAGAGATCTTCTTCTTTGGTAAAGATGTGGAGCTTTCTTCCTCTTGAAGCAACAAGCTATCTTTCAAGACAGTTTGAGTTGTGAACCTCCCAGCTGGTTTTTGAGAGTTTGGACAGTTGATATATGATATATATGAGGTTTTGGAAGTGTTGGAATGGTGGGAAATGCCTCAAGTAAAGATTTGGCTTCCAAAGTGCATGAAAGTCAACATATCAAGGTATGAAGGTTGACTTTTAGGAAGATGATGTTTTTGGGTGGTTTGAGTGTATGGACACCTTCTACACAATTTTTATGGATTGTTTAAATGGTTTTGGGTGGTTTAGAAGTGGTGGAACTGAGTTTGAGCAGAGTTTTGCTCGAGACAGTTTTTAGTGAAAACTTGAAGCTTTTGAAAAATCAAGCTTTTGAGAAAATGGTGAAGAGTTGAGAGCTGTTGTTTCTCTTGGTTTGTAATAGTGCTCTGGTGTGTCTAAACTCACAGAAGAGGCCTCTATTTATAGCCAAAACAAGAGTGAGGGCAGCCTTGGACTTTTACCACTTTTGGAGGGAGTTTCATGAGATTTTTCAAATGAATCTTGCCAAATCTTCTCCTATCAGTTCCATGGTTCAGTGGAGATCAGAAAAATCAAGTGGAGATGGATATGAAGTGACTGAGATGAGCTATGAAGGTAGGTTGAGCCAGCTGCACAGTCTTGGCATGAAAAGTTTCTCTCTCCTTCTTACACATTTGATTAAAATAATGCCAAGTTGCAACCTACCTCTCTCTCTCTCTCTCTCTCTCTCTCTCTCCAAACCTTACATTTTCTGCATTTACTTTCCCTTACACATCTGAATATTGTATTGAATCATGATCCAAGGGATGAGGAGATCTCAAGTTGTGAAAAACTGATTTTTGGGAAGTGTTGGAGTGTGGTTTCAAGTGTTGACAACCCTAACTTCCATAGTGCATAACTTCCTGCTCACACATGCTATTGAGGAGTTCTACCACAATTTGGAAATCCCTTAAGTAGCTCTATAACTTTCATGTTTTGGGAATTTCCAAATTCTCGATGGAACTAGGTTGAAAAGCCCTTCCAAATTGCTGAAAAAACCACTTAAAAAGGCTAAATAACTTAGAATTTTTCTAAGTTATTTCCCTTCTTAAAATGAATCTTATCATAACTCCAATTCTATGAATTTTTTGATCATGGAACACTTTTAGGATTTTGTAGGATTTGTCAAGAGATTTCCAATGAGCTTTGAACCACTCCAATTGGATGTGCGGTTAAGGAGTTATGGTCATGCCCCTTTCGAAACCCTAATTCCCGATTTTTGCAATTACTTCTTAACCCTTGATCCAATGGTCATGAAATTTTATGGGGACGTGTAATATGAATTAAGGAACATTTTTATTCACATCTTGAAGTCAAATTCCTTATTGTTGAAGAGTTGACTTTTCGGTCAACCGTTCGATCAATCGGCGACTACCGGGTCGACTGTTCATGCTCCGGAAATTCTGAGAACTTGAAACTCTTTGTATGGACTTTACTAAGCCATAGGAACTTAATGGACAAATATCCCACCATTGAAACACTCTTTAAATCAAAAGTCAAACTACAGTTGACTTTTCCTAATTGGAAACCCTAATCGGGCGTCTTGAACTGCACTGTTCTCAATTCCTCGGTGACCACCTCAAATTGAATTCATACTTGATCCAATGGAGTATATTTGATCTTGTGGAGACTTATTTGAAGTTGAATCAATCCAAAACATTGATTGATCAAACCACCGAAATCTCAATTTTGACGGTACGGAACCCTAATTCATCTGCATCTTGACAAAGATAAACTGGACATGGGTTAAGGTTAGTTAATCAAATGAATATGATCCTAAAATGGTGATGAGGATCTAAGGGGTCAAAATTTAGGGTGCAATAGATGCCCCTATTTAAATATCTTCACTAGATGATAATGAGAGATGACAATCCTCATAGAATCGTAGTGAAAGGTATTTAAATATAGCAAACCAGATATTTTGTCCCTTAGATCCGATGGTATGCAAAAGGACGAATGCAAACATGCCATGAATCTAAATGGTGCTTTGATGCAAAAATGCAAGACAGATGCAGACATACGAGCAAATATAAAAGAACGGCAATACAACGAGTAACCACTCACGAAGACCCAACACACTGGGGAAAGATTCCAAGCGACGTAAGCGAGATAGTTCAAACATGACTAAAAATGCTTGTTCAAGGAAATACTTCACATAGGGGACATAAATTCCACCAGGGAAGACACATCTTCATTGGGGAAAGGAGATACGAACCTCACTAGGGACAACCAGATGAGGAAGTCCACCGGGGAAGATGACAATTCTTCACTGGGGAAACGAACGAAAAGAAGCACAAACCACACTGGGGAAGAAATCCACTGGGGAAAACTTCGCTGTGGAAAAAATCCACTGGGGAAGCAAATCTTCACCGGGGAGAAGACGGAACGGAGACACGAACCTCATTGGGAATAACCGGAGGAGAAATTTCCTATAACGAAGAGTTCAAACGGGATCTTCAGGAAAAGGTTAGAAACAAGATTGGACGCCATGGGGAAGCTAGTATCCACTAGTTCTCTGAGACTCGACAGGGAAAGCAAAAAAAACTGGGGAGACTGGTGACGACTAGAACAACAAATAGCTTCAAACAGTGCTAGTTTCCACTAGACTTACTGGGGGATATGGTGACGACCAAGTTAAAAACGGTTTCCAAGAAGTACTAAATATCATTAGACTTCCTGGGGATATGGTGACAACCAAATAGAAGTTCCAATTACAACTGGGGATTCCAAATAATATTGATAAAACACAGGACTTCGGCTGGGAAAGTTGGTAACAATCAACTTTCGGTACCAATAACGATTAGTAACCACTGGATTTAGAAAGAATTGGATTTTCAAAGAGTTCCGGTGACGACCAGGAAGCACAAATATATCCCTCAATACCTTAGGAACAAAAGCTAAACACCCTCAATACATTAGGATATAGAAGAGACACAACCCTCAACACATTAGGATTGGACGAAGATCCTCAAAACATTAGGAACGAAAGTTGAAACATCCTCAATACATTAGGATACAGAAAGCTGCACATCCTCAATACATTAGGATATAGAAGAGACACAACCCTCAACACATTAGGATTGGACGAAGATCCTCAAAACATTAGGAACGAAAGTTGAAACATCCTTAATACATTAGGATACAGAAAGCTGCACATCCTCAATACATTAGGATATGAAAGCTGAACATCCTCAATACATTAGGATATGAAACACTTCATGCAAACGCAACCACTTTAGTCTCTGGGAATTTCTGAACTCGGGATTCAAAGTATACATCTCCAAAGGTACACAACCTGTGCTCGGGATGGAAACAAACATTTTCCAAAGGTACGAAACATGTGCTTGGAATCCAACAATACATCTATCTCCAAAGGTACTCAACCTGTGCTTGGGATAGCAATACACATCTTCCAAAGGTACAAAACCTGTGCTTGGAATCAAACAATATATCTCCAAAGGTACGAAACCTGAGCTTGGGATCAAACAATACATCTTCCAAAGGTACGATACCTGAGCTTGGGATGGAAACCATTATGACTTAGTTCGGAATGATACATAACCAAATTGTCAGTATTTGTTGTCCATGGATTTTTCATAATTCCAGTTTCCAACGGGCCTTTCTTAAAATATGATTGGTCACCACCAAATGACTTATACAAGTATCCACTTGATTTTCAAACAATGCTGGTTACAACCATGCATCGACTTTAAGATAAACTTCATAAATGAGACTGCCACTTATTGCAGAAGACGATTAAACTTCTCCGAAGAGACTGCCATTTATCGCTGAGGACGATTAAACTTCTCCGAAGAGACTGCCATTTATTGTTGATGAAGGTTAAGCTTCTCCCAAGAGACTTCCATTCACCTATTGATGACGATTAAACTTCTCCAAAGAGACTGCCATTTATTGATGAGGACAATTAAACTTCTCCGAAGAGACTGCCATTTATCGTTGATGAAGGTTAAGCTTCTCCCAAGAGACTGCCACTCACCTATTGATGACGATTAAACTTCTCCGAAGAGATTGCCATTTATCGCTGAGGACGATTAAACTTCTCCGAAGAGACTGCCATTTATCGTTGATAAAGGTTAAGCTTCTCCCAAGAGACTGCCACTCACCTATTGATGATGATTAAACTTCTCCGAAGAGACTGCCATTTATCGCTGAGGACGATTAAACTTCTCCGAAGAGACTGCCATTTATCGTTGATTAAGGTTAAACTTCTCCCAAGAGACTGCCACTCACCTATTGATGACGATTAAACTTCTCTGAAGAGACTGCCATTTATCACTGAGGATGATTAAACTTCTCCGAAGAGACTGCCATTTATCGTTGATGAAGGTTAAGCTTCTCCCAAGAGACTGCCACTCACCTATTGATGACGATTAAACTTCTCCGAAGAGACTGCCATTTATCGCTGAGGACGATTAAACTTCTCCGAAGAGACTGCCATTTATCATTGATGAAGGTTAAGCTTCTCCCAAGAGACTGCCACTCACCTATTGATGACAATTAAACTTCTCCGAAGAGACTGCCATTTATCGCTGAGGACGATTAAATTCTCCGAAGAGACTGCCATTTATTGCTGAATACGATTAAACTTCTCCGAAGAGACTGCCATTTATCACTGAGGACGATTAAACTTCTCCGAAGAGACTTCCATTTATCGTTGATGAAGGTTAAGCTTCTCCCAAGAGACTGCCACTCACCTATTGATGACGATTAAACTTCTCCGAAAAGACTGCCATTTATCGCTAAGGACGATTAAACTTCTCTGAAGAGACTGCCATTTATCGTTGATGAAGGTTAAGCTTCTCCCAAGAGACTGCCACTCACCTATTGATGACGATTAAACTTCTCTGAAGAGACTGCCATTTATCGCTGAGGACGATTAAACTTCTCCGAAGAGACTTCCATTTATCGTTGATGAAGGTTAAGCTTCTCCCAAGAGACTTCCACTCACCTATTGATGACGATTAAACTTCTCCGAAGAGACTGCCATTTATCGCTTAGGACGATTAAACTTCTCCAAAGAGACTGCCATTTATCGTTGATGAAGGTTAAGCTTCTCGCAAGAGACTGTCACTCACCTATTGATGACAATTAAACTTCTCCGAAGAGACTGCCATTTATCGCTGAGGACGATTAAACTTCTCCGAAGAGACTGCCATTTTTTGTTGAAGACTATTAAACTTCTTCGAAGAGACTGCCATTTATCGCTGAGGACGATTAAACTTCTCCAAATAGACTGCCATTTATCGTTGATGAAGGTTAAGCTTCTCCCAAGAGACTGCCACTCACCTATTGATGACGATTAAACTTCTCCGAAAAGACTGCCATTTATCGCTGAGGACGATTAAACTTCTCTGAAGAGACTGCCATTTATCGTTGATGAAGGTTAAGCTTCTCCTAAGAGACTGCCACTCACCTATTGATGACGATTAAACTTCTCTGAAGAGACTGCCATTTATCGCTGAGGACGATTAAACTTCTCCGAAGAGACTGCCATTTATCGTTGATGAAGGTTAAGCTTCTCCCAAGAGACTTCCACTCACCTATTGATGACGATTAAACTTCTCCGAAGAGACTGCCATTTATCGCTTAGGACGATTAAACTTCTCCAAAGAGACTGCCATTTATCGTTGATGAAGGTTAAGCTTCTCGCAAGAGACTGCCACTCACCTATTGATGACAATTAAACTTCTTCGAAGAGACTGCCATTTATCGCTGAGGACGATTAAACTTCCCTGAAGAGACTGCCATTTATCGCTAAATACGATAAGACTTCTCCCAAGAGACTGGCATTTATCGCTGAAATGATAAGCTTCTCGCCAAAGATTCCCACTTATCTGTATTGTCATGTAAGATGTTCTTCTTGATAGATAGTGCAAAAGAAATGCACGTCCAGGTAGGTTTGGCGACCGATAGGGACCAAAGTTCAATCTAGAAAGAAGCTAGAAAGAAACTGTCAAACAAGACTCCAACCATTGAGAAATGAACTCGAATGGGGACACATCTTATCCAAGATAACTGAAGCAACCATCATCCACGAGGATTAAACTCTATGGGGAATTTGAGAAAGGATGGACATTTTATGCTTAAGGTCTGACAACTCTATTAGAGAGAGACAAGACACCCAATCACTGAGGAGGGAACCAAAGTGAAACAGGAACAGGTAGCAACCAGAGATAGCAACGATGCATAGATGCCATGCTTATGTTTATGCTGACAAAACAGACAAAAAAAATAGGAGATGAAATAAACATCTCGACACAGAGACCCAACCAAACTTTACCAAGATTGGACATCAAAGGGATGATCATGAAGAACAATTCCACTTCAAGGTTACCACATTCTCTGGGAGAGAGTAATCTTCTTAGGCCAAAACGTCATGACTTCACTTGGATTGCCATCATGAGCATGAGAACAAAACATTTATGCCCCAAGATGGTAATAATCCTCTTCAAGGAAGCAACGAATCTTGTGACGAATAGTTTTTAAACCTTTTTTGCCCCAGATTACATGGTCTGTGAGAAGAAGTCATAAGGATGCTTTTACAAAAGAACTGGCATAAAGATTCTTCAATGTCTTCAAACACTTAGAGATATTTTCAAATCTCGACGTGATTGCCCCAATTTAATGGTGCTTGCACAACAAAGTGTCGGACTGTGGAAGTAACAACTGAGGAACAGACTTGCCCCTGCTAGTTGGTAACTGCAAAAGTATTGCCCCAGACTAAACTGTTCATTGAGAGTTTCATCTGATCTTGACCTGGTTAGCTCTGATTAGCTGAACGTTACAACAAATGATTAACAAATCCTTCAAATTGGTTGCCCCAGGCTGAGCTTCCTTTATCAAGTTAAATTCCCTAGCTGACAGCGCTTGTTGGGATTCCTTTAATATTAGATTGTTTTGTATGCAATGCTGTTCATTAAAAATTGGCAATTTTCAATGTAAAATTCATGCAATCTTTTGAAAACATTTTTTGATGAAACACACACGGCGGAGTGATCAAGTGATCAAAGTGAAAGTGATCCAATCATTTTACAAATGATGGACAAAGTGATGAACACACATAATTAACAAAGATCATTAGGAGTCAGGTTATCCAACCTTGCTGTAATATGCTTTCAAAACAACCTTACCTCAATTAGGTCTTTTAAGGGTTGTAACGTGGCTTGGTTCACGATTCATGAAACAAAGGATAAAGGCTCAAAGTTATTTGTCCCACCCACTCTCCATGATGAACTTCAATCCTACGCTCAGTTAACTCAAACTATGCATTCAGGTTCTTACAGGCTTAAGAATTGAACTGATGATAGTTGGTGCTAGTTTTCAAACCTAGGGTAGTCACGACTCCCTTACAGTATTTGGTAGCTTTTGGCTATTTGAGGATTTTTAAAAGTGATAACTCTTACATAACTCCTCTCTTTTATTATCCCTGACTTTTGTCTGAACTGTTTCATTCAATTATACAGTGAACGGTGTAAGAACACAGATTGTTTCTTTGTTATATCTCTATGTTTTGATGATAACACTTATGAATTTTGTATTCAAGAATTATATACTCTAAATTTGTTCTAGACTGTTTGCTACAGGAACTAAAGAAAATATTCTTAAAAGAGCAAATTTGGATCTGAACAATGATATTATGAAAGGCTTCAAAGGTTCAAGAGCATCTTAAATAAAGATCTGAACGCTGCTCCTAGAAGAATCTGAATGTTGTCTACCGAAGATTCTGAAGCAGGAGCCTCTAAGAAATAGAAGACTCTGAGAGATCAGAAGCTTAGTCATCAGAAGACTCTTAAGATACTGCGCTGCTTAAGTATTGAGAATCTGATATAGAAGACTCTGCTCTGATAGATTTACACGCTCAAGCACACTAGCTGCACATACTCTGATTCAGCTCAATCTGAAGAACATCCAAGACTCTGATGATCCAGAAGATTCCTACTCTGGAGATTCTGAAGATCCAGACTCTAATGTTGATAGCTGAACTTATTTTAGTGAAGAAGATTTGAATATGTACGTAAGGATATCTCAACAGCTCTTTCCTCTTTTATGCTAGACACAAGAACACAGACAAAAAGGTTTTATCTGTGCATTCCATTCTAAGGAAAGTTTCTGCAAAGTAAAAGACAAAAGGCATCAGGCTTTTTCAGCACAGCCTCCAATGTGAAAACAAAAGGCTCCAGGCTTTTCAGCACAGCCTTCAATGTTGAGAAGACTTCATGGATCTAAGTGCCTATATAAAGAAGTCCACTCCATCTTCTTCAAGAATCGAATAACTTGAAAAAATCACTCATCAAAGCAAAACTCTCAAAGCTCTTATAATTTTATTTTTCTATAACATTGTTCTTAACTTAAGAGAAATATCACAGTTGTGATAACAACTTATTAGAAGCATTCTTACTCTTGTAATAGTTTTACATTGTTTGTAAAAGGTTTTCCTTAAGAGGATCCAGCTGGGATCAGTAGCTCTTGAGAAGACTAAGAACAATTGTTCTTAGGTGTTACTATTGTAATCAGTTTGATTAAATAGTGGATTAAGTCCTTGACTGAGAAAGGCAAATCACTCTTGAGAGGGTGGACTGGAGTAGTTGAGTTCAACGAACCAGGATAAAAATAACTGTGTTTAAATATCTGATTATTTGTCTTACTTATTCAACCCCCCCCCCCTTCTAAGTAATTTTCTCACCTTCAGTTGGCATCAGAGCTCTGGTTCTGCGTGTGCTATCACTTAACTGTGTCACTAAAGATCCAGTGAGAAAAGTTACTTTGGTATATATATTTGATTGTCATTATGGGTGACGTTTCTACATCCAATACAGCCAGTTGCAAAAAATATGAAGAGGATAGAATCAGCACAAAGCCTTCCATGTTTGATGGAGAAAAATTTGATTACTGGAAGGACAGGATAGAAAGTGTCTTCCTGGGGTATGATGCTGATTTATGGGACTTGGTTATTGATGGCTATGAACATCCTACTAATGAGGATGGCAAGAAAGTTGACAGAAAATCAATGACAGAAGTCCAGAAGAAGGATTTCAAAAATCACCATAAGGCTAGGACAATATTGCTTAATGCAATCTCTCATACTGAGTATGAAAAGATTACTAATAGAGAAACAGCTCATGGAATGTTTGAGTCACTTAAAATGACTCATGAAGGAAATTCTCAAGTGAAGGAGATCAAGGCTCTGGCGCTTATACAGAAGTATGAAGCGTTCAAAATGGAAGAATCTGAAAATATTGAAACTATGTTTTCTAGATTCCAAATCCTTACTGCTGGTCTAAAGGTTCTAGACAAGGGATACTCTACATCAGATCATGTAAAGAAAATCATCAGAAGTCTACCTACCAGATGGAGACCAATGATGACTGCCTTGAAGATGGCTAAAGATCTGAACAAGATCTCTTTAGAAGAACTCATCAGCTCACTGAGGAGCCATGAAATTGAGCTTGAGGAAGATAAACCTCAAAAGAAGGAAAAAGGTAAATCTGTTGCTTTAAAATCTAATAAATCTGTTAAAGCTTTGCAGGTTATTGAAGAAAGCTCTGAAGGATCTTATTCTGAAGAAGAAGATGAATTATCCATGCTGTCCAGAAGGATCAACAGGCTCTGGAAGCACAAGGGAAAGAAGTTCAACAACTTCAGAAAATCTGATCATAGAAAGGAATCTTCTGGGCACAGAAGATCTGGCAAGAAAGAAGTTGTATGCTATGAGTGCAAAGAACCTGGGCATTACAAGAATGATTGCCCCAAACTTCAAAGAGAAAAACCCAAGAAGAAGTTTGACAAAAAGAAGAAGGTTCTGATGGCAACATAGGATGACTCAGATGAATCTAAATCATCTTCTGAATCAGAAGAAGAATGTGCTAATGTTGCACTGATGGCCAACACAGATGATCAGGAAGAGGGAACATCAGGATCTGAAGATGAATCAGACTCAGACTCTGAAGAGGTATTTTTTGAACTCTCCAGAGCTGAACTTGTTGAGAGCTTGTCTGAAATGTTGGAAAGCTACAGCAAGATCAAACTCAAGTACAAGAAGCTGAAAAGCAGTCTTGAATCTGAGATTGATCTTCTGAAGACAGAACTTGTTGAGCAAAAAGAAATTAATCTAAAAATCAAAAGTGACTTTGAAACAACTCAACAAGAATCTGAATCTGAGACTAAGTCATGTGAAAACATTTTAGAAAAATATGACTCTAGCTTTTAGAGATTCCTTGCTAAGAGCATATACAGAAGCAAGATGGCTTCTATGATCTATGGTGTTAGTGGGAACAACAGAAGAGGTATTGGATATGAATCTTCATCTGGAAGTAATCCAAAATCTGTTGACAAACTTTTCATCAAGAAGACACCTCTGTATTCTCAATTTAAATTTGGTCACTTAAATGACATTAAACACACAAGCTCTGAGAAGAATACTTATGTGTTTAAATCCAAGGCAAGTCAGAATAAACATTATGTTGAAAAACAGAAGTTTAGACAAACCTACAAACCAACTAACCCCAAAGGACCCAAGAAGATCTGGGTACCTAAAAACAAAATAATTCCAGTTGCAGATGTTCTTAGCAGCAAAGTCAGGACGCCAATCATGGTACCTGGACTTTGGATGCTCACGACACATGATAGGAGAAAGGTCTATGTTCCAAAGCCTGGAACTTAGATCTGGAGGTGACGTGAAGTTTGGAGGGAACCAGAAAGGAAAGATCATTGGATCTGGCACTATTGGAAATGGTAAACTTCCCTCTATAACTAATGTTTTACTTGTTGAAGGCTTAAAGCATAACTTACTGTCCATAAGTCAATTAAGTGACAATGGTTATGATATTACCTTTAATCAAAAATGTTGTAAAGCTATATGTCAAAAGGATGGCTCTATCCTATTTAGTGGTAAGAGGAAAAACAACATTTATAAAATAAATCTTTCAGAACTTAAAGTTCAAAATGTTAAATGCCTCTTGTCTATTAATGAAGAGCAATGGGTCTGGCACAGAAGATTGGGCCATATTAATATGAGACGTATATCTCAGATTAATAAACTTAATCTTGTTAGAGGACTCCCTAATCTGAAGTTCACTTCAGATGCTCTTTGTGAAGCATGCCAAAAAGGGAAGTTTTCAAAAACATCTTTTAAACAAAAAAAAAACGTTGTTTCTACTTCCAAACCACTAGAACTACT
This sequence comes from Lathyrus sativus, assembly GCA_963859935.3. Lineage (NCBI taxonomy): Eukaryota > Viridiplantae > Streptophyta > Magnoliopsida > Fabales > Fabaceae > Lathyrus > Lathyrus sativus. Next base: position 264,777,834 of record OZ012735.1, read on the forward strand.
TCATATTGATCTGTTTGGACCAGTAAAAACTGCATCCATCAGAGGCAAGAAGTATGGATTAGTCATTGTTGATGACTATAGTAGATGGACATGGGTAAAGTTCTTAAAACACAAGGACGAGTCACATTCTGTGTTCTTTGACTTCTGCAAGCAAGTCCAGATTGAAAAAGATTTCAAAATTATAAAAGTCAGAAGTGATCATGGGGGTGAATTTGAAAATAAATATTTTGAAAAATATTTTTCTGAAAATGGCATTGCTCATGATTTTTCCTGTCCTAGAACTCCACAACAAAATGGGGTTGTAGAGAGGAAAAACAGGACTCTGCAAGAAATGGCCAGAACCATGATCAATGAGACAAATCTAGCAAAACACTTTTGGGAAGAAGCAATCAACACAGCGTGTTATATTCAGAACAGAGTGTCTGTAAGACCTCTTCTGAAAAAGACTCCATATGAACTGTGGAAGAACAGAAAGCCTAACATTTCATATTTTCATCCTTTTGGATGTACTTGTTACATACTTAACACTAAAGAAAATCTTAACAAGTTTGATTCCAAAGCACATAAGTGTTTCATGCTTGGTTATTCTGAACGCTCTAAAGGCTTCAGAGTATTCAATACTAAAACACAGATTGTGGAAAAATCTATTCATGTAAGATTTGATGATAAGCTTGGCTCTGAAAAGCCAAAGCAATTTGAGAATTCTACAGATAGAGAAGTGATTCTCACAGACTCTGAAGGATTAGAGGCAGAAAAAGCTAAAGAAAAGGAATCTGAAGCAACTCCAGATGCTATTCACCTATCTTCTCAATTGGACAACTTACACATTTCTGAAAGATCAAATGCCAGAGGATCTTCTTCCAGAATCAAGGCATCTCACCCAGAAGATGTGATTATTGGAAAGAAAGATGATCCAATCAGGACAAAATCTTATCTCAGAACATCTGAATCTTCATTGTTTGGCTTAGTGTCAATAATTGAACCAACATCTGTGGATGAGGCTCTGAAAGATAATGAATGGATTATTGCCATGCAAGAAGAGCTAAATCAATTCACCAGAAATGAAGTTTGGGATCTGGTTCCTAGACCTAAAGGATTCAATGTTATTGGAACAAAATGGGTCTTCAGGAATAAGTTGAATGAAAAGGGAGAAGTTGAAAGGAATAAGGCAAGGTTGGTTGCTCAAGGATACAGTCAACAAGAAGGTATTGATTACACTGAGACATATGCTCCAGTGGCAAGGTTAGAATCTATACGTCTTCTTATGTCATTTGCTGCAAGAATAACATCACTCTGTATCAGATGGATGTTAAAAGTGCATTTCTTAATGGTATTATAGAAGAGGAAGTATATGTCCACCAACCTCTTGGTTTTGAAAGTGAAAACATTCCAGATCATGTTTTTAAACTAAAGAAATCTCTTTATGGATTAAAACAAGCTCCCAGAGCATGGTATGAGAGGTTGAGCAATTTCCTTCTAAAGAAAAATTTTATCAGAGGAAAAGTGGATACAACTTTATTCTGTAAAACTGTTAAGAAAGATTTGTTGATTTGTCAAATTTATGTAGATGATATTATTTTTGGATCAACAAATATTATGCTTGGATAGGAGTTTGCCAAATGTATGCAGGAAGAGTTTGAAATGAGCATGATGGGAGAATTGAGATTCTTTTTAGGAATCCAAGTCAACCAGACTCCAGAGTGCACCTACATACATCAAACCAAATATGTTAAAGAGCTTCTGAAGAAGTTCAACATGGTTGATAGTAAAATGGCAAATACTCCAATGCACCCTACAAGCACTCTAGGTAAGGAAGAGGTAAGTAAGAAGGTAGATCAGAAACTCTACAGAGGTATGATAGGATCTCTTCTATACTTAACTGCTTCTAGACCAGATATTCTGTTTAGTGTCTGCTTATGTGCAAGATTCCAATCAGATCCTAGAGAATCACACTTAACAGCTGTTAAAAGGATTCTAAGGTATCTGAAAGGTACTACTAACATGGGTCTGTGTTATAGAAGATCTGATGAATTTTCATTAGTTGGATTATGTGATGCTGATTATGCTGGAGACAGAGTTGAACGTAAAAGCACTTCTGGAAGCTGTCAGTTTCTTGGAAGTCATCTGATCTCATGGTACAGCAAGAAGCAACCCACTATTGCACTATCAACTACAGAGGCAGAATACATTGCTACTGCTGGATGTTGTACGCAGATGCTCTGGATGAAGAGTCAATTAGAAGATTATCATATCTATGAGAGTAATCTTTCTATCTTCTGTGATAATACTTCTGCTATATGTTTGTCAAAAAATCCAATCTTGCATTCTAAGGCTAAACATATAGAAATTAAACATCACTTCATCAGAGACTATGTTCAGAAGGGTGTAATAAATCTAGCTTTTGTTGATACAGATCATCAATGGGCTGATATTTTCACAAAACCTCTTGCTGAAGATAGATTTAAGTTCATTCTGAAAAATATTTGTGTGGATCTTTGTCCAGAGTAATATTTATCAGACGCAACTTCTCAGATGCAAAATGTTTAATGATCTGAAGTATTTCATCTGACTAATTGTTCATTTATCTTTATTTAATTTATTTGTGTGAAACTCTGAACTAACAAGCTCAGAAGATCTGAAAGTTGGAAACGTTTCATTTCTTGAGAGACATCAGATGCACATGCAAGCAAACACGTGTCACTAAGAATCTGAAAAGATTGAGTGCTCAACTGAATTGACGTTTGAGGTATTGCTTTGAAAATCTCATTTTTCTTGGTTTCCCCCCCAGTTGTCATAATTTTAATGTGACATGATTACTTTCATTAAATGTTGTACAAACGTGCGTATGTGTCTTTTATTGTGCCCAATGCTTGAATTTTTGGTTCTCTATAAATACCACCTATCACACTATTTTCACACTTTTCACATTCACTACACTCATGTGTTTTTGTTCTCTCTTCAACCTCTACCAAAACCCTAAATCCAAATCAAGATCTTCTGCTTCATCAATGGCTTCTACATCAAACACTGCTGAAAAATCCAACAAAACTATAATGTACAAGAAACCAGAACGCACCTTATTTACTCCAGTAGCAGATCTTGAAGTTTTGTGTGAGAGCTTCGTTGATCTTGAATCATTAAAGGAAAATGGTTTTGACCTAACACCTTCCATTAAAGCTCAAGGCTGGGAGAAATACTTTGAGAGATTGATGGGTCCTGTATACCCAACTCTTGTAAAGGAATTCTGGATTCACGCTAGCGCTGGTCCTAAGTTTATTCACTCATCTGTTCTTGGGATGGAGATAGTGATTACTGAGAAACTGATCAGGCAACTGTTCAGTTATACCGAATCTGATGGAGTTTCAAACCTTGCTTCTTCACGTATTGATATGGCTGAGGTTTATGAAGAAATCACTGTAGCTGGAACACCATCAAGTAAGGTCAAAGATCTGAAACCTATCTATAGGATCTGGGCAAAGATATTTATGAGTACAATCTTTCACAGAAAACCATCCAACTCACCAGACTATGTGAGTTTAGAACATCTGTATTTCATGTACTGCATCAGCCAGAATGTTAAGGTGGATCTGCCCTATCTAATCTCCAGTCATCTTCTGACTCATGTCAAAGAGACTAGAGAAGAGGTCAGAGCTAAAGCTGGTAAAGTTAGAACTTGGATACCTCTGGGAAGACTCATTTCAGACATCCTCGTTGAAAACAAGCTGGTAAAGCATCTGACAGATGCAAAAATAACAGAAGATTTGTCATACATCATTGGATCTGAGATAAATGGACTCAATCTGAAAAGGATGAAAATCATTTCAGAATTGAATGGAAAACTAAGGAAGATAAGCTCTGAGGAGGTCCAAGGCAGAAGGATACCCTTGGAAGACTTTCCAATGTTCAGTGCAGATGAACCAAAGGAATTTGTCTGGATTTACATTGCAGAGTGTCTGAAGGAAGGAATTCCTCTACCTGCTAATCTTGTTTAGAAAGAAGGAGAAGAATTGCCCAATCTGATGAACGAAAGGCGCAGTAAGAGGAAAGCTGAAGAAGGATCGGTTCAGAAGAAAAAGAAAGTATTTGAAGTTCCAAGGAAGAAGAAGAAAGGAGGAAAGAAAGCCAGAATCAGTTCTAGAGAAGCCACTCTGGAAGAGGTTAGAGACACTATTCATCAGGTATTAACATCTGATCCTACACCTGCTGTTCATTCACCCCTCTCATCACCACAACTTTCTCCAAACATTAGTCAAAGAACTTCAACACCCAAACAATCTGAAAATCCTTTATCTGAACCACCCCTATCTGAACCAGTACATTCACAACCACCTTCTGTACCTATTCCCTCTGAACCACAACCTCAAACACTTCAATCAAAAATTCCACCAACAGAAACAACTCAACCGGAAATTACTCAAACATAAATTCCACAACCAGCAATGTCACAACCAGAGAATCCCCAATTAGAGACTCTCCAACCAGAAACAATCATTTCAGAACCAAACCAACCAGAGACTGTTCAAACTGAACACTCTGAACAACCAATTCCATCAGAAGATCCAAATCTTTCTGACAATATTTTGGATATCGAACCCCTCAATCAATCAATTATAATTTCTTCAACATCTGTTCACTCAGATGAATCTTCTGATTCATCTGATTCTGAATCAGAGTCACTCAAACAAGCTCGTTCTGAAAGTGTTATGATGGAACATCTTAACATTTCCATGTTTCATACTCCACCAAACTCTCCACCTCAACAGCAACCATCTCAAATTCAACCATCTGAAACTCAAACATCTGGAACCCAAACCATTCCTCATCCATCTGAAATCAATTCATCTGAAACACAAACCATTCCTCAACCATCTGAACTTCCTCAATCTGACATCCAAACATCTCAACCAACATCACCTCAACCACAACCATCTGAACCTACACCATTTGAACCTACTCCTGTTAACACTCCCAATCCTAATTCCTCTGAACAGTCTGAATAGTCAGATCTTGGATCATGTGTTAATACTATGTTTGAAATTTTCAAAAAGGAGATAGATTCTGAATACACTCGTGTTAAGGATGTATGCATGTCTAGTTTAGATCCAACTGTTTCAAATGCTTCTTGGAAGCGCTTCATCTGGATGTTCAACAAAGCTACCTTAAAAGTTAGAGCTAAATGCTCTAAGCTTGCTAAGACTAAGTTTGCAGAATTAATCAAGGTAACTCTGATGAACATGCCTCCTCCTCCTCCTGTGTTACTTTTGGAAGCTGCTCCTTCAGTAGTTTCTGAATCTGAAATGGTTGAACAAGCTTCTGAAGAAAACCAATCTGAAGGGAACCCTGCTACTACTGCATCTGCTCCGTCTTCATCTGTGGTTGCAGAGCTTGTGAATGATGTTAATGATATAAAGGATTGGATGATCAAGCAAGAAAATACAACTGATGAGATCAAGACCTGGACGTCTAAGCAAGAAGAGTCAACTGCCAAGATGACAGAGCTTCTGACCCTTATTGCCTCTCGCCAGACTTAATTTTATTTGTCGTTTTTGCACATGAACTGCTCTTGTTGTTTACTTTTTGTTGTGTTATGCGTTTTGGCTTTTTCCTGTTTGACTGTGAACTTTGGAATGTTTAATTGCATGTTGATGTGTTTGCTTCTATATGCTTCTTTTCTTCTATATCTTTCTGTTTTTTAAAAATCTTTTTGATAATGACAAAAAGGGGGAGAAAAAGAGAATCTTGAGTGTTCAACCTATAAGCAATTACTAAAACTGAAATTCAGACATTTTATTAACTTACTTTGAATTTAAGTCTTTCAGATTACATTGATATATCTGACATAATTCATTGAAGTTACCCTGAGAATTTTCCAACCAGAACCTGATCTTCCAAAGAAAATCTGAGTATTCAATCAACTCTGATAACTCTGATATCTTACTCTGATACCTTTACTCTGAAAGATAATTCAAGTAAGATAATAACCAGGCGCTCTGACTGAAGGAAGTCATAATTATCTGGCATCAAGATTTGATTCTGAAAGTCAAACCTCTTTCATCAGGATCTGAATCTGAAATATACTTAATCAAAAAGGGAAGTGTTTTCTTTTATTAGAGTATTCATTTCAGGGGGAGATTGTTAATCTTAGGGGGAGTTATAATTCACATTTTTTTTATTGAACAAAATTTCTCATGTTTTGTCATCATCAAAAAGGGGGAGATTGTAAGAACACAGATTGTTTCTTTGTTATATCTCTATGTTTTGATGATAACACTTATGAATTTTGTATTCAAGAATTATATACTCTAAATTTGTTCTAGACTGTTTGCTACAGGAACTAAAGAAAATATTCTTAAAAGAGCAAATTTGGATATGAACAATGATATTATGAAAGGCTTCAAAGGTTCAAGAGCATCTTAAATAAAGATCTGAACGCTGCTCCCAGAAGAATCTGAATGTTGTCTACCGAAGATTCTGAAGTAGGAGCCTCTAAGAAATAGAAGACTCTGAGAGATCAGAAGCTTAGTCATCAGAAGACTCTGAAGATACTGCGCTGCTTAAGTATTGAGAATCTGATATAGAAGACTCTGCTCTGATAGATTTACACGCTCAAGCACACTAGCTGCACATACTCTGATTCAGCTCAATCTGAAGAACATCCAAGACTCTGATGATCTAGAAGATTCCTACTCTGGAGATTCTGAAGATCCAGACTCTAATGTTGATAGCTGAACTTACTTTAGTGAAGAAGATTTGAATATGTATGCTAGCATATCTCAACAGCTCTTTCCTCTTTTATGCTAGACACAAGAACATAGACAAAAAGGTTTTATCTGTGCATTCCATTATAAGGAAAGTTTCTGCAAAGTAAAAGACAAAAGGCATCAGGCTTTTTCAGCACAGCCTCCAATGTGAAAACAAAAGGCTCCAGGCTTTTCAGCACAGCCTTCAGCGTTGAGAACACTTCATGGATCTAAGCGTCTATATAAAGAAGTCCACTCCATCTTCTTCAAGAATCGAACAACTTGAAAAAATCACTCATCAAAGCAAAACTCTCAAAGCTCTTATAATTTTATTTTGCTATAACATTGTTCTTAACTTAAGAGAAATATCACAGTTGTGATAACAACTTATTAGAAGCATTCTTACTCTTGTAATAGTTTTACATTGTTTGTAAAAGGTTTTCCTTAAGAGGATCCAGTTGGGATCAGTAGCTCTTGAGAAGACTAAGAACAGTTGTTCTTAGGTGTTACTATTGTAATCAGTTTGATTAAATAGTGGATTAAGTCATTGACTGAGAAAGGCAAATCACTCTTGAGAGGGTGGACTGGAGTAGTTGAGTTCAACGAACCAGGATAAAAATAACTGTGTTTAAATCTCTGATTATTTGTCTTACTTATTCAACCCCCCCTTCTAAGTAATTTTCTCACCTTCAAACGGGATGCCCCATTTTTGCCTAAGTCTCCTTCATAGGTTTTGACTTAGCGGGCTTTTCAATTTTCTTCTTTTTTCTTCTCTTTTTTTCTTTCAAGAAAGGAGGTGACTACCTAGCTTAATGGATATGGTGAACTATCATCGTCTTTTATGCTGAAAAGCATCTTCGACACTTTCTTGTTGTGTACGAAGGAAAACCTGAGTGCACCACCTTTATATGAAAAGTGTCTTGTATGCACATATCTTCGAGTTAACCGAGAACTACCCGCCCCAGGTTCGAGATTTAAGGTTTTGTTTTTTGTAAAGAAAGAAAAACTCCTGCTTCTAGGCTCGAAGGGGTTAACGAGGGATTATCTTCCTTATTTCTCCAGTGTTTAGGGATTTTAACAATGCCTTACATCATTGGCAAAGTTAAATTGAAAGCATATCAACAGCAGTTATGGATATGATTTTCATCATCCTCCCCAATCTTTGTTTTAAACAACAGTTTAGTAAACAAAATAAATTTTCTTGCATTTTTGGTATTTCATAACAATGAAAGAAAAAGAAAGAGTGAAACGAATGAACTTAATCAAAAGACGCACAAACATTTCATTAAATATTGCCAAATTCAAATAAACAATAGTTTACAAGAAACACAAATGCAAAGAAAACATAACAAAATGCTGAAACAGTCTACAGCTGCCAGTCTTAGGGAATTAAAAATTGTTTAACAAAACAAATTTCAAATTTTAGGCCCATGTGGGGAAACACCTCCAACAACCACATGCTCCTTGTGATATAGAATTATGAGGGGTCTCACAGGTCCTTTGCCTTTGGATTTAGGAATCGCATCACTGTCATTTATCCTCCTGAGGTTTCAGCAACTCTTGCAGTCTTAGTTTAAAACCTTCACATTCTTCAACTAGGTGCCCTGTTGTTCCAGTATGATATCCACATTCCACTCTTAGATGGTCCTCCTCGAGGATCAAGCGTTTGTCAACGATTAGCTCTTGTACAAGATAACTTAATGCTATACATGCATCTAAGTTGTGTCCTTCAGCTCCTTTGTGAAATTCACAGTTCAGGTTCGCATTATGCCATGGTCCTGGCACCGGATTGGATGATCGTGGAGTTACTAGTGAGTTCTGAATCAGTAGCAGGTAAAGTTTGCTTAACGTTACTGGAGTTTGTCTACCGCAAGTCTTATTTTTCTAGACATGATCCTTCTTGTTCAATTTCCGGCTTTGAGAAGCTTGAGGAGGAACAAACACTGAGTGTTGGGCGTACTGACGCGATTGACGGTTATCTGTTCGTTGATACCGAGGAAGTCCTTGAGTTGGAGGAACCATCAGAGATAATGCATCCCTAGTTTCTCTGGACGCAACATGGTCAGAGTGACCCTCTTTCTTCATCATATTCTGCAACGTCTCAAGCACCCAATTCATCTGACACTTGAGAATTCTAATGTCCTCTTTCAGCATTTCCTGAGCTTTCAAAAGTCCCTCCATTGTTGCCATTTGTCTCGGATATGTGCTAGGTATCCCCCCTCTAATGTCAACGGAACACAGAATGAACCAAAAAGACCAATGCAACGAAGTATGATATGTAAAATGTCGATGCAAGTGCAAAAACGCAACTGGTTTTACAAAACCCAGAAGTTTGATTAGGTTAAAACCCTCATTTCATTGATCGTTGAAAAAGTTACAACTTTTAAAAATACCAGAGATCGACTGAGTTTTACAAAACTAGTTGCGACATGATATGCTTATGGTGATATGATGTGATGATGCACACATAACACAAAGGCAAGTATTCACAAATACAATGCATATATAAAGACCTCCTAGGCTCAAGATCAAAACAAGGAGTCAAAGGTCTAACCATCCCCAAGGATTTGTACTATGGGTTAATTTGTACCTATCGAACGGGTTCTTAACAAATTTCCCAGGGTCAACAACCCATCTTTCGGATATTATCAACTTCTCAAATTACTTGGTAATCGATAATATTCTCAAGAGAGTCTCGCCCGAGTGTAGTATCGCGTATCAACTACTTCGGAAATACTTCCTTATAGCCATCGCACTACGTCCTAATAAGGCAAAAATGAGGTGAAATGTATTCTAAAAGTCCACAGTGTCATAGGCTCCTTCGTTGAAAGTAGCATTATTTTCACGAATACTCGATCAACAATACTAAACTTTCAAGAGGGCCTACACTGAGCGGTGGTTTCTCAAGTTAGCTTGGTCGGGAATCAACTCCCTATAAGCTTTCTTGAGTATACCACCATCCTATCATAATTACACTCAAGTCCGGGTATATGACCGTCTCATCACGCAAAGCACCCAATATCCAACATACAAACATATTGACAAATATACATGTTAAGCAAATATTTACAAATACAGCATGCAATTAAACAAAATAGGCTAAACCATCAAGTTAAGTGAAGTCTCCCCAGTGAAGTCGCCATTTCTGTTGCGGTGAGAATCGTGATACCAAGCTATTGAATTAACTTGAATCTTTAATTCTTAAATTCACAATCGGGCTTTAATTTATCCAAAGGAAAGGTCTAAAGAAAGAAAAACCCTTTTCGCGATGTAACAACAATCCTAATAGATTCGGGGATCGGGGGTTGGTTATGCATAGGGTAGGTATTTCACATCCTAAACATCTATAGTACTCTACAGGAACCTTTTGTTTGTTTCCATGCTAAGTTTTCTAAATGTTTGCTATGGATTGGGATTGGGTAAAGGTTTAGGTTAAAACCTAAAGATAGTTTCTAAGTTTACTCGCAAAGACGTCGCGTCCTCTGCCTACGTATCCTAACTAGGATAGAATCAGAGCAATCGTAGTTCACCTCACTAGGGATGAAGAACACTTGATTATGATCAAGGTTCAAAGGGGAACAAACATATCCATGCTTGTGTAGAGCTTCACAAAACTCTCTAGATCTATGTTGTACACTCAAGAAAGGGAAGTAAGTAATCATATCCATGATTCTTACATAGAGTTAACCAAACTCTATCCTAAAGTTCTATGTTGTGAGACCAATTGGTTCTATCCAGACCAAGAGGTGGGAGAAAGGGAAAGGTTGCTCGTCAAGATATCGCATCTTGTGCCTACGTATTCTCATTGTCCAATGAGAAATCAGAGCGGTCGTAGTTCGAGCACGAACTACAGAATAAGGATCTATTGGTTCTTTCCAGACCAAAAGAGGGGGAAGGTTCTATCTAGACCTATGAGTTTGAATCCTATTGGTTCTATCCAGACTAAAAAAGGGAGAAGGTTCTATCCAGACCTATGAGTTTAAATCCTACTGGTTCTATCCAGACCAAAAGGGGGAGAAGGTTCTATCCAGACCTAATGAGTTTAATGAGCTATCTATGACACAAGGGTCAATAGAAAGACTTTCCTTTGGAAGGAGAGAGGGAGGAAACTTGGATGAGAACTACAAAGTTCCATCACTTGGGGAAATAAACTTAGCATAGCAGAAACATTCAAACATGATGATCATAAGAGATAATGGTTACCACCAAAGATAAACAAGCATATTACAATAAGCAAGATCAGATAAAACCAATGGTTACAACCGATAATCAAATATCTTAACAAAGATGGAAGCATATCTTAACAAATATTGGAAAATATGAAGGTAACAACCAAGTAAACAAATCATATTTTGAAAGTAAACATGTCATAAACCCAAGATATATCAAGTGTAACAACAATATGTATTTGATGATAATCAAACACAAGCAAATTAGTTTAACCTAATATTTTAGGAGGAAAACAATATGATATCATGGTGACAACCAAAGGAGAGTAAACCCTAGCATATTAACTAAGATGGGATGCAAGAAATCTCACAAGAAGCACAAGCACACAAAAAGGAAATCATCAACAAGTAAGGTAACGATCTCAATAAAGGAACAAATTTCCACATAGAAAAAAGACATCATAATTAATAACAACATGTAATATTTTTACAACTTATGAAAATAGACCTTAAAAAAAGCATGTTGCAAAAAGAATGGGTTCAAAAGGATAAATAATGAGAAAGATATGAACATTTGAAGTTGAAGTGATTTATGATAATAAAACAAGTACAAGCAAAATAAAAAAAGAGAAAGGTGCCACGCTGGGAGTTGAACCCAGGCCCCCTTAGTTACAAACTCAAGGCACCAACCACTAGGCCAATTGCGCGCGCTGACCAGGCAATGGAAGAAGTAAAGAAAATGATGCAAATACAATTGAAAAAATAAAATGCAAAAAGGGTTGATCCTCCTCAAGGATCGAACCCAGGTCTGGCTAATGAAAGGTATGATATGAGCGCATGCTTATACCACTGGGGTGGCTATACATCCGTTGATATGGCCACCCCCATAAATATATAAGGCATGAATTCAATGATTTTTCTGGGCAAGCTATGAACCAAGAACAAGACATTTTGCAAAATGCGTTTTGATGCTAACTTGCTCAATTCTTCACCAATTTTTGCAAACTTTAGATCAAACTTGGGTAGAATTGAACAAGGATCATGATGGTATCCACGAAATTTTGAAATGAAGCTCACAAATTGAAACACGATGGAAGATGCGTAATTGGCAAATGAGTTGCATTTTGATGAAACACACCAATTCTGAGTTCATACACACCAAAAAGGTATTGCACACAAGTCACACATATGATTATGAATGAGTCTAAACCTCAAGTTGATCATGAAATTCACATAATAAGAAAATGGCTATCAAGTGGCAATTGTATCATACATGATGAGTGGGGTTGTTAAGCAGAAAAAGCATAGTATACACACAGATGTTGGGTTCATGCACACATACAAACACACTGTCTAGAGGTGAATATGCTTATGAGCTAACCTAAAACAAATCAAACAGAAAAAATGAAGTGTGTGCAGCTGTGGTTTCAAGACAGTTTCGCAGCAGAATTTGGTAACAAGCTGGTCTAGCAAAAGTAGGTGGTCTCATGTTGACAAACATAGCACATGCACATCACAAATATAACAATGAAGGGGTTTCAACTCAGAAAACAAGAATTTTGCAAGCAGGAAAGAACTTGGTATATTCATGGCAGATTTTGGTTTGAAAGTGCAATTTGAAAGTGAGATGAAGAAACAGGTAAGAATAGATCAAACAAACAATATGTACACATCAAAATCATGAAAATGGATGAGTTCACATTTAAATTAGGCTTATTTCCAACAGGACAAACTTTGGCATATTGATGGTTATGAAGAAAAAGTTGTCTTGAAACATAATAGTGGTACAGCAGGGCAACTTTTAAGGGAATGAGATTTAGGATGAAACAAATGACATACACATACCATAAATGTGCTAATAGATAAGATTATGCTCAAGTAACAGATCAAATCATCACCAAACAGAAAAGTGCATATTGAAGCTCATGAAATGCAAAGAACCAAACTCAAACAGGCAGCAGACAAATTTATGGCAGTTGAGGCAATTGAGTATCACACACAAGTTTCAAACATGTAGAACATTGATTCTATGCACATAGATAAGGCAAAAATCAGTTGGAACAGAAAATGACATGTTGGTAGTATCATAAGGTTTTGAAAATGCAGTGGAGAATGACAAATCATTTTTGAGCAAGTAGGGCCATTTTGAACTTACAAGTACAACATACAATCTCAAAACAGGTTAGATGATGTTTTCACAGCTTAAAAAACACACAGGCTGCACAAAATGAAAACTGGTGTGCTAGTTCAAATATTTTTGACAGCAAAACACATAAAAACTCAAAACTGTTCTCAACAACCAAATCTTAAGTTCTCATCATTTTAACAAGCTCAACTAGACAAACCAGATCATATAAACACAAATCAATAGTTTAGAACACTTAAAACATAACATGACAAGCACAAGCCTCTTAACACCAAACTCATGGTAATGATAAAGCAAAATGACACAAAATAACATAAGTTTGAAAACAAGAGCCACACTAGATTCAAACATGATCTAGGGCAGGGGGGTCTCATGAAACAACTTACAAGTTATCCAAATATCAACAATAAATTAAGATTGACAAATCTTAAGGCAAGCATACCAACATTTCAATGTTTGGATCCTTAAAACTACCACATAGACAAAATCTTCAAAAACAAGTTATACATAATATCAAAGCTCAAATTGGTAACATAACAACAACATATCATTTATGAATGAAAATACTTTAAAAAAGAAAATATCATAGCTACAAAACCTAAGTTCTTGACAAAGAACTAGTATGGGACAACAATGACTACATTTCCACAACAAGCAACTTCAAAGTTGTAAACATGATAATGAATGAATAATAAAGAAGTTGAGCATCACATACCTCTTTTAGACAAGTCTTGAGCAAGCTAAAAAGCTAAGAAACCCAGAGATCTTCTTCTTTGGCAAAGATGTGGAGCTTTCTTCCTCTTGAAGCAACAAGCTATCTTTCAAGACAGTTTGAGTTGTGAACCTCCCAACTGGTTTTTGAGAGTTTGGACAGTTGATATATGATATATATGAGGTGTTGGAAGTGTTGGAATGGTGGGAAATGCCTCAAGTAAAGATTTGGCTTCCAAAGTCCATGAAAGTAAACATATCAAGGTATGAAGGTTGACTTTTAGGAAGATGATGTTTTTGGGTGGTTTGAGTGTATGGACACCTTCTACACAATGTTTATGGATTGTGTAAATGGTTTTGGGTGGTTTGGAAGTGGTGGAACTGAGTTTGAGCAGAGTTTTGCTCAAGACAGTTTTTAGTGAAAACTTGAAGTTTTTGAAAAATCAAGCTTTTGAGAAAATGGTGAAGAGTTGAGAGCTGTTGTTTCTATTGGTTTGTAAGAGGGCTCTGGTGTGTCTAAACTCACAGAAGAGGCCTCTATTTATAGCCAAAACAAGAGTGAGGGCAGCCTTGGTCTTTTACCACTTTTGGAAGGAGTTTCATGAGATTTTTCAAATGAATCTTGCCAAATCTTCTCCTATCAGTTCCATGGTTAAGTGGAGATCAGAAAAATCAAGTGGAGATGGACATGAAGTGACTGAGATGAGCTATGAAGGTAGGGTGATCCAGCTGCACAGTCTTGGCATGAAAAGTTTATCTCTCCTTCTTACACATTTGATTAAAATAATGCCAAGTTGCAACCTACCTCTCTCTCTCTCTCTCCAAACCTTACATTTTCTGCATTTCCTTTCCTCTACACATCTGAATATTGTATTGAATCATGATCCAAGGGCTGAGGAGATCTCAAGTTGTGAAAAACTGATTTTTGGGAAGTGTTGGAGTGTGGTTTCAAGTGTTGACACCCCTAACTTCCATAGTGCATAACTTCCTGCTCACACATGCTATTGAGGAATTATACCACAATTTGGAAATCCCTTAAGTAGCTCTATAACTTTAATGTTTTGGGAATTTAAAAATTCTTGATGGAACTAGGTTGAAAAACCCTTCCAAATTACTGAAAAAACCACTTAAAAAGGCTAAATAACTTAGAATTTTTCTAAGTTATTTCCCTTCTTAAAATGAATCTTGTCATAATTCCAATTATATGCATTTTTTGATCATGGACCACTTTTAGGATTTTGTAGGTTTTGTCAAGATCTTTCCAATGAGCTTTGAACCACTCCAATTGGATGTGCGGTTAAGGAGTTATAGTCTTGCCTCTTTCGAAACCCTAATTCCCGATTTTTGCAATTACTTCTTAACCCTTGATCCAATGGTCATGAAATTTTATGGGGAGGTGTAATATGACATAAGGAACATTTTTTATTCACATCTTGAAGTCAAATTCCTTTTTTTTGAAGAGTTGATGTTTCAGTCAACCGTTCGATCAATCGGCGACTACCGGGTCGACTGTTCATGCTCTGGACATTCTGAGGACTTAAAACTCTTTGGATGGACTTTACTAAGCCATAGGAACGTAATGGACCAATATACCACCATTGAAACACTCTTTAAACTAAAAGTCAAACTACAGTTGACTTTTCCTGATTGGAAACCCTAATCGGGCGTCTTGAACTGCATTGTTCTCAATTCCTGGGTGACCACCTAAAATTTAATTCATACTTGATCCAATGGAGTATATTTGATCTTGTGGAGACTTATTTGAATTTGAATCAATCCAAAACATTGATTGAACAGACCATCGAAATCTCGATTTTGACGGTACGGAACCCTAATTCATCTGCATCTTGACAAAGATAAACTGGACATGGGTTAAGGTTAGTTAATCAAATGAATATGATCCTAAAATAGTGATGAGGATCTAAGGGGTCAAAATTTGGGGTGCAACAACTGGGTACGGACCTGACTAAGGAGACTAATGATAGAGAGCGCACAAGCCGAGATTTGAATGCCTCTTACAGTGTTCTTGCCACTAAGAAGGAAGAGTTGGATAAGGCTTATTTGAGGATCTCCAAGTTTGAGTCAATATGGAATGCCACGCTTACTAACAACAAGGAGCGTGAAGACCGGTTAAATCTTCAGATCAGCAAGCTGAAGGCTCAGCTTAATGCCAAAGATGGAGAGATTGCAGTGGAAGCATCACTTAGACGAGACAGCGAGTACATGTTGAATGAAGCGATCGTAAACTTGAAGGATCTCAGGTTGAGAGATAAATCCAAGAGACGCAGGCTTGAGGCATGTTTCGGGGAAGAAGCTTTGGAGGATCATGTTGATAGTCTACAACATACTGTTAGCCGGTAGGATTTGCTTATTCAGGGGTTACTTGCTAGACCGGATCATCTTGATACATTGAGGCTGTTAGAGGATTTCCAATCACATCATCCCGCTTGATTTTTTTGTCTATTTCTGTTGTAGCTTTTGCTGTTTATTTGTTGTATTTGACCATCGCTAGGCTTGTTGGTTGAGGTCTTTTCCTTATTTGTACTCAGTTGGAGTTTGTACTTTGCCTGATGGCTTTTTGATCTATATATGAGGAGTTGGTATTCTATGCTTGTCTGCAGGTTCTCCATTGTTATATTTTTCCTGGAAACTAGAATCAAGGGGGAAATATCCCTGTTGCATAAATACATGTCTGCATTTTAGCATTTTTCTCGCATTCGCAGGTGCGCCGAAATTGTTATCCTTATTTTCTCCTGTGGTTCACTAGTGTTCTAGGATTGCTGAAGTGACAACTCACCGGTACGGTACCAGAGGAAACCAGAAAAGACTAATGGATCAGATGCAGGTAGAAATGCAAGAGATGAGATATCGTATGGCACAGCTGATGGAGGTCATGCAAGGGGTTGCTAGTGGCCAGGCTCAACTTCAGACTTTGGTGCAACCTCTGATTGCACGAGTTGATAGTGATGGGGTGTTACATGGTGGGATTGCTTCTAATCCTCCTCACCTTGAAACTCCTCGGGTAGACAATTTTATGCCAACTTTAGTCATCCCTAATGCTGGAGGGGGTGGTCACGCTGCTGGTGCTGGAAATGCAGCAGGTTTTAATCATGTTGGTTTTGCTAATGGTGGTAACGGAAATGGTTATGGTCTCGATACTACAGGTGCCATACATGGTAGCATGGACCACACTTGGAATGAGGATAGGCAGGAAGATTTGTTTTCTCCAAGGATTGTAGCTCCTGAAGTACCTCCTGAGGCTGATAGAAGGATTAAGATGATCGAAGAGAAGATGAGGTCGCTTGAATGCCAAAACTCTATGGGGCTGGATATGTCTAATCTGGGGCTGATCCCAGGCTTGAGAGTACCACCAAAGTTTAAGGTCCCGGATTTTGATAAGTACAAGGGAACCACTTGCCCTAGGGTTCATTTGAGGTCTTATTATCGCAAGATGTCTGCGTATTCTGATGATGAGAAACTACTGATGCACTTCTTCCAAGATAGTTTATCCGGTCCATATCTGGAATGGTATATGAGTTTAGAGCCCGCTAATGTCCGTAGCTGGAGAAACCTAGCCGAAGCTTTTGTAAGGCATTATCAGTACAACAGTGACCTTGCTCCAAATAGAGTCCAGTTGCAGAATCTCTCTCAGAAGAGCAATGAATGCTTTAAAGAATATGCATAGAGGTGGCGAGAGCTTGCTGCTAGGGTACAACCACCAATGGTAGAACGAGAACTTGTGGATATGTTTGTTGCTACCCTACCAGGAGTGTACTATGAGAAACTCATCGGCAACATGTCTGGAAGCTTTTCTGATTTGATTATCACCAGTGAAAGGGTGGAAAATGGAATTAAGATAGGAAAGATCAACGCTGGTGAAGGGTCCTCGGAAGGAGGAGGAAATAAGAAAGTGTTTGGAAACAAAAGGCGAGAGGGGATACTAATTATGTATCCAGTTCATGGGGAAGAAATAGAGGTCGGAATCAGCAGATTGCCAGTATCACTATTCCAGCAGTTCAACAACCACAGCAACAACAACGTCAGCAACAACAACAACCTCAGCAGAATCAACAGGGGAATAAAAGATACCATGATAGGGGTCGGGAAGCAGGGAACAGACATTTTGATGCCTTCCTATGCCATACTCCCAGTTATTGCAAGCCTTGCTACAACTCCAATTGATTCAAAAGAGGATTATGGCTCCTTTGACCGGACCACCTCCACCTGGGTACGATGAAAATGCCCACTGTGAGTTTCATTCGAGTGCTCCAGGACATAATATTGATAATTGCAAAGCCTTCAAACATAAAGTGCAAGATATGATTGTCAGTAAGGCTATCAATTTTTCTAATGATGTTCCCAACGTGGTGCAGAATCCCATGTCGAATCATGGGCAGGCTAGGGTGAATGCAATTCTCAAGGAGGAGGTGTTGAATTTGGTAACGAATGTTGATGAACTAAAAACACCCTTAAGCTTTGTGATGGCCAGATTGCTAAAGGGAGGTGTTTTCCTGGGTTGTGCTGAGGACTGTGTTGAATGTTCTGCTGATCCCGAGAGAGGATGTGGACTGTTGAGAAGATGTATCCATGATATGATGGATGACGGAGTTTTACAATTTGACCGTTCTATTGGAAGAGAATCCGAGGATTTAGTGGCTGAAGGAAAGGATGAGATTGCGACAATCTCCATCCCGTATAAGACTGTTACTATCTATGCACCAAAGCCGCCAACGATAACTATCACCAAGCAGGTCCTATGCCATTTGAGAGCACTAAGGCCATTCCGTGGAACTACGGAGCCGAAGTGAACTGTAATGGGCAGAAGATAAACTTGAATGATTCCCCTGCAAGTTCAGTTGACAATCTCGTAGGAGCTGGAGGTATTACTCGCAGTGGCAGAGTCTTTTCGTCGCCTGAGGTGATTGCTGATAAGGTGGACAAGGGGAAAAGACCGGTAGTGGAGGAGACTTCTCAATCTGGGGAGAGAGAATCTTTGTTGTAAGACGCGGAGGAATTTATGAGACTGATCCGGAAAAGCGACTATAAGATAGTCGATCACTTGCAGCAAACTCCTTCCAAAATATCTATCCTGTCGTTGCTCCTTTGCTCTGAGGCACATAGGAATGCATTGCTGAGAATATTAAACACTGCTTACGTGCTGCAGGAAATTTTAGTTAATCAACTTGAGGGAGTTGTGGCGCACGTAAATGCAGGAAATGGCTTAGGCTTTACGGACCTGGATTTGATACCCAGAGACAAAAATCATAATTGTGCGTTGCACATATCTTTAGAATGCCGAGGGGCTGTCATGTGTAACACCCCCTTTCTATATCCCCAAATAAACAATTAAATCATTTAAGCACTTGATAAAAGTTTCATTAGAGTTTAATTAATACATGATATAAAAGAGGTGTATCACATTATCATGAAGTTAAACACCTACAACACCTGCTCAAATAGATATCCAACAATGGGCAATTCACAACTGAAGAACATAGTTCTAAAACTCACATCTCAATATTTAGAATAAAGCGGAAACATCTAAACATTGAATCAATACATTCATATAAACATATATACATCATTAAGTTAATTCATATGTACAAACATCCATTATCAGATACATACGCAGATGTATCACAAAAGAAATCAAAGCAAAAGTATCTCCAAAAAGAACCAAAGGCTTTCTAACTACCCAAATGTTACATATCAGAGCCATCGACCAAAAATAATGAAGACCTGCTTCACAAAAAGGACCTCCAGCAATCCTACTCTGCAATGCCTCATAGAGCATTATGAAACAGCAGAAGGGTGAGAAACAATATCATAACAGTCAATACATATATTTATATATCTATATACATACATGGGATTAACACAATTCAGATTCTCACCACATCTCATCACGATGCATATTCACACAATCAAGCATATTCATCAAATCATGCGTCTATACATACTCATCATCTTCCACATAAACATCTAGAATTATGTTCAATTCACTCCATGCATCATATAAAGATGACCAATGCAACTCATAGAGACCGACTCACGACTCTATGCAGATGCAAATGCGGTACCAACTCAATTCAGCAGACTCTCCAAGGAATCAAGTATTCAACAGATTCTCCAAGGAATCAAATATTCATCAGATTCTCCGAGGAATCGAATATTCAGCAGATTCTCCAAGGAATCAAATACTCTGCAGATTCTCCGAGGAATCAAATGTTCAGCAGATTCTCCAAGGAATCAACATCGCTAGGATGTACATCATGATGCCTTTATGCAAAATGACTCACAACATTACTCTACATGCATACATATTCGCAAATATATCACTATGCATATTCATCTCATCCAAGCACATACAATCTATGCACATTCACAATATACTTATACTCCATAAAATACACATACTCTTCATTTCAACACATACCATTCCATATAAGGCATATATTTTCACAATCAAAATTCCACATTCTAGGATTTACGCCTTGCGGCTACTCATACATAACATACCACACGACACACAAAACTATTCAATTCGATAAGGATTAAACATAACTGAACAAAGAAATCTGCATGAAAAGGAAAAAAAACACAGAAAATAGGAAAATGATGTCGCATTCGCCAACCTTCGCCTGGCGAAGCCTCTGGCGAACCTTCGCTACTTAGTTCGCCGGGATAACTTGCCAGCGAAGACCACTGAGAGTTATTTTGGAATTACTCGCTAGCACTCGTCAACACACTCTCCTGGCGAACCTTCGCCACTCTCATTCGCCTGGCGAACTTGCCAACGAAGACAGGGTGGATGCTTCTGACTTAGTTCGCTGCTGCTCGTTGGGCTTCGCCTGGCGAAGCTTCGCTGCCATTCGCCTGGCGAGCCTGCGAACTCAGAACTTCCATGGTTGTCCAAAGCCCAAACCTCACAAAACCAACCAATTCTAACACCAAACTACCCCAGTAAGTCCAACCCAATAACACCCGATTATCCTACTCCATCCATTTCTCGATTCAAACCGGTTAAAACTACATTCTACCGATTAAATCCTAATATTTCCCTAAGATGGAAATGAGTGGAAACTCTTCTCAATCCAACATCAAACGATCAACAGCATACATAATCATACACATTAACAGTATAATAGAGTTTCACACCCTTACCCGATTGATTGAAAGCTTGGATGTTGATCCTTGCTGAAATCCTAGGTTTTCCTCTTCTTTCTCCTCTTTCTCTTCTCTCTTCTTTCTTTCCCTTGTTTTTCCACTAATGTTTCTATCTATTCCCTTTTCTCTCTTGTCTCATGTTCTATTTTCTTTCCTCTCCATTTCTTTCCAAACACTTACCAATTAATTCTCACACAATAATCCACTTAACACTTAATACTAAATGTCTAAAATACTCTTTACTCTAGTTTCCCCGAAAACTCTCCGAATCGGTAAAATAGCACAATATTGAAATTAAACATATCAACACATAAATTTCACAATTAAAATACTAATTATCCAAATGAATTAAAAAGGACTCAACAAAAATGGGAAATTCAGAATTTAGGGCGTTACAACTCTCCCCCACTTTAGAAATTTTCGTCCACGAAAATATTACCTGATTCAAACAACTCTGGATGCAACTCTCGCATCTTACTCTCTAATTCCCAAGTCATATTGCCCTCAGCAGCACCTCCCCAGGCTACTTTCACAAGTGCAATATCCTTGCCCCTTAGCTTCTTAACTTCACGATCCAAAATACTAATCGGTAAAACCTCAACCATAAGGTTATCTCTTACTTCAACCTCGTCCATAGGAATAACATGTGACGGATCTGGAACATACTTCCGAAGTTGCGAAACATTGAACACATCATGCAAATTCGAAAGGTTCGAAGGAAACGTCACACGATACGCCACAGCACCCACACGTGCAATAATCTGATACGAACCAATAAAATGAGAAGTCAACTTTTTCGACTTCAAGGCACGACCCACTCCCGTAACCGGTGTAACTCTCAAAAAGACATGGTCGCCTTCTTGAAACTCAAGGTCCTTCCTCCTCTTATCATGGTAACTCTTCTGCCTACTCTGAGAAGCTCTCATCTTTTCCCGAATAAACTTCACCTTTTCCGTCGTCTGTTGTACTATATCCGGTCCAACTACCGACCTCTCACCCGTCTCATGCCAACACAAAGGTGTTCGACATCTCCGACCGTATAAAGCCTCGAATGGTGCCATACCAATGCTCGAATGAAAACTTTTATTACAAGTGAACTCAATCAACGTCAAATAACCATCCCAAGCACCACCTTGTTCTAGCACACAAGTACGCAACAAGTCTTCTAACAACTAAATTATCCTCTCGGTTTGACCGTCCATCTGCGGATGGTAAGCCGAACTCAACCTCAACTTAGAACCCAAGGCACCTTGAAAACTTTCCTAAAATCTTGAAGTGAATCTAGGATCTATATTTGACACAAAACTCTTAGGAACTCTGTGCAACTTTACAATCACACGAACATAAATCTCGGCTAATTTCTCTAAAGGATAACTAATATCAATCGGAATGAAGTGAGCAGATTTAGTAAGTCTATCAACGATCACCCAAATAGCATTATGACTTCTTTGCGTATTCGGCAATCCCGTAACAAAATCCATCAATATGCTATCCCATTTCCATTCCGGAATATCCAACGGTTGCATCAATCCACTAGGCTTCTGATGTTCCACCTTCGACTTTTGACACGTCAAACACGAATACACAAAATGAGCAACATCTCGCTTTAGTCCGGACCACCAAAAAGATCTTGTTCAAATCTTGGTACATCTTATTCGCTCCCGGATGAATACTCAAGTTACTCTGATGACCTTCTTCCAATATCAACTTTTTCAACTCCACATCGTCGGAAATGCAAATACGACCACGGAATCTCAAAACACCAAATTCATCAACCTTGAAATCTTCATTCTCATTCATCATCAAATCAACGAACTTTAAATCCAATTTTTGTTTTTCACAAACGGTCGCAAGAAAATCATTCGTAATATGAAGCATACCAAGTCTCACACTTCTCGGCGTCACTTCACAAACCAAACTCAAATCTCTAAAACTCTCCTACAATTCCCATTCTCTTATCATCAACGTTGACATATGAACCAACTTTCGACTTAAAGCATCGGCTACTACGTTTGCCTTACCCGGATGGTAATTCAAACCAAAATCGTAGTCTTTCAAAAAATCTAGCCATCTCCTTTGTCTCATGTTCAACTCTTTCTGGTCAAATAAATATTTCAAACTCTTGTGGTCGCTAAAAACCTCAAATCTTACACCATAAAGATAATGCCTCCAAATTTTCAAAACGAACACCACGGCTGCTAACTCCAAATCATGCGTAGGGTAGTTCTTCTCATGCACTCTCAATTGTCTTGAAGCATAAGCCACAACTTTCCCATCTTGCATTAAAACACCACCTAAACCGGATAAAGAAGCATCACAATAAACCACAAATGATTCCGTCAGATTCGGTAAAATCAAAACCGGCGCCGTTGTCAACCTTCTCTTAAGCTCAACAAAACGCTTCTCATAATCAATATCCCAAACAAAAGCCTTTCCCTTACAAGTCAATTGAGTCAAGGGAAGTGCCAACTTCGAAAATCCTTCAATAAACCTCCAATAATAACCGGCTAATCCCAAAAAGTTTCGAATCTCCGTAACTGACATAGGAGCTTCCCACTGCATTACCGCATCAATCTTGGATGGGTCAACACTAATACCATTTCCAGAAATAATATGTCCAAGAAAACTCACCTCCGATAACCAAAACTCGCACTTCGACAACTTGGCATACAATTGCTTCTCTTTCAAAATCTGCAACACAATTCTCAAATGTCCCTCATGCTCTTCTTGAGACTTAGAATAAATCAAGATGTCGTCGATGAACACCACCACAAAACGATCTAACTGCTCATGAAAAATACGATTCATATATTCCATGAACACACCCGGCGCGTTAGAAACTCCGAACGGCATCACCGTATACTCATAGTGACCATATCGTGTCCTAAAGGCCATCTTTGAAACATCTTCTTCTTTCACCCGAATCTGATGATAACCCGATCTCAAGTCAATCTTACTAAAAACACGGGCTCCAACCAATTGATCCATCAAATCGTCTATTCTTGGAAGCGGATACTTATTCTTAATCATCACTTTATTCAACTGCCGATAATCAATACACAACCACATGCTTCCATCTTTCTTCTTTACTAACAATACCGGCGCACCCCAAGGAGAAACACTTGGTCTTACAAATCTCTTATCCAACAAGTCATTCAACTGCCTCTTTAACTCTACCAATTCCGATGCCGACATACGATACGGTGCCATCGAAATTGGTCTAGTACCCGGAACTAGATCAATATAAAACTCAATCTCTCTCTCCGGCGGCACATCCTTAATATCTCCCAGAAACACTTCTGGAAATTCTCGCACTACGGGAAACACCTCCAGTTCCACTTTACTCTCTACCGACAAGGACGCAAACAAACCAAACAACTGAGCTTCGTCCGCTAAAAGTTTCTTCAACTCTTTAGTGGATAGAAAACTCTCACCTCCATCATCTTCCAAATATGGAAATCTTACCAACTTGTGATAGCAATCCAGATGAACCTCATTATATTGCAACCAATTCATACTCAAAATCACATCCAAACCGTCCAACGGCAAACACACTAAATCCATAACGAATTCTTTACCATACATGGTCAAAGGACAACTTATGCATACCAAGGAAGTAGTTACCGACCCCGAAGCGGGAGTCTCAATAACCATGCCACCACTCAAAGAAACCATGCACAAATTCAAACGTTCGGCACATTCAAGAGAAATGAACGAATGAGTCGCTCCAGTATCAATAATAGCAACTAAAGGTACATTATTAATAAAGCATGTGCCTTTGATCAAACGATCTGCATTAGTAGTGTCCGCACCGGCTAACGCAAATACCTTTCCGCCCGCTGAAGCTTGCTTCGGTTTAGTACAATTGGGCTTAATGTGACCCACTTCGCCACAGTTGTAGCATTTCACCACATTCCTTCTATAATCCGAAATGGCATGTCCAGGAACCCCACAGTTAGCACACTTATCCACAGATTTTCCACAGTCAAAGGACTTGTGGCCCATTACGCCACACTTGAAACATTTAATCGCACTAGAACCTCCTTTGGGCTTCCTATCAAAGTTTTCCCTATGCTTGCCTTTATCAGCAGGCG
The DNA here is from genome assembly GCA_963859935.3 of Lathyrus sativus. NCBI lineage: Eukaryota > Viridiplantae > Streptophyta > Magnoliopsida > Fabales > Fabaceae > Lathyrus > Lathyrus sativus. The sequence continues at coordinate 264,802,861 of OZ012735.1, forward strand.
TCATATAAGGTCCACTCCTTACCGGTTGCTTCCCTTTCTTCTCATTCAAACTCTTATAGTGAGTGGAACGAGCTTTACTATCTTCTTCAAAGACTCTACAGCATTCGGTCAAGTCCGAAAATCTCCTAATCCTCTGATAACCCACCGCTTGCTTGATCTCAGGGCGCAAGCCATTCTCATACTTAATACATTTGGAAAATTCCGCCGTCACCGCATCATAGTGAGGATGAAACTTCACTAACTCTGTGAACTTAGCTGTGTAGTCTGTCACAGACATGTTGCCTTATTTCAATTCCAGGAACTCCATCTCCTTCTTTCCCTTCACACTCTCAGGATAATACTTTCTCAAAAATTCGGTGCGAAAAAAGATTCCAAGTGATTCCCTCATCGTCTACTTCAAGAACTTGTCTCATACCGACCCACCAGTCATCGGCTTCCTCTCTCAGCATGTGAGTTCCAAGTTTCACCTTGTTGCCTTCAGCATAATTCATAACCCTAAAGATCCTCTCGATCTCCTTTAACCAAATCTGAGCACCGTCCGGATCAAATCTTCCCTTGAATACCGGTGGTTGGTTCTTTCTAAACTCATCGTTCACATTCACATTCGGTGCGCCTTGCACCGCCCTAGCCATAGCCTCCAACGCCGCAACCATAGCATTGTCCTTACGACCAGCCATATTTTGAGGATTCCCAAAAATAACAAGGTTAAACAACCGTTCAACCAACACAACAATAAGACAGACACAACTGACTCAACGCTGGCTCTGATACCACTTAATGTAACACCCCCTTTCTATACCCCCAAATAAACAATTAAATCATTTAAGCACTTGATAAAAGTTTCATCAGAGTTTAATTAATACATGATATAAAAGAGGTGTATCACATTATCATGAAGTTAAACACCTACAACACCTTCTCAAATAGATATGCAACAATGGGCAATTCAAAACTGAAGAACATAGTTCTAAAACTCACATATCAATATTTAGAATAAAGCGGAAACATCTAAACATTGAATCAATACATTCATATAAACATATATACATCATTCAGTTAATTCATATGTACAAACATCCATTATCAGATGCATACGCAGATGTATCACAAAAGAAATCAAAGCAAAAGTATCTCCAAAAAGAACCAAAGGCTTCCTAACTACCCAGATGTTACATATCAGAGCCATCGACCAAAAATAATGAAGACCTGCTTCACAAAAAGGACCTCCAGCAATCCTACTCTGCAATGCCTCATAGAGCATTATGAAACAACAGAAGGGTGAGAAACAATATCATAACAGTCAATACATATATTTATATATCTATATACATACATGGGATTAACACAATTTAGATTCTCACCACATCTCATCACGATGCATATTCACACAATCAAGCATATTCATCAAATCATGCGTCTATACATACTCATCATCTTCCACATAAACATCTAGAATTATGTTCAATTCACTCCATGCATCATATAAAGATGACCAATGCAACTCATAGAGACCGACTCACGACTCTATACAGATGCAAAGCGGTACTGACTCAATTCAGCAGATTCTCCAAGGAATCAAGTATTCAGCATATTCTCCAAGGAATCAAATATTCATTAGATTCTTCGAGGAATCGAATATTCAGCAGATTCTCCAAGGAATCAAATACTCTGCAGATTCTCCGAGGAATCAAATGTTCAGCAGATTCTCCAAGGAATCAACATCGCTAGGATGTACATCATGATGCCTTTATGCAAAATGACTCACAACATTACTCTACATGCATACATATTCGCAAATATATCACTATGCATATTCATCTCATGCAAGCACATACAATCTATGCACATTCACAATATACTTATACTCCATAAAATACACATACTCTTCATTTCAACACATACCATTCCATATAAGGCATATATTTTCACAATCGAAATTCCACATTTTAGGATTCACGCCTTGCGGCTATCCATACATAACATACCACACGACACACAAAACTATTCAATTCGATAAGGATTAAACATAACTGAACAAAGAAATCCGCATGAAAAGGAAAAAAAACACAGAAAATAGGAAAATGATGTCGCATTCGCCAACCTTCGCCTGACGATGCCTCTGGCGAACCTTCGCTACTTAGTTCGCCGGGCGAACTTGCCAGCGAAGACCACTGGGAGTTATTTTGGAATTAATCGCTAGCACTCGCCAGCACACTCGCCTGGCGAACCTTCGCCGCTCTCATTCGCCTGGAAAACTTACCAACGAAGACAGGGTGGATGCTTCTGACTTAGTTCGCTGCTGCTCGTTGGGCTTCGCTGCCGTTCGACTGGCGAGCCTGCGAACTCAGAACTTCCATGGCTGTCCAAAGCCCAAACCTCATAAAACCAATAAATTCTAACACCAAACTACCCCAGTAAGTCCAACCCAATAACACCCGATTATCCTACTCCATCCATTTCTCGATTCTAACCGGTTAAAACTACATTCTACCGATTAAATCCTAATATTGCCCTAAGATGGAAATGAGTGGAAACTCTTCTCAATCCAACATCAAACGATCAACAGCATACACAATTATACACATTAATAGTATAATAGAGTTTCACACCCTTACCCGATTGATTGAAAGCTTGGATGTTGATCCTTGATGAAATCCTAGGTTTTCCTCTTCTTTCTTCTCTTTCTCTTCTCTCTTCTTTCTTTCCCTTGTTTTTCCACTAATGTTTCTATCTATTCCCTTTTCTCTCTTATCTCATGTTCTATTTTCTTTCCTCTCCATTTCTTTCCAAACACTTACCAATTAATTCTCACACAATAATCCACTTAACACTTAATACTAAATGTCTAAAATACCCTTTACTCTATTTTCCCCGAAAACTCTCCAAATCGGTAAAAGAGCACAATATTGAAATTAAACATATCAACACATAAATTTCACAATTAAAATACAAATTATCCAAATGAATTAAAAAGGACTCAACAAAAATGGGAAATTCAAAATTTGGGGCGTTACATCATGTCTCACGTGCTTGTGGATACGGGATCGTCATTAAATGTGCTTCCAAAGAAAGCCCTGATGAAGTTATATATGAAGGGGCTGATTTGCACGCCAAGTGATTTGGTGGTGCGTGCATTTGATGGAACCCGAAGATCCGTGTTTGGGGAGGTAACTTTGCCGATTCAGGTTGGACCTGAAGTCTTTGATGCAGTGTTTTACATCATGGATATCCAGCCGGCCTACAGTTGTTTACTATGTTGCCCGTGGATTCATTCAGCGGGAGCTGTTACATCAACTTTGCATCAGAAGCTGAAATACATGGTTGGCGGTAGCATTGTTACGGTATGCGGAGAAGAGGATATCATGGTCAGCCATTTATCATCCTTTAAGTATGTTGAAGTGGATGGAGAGATCCATGAAACTCTCTGCCAAGCCTTCGAAGCGGTCAAGATCAAAGACTAGTCTCCTGTTGTGAGTAAAGAGCCAGAAGTGGCTATATCCTCGTTTAAAGAAGCTCAAGCAGTGGTGCAAACTGGGGCAGTACAAGGATGAGGCTAAGTGTTGGAAATTCCCCACAAGAAAGACAAATTTGGTTTAGGGTATCGATCTTCGTTCTCCTCTCCTTCAGCCTCGCAGAGCGCGCTGTGCTATAAAGGGCCCGTGCAGTTCACCAAAGGGGGAGTCATCTTCGAGAGAATCAATGTTGTATCTGATGAAGATGGAGACAGTGACTGTGACATGGATGCCTGGATCAAGCCATGTATTCCGGGACAGAGCCTACGCAACTGGTCAATTGAAGAATTCATTCAAGTGACGACAGAACAGTAATGCTTTATTTTTCCAATTATTGTACTATCTTATGTCCTACCCGGGGCATAGTGGTATTTTATTTCAGGGCCTTACTTGTTTATGTCTGAACATTGTTTATCAATTAATCAAAGGGAGCTTTCTCATTCAAATTTTGTGATCTCTATTTTTCTTATTTTTATCTTTCCCAATAAAATGGCAATGTGGTTTATACTTGTCTGTAAATTGTTTGAAACATTTAACCATTTTCATTGCAGGATTCCTATTGCAGATGACACCGATCCAGAACCTTCTATGACTCGCTTCGATTTCGATCAACTGATATATCAAGCTGAAGAAGAGATTGATGAGGATGAAGATTTGCCTGAGGAATTAGCCAGACTTTTGAAACAAGAAGAGAAAATCATTCTGCCTCATCAGGAGGAAATTGAGGTCATTAATCTGGGTTCTGAAGAAGTTTCCAGAAATGTTCGGATAGGGGCTACGCTACAGAGCAACGTCAAGCAAAGATTGATCGAGATACTTCGAGAGTAAAGTGACATTTTTGCTTGGTCGTACGAAGATATGCCCGGGCTTGATACCGGCATAGTGGTTCATCGCTTACCGTTGCGCGAGGAATGTCCGCCAGTCAAGCAGAAGCTTAGAAGAACAAGACCAGATATGGCGGTAAAAATCAAAGAAGAGGTCCAAAAGCAATGGGACGCTGGATTTTTAGCCGTGACCACTTACCCTCCGTGGGTCGCCAACATAGTGCCTGTACCGAAGAAGGATGGTAAGGTGCAGATGTGTGTTGATTATCGGGATTTAAACAAGGCGAGCCCTAAAGATGATTTCCCGCTCCCTCACATTGACGTAATGGTCAACAATACGGCTCAATTTTCAGTGTTTTCCTTCATGGATGGTTTCTCGGGTTATAATCAAATAAAGATGGCACCGGAGGACATGGAGAAAACAACATTCATTACACCGTGGGAAACGTTTTGCTACAAGGTGATGCCTTTTGGCTTGAAGAATGTCGGAGCAACATATCAGCGCGCTATGACAACGCTCTTTCATGACATGATGCATAAAGAGATTGAAGTTTATGTTGACGATATGATTGCCAAATCCCAAACGGAGGAGGAGCATCTGGTTAACTTGTTGAAGCTGTTTGAAAGGCTTAGAAAGTTCATATTGAGGTTGAATCCAAATAAGTGTACTTTTGGAGTTCGGTCCGGAAAGTTATTGGGGTTTGTTGTCAGTGAAAAAGGAATCGAGGTCGATCCTGCAAAGATAAAAGCCATACAAGACATGTCAGCGCCGAAAACAGAAAAAGAAGTTTGTGGTTTCCTGGGGAGATTGAATTACATTGCTCAGTTCATATCTCATCTCACAGCCACGTGTGAACCAATGTTTAAATTGTTAAAGAAAGATCAGGCGGTTGTCTTGAATGAAAATTGTTAAAAAGCATTTGATAAAATAAAAGAGTATTTGCAGGAACCTCTGATATTGATACCCCCAGTAGCTGGAAGGCCTTTAATCATGTACCTAACGGTTCCTGAGAATAGCATGGCTTGTGTTCTCGGTCAACACGACGAGACAGGAAGAAAGGAGCATGCATTTATTATTTGAGTAAAAAGTTCACAAATTGTGAGTCTCGTTACTCAATGCTCGAAAAGACGTGTTGCGCACTCGCTTGGGCTGCCAAACGTTTGAGACAATATATGCTCAATCACACAACCATGCTGATTTCGAAGATGGATCCGATTAAGTATGTCTTCGAGAAGCAGGCGCTTTCAGGAAGAATTGCCAGGTGGCAGATGGTACTGACAGAGTACGATATACAATATGTTTCTCAAAAAGCCATCAAAGGAAGTGTTCTGTCATAATACCTTGCTGAGCAGCCAATCAAAGATTACCAACCGATGAAGTTTGAATTTCCTGACGAGGATATCATGTTCCTTAAAGCGAAAGATTGTGAAGAACCATTACATGGTGAAGGTCCGAAGAAGGATTCTCAATGGCAAATGATATTCGATGGTGCTGTCAACTCCTATGGTAGTGGAATTGGGGCAACTATTACAACTCCTCATGGCACTCACATCCCATTCACTACCAGATTGACATTCCCAGTCACCAATAATGAAGCTGAGTACGAAGCATGCATCATGGGTCTGGAAGAGGCTATTGATTTGAGAATCAAGAATTTGGATGTATATGGCGATTCAGCGCTAGTGGTTAATCAAATCATGGGAGAATGGGAAACTCTTCAACCGAATCTAATTCCTTATAGAGATTATGCAAGGAGATTGTTGCCCTTCTTTGACAGGGTAGAGTTTCACCATGTACCACGAGCAGAGAATCAGATGGCCGATGTTTTGGCAACGCTATCTTCGATGTACAAAGTGAATTTTTGGAATGAGGCTCCCAGAATAGTCATTTCTCGCTTGGACAGACCTGCTTTCGTATTCGCCATTGAAGAAGCTGCTGATGGCAAGCCATGGTTTTACGATATACAGAACTTCCTCAACAAGCAAGAGTATCCACCAGGGGCATCGACCCAGGATAAGAAGACGCTGAGGAGGTTGTCTGGTAACTTTTACTTAAACCTAGATGGTGTGCTTTACAGAAAGAACCATGATTTGATGTTGTTGAGATGTGTGGATGAAAAAGAAGCAATGTTGCTTATGGAAGAAGTCCACGAGGGTACTTTCGGTACGCATGTCGGCGGATATGCCATGTCTCGAAAACTGTTACGAGCAGGGTATTATTGGCTAACTATGGAGTCAGATTGTTTCAAATTTACGAAGAAATGCCATAAATGCCAGATTTATGCAGATAAGATACATGTACCACCGTGCCCATTGAATGTTATGGCGTCCCCGTGGCCTTTCTCCATGTCGGGCACTGATATGATTGGCAAGATTGAGCCCACCGCATCCAACAGTCACTGTTTCATCTTGGTTGTTATTGATTACTTCACCAAGTGGGTTGAAGCAGCCTCGTACACCAATGTGACCAAACAAGTCGTAGCCTGGTTCATAAAGAAGGACATCATTTATAGATATGGAATTCCAGAGCGAATCATTACTGATAATGGTTCGAATCTGAACAACAAAATGATGAAGGAGTTATGCCAGAACTTCAAGATTGAACATCACAACTCATCACCCTATCGGCCAAAGATGAATGGAGCTGTTGAAGCGGCCAACAAGAATATCAAAAAGATAGTGCAAAAGATGGTTGTCACATACAAAGATTGGCATGAGATGTTTCCCTTTGCTCTTCACGGTTATCGTACGATGGTACGCACATCAACCGGGGCAACTCCTTTCTCGCTAGTATATGGTATGGAAGTTGTCCTACCATTGGAGGTCGAGATTCCTTCTTTAAGAGTTATGGTCGACGTAAAACTCGATGAGGCAGAATGGATAAAGAACATATTGAATCAGCTTAGCCTGATGGATGAAAAGAGGCTAGCATCAATTGCATATGGTCGGTTGTACAAGAGTCGGATGAAGAAAGCTTATGATAAGAAGGTGCGCCCTGGAAGCTTTCAGACGGGGGATCTTGTGCTGAAAAAGATTCTCCCACCACAATCAGATCACAGGGGCAAATGGACTCCCAACTATGAAGGTCTGTATGTTGTACGAAAGGTTTTCTCCGGAGGAGCCTTATTGTTAGCCACCATGGATGGTGAAGATTTCACATCCCCTGTGAACGCAGACGCAGTTAAAAAATACTTTGCTTAAAAGAGACCCGCTGAACACAAAAAGAAACGTCCAGGAAAAATGGGGCATCCCGGCGAACCATAAAAAAGGAAAAATAGGTTCAGCCAAAAATTAGGGATAAAAATGAAAAGATGTAAACCCGCAAAGTCGAAAACCTGAAAAGGCGACTTTGGCAAAAATGGGTATCCCAGTGAATCGAAAACCCGAAAGGGCGGTTCAGGCAAAAGTTAGGGATTGAAAAAAGCAAATGACTGCAGTCTGCGTTAGAAATTCATTGCTTAGTGGATTAGGAGAACCTGAGGGCTGTTTTTATCCGAATCAATCTCTTCTGAAGACGAAGCGTCGGGAAAGCGTCAGAGTCAGACGAGTCATAGAGGGATCAGCTCGTGGTGTTTGTTTGTACCACGTTGCCAACATTTTTGTACACTCTTGTATATTTCTGTGCATATCAGTATTTATTTTGCGCAACTTCCTCTTTTCAGGAGTTGCATCTGTTGTAAAACTTTGCCTATTTACAGGCCATTCATTAATAAACATATACTATTCAGTACTTGATCTGTATGTTTTGTTTTAACTCTTACTTTTTTGTTTGTGAAAACGCCCAATGTTTTGATAAACTTGCACTAGCATAAACTTGCAGGCCCTGGCCAATAATTGTTAAAACTTTGAATTAATTGAATAACGTTACGAATGATGACTAAGATGATTCTGTTGTGTAGGATATCTTGTCTGTTTGTTCAGTATTGCAGGGTCGTTACCCTTGGGGAAAAGGTATGGATGAAGTTTGTTCTATCCCCAGCTTGAGTCTATTTTCCCCAAGCAGTGAAGTTTGTATCTCTATTCCCAGTAGTGTTGTATGCAGTTGGAGTGAGCAGGTAGCGTGTATGCGTTCCTTTGGCAGTTGTTGCACATTTAATCCCCGCAAGGTGCATGCTTGTAGGCACTCCCCAACGAGTCGTGATTGGATTTTCTCCCACAGAGTAATTTGCAGCCTGGTTAGGTTCGTTCCCTGGCGTAGCAATCCCCAGCAAGTTGAAAGGGGTGGTTTCCCCAGCAACGGATTGGTTCTCTCTTCCTCGGCAGGATAGAAGAATGTTGTCACGTTGGTATTCTCTTTGCAGAAGGCCAGTAAGGGTCCGTTTCTCGGCAAGTCCAGTTGTTATTGGCATGAGCAAGTTTTCGCTCTATCCCCGACTGAATTGTTAATTCCCTAACAGGGTTATTCTTGTTATCCCAGCAAGATGGTTTCTGTATCTCTAGCATTCGTTTTGCTAATCCAGTTCCGTTGCATCTGCTTGTGAGCATAACATCTACCCAAACGCGTAGCATTTCCATTTCGTATGGAGCATTATGCCATTTTCAAACATATGCATGTGAAACATAAGCCGGATTATTATCTTTTTGTTTCAGGTGAATCTCACAGGTGATGGGTCTTTGCCCGTGTGGTGGCTAAACCCCAACGCATGTTATTCCCCCAGTGGAGTTTCTCTGTGATTATTATCAGTGGTTGATCTTAACTTCATGTGGATTTTGTTGCTCGTTTTTATTTAGCGAAGGTCTGGCGGTAATGTTAGAAGTCTCTGAGGAATATGGTTATCTGACAGCAATGTTGGATGCTTATCAGATTTATGTTTGTCTGGCGGCGATGTTAGAGGTTTATTAGCACCGTGGTTGTATGGTGGCGATGTCAGAGTTCATTATACCCACAGGTACTTGACGATGATGTCAGGTGTTTCTCAGAGTTATGGTTAGCTGGTGACGGTGTCAGATGTTTGTCGGATTTATGGTTGATGACGGAGATGTCAGGGTTCTCTTACTAAGTTTGTGTTTTTCTGGCAGCGATGTCAGATATCTTTGGTTTTCCAGCGTCGATGTTAGAGGTTTGTTTCTGACGGCGGTGTCAAGTGATTTTTTGGTTTCCCAGCGGCGATGTTGGATGGTTGTTTCTGGCGGCGATGTCAGGTGCTTTGTAGTTTCCCAGCAGCGATGCTGGATGTTTGTTTCTGACGGCGATGTCAGGTGATTTTGGTTTCTGGAGGCGATGTCAGATGATATAGTTTACCAGCGGTGATGTTGGATGTTTGTTTATGACGGCGATGTCAGAGGATATAGTTGACCAGCGGCGATGTTGGATGTTTGTTATTGGCGGCGATGTCTGGTGCCTTTTGGCTTTCCAGTGGCGATGTTGGATGTTTTTTTCTGAAGGCGGTGTCAGATATGTTGGTTTCTGACGGCGATGTCAATGGTTTAATCAACTTTGTGACGGTCCGACGGTGATGTCAGACGCTTTATTTTAACTAACGGCGAGGTCAGGTGTGATTTACCGGTTGGATTTTGAATGACTGGCAGCGATGTTAGAGATTCGTATCTTGGGATTCTATACCTGTTTTATCTAACAGAGATCTAACGGCGATGTTAGCTATTCTACCGACTTGAAGTAGAAGTTTGACGGCGATGTCAATTGTTATTATAGACTTAATGTATATGAATGACGGCGAGGTCAGGTGTCTGACGGTGATGTCAGGGGAAGTTAATGCAGATAATTGACGACGAGATCATATGCTCTTCAGACTATGTGTCATTATTGTGTTCTCGGATTCGGTTTTCCGGAGATTCTTTTTTCCCAGGAGGGTTTGCAGTTTTATTTCTGTGGTTGGCAAATTTCCGGGTTCTTTGGTATTCAACCGTCTTTTACCTTGATTGTGTGAAAGTCGTTCGCTTTTCCTTCATTCAGGTACAAGTCTCTTGAATAGGGGCAGCTGTTGCACCCCAAAATTTGCCCAACCTTTTCTTAACTTGGTTTATGTTTCATTTCATTTCTTTCTAGAATTTGCATTGCATAGCATTTTTCATTGAACAGTGGATCAAGAGATTGTGCATATCAAGAGGAGTCTACTAAGAGGGTTGAGCCTAAACAAGGGGTGTTACTCAAGTTTGAATGGTCATCAAGTCATCTAGAATTGGACATTGGTCTTGTGAAAGGATTGATGGATGTATGTGGGTCAGCTCCTAACTTGGAGGCCAGTTCAAGATCATCAGAGGATTGTGAATTCATGAGTATGTATAGAATATGTTGAGAGAGCTCATTGAGTGCCTTGAGGGTCAATGTGGAGCTCATCCAAGTGTTTATGCTAAGTGTGAAAGGTTACAGTTGAAGGTGTTGCATCTAGGGTTTTCATATGGTATATCCTCAGTCAATTGTGAAGTTGAAGGAGATTAAAACTCAATTCAAAGTCTCTATGGTAATGGGATATTGTGTTAAGATATATGGGACATCATTTCAAGTTCAATTCATCAAGGATCAAGTGTGTGAGAAGTTACTAAATTAGGGTTCTCAGGGTAAAATCCCCTATTTAGTGCCTAACTTCAAGACCACCTATCTCAAGATATAAGTTTCATCTCAACTTTTTACCAACATGGAACTTGTAGAGAATGTTCTTAGATTTCTTTTGAGTACTAGAAGTCCTTGATTGGATATATAGAACTCAGGTTATGATCCAGACAAGTTACAGGTCATCAGATGAATGTGATTTTGGTCAACAAAGGTCAACCAACTTCCAAGCCATTTTTGACCTTGAAGGATGTTTCTCCTCAACATTTGGGCAACATGAAAGTTGTAGATCTTGGTCTTAGCTTTCCAAAAAGTACTAGAAGTCTTTCATCTGATTTGTATAGCTCAAGTTATGAGGTTTGCAAGTCAGGGGTATTTTGGGAAAGTGAGATTATAGGTCCTAAAATTATAGGTCCATTTCACCAACTTGCACACTTCAAATGAAGATCTTTCCAACATCAAACTTGCTCAAAATGGTGTTATTTGCTTGACTAAACATTGATAAGTCATGTATTAGGCTTGGAATGAAGAATTGATGGTTGAAATTTCATGGAAGAAAGCTTAAAAGGGCAAAATTGGAATTAATTCCTTTTTGATCATTTTGGTGCAAATAGGTACATATTTTGAGTGCAAATCACGTTTTAAACACATTGGCATTTTTAGAATTTGGGTTTGAGGTGTTTTGAAGAGCCATTTCCAAGTTTACTTCATCATGAAGTTACACAACAAACATCAACCATTGAGATCAATCAAGGCTTTAATCTTAGCCATTCATATTCCATGTGTTACCAGCAAGCATTTTGAAGCATTTTGGAGCCAATTTTGAAGGAATTTTGTGCACATGAGAATGCTCAAAAATCAATTCCTTGGATTTTCAATTGGGTTGTTAGAGGCTGAGATTGGGCTTAATTCTTATCAAGATCCATCACATATAAGATTTTGATCATTCACAAATCATCAGAACTGAGAATTGGAGGCAAATTGATCAAGAACAGTTTTGAAAAAGTGGTGGAAACTCAAAATTTGATTTTGGAGAATTAGCAAGTTTCAAGCCAAATTGTGAATTACAAGAGCTCTATTGAAGTTTATTGAACGATTCTGGACATTTTTTTGCAAGCTTAAGCTCCAATTGAAGGCTCAGTGGAAGTTCTCCACTAGGTAATTACATTTCAGCCTTACACTCTGGATATGCATTGATTCACTGCCATTTTTACATATTTGAGACGTAGGAACAATGTAGATCATTAATATGTAAAACGAACTGGCATTTGTGATGATTGTTGGTGGATGCTCAAAAATGTTTGGATCTGTTATGGCTTGTTCTTGTGTGTTCTTTCTTGTTTGTTGCTTGATCTGTAACCTATATAACCTCTAGATGATGTTTAAACCAAATTGGAGGAGTTTTGATGAACTTGAGATTTTGGTGCACAATCTTGTTTGATTCGGTTTGCTCTTATGCTGCATGATTATTGAGTTTTGATGCCGGATTTGAGATCCTCATGATCTCTAGATGAATTTTGGTATAAAGTTCGTCCAGAACGATTGAGTTTTGATGTGTGTTGTTGTTGTTGCTGCACTATTCGCGGTTGAGGATCGGCCGGAGAAGACGACGAACAGTGCTTCCGGCCGGTGGCTGGCTTCCCTCCCATTTCCAGCAAAGAAGATGATGTTTAGGACCTTGGATATGTTTTTTTTTATCACACGGATGGAATTAAGAAGTACCATTTATGTCCTTGGCTTTGCTCCACCAAATCTCATTTGAATCTTCATTAATGTGGTGGCACGATGTGAGCCACCTGATTTGCTTACCTTTTGATCAGGCGTGCTAGATTGAATTCTATGATGCACCATAGTTGATCGTGCCACACTTAATTACCAGGTTTTTGTTTTGTTTTGAGATTTTTCTGATGGGCCTTGTACGCCCTTGCTAGACGCACCCCCAGCTTGGGCCCAGTCTCATTTTGCACTTCATTTTGTTGCTATTTGCCACACATGTTTGTTATTTTCTTTTATTTTCCTTTTTATTTTTATTTTATTTTCTGTTGACAATTTAAATCATATAAAATAGCTCCAATACTTTAAAAATTCACCAAAAATATTTTTTATAAACTTTGAGATGTCTACTTTTTTTTGGATATTTTTATTTTATTTTCCAGTTTTATTTTCAATTAAAAAAAGAATTAAATATTGGAGTTGTTTTAAATGGTTTAAATTGTAACTTTGTTTACTCTTGCATTTATTTCTCTCATTCCTTTTTGATCCAATGATTGAAAATTGATCCTCATATAAATGATGAGTTGATAAATTTTGGAGGACCATTTTGCCCCTGGTTGTTGACTTTTGGGTTGACTTTTGTGGCTTTTCTTCTTGCCTTTGTTTCTCCCATTTCAAAGTGGTACATCTAAATGAATTGTTTCTTTTGATGGTGCTTTGAAGGGATATTTGTCTTGATCTTTTGGCCTTTGGTTGCCAACATGTTTAACTTCTTTGTGTATTTTATTTGGTATTTTTTGAGCCCTTTTCTTATTTTTGAGGTGACTTGCAAGTTAGGTCATCTCATAGGACAACTCACACAAGTGCATGACCTAGTTTGGATTGGAAATGACCTTTGTGGATCCAATAAGCACTGAACTCTTCTTATTTCACATTTTAGACATGTTGAGCTTGCTGTTTGTTCATTTTTAGGTCAAAATTATGTTCATTGCTTGTTGATTGATACATTTCTTTTTGTGCTTTCAACTTGAACTCCTAAGTGGTGTGTGCTTGCTTCCTTTGTGCTCTTGCTTGCATTTCTTCTTGTTTTGTTTTGATATTACTTTTGAGCTTTCTTCTCTTCATCTCCCTTCTGTCCAATTACCTTGAAGTGTCATTTAAGGTAGCTTGGTCCCTCCTTAGGAGGAACTTGAAGCTTACCTAAAGTGATGAATCCATGAGGGCTTTTCCTTTATGTTGTTGTCATTTGTTTGTTTGCCTTTGATGCATTTTTCTTCCTTTATTTTCTTGCATTTCCATATGCATGCTTGGTTGAGATAAGCTTGTGGTGGCTACTTCCCCACACTATTTTCCTCCCACTATCATTCTACTTGTGCATTCTATGTGTGCATCCTTTCATTTGCATATGCATTCTTCTTCTTCTTCTTCTTTTGCTTTTCTTTGCCATGCTCCCCATAGGTTCTCTAACATCTTGAGGTTATGATAGACATTAGGTGCCTAACCATGCATGATAACATTAGGTAGTCCCCTTTTCAAACTCAACTTTAGGTCCACTTTGCATGATAACTTTTAGGATTGATTAGTCCCCCATTAGTGTGTCTTCTTCTCTTCTCATCTTCAAACAATCTTAACATACTTAATAAGGATAATGAATGTTGTGCCATGAGACTTATACTTAGGAAATGGTGATTGAGGGGCCACCTCTCAATTACCTAGAGTGTTTAGTATACGTCCTTAAGACGATATGCGACGCATTCGATCCTAGGTTTTAGACTTTGTTACAACATACATTATAAACACTTAAATTCAAAACACTTCTCCTCTAAAAAACACAAAAACACTTCAAACCTTTTTCACCCTTTGGGGTTCTTAATCAAGGAAAATATTTTCTCCAAAAGAGTGTCGTTAACTCCTAGTTCTACCGTAAACGGTAACGCCTAAGTCTCCAATGGTCGAGCTGCATACACCAACTTCTAGAACTATTTGTTAACCCTACTCAGGCCAAAAAAAACTTTTGAACCAAACTTGTGGTCCTTTTAGCCCGAACTACATTTGCTCTGATCTTTCATACTAGATGAAAGTACGTAGGCACAAGACGCGATGTCTTGGCGAGCAACCTTCTCCCTTTCTTTAGCCGTAGTTAGTCGAACTACGTTGACTCTGACTTTCCCATTGCACGAGGGAGTACGTAGGCACATAGCGGTGATGCTCTGCCGAGTCATTTCTATTTTCTTTTTCTTTTGTCCCTAAGCCTTTAGAGTAGATAGTTTCAAAACACCCTTTTAGATAGACAACAATGCGTGGATCTCGTCGAGTACGACGGACGTGAGAGGTGCTAATACCTTCCCCTTGCGTAACCAACTCCCGAATCCAGACATGGTTGCGATGACTTTATCTTTCCCTTTCTCTTGAGGTTTTTCCGATCGTTTCCTTTCCCTCTCTTTGGGATAAATAACGAAAGTGGCGACTCTTCTATTTTTCCACCGGTTTTTTTCGCAGTTGCGACACTTTGCGATGATATCCTTCATGAATTTAGCATAGGTGGGCATTTGCTCTAGTGCCTCCAATAACAGAATGTTCAGCTCTAGCGTTTTAAACAACTCTAGGAACTTCTCGAAATTCTTCTTCTGCTGTCCTTTCTTTTTATTCCTTGAGGGATAGGGGAGCTTGATCACCGGTTTCGGTCCTACTAATTTTTCCTTAGTTACCGGTGTTGGTGTTACCACTTCTTCTTCAACTACATCATTGTATTTATTTCCAGTTCCACTTCAATCATATGATCATTCAACTCAGTTTCTTTTTCCTTTACTTCCTTGGATTTACCACTTCTTGTTATTACAGCCTTAACTTGGTGGTGATCTTTAGGATTTGGCACTGTAGAACTTGGAAGTGTAGCCGGCGCTTGAGAACTCGCAAGTTGTTGAGAAATCTGACTCATCTGAACTTCAAGATTTTGAATGGATGCACCAGTATTCCTTAAGTTTCTCCTTGTCTCTTCTTGAAATTGTGAACTTTGGGCAGCCGTCTTTTCAATGGCGACCTCCCAATCAGCTTTTCTAGGGGCTTGTTGTTGAGGTTATTGATATTGAGGTTGGTATGGTGGCTGCTGATATTGTTGCTGCTGTGGTTGGTACGGTTGTTGGCCTTGAACCGGTTTCTGCACATTTCCTTGCGAATCTTTCCATGAAAAATTGGGGTGATTTTTCCAACCTGGATTATATTATTGGCATAAGGATTGTTCTGCCTCAACATATTAATTTGTTCAACCTGCTCTTGAGTAGCTACACAATGCACGGTAAAGTGTGGTCCACCACATATTTCACAAGGTGGCTCCTAAACTGGTTCAACTTGGGCCAATGTCTGAGTTCCAATATTCATCTTCTTTAACCTTCTCTCTACCTCGGCAGCGATTTGATCCTCCATTTTAACAACCTGATCAGCTAGCTTCAAATTAATCTTACCTTCCGGTTGGTTCACAGTGCGATCATACAGCTCAAGATGCTCATTGGCGGCAATTGCTTCTATGATCCTCTTGATACCAGTGGCTGTTGAGAAATAAGTCAAGCCACTGACAGCAGTGTCTATAAGCTATTTTGTCTTGAGTCGTAATCCATTCACAAAGTTCTGCATCTGCTCAGTGGCATCCATGTTATGAGTAGAACATGCCGTCAGACACCTCTTAAACCTCTTATATGCATCTCCTAGAGATTCCCCTTCTTTTTGTTTGAAGTTGACAATGTTGTATCTTTTTCGAATAAACACTGAAGTAGATAAATACTCGTTAAGGAATGCAGTTTCCATCTCTTACCATGTTGTGATACTCCCAGCTGGAAGTGAGTAGAACCATTCTTCCGCATCATCAGTCAGGATGAACGGAAACATAACAAGTCTCTTGGCCTCTTCGGAATGGCCTTCTATCTTCAAAGATGTGGTAGTCGTTAGGAATCTCTACAGATGCTTGTTTCCATCTTCATTTATTCTTCCAGCGAAAGGCTTGCTCTCCAACTGGCGAATTATGGAAGGATGTAGTTGAAAGTGTGCCACATTCACCAGTTGATTAACGATGGTCATCCGGTTTAGTTGAGCATTGGCCCCTCCATATTCTCCCAAAAGTCTTTCAGGCTGAGGTGGACTCCCAACCATTTGAACAGTTTCTGGTGTTGTCTCCCTTTCTGCGTCTGAATCACTATGCTCACTATGCACAAATACCTCTTCTTCTCTTTCTAGCAACAGAACACCGGGGCCTGCACTTGATCCTGCCACTCTTTTAACTCTAGCTTTTCTCAGTCTTTCGTGTAATGCTCGCTCTGGTTCTGTATCAAAAGAATATTTAGCTGAGGCCTGACCTCGCATACAAAGTTACACAGAAGTTAGATATTTTAAACAAAAAGATAATAAAGCAAGAAATAAAAATTTTAGTCGCAGAGCAACAAAATTTATTTTGAATCCTAAAAACAAAGTTAATTTGGCAGTCCCCGGCAACGGTGCACAAAACTTGATCGATAAAATAGCAAGTGTACTATTTTTACCGATGTAGTAATAAAGGAAAATTTCCTGAGTATCGATCTCGAGGACTGCGTAGGAATCAACAGTGATTTTATGATTCAAAGGAACAAAAATAACTTGGGGTTTTTGTAAAAAGTTATAAAAACTAGTACTAGAAAAATAACGGTTTAAAGTAATTATAAAAACAATGCTAGGGAAGTGGATAAATTGCTAGTAAAGACCTGAAAGAATTATTCTGAGATACTTACCTCCAACCTTAATTTAAGTCAAATTTCAAAATCATTTTTCCTTAATTCCTTAATGAAAAACCCTTTGATAATTTTCCTACGCACTAATTCCTTAGTTGCACATAAAAATTATCAAGCAATAGTTCTGATATAAGAAACACGTTATTACGGGGTATCTCCATTCCTAGGCAATATCAATTGTAATATTATTTTGCAAAAGCATTAGGTTGACTTTCCATACCTAAACCTAATCTCCAATCAAATTCCATTTTCCAATACGAATTCGCATTAAGATCTTTGCAAAATAAAAGATATAAGGTGAACAACATAAATCTCATAGAATAATCCCAACAAAGGTCAATACGTTAAAATTTAGGACCACCCCCTAACAAATAGGGGTTTAGCCACTCATGTTCTTAATCAAAACAAATACACTTAAAAATAAAAGGGAGAAAGTCATTACAATAGGGATTGGTGTCCTTGGATCATCAATTGCTTCCGCTTTTGATCGATCCTTGTTCTTTAGAAATCTCTTTCTCAAGTGTAAAAACTAGATCCAAAATTCAAAAGTAATCCTTACTTAGCCACAATGCGGCTAGTATATCCAAATTCAAATTACATCACAAAATGTCTAAACTGCCCTTCGAGACAGCGCAGCCAGCCTAAAAACGAGATAAAACAACAAGTTAACTTTCAGTGGCCCTGACACGAGCCGTGTCATGGGACACGGGTGACCGTGTCAGGCTGCTGAATCAAAGGGCGTGTCCTTCCTCTTCAGGGGGCTGCAACACGGGTCGTGTTGTGTGACACGGGCACCCGTGTTGCACCTCTGTTCTGCCATTTTCCTCTTCAAATCTTGGTCGTGTCCTTCCTCTTCAAGGGTTGCAACACGGGCCGTGTCATGGGACACGGGCACCCGTGTTGCATGACTGTTTTGCATAGTTTCCTCCTCAAATCTTCTCTTTATGACCCTCCTGATTTCCACTTTTTTGGTGGTCTTTGTCCCCGAAACGGCACGGATATCGGATCACCACTTCCTGCTGAAAACACACTAAAAACAACCAAATCAAACGCACCAGCGGCATAAAATGATACAAACCTCAAAATAAGACTTTATCAAAGACGACTGAAAATAAAGATGAAAACCTAAACAAAAGACTCGAAAACGGACGAAAACATTGAAAACAAACGACATACACAGTTTGAAATACACAACTAAAACCCACTATTCAAACTCCCCCGAACTTGAACTTTTGCTTGACCTCAAGCATAAAGCTCGCCAAACAGTTTTTATTGCACAAATGAACCGTCTCAAGAACTGCGAGTTACGGTGATAATACTCATATGTGAGTTTCTTGTTCCATGTCACTCGAGGATTTATCTCGGCACTACTCTGTCAACATAGTATCACACCAATACTACACCACAGCTAAACCACGGACCTCAATCTCCCTATTGATAACCTCTCTGACTATGCTTTGGACTTAAGTCTTCTTTTTCGATTTTCAGCCCTTTTCATTCGGACAATCACTTTAAGGCTTTTATGATTTTTCCTCGTATGCACAAGATTGATCAAAAAAATTTCTGGCACTATTATTTTCTTTGTCCACTTAGGGACGACTTTCAGGTTCGACCGCCGTTGGGCTGAATAACCGAGTGAGGGTTACCCAACTTAGAAGGATTGGTCGTCTAATTGCCTTTATTTTCACTTTCTTTTTTCGGTGCCTTTTGTCAATACTACTTTTTTTTAGATCAACCTCGCACACCCGATTCTTATAGATTAAGCCCGACTGTCTAGATAAACTACTAGGGGAATACTTCTTAGATCAAAGTACTATGGTACAAATCTACATGTCGGACTCGTTCCTTACTCGGGAAACTCAGGGTGTTTGCACTTTACCTACATCTCAGGATTATTCCAATTTCCTCCTCAAGGTTCTTTTTGCTGAGCACTCTATATACTTTCTCATCACTTCAATCGCAAAACGGCTCAACCACATTGCTATTAGAATTAATTTTTATCAGCTCAAATTCGGGGTGTTTTCACTATTGAGCTTCAATCATGCTTTCAAACTGACAACCAACACACGAAAATACACTCAAATTAAATGACCTAATAAAGAAAAACAAAAACACATAAATAAATACCCCCACACTTGAACTCAACAGTGTCCCCACTGTTGACGCACTAGTAGAGGAGATGACTCACATAGCTCATTATTGAGGAGGTTGGTTCCACAGCGTCATCTGCCGACTTATAAGGGAAGTCAAACTTTAAGAGATCGCATATTGATTTTCATGCTATGGAAAAGATAGAGAAACGATGTTAAGGATCATTCTCCAATTGAATCATGTCGCACGGACCAAAAACAGTGGGATCTCGTCTTGCAGATACAAGACTTCATCGATCACCAAAAGTCAAAATAAAATCGAGAGATGAAGAGAAATGAGGAGAGAAGGAAATGGTCTCGGATCCAACATTATTCATCAATAATTTGACTGATAATGAATTACGGAAATTTCGTCATCAACCAAAAATAGAAAATGGGACAAAATGCCCAATAACAAAAGAGAAATGGAATTCAACTCTAAAAAATAAAGTGAATATTCTAAACTCTAAAAATTCTAAAAGAAAATAATAAAAATATGTTAATAAAACTTTTTAAAACTAAAACTAACTTAATACATTTACTAAATACAATATATTAAAACCTATGAACTATTTAGAAACTATATATATTTTAAATTTTAGACAAAAGAAATAAAAAAAGGTTGGTATGAAACAACATGGGCCGAAACCCCCCCCCCCCCCCCCTAAGCCCACACGGTCAAGCATCCCAAATCCAACAAAGTGATATGCATCCAAAAAAAAACAAGACAAATCTCGCCTCTCTGTCTCAACGTTGTTTCTCTCCGTTTCAAATTCTTCTCCTTTCTTGTTTCTGAAATCTCTCTCCCAGATTTAGGTTATTTTCCATTTCTGGAAATTGAAAAGGGTTGGTGGTTCGATGGTTGGTTGATGTTGTTGATATTTGGAGTTGATTGAGGGTTTTGCAATGGGTTGTGTTTGAAGTGATTTGCAGAAAATGGGTCTGGTTTTGAAAGTTTGAAGATTTGTTCATGGTGGATTGATGAGAATGATGAAGATGTGAGGGTGTTGCTGGGAATCACGGTGAGATGCGTTTCTGGGTTTATTTTATGTAAAGGTTGAGCTGTTGTTGGTTGAGATTTAACGGAGGACGTGGGTTTTCTGAAGAAGGTTAAAGAAAACGGGTTTGTTTGGAGCGAAGGTGGTGCTTGTGATTTTGGATTTCTGAAAATGGGAAGAGTTCGTTTTTCTGGAGAAGATGGTGTGGTCGATGGAGCAAGGTTCTCGGAGGTTTGGTTTGCGGGTTACCGGCGAGAGACGATTCTTTTGATTTTGAAGATTTTGGAGTTGTTCATCAATGGTGGGTTTTGAAATCTTGGTTTGAGGAAGAAGAACGGTTGTGTGAGAATCTAGAGTTTTCTGGGTAAGTGTTTGAAGGTTTGTTTCTTGAGGTTAGTGATGAAGTTTTCGGAGGTTTTAGAATTGGTAAAGAACAAAATGAACTTCGGTTTGTAGAAATGGTTGAGTTGGTTGGAGATCTGGGCGAAAATTGATGAAGATGATGAACAAGGTGATTGAAGGTCGTGACGGTTTGAAGGGATAAAGATGGTGATGAACATGATTTTCGAAGGAGGGTGATGAAGATTGAAGGAGAGGGCGGCTAGGTTTAGGGTTGTGTCTGCTGAAGGAAGAAGAGGAACAGTAACAGCTAGGGTTGTCTCCAAGGAGGGAGACAATGAATAGTAATATATACTATCAGCATCTGACATGTGGCAGCTTGGTTGAAACTAAATGGCTGATTAATAAAATAATAATACTGATTAATTCAAAAGATGGACCATGATTGAATGCTAACGATTGATTAAAGTTAATAAAAGTGCTGATAATTAAAAACTAACTATTAATAATAAAAACCTAATTAAATCTAAACTAAAATAATTTAATTTAAATAATACTAGTCAAAAATTAACCCTAATTAAAACTAACTAATCAACAATAACTAAAATAAAAAACAAGTTAACTAATAAATAAAATTAAAAAGTAATTAAATCCTATATTTTACTAACTTCTAATTAAATAATTAATTAATGATAAACTAAACTAAAATTCTAAGAAAATAAATTAAATAAATACAAATCTATATTCTAAAAAAAACTAACCTAATAGAGACAAATATTTAATAAAAACTCCATTTTCTAATAAAAGGTTACTTCTAAACTATTTTTTTTTTAAACTAACTAAAAGGTTACTTCTAAAAAGAAAATTTTAAAAACCTAATAAACATTTAAAAATAATACTAAAAATCTATTTAAAAAAACTACTTTTTAAATAATAAAATATAAAACAAAAATAGCAAATAAATGTAACATGCCATGGGAAAATGGGCGAGCACCAAAATGCGCCGATATTATCGACACGTATTGAATTATCAAAAAGAGAGCGACTTTCGCTCGATTTTGACATTGAAATTCTCATTTGAATTAATTTGTATCGCCTGAAACGCGAGCCAAGCAGCTAAAATCCTGATAAATTCAATCCAGCTGATAACACGGGCAAAATACGACCTAAATAATATGCAGATGAAAATGAAGCAAAAGTCAGTCAAAGTCGAAAAACCGGTGGGCAAATTTTAGGGTGCAAAAGCTGCCCCTATTCAATCGACTTGGACCTGAATGGGTGAGAAGCAGCGGCTTTCAAACATTCATGGTAGAAGGTGATTGAATACAAAAGAACCCGGAAATTTGCAGTCTGATCAGGATGTATGCAATTGAAGCTCGATCATACGTCGTCGGAAAGAATACCACATCCAAAGATCACATCGTCTAATGATAGACGGGAAGTAAACCATATCCAAAACTCACATCGTCTAATGATAGACGGGAAGAAAACCATATGAAATCACATAGTCTAAAGATAGATAGGAAGAAGATCACATCGTGTAATGATAGACAGAAAGAAAATCATCTCCAAAATCACATCGTCTAATGATAGACAGGAAGAAAACCATTTGAAATCACATCGTCTAAAGATAGACAGGAAGAAGATCACATCGTCTAATGATAGACATAAAGAATAATATCCAAAATCACATCATCTAATGGTAGACAGGAAGAATATCCGAAATCACATCGTCTAATGATAGACAGGAAGAATAATATCCAAAATCACATCGTCGAAAGATAGACAGGAAGAAGATCACATCGTCTAATGATAGACAGAAAGAATAATATCCAAAATCACATCGTCTAATGGTAGACATGAAGAATATCTGAAATCACATCGTCTAATGGTACACAGGAAGAATAATATCCAAAATTACATCGTCTAATGGTAGACAGGAAGAAGAATACCCAAATCACATCGTCTAATGGTAGACAGGAAGAATAATATCCAAAACACTCACATTCTCTAATGATAGACATATCCAAAACACTCACATCGTCTAATGATAGACGGAGAGAAAACCATATCCAAAACACTCACATCGTCTAATGATAGACGGAGAGAAACATTATATTCAAAACTCACATCGTCTAATGATAGACAGAAAGAACACCTGTTGGGGATGTCATCATCAGATGGTTGATGGACAAAGTACGATTAACGTATGATCTGGAACCCAAAAGTAAACAAGCAGATAAGTTGACTGAACCAAACAATTGGAGTTATGCCACTGTCTTTATTGAAGAGTTGATTCAGGTTGCCACGGAAGGCTAACAAAAACTGGCTTATGCTTCGCATGCACATGTTTGAATTTTTTTTATGGCGTAATGCTCCATACGAAAAGGAAATGCTACACATTTGAGGATGAAATGCAAAGATGATGCAAATATGAACTATATGCAAAAATGGAGATGCAGGCTCGGGCTGCTAGGGGAAAGATGGATGTGAAAGAACCACTCCAGCAAAATAAATGCTGAAGAGGTGAAGCCAACTCCGTTGGGAATAACGGATGTGCCAAGTATGATTGGACTTTTGTTGGGGAAGACAGGTGAAGGGTTACGACTTCTCGACATTCATCCTGAATCTGAAGATTGACTGCACCTGCTTGAATAGCTCTGAGTAGCTCTGAAGATATGGAGAGGAAAAGTTCCTATATTTCCAAACTTGCCCCAGCCTGTGGGTTCTCTGTATAAATCTTCCTCAAAAGGAGATCTAAAAGCTTTATACCTTGCTGGTTTGGAAAGGTGCTTCAGATTAACTACCTTCTGGGTAAGAATAATATATGTGCTCTTGGGGTGACCTGCCCCAGCCTTGAAGTGATTTTCCCTTGATTGGCTGATTTGTAGAGAAGTGCCCTTGGCTGACTTCGAGAGATTTATCGAATCTCGAATTGATTACCCCAGATTAACTGCATCTTGGGATGGATGACTCCATTTATGATCATTTGATATAACTTTCCCCTGCTCAACAGAGTACTCAGGTGCTTTGCATCTTATCTCGATCAAACTTTCCACTGTAGAAACTCTCATGACGTCAAGTGCTTACTCGCAAGTAAAACAAATCATTTTGCAAAAGATAATATTAATGCAACGCATATGACAGTTTCGAAATCCAAGTCTGTTCATTGGAAAAAGTTGTGACATATAGCGAACGAATCACTTATCAGAATGTCAATATCAATACCAACATGGTAAGAAGAATCCTTTTTAGGAGTCAGTTTCGACGCGATCTTTATCGAAGTATGCTTTTGAAACAAACCTGCTTCAATTAGGTCTTTTGAAGGTGGTAACTTGGCCAGGTTCACGGTTATAGAAAAAAAAGATATAAGGCTCTAAGTTTGTTTTAAACCCACCCACTCTCCTTGATGTTCTCCAATCCTATATTCAGCTAATTCGACATGAGCGCTCACCTCTCAAAGGTTGAATGACAGGAGTGATGGTTCAGGAAACCACAAGTTTCCGGAGTGACAGTCACTCGCTCTTCGTCTTTGGTGCCTGAAATCACACGACTTGTTCATCGTCATTTTTTCAATTTCCCTATTTTTGCCTGGACTGACTCTTTTGAGTACCTTTTGATTTTGAAGTCTAGCGGGATGCCCTAATTTTTGCCTAAGCCACTTGTTTTCAAGTTATCGACTTAGCGGGCTTTTTATTTATTCTTTTCTTTTCTTTTTTGGAACAAATCGTGTGACACCGGCTGGTCTGACTTGTTGAAAGGATTGTGATTATCTCACTCCTTGGTCGGTGAGGGATAACCACTGTTGCTCTTTAGGTACGACCTCTACAGGTGTGATTGATCCTCGAACAGGTACACTCCTTCTACAATCTGGACGCTCTGTCAAATTAACTGACACCTGCCCTGCCCCAGGTTAAGATTGAGGGTTTTTTTGTTTTCAGAAAGGAACTCCTACTACTAGGCTCAAAGGGGTTGATAAGGGATTATCTACCTTATATCTCCGGTATTTAGGAATTTGAAATAATGCATGTACGTCATCAGCAGAGATTTTAATTCAAAAGCATACAATCGGAAGCTTTGCGCATCTTTCAATTTCGTCATCTTCCCTCAAAGAATTCCGCTTAAACAAGCGTTTGACATCAATAAAACATATTGAGTGAACACGAATGGATTTGATCAAAACATGCATATTCATTTCATTATCATTATCAATTGAAAATAGACAAGTTCTACAAATAAGATTTGCAAATAAGTTCGCATCTTAACAGAAAAGAAACTACAAATGCAAAGGAAATGACATAATAAAAATATTGCCAGCTTCGGGGAACTGAGCTTTCGAGTCTTGACTTGCTGCTGAACCATCCATCTTTAGAATTGCTCGTCGAAGTCAGCCTGATAATCTTCTGAACATTAGCTTCTGAACCCACATGACTGGACGAAGGAGGATCCTTGATCTGGATACCCTGAGGTGTGGCCGAGAACATCTTAGAAGGATGGTTCAGTAAGTCAAAAAAGTTCACTACCTTACTACCAATCATCTTATCAAATTAATGGCCTTACAAGGTATCCACGAACAGGCCAACCAATTCTCTGTCCAAAAGTGGTGGTTGAACACGAGCAGCTAACTCTCTCCATCTCTGCACGTACGCTCTGAAAGATTCATTGTCTTCCTGAGATAATTCCTGCAACTGCATGCGGCTGGGAGTCATGTCGAGATTGTAATTGTACTACTTCACAAAGGCATTAGCTAAATCTGACCATGAACGGATGCAACCACTCTCCAACTGCATGTACCCACTCAGCGATGCCCCACTTAGACTGTCTTGGAATCAATGAATCATAAGCTTGTCATCATGTACATATGAGGTCATTCTCCTGCAAAACATCACCAAATGCTGCTTTGGACAACTATCTCCTTTGTACTTCTCAAAATTTGGCGTCTTGAAGTTTGGAGGCATCACAAGACCTGACACCAAACACATGCTCGAAGCATTCAGATTAAGAGTATCCTGACTCATCAGGGCGTCAAGTTTTTCATCCAATAGACGATATCTTCTCATAAATTCAACAGTCTGTGGGTTCTTAGGATTAATCTTCGGAACATCCCTTTGAGAATTTGGCACAGAGAACGTAAAATTTTGATAATCCGAGTCATGAAGAGAAGATGATCCTCTGTCTCTGACAATAGTATGCTCTTGATCTCCAACAGGAATCTGCACAGGCTGAGCTTGAGCAACATTGTTCACTGGAGTCCTCTGAATATTGGCCTCTCCCCTAGTCATAGTTGTCATGGCTTCCATGAGCTGATCAACCTGATTCTTCATCAATTCAAACTTTTCCCTTGTAACAACCTGATTCTGCTCTCCTGAGTTCATGATTCTTCGGAAGTCATGAGAAACATGCTAAGAAAGGAAGACAATCCTATGCCCGAAGCCGCAGCAGAAATGGTCATTCTACCTTTGCCCGTGGAATTTCTCTCAGAGCGTGATGTGCCTCATAGATCTTTTGCACGACCTGAGTCTTCAGTTGATGAACTTCCTCCCTAAGCATTTTCTGATCCTGAGACAAAACTTGTATGTCCATCATGAATTGTCCCATCTGGCTCCGTATTTCCTTCAACTTTGCTTAAATCTGCTCCATAGTCATCTTTGAAAAAGTTAAGTCTGAAATTTTGAAGAAAACCATATTAGGATATCAAAAGACCAGCCTCGAACACCTGGAGTGCACATGAGCATAAAAATGCAATGCAAACATCTCATTATCATTATCAAACGAAAACAAACAAGTTTTACAAATAAGTTTGCACTTTAACAGAACAAATACTACACATGCAAAGAAATGACATGATATAAAAGATCGCCAACTTCGGGGATCTGGGCTTTCCAATCTTGATTCACTATTAAACTAGTCATCTTCATAATTGCTCGTCAAAGTCAGTCTGATACTCATCTGAACATCTAATCCTTTCCTTGTGGTTTGTCTATGTAAAATATGAATCGAAGCAGACAGATTCCTTGGAAATATTCGAACATGGCATTTGCATTTCATTTGCATAGCAGGTGCTCGAGGCTGGTCTTTTGTTACCCTAATCTGGTTTTCTATAGAATTTCAGACTTAACTCTTCAAAGAAGATAGGAGTTGACTATGGAGCATATTCAAGTAGAGTTGAGGGAATTTTGAAGCCAGATGGGACAATTCATGGGGGACATGCAAGCTTTGTGTCAGGATCAGAAAATGCTCAGGGAGGAAGTTCATCAACTGAAGACTCAGATGGGCTTGATCATAGAAGTCATAAGAAACATGCTAAGAAAGGAAGGCAATTCTATGCCTGAAGCCGCAGCATAAATGGTTATTCTACCCTTACCTGTGGAATCTCCCCAAGAGCGTGATGTGCCTCGTAGATCTTTTGCATGACCTGAGTTTCCAGAATCTCCCCGTCAGCGGCTGTCATGTGTTTCCCAGGATAATCCTAAGGTTAAAAAATATGTGCATAGGTCGAAGCTGTCTGACAGAATCTTTGACCAGCTCCCTATGACTTATGCTCAGTTGCTGCAACGTTTGCTTCAACTTCAATTGGTTAAACTTTGGACTCTGGCTCCGTTTAATGGTAAGCGACCACTAGACTATGATGCAAGTGCCCATTGTGATTTCCATTATAGAGCACCAGGGCATAATATGGAGAAATACAAAGCTTTTAAGCACAAAGTTCAGGACTTAGTTGATTCAAAAGCATTTGAGTTCACACCGAGTGGTGGTCTTATTCCAGTTACTGCGAAAGAGGTGGATATTCCTGTTTTCTTTCCTGAAGCTGCATCGGGTCAGGAGCCTATCTTACAATCTTTGATTTCAGAATCTCCATGCCCACAGCTATTGCCTGTTCCTGGACTAAATCTAAGGATGAAAGTGCCTGAACGTGATGAATACCCTAATCGGTATCAGCAACAAAACTATCAGCTACAAAATCAGAAGAGGTCTCGCAACAACTTGGAAAGAAGGAATGTTCCTCTTCATCTGGTTCCTATTTTGTACAGTCAGCTTCTGCCACATCTGATTCAAAACTCATTGGTGGAACATAAGACTCTTAAGCCGGTGCCAGAGCCATACCCTCCTGGGTATAATCCCAGTGTGCAATATGGATATCATGGAGGATCCATGGGGCACTCAACTGAATATTGCAAAGTCTTTCAATCAAAAGTGCAACAATTGATTGACAAAAAATACATATCCTTTCTGGGGGGGAAGTTAGTGATGCACGTTAATCTCTCAGCTGTTTAAGTTTGAAGACTTCAAGGTTCGTCTCCTCAGTCATGACATTTTTAATTTTTGTACTGCATTGTTCATTTGTATTTTTCATTGTTTGTTAATGCTCTATTTGCATGTAAAACTTGTTTGTTTTTTAATGATGATCTTAATGCAACGAGTATGTTTCTCTTGAAGTAATCCATTTTTGTTCACTCATACATATTTCTGTGCATTGTAATACCCACTTTCTTGCTTAAATTCTTTGAGGGAGGATGATGAAGCAAAAACGCAAACTTTCTGGTTGTATGCTTTTGAATAAAACCTCTGTTGATGATGTACATGCATTGTTTCAAATCCCCAAACATCGGAGATATAAGGAAGATAGTCCATTGTCAACCTCTTTGAGTCTAGAAGTGGGAGTTTCTTTCTGAAAGTGAAAAAAACCCTCAATCTTAACCTGGGGCATGGTAGGTGTCAGTTAATTCGACCAACCATCCTAATTGCGAAAGGATTATTCCCGTTCAAGGATCAATCACACATGTAGAGGTTGTACCTAAAAAAAACTTACAGTGAGGCAGTCACAACCCTTTCAAACAAGTCTGACAAGCCGATGTCACATGATTTATTCCCAAAAAGAGAATCAAAAGAAAAAATAAGAAGCCCGCTAAGTCAATAACTTGAAAACAAGTGGCTTGGGCAAAAATTAGGGCATCCCGCTGGACTTCAAAGTCAAAAAGATATCCTCAAAAGAGCCGGTTCAGGCAAAAATAGGGAAATCAATAAAAAACAATGAAGAATAAGTCGTGTGACTCTAGACATCGAAGACGAAAAGCGAGTGACTGTCACTCTGAAAAATTGTGATTTCCCTAACCATCACTCCTGTCATCCAACCTTTGAAAGGTGAGCGCTGGTATCGAATTAGCTTAACATAGGACTGGAGAATATCAAGGAAAATGGGTGGGTTAGAATAAACTTTGAGCCCTATATCATTTCTTTCTCAAACCGTGAACCAGGCCACGTTAAAACCCTCAAAAGTCCTAATTGAAGCAGGGTTTATTTTGAAGGCGTACTTCAACGAGATAGCGTTCCTGACTCCCATGAGTTGTACTAGAAGACTTTGTTGGTATTGCATGTGCATGGTGTCTTTCATTTAAAAAATAAGTGTTGCATTTTAACTAGTGACTTGTTCACAAAGTTTAGCGATATCTTTTCAACAAAAACTTCAATAGTAGCATGTTCGTTGCATTAGAATTTTCATTCTCAGAATAAACATTTTCTGCTTGCATACAGGTATTCGACATCAATGAGGTTTACATAATAAATGTCAGTCAAGAAGTCTTATCCTGTCAAGAGGAAATTTCTGGACAGATATGTTGAGGAGCGTGTGGCTAATGGACTCAGTCATAAGATGCCAATCTGGGGCAGTTACATCAAGAAGTTCCCCTAAAGTTCAGTTAATATGGGGTAGTTATGTCGAGAAGTCTCTCTAAGGATCGTGTAATCTGGGGCAATCAAGTCGAGAGTCAGCAAATGTTTCAAAGACCAATCACACAGGGGCAAAGTTATTTCGAAGACTCATTTTGAGACAGATCATTTCAAGAACACGAAGAGTTATCCTCCCTAGAAGACAGTTAGTCAGAGTCAAATCTCTGAAGTTCAGAGTATTGTAGCAGGACATTGCAAGATTCATGTTGATAGCCAACGTATGACACCCCCAGTAGAGTTAAAGCTTCTCAGTGAAGACTTTGGTGTCTCCCCCAGCAGAATTTCAATGTATATCCTTTCTAGCAAGACCTAAAGAGTTTGATGCTTCCCCAACCAACGATAAAATCATCTCTAATAGACAAGGGATTTAGGATCTATAATTTTTCAGCAAAAGTTGGCGCATTTGGTCATTGCCCCCAACAGAGAAGTGTGGCTGGCATCATCCCCTAGTGGATTAGGTATCATCTTTGGTTATTATTTTTCTCTCCCCACTGAAGTTGCCAATAGTGGTTGGTTTCCCCGGTAGGTCACAGCCTAATCATCCTTGGTGTTTCCCCCAACAAAGGTAATTCCCCATGAAGAGACAGAAGATCAAATCTCAGTGATTTTCCCCAGAAGTCGTTTGTTGTTCCTACTGTCCTGCAGAATGGAAGTTTGGTTGGGATATCGAGCAGAGTTATGATCCCAGAGACAATTCAGTTTGTCATCCCCAGCGAAGTTGGCTTCGTCTCTTCAGCATTTATTTTGCTGGAGTGGTCCTTTTGCATCCTCATAAGCATTTTTGCATTGCATATAGTTATCATGTTTGCGTTGCATCCTCAAATGCGTAGCATTTTCATTTCGTATGGAGCATTACGCCAAAAAAATTTCAAACATATGCATGCGAAACATAGGCCAGCTTTGTTACCTTTCGTGGCAACCCAAGTCACCCTTCAATCAAGACAGTGACATATCTCCAGCAGCCTTTTTTGGTCAACTCGTCTGCTTACTTTCTTTTGGGTTTTAGATCATACGTCGGTCATACTTTGCCCATCAACCCTTTGATGACGACATCCCTAACAAGTTTTTCTTTCCATCAATTCCTATTGACGATGTGGTTCTTCGGATATGTTATCTTTCTATCAATTCCTATTAATGATGTGATCTTTGGATATGGTTTTCTTTCTGTCAATTCCTATTGACGATGTGATCTTTAGATATGGTTTTCTTTCCGTCAATTCTTATTGACGAGGTGGTTTTCTGGATATGGTGTTCTTTCCGTCAATTCCTATTGACGACGTGGTTCTCTAGATATGGTGTTCTTTCCGTCAATTCCTATTGACGATGTGCCTCTTTGGATATGCCTTTTTTCCGTCAATTCCTATTGACGATGTGGTGGACCTTTGGATATGGTGTTCTTTCCGTTAATTCCTATTGACGATGTGATCCCTTGGATACAGTGTTCTTTCCGTCAATTCCCATTGACGATGTGCCTCTTTAGATACGCCTTCTTTCTGTCAATTCCTATTGACGATGTGGTGGATCTTTGGATATGGTGTTCTTTCCGTCAATTCCCATTAACAATGTGTTTCTTTGGGTATGTTTTCTTTCCGACGACGTGTGACCGGACTCCAATTGCATACATCCCAACAGACTGCAAATTTTCAGGTTCTTTTGTATTCAATCACCTTTTACCTTGAATGTATGAAAGTCGTTGCTCTTCATCCCTTCAGATCCAAGTCGATTGAATAGGGGCAGTTGTTGCACCCCAAAATTTACCCTCACTTTTTCTAACTTTGGCTGGCTTTTGCTTCGCATTCATCTGCATATCATCTAGGTCGATCATTTCTCGCATACTGTCCATTTTGTCAGCCAGAATGGATTTATCGGAATTACAGCCGCTTTGTTCGCACTTTGGACGGTTGAAACCGTTTCGACGGATAAGTTTTATTTTGAAATTGAGCGGAGTGTTACATTTCTTTCGGGTAGTTTATTTGGCGCTGATATTTTAGGCGTGTTCGCTTTTTCGGTTTTTGAGTATTACTTAACTTTTTCATTTTTACTTGTGATTTATTTTTTAACATATGTTTGCTAATTTAGGTTTAATTTTGTTTGGTTTAGATTAGTTAGGATTTTATTTAACCTTTTTAATATTAGTTTTTAATAGTTAATATTTAGTTTAAGATTTAATTATGTTAATAATAGTAAGGTTGTAATATTAATTAATTAGATTTAACTAGAAATAGGTTTAGAATTTTATTTTAGAAAATAGATTAGAATTAGAATTATTATTTAGTTAGAAATTATTTAGAATTTAGGATTTAGAAATAGAATTAAGATTTAGGTTTTATTTAGTTTAATTTTATTTTAGTTTAGAATTAGTTTTAGTAACTAGTTTAGGGTTAATTAGAATACTTTAGAATTTACCTTTTATTAGATTAGAATATTTAGTATTTGGAATTTAATAGTTAATAATTTAGTTTTAATTAAAATTAGATTAGTTGTTTAACTCTTTTTTATCTAGATTAGAAAATAGTTTATATTTTAGAAATAGTTTTTATTTTTAGAATTAGGTTTTAGTTTTAATATTTAGATTAATTTTAATTTATCTTAGGACTAGAATTATATTTTAGTTAGATTTTAATTGATCATTTGGTTAGATTTTAGTGGCATTAGAATTCTAGTATTAGTTCTCGTTAAATGGCTATTTTAGAATTTTTGTTTTATGTAACTTTAGAATTAGAATTTTAATTGAATATAATCAATTAATTAGGATAGAATTAGGTTTTAGTTTAATCAATTAGATTTAGAGTAGAATTAATTTTAATTTAGAGTTGAAAATAGAATTAGATTAAATAGTTAATTAAGTTTTTAATTTGTTGCAAATCAGTCCAAACACTTCATGCCAAACTTCTGCAAACCATTACTACCGTCCACTTTCACCAACAAGGCACCAAACGCCTGTTACTGCCCATACAACAAACCTCCAAAAAAAACCTGCTACCAAGCCATTGCAAGGATTGTAGCACAGTCTGCCTCACGCAACAAACAGTCTGTCCACTACCCAAAACCATAACCTACATGTGCACTGCAAATTATACGATCATAAAGATCTCATTACTGCTGCTCCAATTTGTACTATCTTCACATATAATCCAAAAAAAAAAGGTAACGCGACTAAAGGTTTCAACGACAGCACGCTTCCCATGTTTCACAAAACCAGCCCATACAAAACAAGCAAAAATCCTGCACAAGCAGAAGAAGACAAGAATCTTTGATTCAGACTGAATTAAAAAGGGGAAGAAACTCAGAAGAAGGGGGGAAGTAAAAAAGAGAGAAAATTCTGAAACAAGGAGACTCACCTCTTTCTCCTACCATTATCACTTATCCATCCATCTTGTTTGTAACTCACAACAATAAAACCAGCTTTCCTCTTCAACCAAACAATCCTCCACCTTCACACCACCTTAACCTCTGCGATTTGCTCCCTTTAGCAACAAACCCGCCAAACCGAACCAGAATGGAAGAAAGTTGAAGAAAAAGTTGTGCACCAAGACAGAGAGATTCGAGTTGTCTACCTGGGCTAACTTTGTTACGACGTAAGTGTTTCGATCTGCTCTCGCTTATCTCTTGTGTCTTAATTTTATTGCACTATGGTTTGAATCGTTTGAGGTTTCGAGAAAGCTTTTTCTTTTTCCTCTCTATCGGTGCCGGAAGTGAGACTAGACGATGGCGGAGGTGAACGGGAACGGTAGCGATTCATGAGGTTAAAGAAGGAGAGAAGGCGTTGGTGAGGAAGTGGCCCGTCGTGAATCATTTTTGGTAGCGAGGTGTTACGGCGTGTGGATTTAGTTTCGGAGAAGATGGAACTTAACGGCGAAAGAGGAAGAGATCTTCGATAGAGAAGGATTTTGGGTTGATGAGCGGCGCTTGGACAAAAAAAAGGATAGGATTTGGGGGTTTCTTACGTTTGACCTAATTTCCTTTTCTTTTTGTAACTTCAGATTGGGTAATAGGCCCACAACTCGTTTTTGTTTCCTGCACCCCCTTTCCCGGATGTGGTTTGGAGGCCATTAGTTTTATATTTGAGTTTAATAATTTTAGATTAGGACTTAATTTAATTATTTAAAATTTTATTAATTTAGGTATAGATTAGAAATTAGTTTTTAATTTTATAATTAGAATAGTTTATTATTTAGATTAGTTTAGATTTAATCTTGATTAATTTAGGTTTATCTTTATATTTTTTTATATTAATTATAGATTTTAGTCAGTTAGGATTTAGATTTAGTTTTGACTAGTTAGATTTTTAACTTAACTAACTCCTTTAATTCTTTTTTAATTTCAATTAATTCTCGAGTGTGTCTATAAATACTTGTGCTTATTTTCTGTACATATTTCTTGAGTTTAAAACTTGACGTTGTCTGTGATTGCGTCGCTTTGTGTTTACTTGCTGTTTACTTCCTGTATTCCCATGATCCCTTAGAATTCCTAGCTCGACTTAATTTTCGATCAAGTTTGGGGTAGGAGATACATTAGGCTTTCAATCCAAGCATGACAATATTAGGTTAGTTTCCCTCCTAATCCTGACTTTAGGGCCACGCTCCATGACAACAATTAAGGGTTCAGTTTCCCCTAGGTCTTTGTGTGCATCTGTCTCTTCTCACCTCAAATTTCTTCAAGATACTTAATAAAGAATGACAAGTGTCGCGCTACGAGCCTTAAGTACATGGGGAATGATGAGTGGAGGGTTTCTCCTCGCTCGTCTAGAGTGTTTAGCGTATGCCCTTTGGATAATATGCGACGCACTCTCCCCTGTGTCATAGTCTTTAATGCGACGTGAAGCTCAAACTAACTCAATCCACTTCAATAAAGCTCACAACAAAACTCAAACCTTTGCATCCTTCGGGATTGTTCTTCAAACTCATTTTCAGAAAAGAGTACGTTAATTTTCCGTTCTACCGCAAACAGGCATCCTCCCTAACTGCTGGAATGGAGATTTAACGTCACTCATAAAAACACTTAACTAACCAGTGGTCTAGATTACCCGAACTACGTTTTCTCTGATTTCTCATATCATATGAGGATACGTAGGCATAAGATAGTGATGTCTTGGCGAGCAACCTTCCCCCTATCACCCGTAGTTTTCTGAACTACGTTGACTCTGACTTTCCCATTGCACGAGGGAATACGTAGGCATAGGGCGACGATGTCTTATCGAGTCTGTTCTTTCCTTTTACCCCCGTTTAGCAGTAGCTCTTAGATAACTTTCATCCACAGATTAGACAACAAGTGTGGATCTCGTTGAGTACAACAGATGTGAGGGGTGCTCATACCTTCCCTTTGCGTAACTGACTCCCGAATCCAAGATTTGGTTGCGATGACCTTGTCTTTCCCGTTCTCTTAGGTTTTCTTCGATTGTTTCCTTTCCCTCTCTTTGGGATAAATAACGTTCGGTGGTGACTCTTCTGTTTGTTTCCGCCAGCCACCCTTTTCGCAGTTGCGACAGTACGAAATTGACAACTAAGTGAAATTCCTTTCTAACTTCCTTGGTCTTTGTCAGGCATGCTGACACGGATGATGGTGGTATGACTGTTGACTCTGAGGGGAGAACTGTAACGCCCCGATTCTGAATTCCCATTTTTATTGAGTCCTTATTTGATTTATTTAAGTGATTATTTTATTTATGTGGAATTTGTGTGATAATATATTATGTTTACATATTGAGCTGTTTTTGCCGACTTCGAGAGTTTCGGGTAAAAATAGGTTGGGAGGAGTATTTTGGGCATTAGTGATAATATTAAGTGGATATTTTATGAGAATTAATTGATAAGTGTGTGGAAAGAATTTGGGAGGAAATAAATAGAATATGTGATATAGAGAGAATAGAGAAAGATAGAAACATTAAGAAGGAAAACAAGAGAAAGAAAAGAGGAGGAGAGAAAAGAAGAGAAAGTGGAGCAAAACCTAGAATCATCAAGAATCAACCTTGGCTTGCGATTAATCAGGTAAGGGTGAGAAGTTTTATCATATTCATAATGTATATGATCATGTATGCGCTAGATTGGATTTGTTGGATTGTTTTCTATGTTCCATTTCTAGGTCGAAAGTTGATTTAATCGGTAGAAATTGAGTTTTATCGGTTAGAATTTGGAATAGACGGTGTAGTATAGTCGGATGATGAGTGGGTTGTACTACTGGAACTGATTTGGATTAAATCGGTCGGTTTGTGAGGTTTGGGCTTTTGGACAGCCATGGGAGTTCTGAATCCGCAGGTTCGCCATGCGAATGGCAGCGAAGCTTCGTCAGGCGAAGCCCAGCGACCAGTAGCAAACCAAGTCAGTAGCATCCACCCTGTCTTCCCTGACAAGTTCGCTAGGCGAATGAGAGTGGCGAAGGTTCGCCAGGCGAGTATGCTAGCGAGTGCTAGCTGTAACACCCATTTTAATTATTTAGTCATTTTATTATTATTTTAAATATTATGTGTTGGTGTGCCCTTTGGTGGGGGTGTATTTGGTGATGTTTGGTGGGTGTCCCTAATGTGGGAGGATTATTGGTGGTGTTTTGGTGAATATAATAATATAGTGTATAATATTAATATTGGTGGGAATATTATTATTATTATTATTATATTTATTATAGTTACTATTGTTATTAATATTATTAATATTTTGGTGAGATAATATTATTATTATTATTATTATTAAGTTATTATTATTATTATTATTGGGATTAGAGAATTAAAATAGAGAATGTGAGGGGTTAGTAGTTTTTACGATACATTGTGAGAAGTTAGAGAAAGTGGAAAAAGAACGATAGAAAGGAGAGAAGTGAGAAGAACGGAAAAGGGAGCGAAGAACGAAGGAACGGGGGAAAATCAGAATTGGCCAAACCTTGGAGGGTTCTTTCATCGATCAACCGATTAACAAGGTAAGGGCGGAGAAACTTGATTGGGAACGGTTTATACATGTATAGGGTAGTTGGGGATTCCTTAACCCCGTAGGAAATTGATCGATATATGATTTCCTATATCGAAATGTTGTGATTGTTGATTTATCGTTGATAGTTTGGTGTTGATTGTTAATGAACTGTTGTTTTTGGTCAATTTGGCATATAGGTTGTTTTACGGTTTTTAGGGAAAGTTCTGTATGGCTTTTTGATGTATCGATAAAGTGTTTAGGTGATGATTTTGGGATAGGGATTAGGAATCGATTAGTCGGAATTACGTACAAGTTGGTACTGATGTTAAGATGGGAATTGGAAATAGGAAGTTTGAACAATTTGGCTTAGAAAGCACTCTGCAGAACTGTGAGAAAATTGGTGAATCGCAGCATTCGCTGGGCTTCGCCTGGCGAAGGGAGGCGAGAGTTCGCCTGGCGAGCTGAGGCGAATGGCAGCGAATAATTCAGAATTAAATCCCAGACCTAAAGGGTAGGAACTTCGCCTGGCGAGTGTGGCCAGCGAAGGTTCGCCTGGCGAATGTACGATAGTGGAAAGGGGGCTTCGCCAGCAGGTTCGCCTGGCGAATGCTAGCGAAGGTTCGCTACGGGGCTTCGCCTGGCGAATGTCAGCGAACGTAGCAGAACCAGAATGTGAGTGTTGTGATATTTTGGCCTTGAGCTCTGGACTTGTGTGATTCCTTTGGCCTTGATGCCATGTATGAATGATGACTGTGGGAATTAACTTGCGTACTGGTGATAGTACGTGTTTCCCTTGATATTGTCGGTGGACAATTAATTGAGGTATATGTATGTAGTGATCAGTAGGATCGTGTACCCCCGAGTGGTGGGATATGTTTATATCTTGGTGTTAAAGTATGAACTTGTTTACTATCTGGTTGATTTATATGGTGTTGGTGTATGTTATATCTGTACATATATGCATTGATGTATGATGATATGATCAGGAGGATCGTGTGCATGTTGAGTGCCTAAATATATTAGTTATGCATTGGTGTGTGCATATCATGGTGTTTTGGTGGGATGAATCATGTCTCAGGAGGAGCGTAAGTGATTCATCCGTACTCCTTTGTGGAGAATGGTGGGGGATAGATCATGTCTCAGGAGGAGCGTAAGTGATCTATCCAGGTTCGATTGAATGAACCAACGAGTCGGTACCGCATGCATGGTGTTGAGTTGCATTTTGCATTATAATATGTTATATTGTAATTTGAACAGTAGGTTCGTCATATGGTGTTGTTAGGGGTGAATCTTGGTGTGTTGGTCTGTTGTACTACCTTATTTACATGTATTACATTACCATTATATTTTTGATCATGTTTTCTCACCCCTTTGTTGTTGTTGTGGTTTGTGCTTCTTCGGAAGTACAGATAATCTAGGTGCTTAGCTAGCTTGGATATTGGTGTGATTGTCGAGTCTAGGATGCTCTGATACGTAGCACGGGACTTGGGCGTTTTTATTTGTTTTATGTTGAACTTATATTTTATTTCCCTGTGAACGTATCAAACTTTTATTGAATTTTATTATTTAACATTCCGCTGTATTTGGAGAAAAACCTTTTTATAAGGAAACGTTGTTTTTATGTGATATCCCACTTGGGAGAATTGGAACTCTGATTTTGTTTATTTATAATGTTGAGATGTGTTTATATATGGTGTTAGAGTGTGAACTCGTTTAATATCTAATTTAATTAAAATGAATGATGGGTGTATCATGTATATTATTATGGTGCAGTGATCAGTAGGATCGTGTATTCCCCGAGTGTTGGGATGTGTTTATACTTAGTGTTAGAATGTGAGATTGCTCACTGTGTGAATTGATTTATATGGTGTTGGTGTATGATATATCTGTACATATATGCATTGATGTATGATGATATGATCAGGAGGATCGTGTGCACGTTGAGTGCCTAAATATATTAGTTATGCATTGGTGTGTGCATATCATGGTGTTTTGGTGGGATGAATCATGTCTCAGGAGGAGCGTAAGTGATTCATCCGTACTCCTTTGTGGAGAATGGTGGGGGATAGATCATGTCTCAGGAGGAGCGTAAGTGATCTATCCAGGTTCGATTGAATGAACCAACGAGTCGGTACCGCATGCATGGTGTTGAGTTGCATTTTGCATTATAATATGTTATATTGTAATTTGAACAGTAGGTTCGTCATATGGTGTTGTTAGGGGTGAATCTTGGTGTGTTGGTGTGTTGTACTACCTTATTTACATGTATTACATTACCATTATATTTTTGATCATGTTTTCTCACCCCTTTGTTGTTGTTGTGGTCTGTGCTTCTTCGGAAGTACAGATAATCCAGGTGCTTAGCTAGCTTGGATATTGGTGTGATTGTCGAGTCTAGGATGCTCTGATACGTAGCACGGGACTTGGGCGTTTTTATTTGTGTTATGTTGAACTTATATTTTATTTCCCTGTGAACGTATCAAACTTTTATTGAATTTTATTATTTAACATTCCGCTGTATTTGGAGAAAAACCTTTTTATAAGGAAACATTGTTTTTATGTGATATCCCACTTGGGAGAATTGGAACTCTGATTTTGTTTATTTATAATGTTTATTAATTTAGATGATTTTGGGAAGTGGGGTGTTACAATTGGTATCAGAGCAGGTCGGTCCGTCCGGCCAGTGTTGTTGAGTCGAGTTGAGTCTGTCCTTATGGATGGAGTTGAATATCTTTTAAACCTGGTGTTGTTGTTTTGAGCAGTATGGCAGGAAGGAACGATGCTGCATTGGCTGCTGCTATGCAAGCAATGGCGCAGGCGGTTGCTAATCAGAATCAAACTGCAGATGCCCAATTCAGGAGTTTGGCGCAGTTTCGGAGCAACAAGCCGCCAACATTTGAAGGAGGAATTCTGGACCCTGAAGTTGCTCAGAAGTGGCTGAAGGTAATTGAAAAGATCTTCAGGACTATGGAATGTAGCGATGAACAAAAGGTGAGGTTTGGTACTCACATGCTGGAGGGTGAGGCTGAAGCCTGGTGGGACAATAGTCGCCAAAGGTTGGAAGCTGCTGGAACTATCATTACTTGGGAGGTGGTTCGGAAAGGTTTTCTGGAGAAGTATTTCCCGGAAGATATCCGAAGCGCTAAGGAAATTGAATTCTTAGAGCTGAAACAGGGTAGCATGACTGTAGCAGAATATGCTGCCAAGTTTGAGGAGCTGGTGCAGTATTGTCCCCACTATAATGTGGAAGGGGCAATGACCTCTAAGTGCTTAAAGTTTGAGAATGGACTGCGTCCAGAGATTAAGTTGGGGATGGCTTGTCAGAAGATCAGGAGCTATCCTGAGCTGGTAGGCAGGAGCAAAATCTATGATAATGATAACCGAGCAAGGATTGCGCACTACAAAGCTGTTAATGACCGTAAGGGTAAGCAGAGGTTTAGTGGTACTCCTTATAGTGTTGTTGCTGATAAGGGAAAACGTAAAGCTGTTGTTGATAAGAAGCCTAGAGATGGGAGAGCATCTGCTGAAGGGAAATGTTTTCGGTGCGGTGGTATGGGACACCGTGCTAATGATTGTCCTAATGAGGCCAAGAAATGTTTTAAGTGTGGGAAACCAGGTCATGTGATAGCTGATTGCAGAGCAACTATGCCGACCTGTTATAACTGTGGTGAGAAGGGTCATATCAGTACACATTGTGAGAAGCCGAAGAAGCCTCAAACGTCTCCGGCTGGTGGAAAAGTGTTTGCCTTGGCAGGAACCCAAGTTGCCAATGATGAGCGTGTTATCAGAGGTACTTGTATTATCAATAATATTCCTTTGATTGCTATTATTGATACGGGTGCAACGCACTCGTTTATTTCTGTAGATTGTGTGGAGAGGATAGGTTTGGTGTTGTCCACTCTGGAGATACAGATGACTATTGAGACACCCTCTATAGGTTCAGTGACTACTTCTTTGGTATGCCTGAAGTGTCCGCTGACTATTTTCGGTAGAGAATTTGGAGTGGATCTGATTTGTCTACCACTTGGTAAGTTGGATGTTATTCTGGGTATGAACTGGTTAGAGTTCAACCGAGTCTACATCGATTGTTTTCGGAAGGAATTGTTGTTCCTGACCCCTGAAGAGGAAGTTGTGGCAAGTTCTTTGTCTAATAAAGAATTGAGGGCCTTGTTGGAAGATGAAACTAGAGTGTTTGCTTTATTTGCAACTTTATCGATGGATAACAAAGTGCCAATGGAGGAATTAGCAGTGGTGAATGAATTTCCAGAAGTGTTTCCTGACGACATTACGGAATTGCCTCCGACGCGAGAAGTAGAATTTGGTATTGATCTTGTTTCTGGTACGAGACCTATTTCTACGGCGCCGTACAGGAAGTCTGCAGTGGAATTGGCTGAGTTGAAGTCTCAGATTGGAGAATTGTTGGATAAAAAGTTTATTAGACCAAGTGTATCGCCGTGGGGAGCTCCAGTGTTGTTGGTGAAGAAGAAGGATGGTAGTATGCGTCTGTGCATCGATTACCGTCAATTGAATAAAGTGACTATTAAGAATAAGTATCCTTTACCTAGGATTGATGATTTGATGGACCAGCTGGTGGGAGCTCGTGTATTTAGTAAGATCGACTTAAGATCGGGTTATCATCAGATGAGAGTAAAAGAAGGTGATATTCAGAAGACTGCCTTTAGGACTCGATATGGACATTACGAATATGTTGTAATGCCATTTGGAGTGACTAATGCACCGGGAGTATTTATGGAGTATATGAACAGAATTTTTCATTCTTACTTGGATCAGTTCATTGTAGTGTTTATTGATGATATATTAATTTATTCTAAATCTGATGAAGAGCATGCAGGACATCTGAGAATTGCCTTGCAAGTGTTGAAGGAAAATAAATTATTTGCTAAACTGTCAAAGTGTGACTTTTGGTTGAAGAAAGTAAGTTTCTTGGGGCATGTAATATCTGAAGATGGAATAGCGGTGGATCCGTCAAAAGTAAGTGCAGTATTGCAATGGGAACCGCCGAAGACAGCGACAGAGATTAGAAGCTTTTTGGGGTTAGCCGGTTATTACCGCAGGTTTATTGAAGGGTTCTCTAATTTGGCGTTGCCATTAACTCAGTTGACGAGAAAGAACCAAGTTTTTGTATGGGATGCTGCTTGTGAAGAAAGTTTTGAAGAGTTGAAAAAGAGATTGACTACGGCACCGGTGTTAGTGTTACCGACTCCGAGTGAACCGTTTGTGGTGTACTGTGATGCGTCTAAGATGGGATTAGGCGGGGTTCTGATGCAGAATGGTAAAGTAGTAGCATATGCATCACGGCAATTGAGAGTGCATGAGCGAAATTATCCGACTCATGATCTTGAATTAGCTGCGATTGTTTTTGTGTTGAAAATTTGGAGACACTATTTATATGG
Source organism: Lathyrus sativus (assembly GCA_963859935.3). NCBI lineage: Eukaryota > Viridiplantae > Streptophyta > Magnoliopsida > Fabales > Fabaceae > Lathyrus > Lathyrus sativus. The sequence goes on from OZ012735.1 coordinate 264,844,681, forward strand.
TTCAAGATTTGAAGTGTTTAGTGATCATAAGAGTCTGAGATACCTGTTTGATCAGAAAGAGCTGAATATGAGGCAGAGAAGATGGTTGGAATTTTTGAAGGATTATGACTTCAGTTTGAGTTATCATCCAGGAAAGGCCAATGTAGTGGCAGATGCTTTGAGTAGGAAAGCAATTCATATGGCAGCTCTGATGGTGAAAGAAATTGAGTTAATTGAACAGTTTAGAGATTTGAGCATGGTTTATGAGACTACTGCAGATAGTGTAATGTTGGGTATGTTGCAGGTAAATAATGACTTCTTGGATATGATTAGAGAAAATCAGAAGTTGGATGTGAAATTGGTAGATTTGATGCCTGGAGTAGGGAGTGACTCCGATAGTGACTTTAAATTGGATAGTACAGGTGTGTTGATATTTAGAGGCAGGATTTGTGTACCAGATGATGAAGAATTGAAAAAGTCAATTTTGAGCGAAGGACATCGTAGTAGCTTGAGTATTCATCCGGGAGCTACGAAAATGTATCATGATTTGAAGAAATTATTTTGGTGGTCTGGTATGAAAAGAGACATAACTCAATTTGTGTATGCCTGTTTGACATGTCAGAAGTCGAAGGTGGAACACCAGAGACCTTCTGGATTTATGCAACCATTAGAGATTCCGGTTTGGAAATGGGATTGCATTACTATGGATTTTGTGACAGGTTTGCCGAATACGGCGAGAGGTTTTGATGTTATATGGGTGATTGTGGATCGATTGACGAAGTCTGCACACTTTGTGCCGCTCAATATTAGTTTTCCGTTAACGAAGCTGGCGGATATTTACATTCGGGTAATTGTGAAGTTGCATGGTGTTCCGTCCAGTATTGTGTCGGATAGAGATCCACGGTTTACTTCGGAATTTTGGAAGAGCTTGCAGGAAGCTTTGGGAACTAAGTTGAAGTTGAGTTCAGCTTATCATCCACAAACTGATGGTCAGTCAGAGAGGACTATTCAGTCGCTTGAGGATTTGTTGAGAGCTTGTGTATTGGAAAAGGGTGTTGCGTGGGATACTCATTTACCGTTGATTGAGTTCACGTACAATAACAGTTACCATTCTAGTATCGGAATGGCACCGTTTGAAGCTTTGTATGGGAGGAGGTGTAGGACTCCTCTATGTTGGTATGAAACTGATGAGAATATGGTGCATGGGCCAGAAATTGTACAGCAGACTACTGAGACAATTCAAATGATTCGTGAGAAATTGAAAGTGTCTCAGAGTAGGCAGAAAAGCTATCATGATAATCGGAGGAAAGAGTTGGAATTCTGTGTAGGTGATCACGTATTCCTAAGAGTTAATCCGATGACTGGTGTGGGTCGTGCATTGAAGTCCAAGAAGCTGGATCCTAAGTTCATTGGACCTTATGAGATTTTGCAGAGAATTGGTGATGTGGCTTATAGGGTGGCGTTGCCGCCTGAGTTGTCAAACTTACATGATGTGTTTCATGTGTCGCAATTGCGAAAGTATGTTTCTGATCCATCTCATATGATTCAGAGAGATGATGTTCAGATTCGGGAGAATCTTACTATTGAGACAATGCCGTTGAGGATCGAGGACTGTAAGATGAAACAGCTCCGAGGGAAGGAAATACCTTTGGTGAAGGTAGCTTGGGGAGGTGCTGCAGGAGGCAGTGTGACCTGGGAGTTGGAAAGCAGGATGCGAGAAGCGTATCCGGAGCTATTTCCATCAGGTAATTTTCGAGGACGAAAATAATTAAAGTGGGGGAGAGTTGTAACACCCATTTTAATTATTTAGTCATTTTATTATTATTTTAAATATTATGTGTTGGTGTGCCCTTTGGTGGGGGTGTATTTGGTGATGTTTGGTGGGTGTCCCTAATGTGGGAGGATTATTGGTGGTGTTTTGGTGAATATAATAATATAGTGTATAATATTAATATTGGTGGGAATATTATTATTATTATTATTATATTTATTATAGTTACTATTGTTATTAATATTATTATTATTTTGGTGAGATAATATTATTATTATTATTATTATTAAGTTATTATTATTATTGGGATTAGAGAATTAAAATAGAGAATGTGAGGGGTTAGTAGTTTTTACGATACATTGTGAGAAGTTAGAGAAAGTGGAAAAAGAACGATAGAAAGGAGAGAAGTGAGAAGAACGGAAAAGGGAGCGAAGAACGAAGGAACGGGGGAAAATCAGAATTGGCCAAACCTTGGAGGGTTCTTTCATCGATCAACCGATTAACAAGGTAAGGGCGGAGAAACTTGATTGGGAACGGTTTATACATGTATAGGGTAGTTGGGGATTCCTTAACCCCGTAGGAAATTGATCGATATATGATTTCCTATATCGAAATGTTGTGATTGTTGATTTATCGTTGATAGTTTGGTGTTGATTGTTAATGAACTGTTGTTTTTGGTCAATTTGGCATATAGGTTGTTTTACGGTTTTTAGGGAAAGTTCTGTATGGCTTTTTGATGTATCGATAAAGTGTTTAGGTGATGATTTTGGGATAGGGATTAGGAATCGATTAGTCGGAATTACGTACAAGTTGGTACTGATGTTAAGATGGGAATTGGAAATAGGAAGTTTGAACAATTTGGCTTAGAAAGCACTCTGCAGAACTGTGAGAAAATTGGTGAATCGTAGCATTCGCTGGGCTTCGCCTGGCGAAGGGAGGCGAGAGTTCGCCTGGCGAGCTGAGGCGAATGGCAGCGAATAATTCAGAATTAAATCCCAGACCTAAAGGGTAGGAACTTCGCCTGGCGAGTGTGGTCAGTGAAGGTTCGCCTGGCGAATGATTCCTTCGCCTGGCGAATGTACGATAGTGGAAAGGGGGCTTCGCCAGCAGGTTCGCCTGGCGAATGCTAGCGAAGGTTCGCTACGGGGCTTCGCCTGGCGAATGTCAGCGAACGTAGCAGAACCAGAATGTGAGTGTTGTGATATTTTGGCCTTGAGCTCTGGACTTGTGTGATTCCTTTGGCCTTGATGCCATGTATGAATGATGACTGTGGGAATTAACTTGCGTACTGGTGATAGTACGTGTTTCCCTTGATATTGTCGGTGGACAATTAATTGAGGTATATGTATGTAGTGATCAGTAGGATCGTGTACCCCCGAGTGGTGGGATATGTTTATATCTTGGTGTTAAAGTATGAACTTGTTTACTATCTGGTTGATTTATATGGTGTTGGTGTATGTTATATCTGTACATATATGCATTGATGTATGATGATATGATCAGGAGGATCGTGTGCACGTTGAGTGCCTAAATATATTAGTTATGCATTGGTGTGTGCATATCATGGTGTTTTGGTGGGATGAATCATGTCTCAAGAGGAGCGTAAGTGATTCATCCGTACTCCTTTGAGGAGAATGGTGGGGGATAGATCATGTCTCAGGAGGAGCGTAAGTGATCTATCCAGGTTCGATTGAATGAACCAACGAGTCGGTACCGCATGCATGGTGTTGAGTTGCATTTTGCATTATAATATGTTATATTGTAATTTGAACAGTAGGTTCGTCATATGGTGTTGTTAGGGGTGAATCTTGAATCTTGGTGTGTTGGTGTGTTGTACTACCTTATTTACATGTATTACATTACCATTATATTTTTGATCATGTTTTCTCACCCCTTTGTTGTTGTTGTGGTCTGTGCTTCTTCGGAAGTACAGATAATCCAGGTGCTTAGCTAGCTTGGATATTGGTGTGATTGTCGAGTCTAGGATGCTCTGATACGTAGCACGGGACTTGGGCGTTTTTATTTGTGTTATGTTGAACTTATATTTTATTTCCCTGTGAACGTATCAAACTTTTATTGAATTTTATTATTTAACATTCCGCTGTATTTGGAGAAAAACCTTTTTATAAGGAAACGTTGTTTTTATGTGATATCCCACTTGGGAGAATTGGAACTCTGATTTTGTTTATTTATAATGTTTATTAATTTAGATGATTTTGGGAAGTGGGGTGTTACACTAGCGAGTAATTCCAGAATAAATCCCAGTGGTCTTCGCTGGCAAGTTCGCCAGGCGAATGGTGTAGTGAAGGTTCGCCAGAGGCTTCGCCAAACGAAGGTTAGCGAACACAGCAGCATATTTTCTTTCTCGTGTTTTCCATTCGTGGATCGGTTGTGTGGTTTGGTTGCGATCGATCCTTGCCTGAGATGACTAATTATATGTTGTTATATGTGTTGTGGGTAGCCGTATGGTGTGAATCCTAGTTTGTGATTTGTGAAGTGTGAAATGTGGCCGTTTGGCAATTTTGTGCATTATTTGAATTAAATAGAGATGCATGGCAAGATTGATTGTGAATGTGAACCATGTACGAAAATTGGTGTGAATGGATGATGAATATATATATATATATATATATATATATATATATATATATATATATATATATATATATATATATATATATATATATATATATATATATATATATATATATATATATATATATATATATATATATATATATATATATATATATATATATATATATATATATATATATATATATATATATATATATATATATATATATATATATATATATATATATATATATATATATATATATATATATATATATATATATATGCTTTGTGATACATATATTTGAATGCATAATGAATATATGCGACGAATGTGATGATTGCATGAGTATGTTGGTAAACATGTATGCATTTCAAGAGTGTCATGAGTCATGTTGCATGTGAAGCATCATGGTATGCATTCTTGTGTCGATTGATCCCTCGGTGGATTTGCAGAACCTCGTGTGCCCTTGTGGGGTGTGAGCGATGGTTATTTATTGATTCCTCAGTGAATCTGCAAAACCTTGTATGTTGCGATGGTTATTTATTGATTCCTCGGTGAATCTGCAGAACCTCGTGTGCCCATGTGGGGTGTGAGCGATGGTTATTTTGGTTCTTCAATTGAACCTGCTGAAATGAGTCGGTACCGCATTGGCATCTGTATAGAGTCGTGTGTCGGTCTCTGTGAGTTGCATGTAGACATCTGTGCGTGATGTATAGTGAATAAACATGAATGTAGATGTTTGTGTAGATTGTTGATAATTGGCATGAATGGAAGGCTTGAATATACATGTATGTGTGAATATATGTGTATATGTATGCATGTTTATAAATTGATATAAACATTGTTGATGCACATTGTATATGCTTGGTGCTCTATTTGTAAATAGTTAACTGTGAATACATTGCAATGTACGGTGTAGTGAGATGAGTTGCGGTGAGAATGCGGAAGACGTTTTTGGACGTTATATGTATATATATATATATATATATATATATATATATATATATATATATATATATATATATATATATATATATATATATATATATATATATATATATATATATATATATATATATATATATATATATATATATATATATATATATATATATATATATATATATATATATATATATATATATATATATATATATATATATATATATATATATATATATATATATGTGTGTGTGTGTGTGTGTGTGTGTGTGTGTGTGTTTATGTGCATTATGTATTATGATATTGTTTCTCACCCTTCTGCTGTTTTATAATGCTCTATGAGGCATTGCAGATTAGATTGTTGGAGTCTTTGTGAAGCGAGTCTTCATTTCTTTTGGTCGCATGGCTCTGATATGTAACACTGGGTAGTTAGGAATTATTTTGATTCTTTTGTGATACATCTGTGTATGTTTCTGCTAATGAATGTTTTGTAAACTCAACCGATGAATTGAATTAATCTGAACGATGTATATGATGCTTATGTTAATGAAGTGATTTCAATGTTTAGATGTTTCCGCTTTATTCTAAATGTTGATATGTGGGTTTTAAGCACTATGCTTTGTTTTAAGTTGAGATTTACCCCTTTTGTTACATATCTTCATGAGCTGGTATTATTTATGTTCTGTTTCGATGATAATGTGATGCGCCTCTTTTATACCATATTATGAATTTACTCTGATGATATAATGATTACGTGCCTAAATGATTAATTGCATTATTTGGGGGTATAGAATGGGGGTGTTACATTAAGTGGTATCAGAGCCAGTGTTGAGTCAGTTGTGTCTGTCTCGTTGTTTTGTTGGTTGAACAGTTGTTTAACCTTGTTGTTATTTTTGGGAATAATCAGAATATGGCTGGTCGTAATGACAATGCGATGGCTGCTGCATTGGAGTCAATGGCTAGGGCGGTGCAGGGTGTGCCAAATGTGAATGTTAATGATGAGTTTAGAAAGAATCAACCGCCGGTATTCAAGGGAAGATTTGATCCGGACGGTGCTCAGATTTGGTTAAAGGAGATCGAGAGGATCTTTAGAGTTATGAATTATGCTGAAGGGAACAAGGTGAGACTTGGGACTCACATGCTGAGAGAAGAAGCCGATGACTGGTGGGTCGGTATGAGACAAGTTCTTGAAGTAGACGATGAGGAAATCACTTGGGATTTATTTCGCACCGAATTTTTGAGAAAGTATTATCCTGAGAGTGTGAAGGGAAAGAAGGAGATGGAGTTCCTAGAATTGAAACAAGGCAATATGTCTGTGATAGACTACACGGCTAAGTTCACAGAGTTAGTGAAGTTTCATCCTCACTATGATGCGGTGACGGCGGAATTTTCCGAATGTGTTAAGTATGAGAACCGCTTGCGCCCTGAGATCAAGCAAGCGGTGGGTTATCAGAGTATTAGGAGATTTTCGGACTTGACCGAATGTTGTAGAATCTTTGAAGAAGATAGTAAAGCTCGTTCCACTCACTATAAGAGTTTGAATGAGAAGAGAGGGAAGCAACCGGTAAGGAGTGGACCTTATGTGACACTGCTGATAAAGGAAAGCATGGGGAAAACTTTGTTAAGAGGTCCGGAGGTGGAAGTTCTGGTCCCATTAAGTGCTTTAGGTGCGGTGAAGTGGGGCATAAATCTTTTGAGTGTAAGAAGGATGGAGCAAAGTGTGCTAACTGTGGAGGTATCGGACATGCTACAACTGATTGTAGAAGGAACGTGGTGAAGTGTTACAACTGTGGGGAAGTTGGTCATATTAGTACGAAGTGTACTAAGCCAAAGCAAGCTCCAACGAGTGGGAAGGTATTTGCATTAGCCGGTGCAGACACTACTAATGCGGATCGGTTGATTAAAGGTACATGCTTTATTAATAATATGCCTTTAGTTGCTATTATTGATACCGGAGTGACTCATTCATTCATTTATTTTGAGTGCGCTAAGCGTTTGGATTTGTGTTTGTCTTCTTGTGGTGGTGATATGGTTATTAAGACACCCGCTTCGGGGTCGGTAACTACATCTTTGGTATGTTTAAGTTGTCCTTTGACCATATATGGTAAAGACTTCATTATGGACTTGGTGTTTTTGCCGTTAGAAGGATTAGATGTGATCTTGGGTATGAATTGGTTGCAGTATAATAGAGTCCGTATTGATTGTTATCACAAGTTAGTAAGGTTTCCTTCCTTGGAGGAGGATGAGGAAGAAATTTTTCTATCTACTAAAGAGTTGAAGAAACTTGTGGCGGATGAGGCTCAAGTGTTCTGTTTGTTTGCATAATTGTCGGAAAAGAGTAAGGTTGAACTGGATATGGTTCCAGTGGTGTGCGACTTTCCAGAAGTATTTCCGGAGGACATTAAGAACGTACCGCCAGAAAGAGAAGTCGAGTTTTTGATTGATCTAGTTTTGGGTACTAGACCGATTTCGATGGCGCCATATCGCATGTCGGTACCAGAGTTGATGGAATTGAAGAAACAATTGAATGACTTATTGGAAAAGAGGTTTGTCAGGCCGAGTGTTTCTCCTTGGGGTGCACCGGTATTGTTAGTAAAGAAGAAAGATGGGAGTATGCGGTTGTGTATTGATTATCGGCAGTTGAACAAGGTAACTATTAAGAACAAGTATCCGCTTCCTAGAATTGATGATTTGATGGACCAATTGGTTGGTACCCGTGTTTTTAGTAAGATTGATTTGAAGTCGGGTTATCACCAGATTCGTGTTAAAGATGAGGATATTCAAAAGACGGCTTTTAGGACACGGTATGGTCATTATGAATTTTCAGTGATGCCATTCGGAGTTTCTAATGTGCCAGGTGTGTTTATGGAATACATGAATCGTATTTTTCATGATCAGTTGGATCATTTTGTGGTTGTGTTCATCGACGACATTTTGATTTACTCTAAGTCTCAAGAAGAGCATGTAGAGCATTTGAGAGTTGTGTTGCAGATCTTGAAAGAGAAGCAATTATATGCTAAGTTGTCGAAGTGTGAGTTTTGGTTATCGGAAGTGAGTTTTCTTGGGCATGTTATTTCTGGCAACGGTGTTAGTGTTGATCCATCCAAGATTGATGCGGTAATGCAGTGGGAATCTCCTAAGTCAGTTACGGAGATTCGAAGCTTTTTGGGATTAGCCGGTTATTATCGGAGATTTATTGAAGGATTTTCGAAGTTAGCACTTTCGTTGACTCAATTGAATTGTAAGGGAAAGGTCTTTGTTTGGGATATTGAGTGTGAGAAGAGTTTTGTTGAGCTTAAGAGAAGGTTGACAACGGCGTCGGTTTTGATTTTGCCGAATCCGACGGAGTCTTTTGTGGTTTATTGTGATGCTTATTTATCCGGTTTAGGTGGTGTTTTAATGCAATATGGGAAAGTTGTGGCTTATGCTTCGAGACAATTGAGAGTGCATGAGAAGAACTACCCTACGCATGATTTATAGTTAGCGGTTGTGGTGTTTGTTTTGAAATTTTGGAGGCATTATCTGTATGGTGCGAGATTTGAAGTTTTTAGTGATCACAAGAGTTTGAAATATTTGTTTGATCATAAGGAATTGAACATGAGGCAGAGGAGATGGTTAGAGTTTTTTAAGGATTATGATTTTGGTTTGAATTACCATCCGGGTAAGGCAAACGTAGTAGCCGATGCTTTAAGTCGAAAGTTGGTTCATATGTCAACACTGATGGTAAGGGAATGGGAATTGTTGGAGACTTTTAGAGATTTGAGTTTGGTTTGTGAGATAACGTCGAGTAGTGTGAAGCTTGGTATGTTGTATGTTACGAATGATTTTCTTGCTACCGTGTGCGAAAAGCAAAAGTTGGATTTGAAGTTTGTTGATTTGATGATGAATGAGAATGAGGACTTCAAGGTTGATAATTTTGGAGTTTTGAGATTTCGTGGTCGTATTTGTATTCCCGATGATGTAGAGTTGAAAAAGATGATATTGGAGGAAGGACACTGGAGTAACTTAAGTATTCACCCGGGAGCGAATAAGATGTATCAAGATTTGAAGAAAATATTTTGGTGGTCCGGATTAAAGAGGGATGTAGCTCAGTTTGTGTATTTGTGCTTGACTTTTCAGAAGTCTAAAGTGGAACATCAGAAGCCTAGTGGTTTGATGCAACCGTTGGACATTCCAGAGTGGAAATGGGATAGTATATCGATGGATTTTGTTACGGGTTTGCCAAATACGCGAAGAGGTCACAATGCTATTTGGATGACTGTTGATAGGCTTACTAAATCTGCTCACTTTATTCCGATAGATATTAGTTATCCTTTGGAGAAGTTAGCTAAGATTTATGTTGGTGTAATTGTGAAGTTACATGGGATTCCTAAGAGTATTCTGTTGGATAGGGATCCTAGATTTACTTCGAGATTTTGGGAAATTTTGCAAAAGGCTTTGGGTTATAAGTTGAGATTGAGTTCGTCTTATCACCCGCAGACGGATGATCAAACCGAAAGGACGATTCAATCATTGGAATATTTGTTGCGTGCTTGTGTGCTCGAGCAAGGTGGTGCTTGGGATGGTTATTTAGCATTGATTAAGTTCACCTACAACAATAGTTTTCACTCAAGTATTGGTATGGCACCATTTGAGGTTTTGTATGGTCGGAGATGTCGAACACCTTTGTGTTGGCATGAAACCGGAGAGAAGTCGGTAGTTGGACCGGAGATGGTACAACAAACGATGGAGAAGGTGAAGTTCATTCGGGAAAAGATGAGAGTTTCTCAGAGTAGGCAAAAGAGTTATCATGATAAGAGAAGAAAGAATCTTGAGTTTTAAGAAGGTGACCATGTGTTTTTGAGGGTTACACCGGTTACGGGTGTGGGTCGTGCTTTGAAGTCGGAGAAGTTGACTTCTCATTTCATTGGTCCGTATTAGATTACTGCACGGGTTGGTGATGTGGCTTATCGTGTGGCGTTGCCTCCGAAAATTTCGAATTTGCACGATGTGTTTCATGTTTCGCAACTTCGGAAGTATGTTCCAGATCCGTCACATGTGATTCCGATGGATAATGTGGAAGTGAGGGATAATCTTACAGTTGAGGTTTTACCGGTTAGGATTTTGGACCGTGAAGTTAAGAGGCTCAGAGGTAAGGATATCGCACTTGTAAAGGTGGCATGGGGAGGTGCCGCGGAAGGCAATATGACTTGGGAATTGGAGAATAAGATGCGTGAGTCGCATCCAAAACTGTTTGAATCAGGTAATATTTTCGAGGACGAAAACTTCTAAAGTAGGGGAGAGTTGTAACACCCCGATTCTGAATTCCCATTTTTATTGAGTCCTTATTTGATTTATTTAAGTGATTATTTTATTTATGTGGAATTTGTGTGATAATATGTTATGTTTACATATTGAGCTGTTTTTGCCGACTTCTAGAGTGTCGGGTAAAAATAGGTTGGGAGGAGTATTTTGGGCATTAGTGATAATATTAAGTGGATATTTTGTGAGAATTAATTGATAAGTGTGTGGAAAGAATTTGGGAGGAAAGAAATAGAATATGTGATATAGAGAGAATAGAGAAAGATAGAAACATTAAGAAGGAAAACAAGAGAAAGAAAAGAGGAGGAGAGAAAAGAAGAGAAAGTGGAGCAAAACCTAGAATCATCAAGAATCAACCTTGGCTTGCGATTAATCAGGTAAGGGTGAGAAGTTTTATCATATTCATAATGTATATGATCATGTATGCGCTAGATTGGATTTGTTGGATTGTTTTCTATGTTCCATTTCTAGGTCGAAAGTTGATTTAATCGGTAGAAATTGAGTTTTATCGGTTAGAATTTGGAATAGACGGTGTAGTATAGTCGGATGATGAGTGGGTTGTACTACTGGAACTGATTTGGATTAAATCGGTCGGTTTGTGAGGTTTGGGCTTTTGGACAGCCATGGGAGTTCTGAATCCGCAGGTTCGCCATGCGAATGGCAGCGAAGCTTCGTCAGGCGAAGCCCAGCGACCAGTAGCAAACCAAGTCAGTAGCATCCACCCTGTCTTCGCTGGCAAGTTCGCCAGGCGAATGAGAGTAGCGAAGGTTCGCCAGTCGAGTATGCTAGCGTGTAATTCCAGAATAAATCCCAGTGGTCTTCGCTAGCAAGTTCGCCAGGCGAACGGAGTAGCGAAGGTTCATCAGAGGCTTCTCCAGGCGAAGGTTAGCGAACACAGCATCATATCTTTCTTGTGTTTTCCATTCGTGGATTGGTTGTGTGGTTTGGTTGCGATCATTCCTTGTATGAGATGACTAACTATATTTTGTTATATGTGTTGTGGGTAGCCGTATGGTGTGAATCCTAGTTTGTGATTTGTGAAGTGTGAAATGTGGCCGTTTGGCAATTTTGTGCATTATTTGAATTAAATAGAGATGCATGGCAAGATTGATTGTGAATGTGAACCATGTATGAAAATTGGTGTGAATGGATGAAGAGTATATATATATGCTTTGTGATACATATATTTGAATGCATAATGAATATATGCGACGAATGTGATGATTGCATGAGTATGTTGGTAAACATGTATGCATTTCAAGAGTGTCATGAGTCATGTTACATGTGAAGCATCATGGTATGCATTCTTGTGTCGATTGATCCCTCGGTGGATTTGCAGAACCTCGTGTGCCCTTGTGGGGTATGAGCGATGGTTATTTATTGATTCCTCGGTGGATTTGCAGAACCTCGTGTGCCCTTGTGGGGTGTGAGCGATGGTTATTTATTGATTCCTCGGTGAATCTGCAAAACCTCGTATGTTGCTATGGTTATTTATTGATTCCTCGGTGAATCTGCAGAACCTCGTGTGCCCATGTGGGGTGTGAGCGATGGTTATTTTGGTTCTTCAATTGAACCTGCTGAAATGAGTCGGTACCGCATTTGCATCTGCATAGAGTCGTGTGTCGGTCGCTGTGAGTTGCATGTAGACATTTGTGCATGATGTATGGTGAATAAACATAAATGTAGATGTTTGTGTAGAATGTTGATAATTGGCATGAATGGAAGGCTTGAATATACATGTATGTATGAATATATGTGTATATGTATGCATGTTTATGAATTGCTATAAACATTGTTGATGCACATTGTATATGCTTGGTGCTCTATTTGTAAATAATTAATTGTGAATACATTGCGATGTACGGTGTAGTGAGATGAGTTGCGGTAAGAATACGGAAGACGTTTTTGGACGGTATATGTGTGTGTGTGTGTGTGTGTGTGTGTGTGTGTATATATATATATATATATATATATATATATATATATATATATATATATATATATATATATATATATATATATATATATATATATATATATATATATATATATATATATATATATATATATATATATATATATATATATATATATATATATATATATATATATATATATATATATATATATATATATATATATATATATATATATATATATATATATATATATATATATATGTTTATGTGCATTATGTATTATGATATTGTTTCTCACCCTTCTGCTGTTTTATAATGCTCTATGAGGCATTGCAGATTAGATTGCTGGAGTCTTTGTGAAGCGAGTCTTCATTTCTTTTGGTCGGATGGCTCTGATATGTAACACTGGGTAGTTAGGAATTATTTTGATTCTTTTGTGATACATCTGTGTATGTATCTGCTGATGAATGTTTTGTAAACTCAATTGATGAATTGAATTAATCTGAATGATGTATATGATGTTTATGTTAATGAAGTGATTTCAATGTTTAGATGTTTCCGCTTTATTCTAAATGTTGATATGTGGGTTTTGAGCGCTATGCTTTGTTTTAAGTTGAGATTTACCCCTTTTGTTACATATCTTCATGAGTTGGTATTATTTATGTTCCGTTTTGATGATAATGTGATGCGCCTCTTTTATACCATATTATGAATTTACTCTGATGATATAATGATTACGTGCCTAAATGATTAATTGCATTATTTAGGTGTATAGAATGGGGGTGTTACAAGAACGGTATTTGATACAAAGACCTAGAAGATTGCTGCCTTCGAATACTTGAAATATCTGAAGACTGGATCTGAGGTATTGGAGATTCCCAGGTAGAATTATTTTCCTTCTCCCATTCTTCTTGAGAACTAGCAACTGATTCACTTTCACCAGCTGAGATACCCGAGACATCTTGAATCTTTCCACTCTTGAGTGCACTCTCGATACATTCCCCAACTACTATCAAGTCAGAAATTTTTAATCTCTAATTGCCAATCATCTTATCCAAATATGGACCTTGTAAAGTATCTGCGAACAGGTCAACCAATTCCTTATCTAGAAGTGGTGGTTGAATGCGAGCAGCTAACTCTCTCCATCTCTGAGCAGACCCTCTAAATGATTCACCATCCGCTTGAGATAAGTCTTGCAACTGCAGGCGGCTGGGAGCCATGTCGAGATTGTAATTATATTTCTTCACAAATGCGTTGGATAGGTCTGACCAAGATCAGATGCCGCCACTCTCTAACAGCATATACCAACTCAATGATGCCCCACTCAGACTATCCTGAAAACAGTGAATCATAAGCTTGTCGTTGTGGATATATGAGGTCATTCTTCTACAAAACACCATCAAATGTTGCTTTGGACAGCTATCCCCTTTTTACTTCTCAAACTTCGGTGCCTTAAACTTCGAAGGAATCACAAGGCCTGGAACCAAACACATGCTTGAAGCATTAAGATTAAGAGTATCATGACCCTCCAGGACGTCAAGCTTCTCCTCCAATACACGATACCTTTTCATAAACTCAATAGTCTGTGGATCTTTAGGTTTCATCGTTGGCATTACCCCTTGGAAATATGGCACTGAGAAGGCGAAACTCTGATAGTATGTGGCATTAAGAGAAGAGGAATGTCCATCTCGGACAATGGTAAGCTCTTTTATAACTTGATCCTCAACAGGAATCTGCACATGCCGAGCTTGAGCAACATTGTTTAGTGGAGGAGGAGTAACATTCCCAGCAGTTGGAGTACTCTTAATATTTTCCTCTCCCTTTGTCATGGTTGTCATGACTTCTACAAGTTGATCCAACTGATTCTTCATCAATTCAACATTTGCCCTTGTAACATACTGATTCTTTTCTCTTGAGTTCATGATTCTTCCAAAAGCTGATTCAAGTCCAATACGAGTGTCGGGAAATCAAGTGCTGGTTGGACGAAAGATGGATGAGCTCTACTGCTTTCGGCTGAGGAAGGATATGCAAAAGTGATGCACAAATTCTTATGCAATGCAATATGAATGCAACAGACATAGGATCAAAGCTTCCACAAAGCTCTAAATAATCGTTGTGCCGCTGACTGCATAAGCTCATAAGTCTACTCTAAAGAAAATACCGGAGTACCCGAATGATCAGAATACCAGAATACCAGGCTGATAAGTACGCACTGATAAGAAAACCAGAATACCGGGTTGGTTGAAAGTCAAGGTTTCCTGCAAAACCTATCCCCTCTCACATGTGGGTTCTAGTCTTGAACAATTTGGCATCTTATGCAGGTCATCAGTATCACAGACTCTCAGGTCGAGAGACGATGATACGTTCGCCATTTCTGGTTTGGCATCATGGTCAATCGAGGAGGCCTCAACTGACTTCCCAATGAACGGTCTCCAGAGTCGTTAGCTTTCTAATTCAACACTCCCTCAACTGCCCTAAATGTGCAGGATAGGATGTCTCTAAAGAAAACCTCGTCTGGATGCGAATTTCATGAGGGCTCTTGCATGCCAAACATGCAAGCCCGCACTACTCTCCACACGAATACTAGGTGTGTACTCAAGCCTGGGTATTGGGGTTATCTCTCAATGGAATAACCTACCCACAACACAGCAACAACAACATAATATGATAACAAAAGGCAAGTGCGACAACATACAACATAACTGCATAAAAGTAAACACCCAAAGACACAAAACAGACAAGCGCTAGGATTGACTCGCATAAGGAAACAAGTGTCCCTAGCAGAGTCGCCAGCTGTCGCAACTGCGAAAAACACCCGGCAGAAAAACAGAAGAGTCGCCACCGAACGTTATTTATGCTAAAGAAAGGGAAAGGAAACGATCGAAGAAAACCTAAATAACGGGAAAAGACAAAGTCATCGCAACCAAATCTTGGGTTCGGGAGTCGGTTACGCATGGGGAAGGTATTAGCACCCCTCACGTCCATTGTACTCAACGGGATCCACGCTTGTTGTCTAATTAAAGGATGTGTTTATCTGTAAGCTACTGCTAAACAAAAATGAGAATAAAATAAAAAGAAAGAGACTCGATAGGACATCGCCACCCTATGCCTACGTATTCCCTCGTGCAATGGGAAAGTCATAGTCAACTAGTTCGAAAAACTACAGGTGATGGGGAGAAGGTTGCTCGCCAAGACATCGCGTCTTGTGCCTACGTATCCTCATCTGGTATGAGAAATCAGAGCAAACATAGTTCGCGTAAACGAAACCAAAGGTAGGTTAAGTGTTTTTTTTACGAGTGACATTAAGTTCCCATTCCAACAGTTAGGGACGATTTCTGTTTGCGATAGAATGGAAAAGTAACATACTCTTTTCTGAAAAATGAAGTTTGAAACAACGATTCCGAAGGATAAAAAGTTTGAATTTTGTTTGTGAGTTTTAGTGAATTGAATTAGTTTGATTTGTGATTCATGTTGCACTAAAGACTATGACATAGGAGCGAATGTGTCGCATATCGCCCAAAGGACATACACTAAACACTCTAGACAAGTGAGAAGAAACCTCTCACTCATCATTTCTCATGTGCTTAAGGCTCGTAGCGTACAATGTTCATCATTTTCATTAGATGAGTTAGAATGGTTTTGAGATGAGAAGAGAGATGCACAAAAGGTCTAAGGGAAACTCGGCCCTAACATTGTCATGCAAAATGGTCCTAAGGTCGAGATGCGAAAGGAGATTCTATCCTAATGTTAGCATGCAAAAGATGGACCTAAGGTTGAGGTTAAAAGGGACCAGCCTACTCGATATCATGCATGGATTAAACTCCTAATGTCTATCCTACTCCAAATTTAATTGGAAATTAAATTGGAATAAGAGTCCTAAGGGAACATGCAAAGGCAAGGCAAAAAGCAATAAACAAGGTAAAAACATCTGCTACAACAACGTCTCCTGCATAAGACAACAATAAAATCCAGCACACAAGCCAGACAGCATATATCAACACATGTTTTAGCACAAAAACAAGTGTGAAAAGGTAGGCAGCAAGCAATCAAGGCAAAGACAGCATACAAGTTCAAAGCAAGAACATCTACGGAAAACAGGGCAACAAACATGTCGGAATGCAATTAATTAAATGCAAACAACAATCATGGATAGACATCATACAAGTATGAACATGCTTTGACAAATAATCATAAATGATCAACAACATTGCATCAACAAGAAGGAACAAGATCAAATATGCATTTCAAAAATGGACGATCAAACGGTCAAACAAACACGCATCAAATCAGAATTGGAAACAAATTCAATCATGCATCACAACATTCAGCAACAAGCATTTAATGATAATCAATTAATCATGCCACAAGCAAGAAAAACAAATGATCACTCGTCAATCAAGCAACATCAACATGTTAAACATTCAAAACGGAAACCAAAAGTTGTGCGTCGAAGAATCGAGATCAAACATTCAAGAATGGTGAAACATGTCAAAAACAATTCACATAAATACATCATATCAATCCATGAAGTTTACATGTGGAAAGCATACCAAACAAGCAATAAAATGCAAGAAAACACATTCCGGTTCAGTGGTAACTGGTTACTCAAAATAAGGTAACCGGTTACTCTATTGAAAAATGGATGAAAACATGAAATTTGCACTGAGTAACCGGTTACTCTATATAAAGTAACCGGTTACCACTGAACCAGAAGCAAAAAAATAGCTTTAAAAATTAGTTTTGAGCATCAAACAACTTCTCCAATCATCCATATGAACATGATATCAATCAAGCACGAAATTAACATCAAGAAACAGTGATCAAGCATCATGTAAACACAATCAAGCATTGAAAATCACAGATCACCAAAATCAAAATCAACAAAATGGATCAAAAAGCAACAAAAGTCATGGATCTACATTGTGATTATTCAAATAAGCTCAAAATTGGATTAGATATAGAATTCACCAACCTTCAAAGCTGAGATTTGCTTTGGTATGTGTTGATTTACTTGAAACTAACATATCCAAGCTAGAAACCCAGAGATTCTTCAAGATCCAAGAGCTTCCTTATGGTAAAAATGAAGATCAAGCAAGATCAAGAAAAAATGATCCAAAAAAGCACTTCCAATCTAGCTTCCAAATTCAGATCCAAAACCAAACGAAAATTGAGTGATGAATTGAGGATAATGGAGATGAATGATGTAGGTTTAGCTCTAGAATTCTATGATCCCAATGAAGAATCAAAGAACTCAAGTGAAAGAGCTTTAATGGAGGTTTTGGGAGTGAAAAAATGGAGAGAAAATTGAGAACAAATTCTCAAGAATGAGAGTGAAATATGAAAATGAAGGTTATTCGTGAATGAAGGTGATTGTGTGAGGTTTGGAGCAAATTCACTTAAATAAGCTCTAGGTTTGGAATCAAAGTGTGGTTTGGAATGTGGATTAGCATTTGGAATGGAAATTTGGAGGGAAATGGTGAAAATTGAAACAATTCTAGATCCTTCCAAATATGATCAAGTGAAATCAATGGTTGAGAATGATTGAGAATTGTACATGCTAAAAATTCAAATTTCTTAGAAAACTGGGCTTGAAGTAACCGGTTACCATATTCAAAAATGCCCATATTGGCGCCATGTGGAGGGAATCTTGTACAACTGCCCTTTGCCACCTGTTTTGAGCTTCGTTAAGCCTCTAAAACTTGCTCTTGAATATCATAACTGTGAGAACGCCTGAGATAACCTGTGTATTGTCTCCTGAGATGAAAATTAACTTGCTGAATAAAATAAAATCGATCGCTCGATCGATGGGCAAAATAAATGCCTGAGCCTCTGATGCTTACTATTTAAACTCTTGCACTAAAAGGGAACCCTGAGCCACAGAAACACCTTGATACCATGCCTCAAGAACAAATGATATGATATAACATAAGCCAATAAAGGTTAAAACAAAAGGGCAAATTTTGGGATGCTACAGTTAGTTGTCCAAGGACCCATATCAGATCTTATTGCAGAAAGATGGCTACTTTCTCTAATGATGATAGACTACTGAGTGGTATATGCAGCTCTAACACACTCACATCCGAACATGGAGAGAGTTGGCCGAAGCATTTCTTAAACACTATCAATACAACACTGACATGGCTCTTAGTAGGACCCAACTGCAAAGTTTGACTCATAAGGCTCGTGATTCATTCAAACAACATGCACAAAGGTGGAGAGAGTTGGCTAGCAGGGTTCAACCTTCTTTATTGGAAAGAGAGCTTGTTGGTATATGCATGAGTACTCTTCAAGAGCCTTACTTATACATGGTGGTTGGAAGTGCTTCTTTCAGTTTCTCTGATCAGGTCATTGTGGGGGAACAAATTGAGAATTTTCTAAAGAGCGGTAAGATTCAAAGTGTTGCCACTACTTCTATGGAACGAGAAAAACTTATTTCGGGTTCCCAAAGAAGAAGATGGAGAGAGAAACAAACGTTGTCATGGAAAATGTTCATTCTCAGTCTTAAGCACCTATAGCTCTTGTGTCGTACTACCCGTATACTATTATGGCTCAGTACTAAAAACCAGCATATCAGTAGCCTCCTCAGGCTCAAAATCAGCAAGCCTAAGGCTGAGAAAATCAGAATCAGCACAAACCTCAGAATAATATGAAACAAAGGAATTCTCGTCTGGACCCAATTCTTGTGATGTATAGTAAACTTCTGCCATATCTGATTCAAAGCTCACTGGTGACTCTCAAATCTCTGAAGCTTCCACCACAACCATTCCCACTTAGGTATGATCCCAATGTACAATATGGATATCATGTTGGGTCAGCAGGACACTTGACTGAGGACTACAATGATGTCAAAGCTATATTACAACAACTGATTAATCAGAAGTACTTAAATCTACAAGGAGGGAACCAGTGGGTGAGGGGTAATTCCTTGCTCGAGTAAATGTTGTGACTGCAAAAGCGTCCCTTGAAATAGGCAATCAAGCCTGAGAGAGCCTTCTCAACACTGGCAATCATTGTGTCATTTTCATATCATTTTCGTTTGTAACCTTTGTTGTTTATGAAGTGTTATTCACTTGTAAAACCCGTTTGTTTTCAAATGATAATAATAATGAAATAAATATGCATGTTTTGAATCAATCCATTCATGTTCACTCATATTTTATTCATTGATATCAAACTCTTATTTAAGAAAAAATCAAAAGGATGATGATGAAATCGAAATATATGAAACTACTGATTGTATAATTTTGAATAAAACCTTGTTGCCGATGTAAGGTATTGCTTCACTCCCCAAACACCAGAGATATAAGGAAGATAATCCCTAATCAACCCCCTTAGAGCCAAGAAGTATGAGTTTCTTTCTAATATGAAAAAACCCACAATCTTAACCTATGGCAGGGTAGTCTTCATTTAATTTGACTGTGCGTTCAAATTTCAAAAAAAAAGGAGTGTCCCATCTGAGGATCAACTACATCGTATCCCTCACGAGAAGTCGAAAATCACAAATCCACAACAGTTGTCCCTCACCAACAAAAAGGAATAAGGCAGTCACAATCTTTCAACAAACCAAACAAATAAATGTCACATTATTTGTTCCAACACAAATTAAAAGACGAGAAATTCAAACTAAAAAAAGAAAAGGAAAAAGTCCGCTAAGTCAAAAAAACTCAAAAGCAAGTGACTTAGGCAAAAATTAGGGCATTTTGATGGACTGTAAACTCGAAAAATCAGTCTAGGAAAAATTAGGGAAAGCAAAAAACAAAAAACAAAAAGAAAGGATCAGAAGAAAAATATCCTTAACAAGAATAAATTCGTGTGACTACAAAAAGTGGGTGACTGCCACTCCAAAAACATCATTGGTTCCTTAACAATGAAAATTTTGAGCCATAAATCCCTTTATTCCGAAATCGTGAACCAGGCTACGTTACAATCCTCAAAAGACCTAATTGAAGCAGAGTTTATTTTGAAAGCATACTACGGTAAGATCACGCCGAAGCTAACTCCTAAAGATTTTTTATCATTTGTGTTGGTATCTATATGGAATTTTAACTAGTGATTCATTCGCTATATGCCTCGACATCATTTCAGTGAACAAACTTGGATTTTCAAACTGATATAAGAATATCATTAGAATTTTCATTCTCAAAACGAACAGTTTTACTTGCGAGTGGGAACTTGACATCAAGAAAAGTTTCCACAATGGGAAGGTTGATCAAACTAAGGTGTAAAACACCTGAGGGATCTGTTGAGTAGGGACAAGTCACTTTAAATGGTCACGCCAAAGGGGAAAATTCCTGAAGACTTAGTTGAGCAGAAAGGGAAAGTTGCTTCAAGATTCAATCAGTCTGGGGAAATCACACCTAGATTTGACAAATCTCTTCAAGATTGGCCATTCAAAGGAAAAAAAAAATCACTTTGAGGCTCCTACTGAGGGAAGGTCGCCTCAAGAGCATAAGAAGTCACCTTTTCCAAAAGACGGTTAATAAGGGGAATCTCTCCAAGGTTCATTGAAATGGGGAAGATCATCTCGAGTCATTATGGTATAAATGTCCATCTCAAGTCATCATGGTAGGAAATTCCCAGATTCCTTTCAAGGAAAATTCCTTTAGGGATCCCACAGACTGGGAAAAACTAGCCATTAAAGGACAATTCTTCTCCATACTTTCAATATTGCTCAAGCAGGTTTTGTCGTGCATAAACAATCACTGAGGTTAAGACAAATGTTAGGAAGTCACGCTAAGTACATCCTATAATCTTTCAGTAAGAAGTCTTGTAGCCAAGCAAGACATTTCCCAGCTTCAACCATACCAAACCCACTTCATGGGCACTTGTTGAACCTTGGAAACCATTATATAAATCATCATCATGCATTAATCATGTCACTTTGTTCATGCATATCATTCATCTGGCATAACATGAAGCCTTAAAACCCAAACAAGAAAATCCAAAGCCCAACCATACCTAGCACCTCCATTTAAGTCCAACCTCCCTTGGAACCTCCATAAAGCCCAACATCGCTCGGCCTCCTATATAGCCCCACTTGATTGGACGCCCGACCATTCTTGGCACCTCAATAAAGTCCAACCTCGCTTGTCATCTCTCAAAGCCTAATATTTATTGGAACCTTTGAAGCCCAGCCTTTATTAAAACCTCCAAGAGAAATCAAATTCCAACCTCAGTTGACACCCTGTAGAGCCCAATCATCATTAGCATACTTTAAATACTGCTTTAACGATAACTCAAAAACTTCATAAACCCGATAGTCATTGGTACTCTAAATTCTTAACCTTCATCCCTTTTGACAAAAGTCATACTTGGTACCTTCATAACCCAAGCCCGACCATACATCAACATCTTGCTATTAGCTCCTAAAATTTGACGCCTCATGTAGAAGGAAGGTATCCAAGATAAAAGGTTGGAAAATAAGTTGAATACAAGAAAATGGTCGAAAGAAGAAAAATAGCTAAGTTGAAGGACTCACCCAGAAGCCAAGAGAAGAATGGTTTGTCGAAGGATTTGAAATTTAAATATTGGAGGGAACGGTTTTGCTTGTTGAAAATTGAGGGAGACACGTGTCACCTTATGAGTAATAGATCCATGCATTTGTGACAAATGGCGGAAGGAGATTATGGTAGAGGTTATGAGAGGTTATTTCTTTTTACTATAAATTGGGTGTCTTAGACATATCCAAAGTGTGTTGTAATTTACTATTGTACAAATTACTCTTGAGATTACTCCAACTATCTGAGTGTAGAGAAAGCGAGTATTGTAAGAGAATGTACGTGATGTAAACACACCATCTTTTAACTTAATGCAATTTACTTGTTTTTTACTTTAAGTTTTACAAAGTCTTTTATTGTCTTTATTGTCTTTACCCCTTTTCCTCCTTACCTTATTTATCTCCTTCCTATGCAATTCTTTTCTCTTCGTCCTCAATCTAACTTCACCCCTACCAACAAACTTTCTCTTCTTTTATTGAAAGCCTTACTTTACCTTTAAATTAACTCGTAGTCGAATAGATGTTCTTTTAGGATTCTTTTATCCCAATGATGTTCGGGTGTGGAACTTGAATAGATTCTTAAAACCAAAAATAAATCTTTTAGCACATGTCCTAGGATCAATCTGATCGATCCTGTGAGTCACCAAAGTTAGATTTGGAAGATCAGCGGTTATTTTCCGATTTTCAAGGGAAACAAAATGGCACGCCCAGTGGGACAGTGCTAGAGAATCTATCTTTATAAAACTAAACTTATAAAAATTATGCAGTTATACTGGTCCCCTTTCGTGAGAGGTACATTTTTATGTTACTAAGAAGTGGTAAAATTACCGCTATAAACGAAGAGACGCGATCAAGACGAAGCAGTAAGAACATGGCTACAGATACGAACCAGCCAGATAACTCCAACCAACAAGGAGACGGTTCCAGTGAGGGGATAAGAGATGAGGGAGTTCCCCCTCCGATACTGTCGACGGGAGAACAAACGGTGCTTCCAGTAAGACCAGTACAGACGCCTTCAGTACTTGGGGTGGGATCGACAGTGATAAGGCCTTATACCCAGCCAGTGTTGGAATACATTGGTCACCAAACGTCGAATCCTTAGATTTTGTTAGGAGGAAGTTCGACGTCCAGGCAGTTTGTGCCCCTTGGTTTTTCACAGTCACCAAGGAACCCGTCATATAGGATGCTCACTGCTATGATGCAAGGGCTCCAAAGTGCACCTCCTATATTCTCATATCAGGCGATGGCTTCGCCGCTACAAGGGTTAGGGTCAGGTGTGAACATGGGTCGAAACCCCCAGAGTTTATGGTATTCGACACAAGGCCCCAATTTGACCAACACTTCAGTTGCTTGTTTGAGACAGTAGATGGATGAAAGTAACCTACAGATGGTTCAGACTTTGTCACAAACCATGGGTGAAATATTTCAACCATTAATCCAAAATACAACCTAAACCAATCAACAATTGGCGATACAATTAACGAGATTGGTTGAATTCATGGGGGTACCTCCCTTAACCAGAAACCAAGCCGCAGTAGTGGATGTCCCATGAGACAACTTCGCAAATATGGTAGAAGTCGACGTAGGAAACCAAGGAAGGATAGTCCCTCCAGTAGTCGAAGGGCTTAGGGAAGAGCCTTTGCAAAACCAACCCCGTGGCTTGGGAGAAAGAAATCCAGGAGTAGTGGTTGTGAATCGAAACCAAGACACAAACGATGTAGTCCATCATGTTCGTAGAAACAACATAGCCGTTGACAATAATCTAGCGGCCATGGTCGAGAGAATTATGGCCAGAAATGGGTTAAACACTGGTTTCACCAGGCCAAACTACACTTCACCCATAGTAGACTATATCCTTCAGGCGAAGTTACCTCCTAGGATGAAAGTACCTAAATTTACTAAGTTTTCAGGAGATACAACGGAATCCACCATCGAACATGTGGCCCGTTACCTAATCGAGGCTGGAGAGATAGCGAACGATGAAAGCCTTAGGATAAAATACTTCCCAAGTTCTCTTACTAAGAACGCCTTTACCTGGTTCACAACGCTTCCCCCTAACACAGTATGTAACTGGACCCAGTAAGAGCGTTTGTTCCATGAACAGTTCTATATGGGTCAGACTAAAATTAGCTTAAAGGAACTCGCTAGTGTGAAGCGTAAGTTTTCTGAACCAATAGAGGAGTACCTTAATAGGTTCCGTTTGCTTAAGGTCAGATGCTTCACGCAGGTCCCTGAACATGAGTTGGTCGAAATGGCCGCTGG
Organism: Lathyrus sativus; assembly: GCA_963859935.3. Lineage (NCBI taxonomy): Eukaryota > Viridiplantae > Streptophyta > Magnoliopsida > Fabales > Fabaceae > Lathyrus > Lathyrus sativus. Next base: position 264,868,932 of record OZ012735.1, read on the forward strand.
TGGTCTCGACTACTCTATAAGGAAAAAGTTGGATACCCAGTACCTAAGGGACATGGCCCAATTAGCCGATCGAGTTCGACAACTCGAAAGACTCAAAGACGAGAAGGCTAAGTTTAATAAAAATAAAAAGGTAGCTTTTGTCGAATATAATGATAACGTAGAAGGTCTGTGTGATGAGTCTGCGAGTTTCGACGATGGCGAAGTGGACCTTGCTGAACTCAAGCAAGGACCACCTTACTTGTGCAAAGTATTAGCTCCCCCACAAGGGAAGAGTTATGTAGAATCTGAAAAGAATGATAGGTTCCCAAAGAAAACATATACTTTCGACATCACAAAATGTGATGAAATCTTCGATTTGTTAGTTAAAGACAGACAAATAATAGTGCCTCCTGGCGCCAAAATGCCGTCCATAGAACAAAGGAAGAAAAGAGGGTTTTGTAAATATCATAACTTCTTGGGTCATAAAACATCTCAATGTTTTCTTTTCAGGGACCTTGTCCAGAATGCGATCCAAGAAGGACGTCTAAAGTTCGGAGAGAAAGCTGGTGGCCAAATGAAGGTCGACTCAGATCCTCTACAAACGGCAGACGCAAATTATACAGAGCCAGTCGAGGCTAATTTGCTTGAAGTTGTCGACAGTTATGACTTTTCAATCGAAGTAACAGAGGCTGTTGGCAATCCCATAGACGAAGCTGTAATGGCGAAAGTTACCATCAGCTTCGGACCAGAGAGTTGTGTCAAAATGGAAGTTGATAGTTGTGACCAAAGGGATGAAACCAAAGGCCCAAACAACAAGAGCAATCTGGGTTGGGAGATGTGACCAAGGAAATGGCTGATGACTTCGTTAAGATTGATGAAGCCACCAAAGGCGTGGAGTTAAGGTTGAAGAAGCTTAATCTGACCAAAGAAATTGAAATTAACATGGTACAAAACACTTAACATGAGGAGGTAGCGGATAGTGAGTCGAACTACCAGGAAACACACACAAGGGAAGCCTACCCAGAGCAGGAGGAATCCATCGTTTCTTTTCTTCACCACTGCCAGGAGAAAGGTTCTAGTGTGATGCTTTGTCCCCGATGCAACGCCATATTCGACAAGAAGGCTGCACAAAAGCTGGAAGGGACACGAAGGCTGAGGCAAGAAAACGAAAAGCCAATATTCGACCCTCGAAGAGGCCTTCAGCAAAGATCTGGCCCTCGCATAAGGCCTCCTACGAACAAACCCACTGGCTTTAAACCCAATGTCGAGGCCACTGATGGAAAGTGGACAAAGCTAATGAGGACAGGCAGCAAGGGCAAAAGAGATGGAAGAACTTCGAAGTACAGCAAGGATCTTCGCTAAGCTATCGAAAGGAATTTCAGTCTTCAAAGGCTGCTCATGTGTCAGAAAATTATAAAGGGAAAAATCCCATGTCTCGGTCCCAATGGAGGCGCGAGCAGAGAAGGAGAAAAGCACACAGAGAAGGTGCCAATAAAGACCAACCACAATCCAGCACCAATATTCCCATTGAACAGGAGGGTCGAACAAAGGCTTTCAGGAAGACACCTGTAGGAAGAAAGTTGTTTCCAACACAGGTCGAAGAACAAAGAAAATCGGTCGACGATGAAATGACCGATAATTTTGATGAAGACTCCGATGATACGTTGGATATTTTGGTCAACGTAGTATCAGTAATGCCCAAGGAATTTGACAAGGTTTCCGTAGTTGAGAACTCAGACACATATGGACTGGGAAATAACGGCTCATAAGCCGGTATGCTATTATGTAATGAACAACGGCTGCGTCGAGGAGCTAAATGCTTTCTTTGAACGACCAACAGAGGCTATGAAAAACCATCTGAAGCCTCTTTATATTACGACACAAATAGAGAAAGTCCCAGTTAACAAAATACTGGTGGACTGCGACGCTACGGTAAACTTAATGCCTCATTTTCTGTTGAACAAAATTGGGAAAAGTGAGTCAGACACTAAGCCACACAACATGGTGCTATCAAACTATGAAGGCAAAGTGGGTTCGACCATGGGAGTCATTCAGGTGAATGTCACGGTCAGAACCATCACCCGCCTGACTGTCTTCATGGTGGTGGAGACCACTGCCAATTATAATCTATTACTTGGAAGAGAATGGATCCATGGAGTGGAGGCAGTACCATCGTCGATGCATTAGAGGATCGCCATCTGGAGACCAGATGGTATTGTCGAAAACATCGAAGCAGATCAGGGGTACTTTAAAGCACCTATAAACCATATTGATAGAGGGCAGTTTGACAAACATTTTGCCGGTATAGGGCCATGTGAACTTGCAAACTTCGACTTTACACCTAATGACGAAGTGTATTGCTCGTTATATCTGCATCCCGTTGAAGGTTTCTGATGGGACAAGGAAGTTCCAGGCGAAAGGTTACCATACCTTGGCGAACTTCCCATAGACCCCACTGGCTGGGGAAGTGAGTTCGATGATGATGACTGAAGCCGCAGCGCTTCAAAGGATTTCGGCCTATGTGGCCGAAACTAAACTACAAACGGCCTTGGAGGCCGCTAATAATGAAATAGCTGAGGGAGCCAACGAAAAATCCAAACAAGCAGGTCCAGTTGGGTATTTCGACCCTAAGATTCGATACAAGGGGCAGAGACTTGACGCCATATATGACGATGAGCCTTTGGGTTTTGAAAATGATCCCTTGGCCAGCGATGTCAAAATGTTGGCGCAAGATCCACTGGAGGAAGTTGACCTGGGAGATGGAGTAATCAAAAGGCCAACTTATATCAGCGCCAGCCTCGACCCCTAACTTAGGGTCGAAACCATTCAGTTGCTACGAGAGTACAGGGATTATTTTGCTTGAGACTACGACGAAATGCCAGGTCTAAAGAGAGATCTAGTCGAGCATAGGCTACCAATCAAGCCTGGAAAAAAACCAGTCAAGCAGAATCCAAGACGTTTCTCCCCTGAGATCCTCTCAAAAATAAAGGAGGAAATCGAAAGACTCCTCCGATGCAAGTTCATCTGTACGACCAGGTATGTCGAATGGATAGCAAATATTGTACCAGTCATTAAGAAAAACGGATCTTTAAGAGTCTGTATAGACTTTAGGGATTTGAACTCAGCAACCCCTAAAGATGAGTATTCGATGCCAGTGGCAGAAATGCTAGTCGATTCAGCCGCTGGCCACGAATACCTTAGCATGCTGAATGGATATTCTGGTTACAACCAGATTTTCATCGCTGAGGACGACGTTCCAAAAATGGCGTTCCGTTGCCCAGGGGCCTTAGGCACTTACGAATGGGTAGTGATGCCTATTGGCCTAAAAAATACTGGGGCAACGTACCAACGGGCGATGAATTCGATTTTCCATGACTACATTGAGTCCTTTATGCAAATATACATTGATGACATTGTGATAAAATCTGTGTCAGGAAAGGCTCATGTGGAATACCTGCGCAAATCCTTCATGAGAATGAGTAAATTTGGCCTCAAGATGAATCCCCTCAAGTATGCATTATGTGTGCAAGCGGGAGATTTTCTGGGTTTCGTAGTCCACAAGAAGGGGATCAAAATCAACCAAAACAAAACAAAGGTCATCATGGAAGTGAAAGCGCCATCCAACAAGAAGGAACTTCAATCCTTGCTGGGAAAAATAAATTTCCTAAGAAGGTTCATTTTGAATCTCAGCGGAAAAACACAAGCCTTCTCGCCATTGCTCCGAGCCACTAAGGAGAAGTTCGAATGGACGAAAGATCAGCAAGAGGCTTTCGACAAGATCAAAGACTACTTGACTCATCCTCCAGTCCTTGCACCTCCATGTCGAAATAAAAGCATGAGACTGTACATAGCATCGTCAGACAAAACTCTAGGGAGCATGCTTGCTCAAGAGGATGAAAGTGGCGTCGAAAGAGCCATTTACTACCTTAGTAGAGTTTTAAATGATGCAGAAACTAGGTATAGTGAGATAGAGAAATTATGCTTATGTTTCTATTTCTCATGTATGAAGTTGAAGCAATATATAAAACCAGTTGATGTTTATGTTTCGTCACATTTTGATGTTATTAAGCACATGTTGTCCAAACCTATTTTGCATAGTCGAATTGGTAAATGGGCATTAGCATTAACTGAGTATTCATTGACTTATAGACCGCTGAAAGCGGTCAAAGGGAAAATAGTGGCAGACTTTATTGTCGACCACTCCATAAATGAAAGTACCCTGAACTTTGTTGAACTAGAGCCTTGGAAGCTATACTTTGATGGGTCTAGTCACAAGAATAGGACAGGCATAGTCTATTGATCATTTCGCCTGACAAAATTCCAACAAAATTCAAGTATAGAATCGAGGGCCTATGTTCTAATAACAAAGTTGAATATGAAGCTTTGATCGCCGGACTTGAAATTTTGTTAGAATTGGGGGCAACCCAAGTCGAAATAATGGGAGATTCAGAGTTGGTTGTAAAACAGCTAACAAAGGAGTACAAATGCGTTAAGGAAAATCTCATCATGTATTTCGTAATAGCTAACAGACTACTCAAAATATTTGAAGTCTGCACTATTCGACACATACCACGAATACACAATCAGATAGCCAACGACCTGGCGCAAGTTGCTTCAGGATACAGGGTCTCGAAGGAGAACTTGCAAGAGGCAATTGAGGCCAGAGCTAAGGTGGTATCCGTGGGCTTGAGACCATCAGACTTGGAAGTCACGAAATTTGGCTATGCCGACGAGGAAACCTTTGAGATTTTTACAGTCGAAGGTCTGATAGACAAAGATTGGAGGAAACCTCTGGTCGAATACCTTCAGAACCCTTCAGCAACTAAAGAACGAAAGATAAAATACCAAGCACTAAGCTACGTCCTGTTGGGGAATGAGTTATTTAAGAAAACTTTTGAGGGAGTTTTACTTAAATGCCTCAGTGAATCTGAAGCATACTTGGCATTGTCCTCAGTCCATGCTGGGACATGTGAAGCATACCAAGTAGGCTATAAGATGAAATGGTTGCTGTTTCGCCAGAGGATGTACTGGCCTACGATGCTGAAAGATTGCATCGAGTTCGCCAAAGGTTGTCAGGAATGTCAAATTCACGCTGGCATACAGCATGTCCCAGCAAGTGAGTTGCATTCCATATTCAAGCCATGGCCATTCAGAGGTTGGGCTTTAGACCTTATAGGAGAGATTCGACCTGCGTCTTCCAAAAACCAGAAGTACATTTTGGTAGGGATAGACTATTTTACCAAGTGGATAGAGGCTATACCTCTACCGAAGGTAGACCAAGAAGATGCCGTCGAATTCATTCAGAAGTATTTCATCTACAGATTTGGGCTACCAGAGACAATAACGACAGACCAAGGGTCAGTATTTACGGGTAGGAAGATGCAGGAGTTTGCTAAAGAAATGGGATTTAAACTCCTTACCTCGACACCTTACTATGCCGAGGCCAATGGCCAAGTCGAAGCGGAAAACAAAGTGATAATTGGCATGATAAAGAAACAGATTGGAAGCAAGCCTAGGAATTGGCATAAGACGTTGGATCAAGTCCTGTGGGCATGTCGAACATCCCCGAAGGAAGCAACCAACACTTCCCCTTATCGACTTACTTTCGGCCATGACGCAGTATTGCCAGTTGAGATACACATACAATCAGTGAGAATTCAAAGACAGCATGAAATCCCTCGAGAGATTTATTGGGACATGATACTTGATGAGTTAGTCGACTTAGACGAAGAGAGATTAAAAGCTCTAGAACTCTTGAGAAGAAAAAAGAAAAGAGTGGAGAAATCATATAACAAGAAGGTCAAAGCGAAGACTTTCCTGGTTGGAGATTTGGTATGGAGGGTAATCCTGCCTATGGATCGAAAGGTGAGGTCCCTAGGTAAGTGGTCCCCAAAGTGGGAAGGACCATTCCAGGTATCGAAGCTATTCTTCAACGGGGCATATGAAGTGACAAAGCTGAGTAAGGATGAGAGGGTATTAAAAGTAAATGGCAAATATTTAAAGAAGTATAAGCCTGCACTTCGAGAGGTGAAAATATCAACAGAATAATTATCAAAGATAAAGAGAAGCCATAAATGGTAATTTAAAATATGCCAAAATGGCCCAAGGTCTTACAAACAAAATAAAAATGGCTCACAAAGGCCAGTATAATCTGCTCTATTACAAAACCTAACAAATCAAAAAGGAAGATTCGCCTTCATCTTAAGGTAAGTCGATTTTTGAAGTTCGAGACGGCTTTGGCATTGAGCCTTATCTATCCTCAACTGGGCAACTTTAGATTCCAAACGACGGGCTTCCTCAGCATAGGTGACGACATGCTCAAGCTCAGCTGTTAAGGAGGAGTCGTCGAAGGAAGATAATTCAACGTTCTTTTTCTTAGCCTTCGCTATCTTACCACGAAGCTTTTTAATCTTCAGTTCCCAGCAGGCGATGTTCGCCTCGTTAGCCAGGACCTCTTGTTTATTTTTCTCCCTCGTTTCTTCCAACTCAGCAATCTTCTCCTCAGAGTCGACAACAGTGCTCCAAGCGGCAGCTTCGCTTCCAGCTTTCGTCTCAATCTCACCCTCAATTTGGGGCAACAATCGATAGTCTTTATAAACCTGGTCGATCAAGGTACCAACCTCTTGAATAACACGTGCAGCCTCAGTAGTAAGGGATTTAATGTCCATTTTTTGAAGAAGAGCTTTGAGGGGAAGATAGCTGGCAGGGCCCATCTGCAGGAGGGTAAAAAGATCCCCTTTGAAGATCTTTTTCTTAACCTTGTCGAGGGCACTGTCAGTTGGTGGCTTTGAGGTTTGCCCTTCGGAGGTCGAAGTACTGGGAGTACGGCTAGAAGAATGACTTCTCCTACTCATCAAAAGCCTGATGTATTTTCGAGGGTTGGAAACCTTCAACGCATCCAGTTCGGCGGAAGTAAGTTGAGTTTCGCCTGGGAAGAAGCTCGTTGGAACATCCTTTGGAGTAGAAGGAACATGAGTCTTTGTCGTTTCAGCAGTTGCAGGTTCTTTGACAGAGGTGTCCATAATTTTCAATTCTTTATCTTGGCTGTCCTTTGCCTTGTCGCCATCCTCCTCCATGTCATCCCCAGTGCCTTTGTCACTGGATTCATGCAATTCAGGATGAAGCTTAGCCTGATCCCCGATGGCTTGATCACCCTCGACAGCCTTTTCATCCATAACTATTGTCTGACCCAAAGGGGAGTTGGTCGTATCAGCCAAAGTTGTTTTCCCCTCCGAAGCGTCAACCTCATCATCCACTGTAATGGGATCAACCTGAGGATTGTCATCTTCATGATCAGAACCGTCAGTCTGAGACTGCTGGGTAGTGGTCTTTGCAGGAGATGGAGGGGCTGTGAAAGAATCAGGTTTATTAATTTCACCAAGTGAACTCACACCAGAACCCAAATCAGAAGTGGGATGATAGGTAGGCTCACTTTGGCTATTCAAGGGGTACAGCGACAGAGGAACCGCGGTGGGATTAGATCGTGAAGTTCTAGCATCATCCTAGAAAAGGTGGACATTAGAAAGAATAAAGATTAAAGAATCAGTGCAAAAGGCCCAAGGAAAGGTAGATGCGCAACATACCTTGATAGTTTCGTCAGCAGGACTCGAATTGTCACTTTCCATGGGGACAGCAGCTTGGATCGAAGCATCCCCTACGGGAGTTGGAGTAGGTTCTTGAGGAGGATTGGTAGGTTGAGGTGTGTTGGTTACAACAGGAGCGGATGGAGCATCAGGAGCATCCACATCATGGATAATCTTTCTTTTCCTTTTCACTTGAAGACTATCACGAGGAGTCTTATCTTCGTCGTCAGAATCAAGTATGATCTGGGGAGAAGCCCTTTTTAATCTTCTTTGAGGGGTAGGTGGTTTTCGAATAACCTAAAGACAACATAAAATGTTGAGAGTGAGATAAGGAGGTCGAGATAGTAAAGAACTACGGAAGGTTACCTTTTGATTTTCATCCTTGACTTCAGTTCTGGTTGTTGGGGCAGCATGTTTTGGAGCAACTGAAAAATAGATGATACTAAAAACAGTTAGCAACAATAAAGCTCAGGGAGGAAAGTCCAAATCGAAGGGGGATGAACCTTCAAGAATGTCGGATTCGATGCGAACATCTTCGATACTGACATGAAGGTGCCCTTTAAACGTATCGAGTGTATGTTTAGTCGGAACCACCCGCTGTGCTTTGGGCTTAGACTGCTGTCGAAGAATTTTTATAGCGTCTCCACAAATAAACCAATCTGGAATTGGAGGGGCAAGAGCCACGCCAAAACCAGCGGTTGGTAGTCGAGGTACTTTTGGGGGGAAAAGTTTAAAGGCAACCTCATACCGTTTCTCGCGAGGAACAGAAGAGGGAATCTTTAAACTATCCAGTTTTTTGGAAAAATTTTCTTTCAAAGTGACAGCAGCCTCGCAGATGGTTCGACTAACATCATCTGGTCGATAGGCAGTTTCGAAATACTTCTGGAAGGCTTGGATATCTTTGATATGGGTAGACCTACCTTTCTTGATCTTCTCCTGCACATCAATGAAAGCTTGGTCAATCAAGCAAGTAAAACTAGGAGCGCCAAGAAATTCTGAGGCGTAATGTTTCGGCCACCAGTCATAGAAGTTTTGGGAGCAAAAGTAAGAAGGTTCAAAGTGAACAAGTGTGAGGTAGGACTTATGAGCGTGGTGCGCCAGTTGTGTCGAATAATCCAGAGGAGATAACACAGTAAAAGGGAGAATGATATGTGATTTCTTGTCATACAGGCATTTGGGCAAGGTTTGTATTAACCCGAATTTCCTGGACACCAAGTTCGGTTGATAGGCTAGCAAGCTGGAGTGACCTTTAACAAGGTTTAGTTTGTGAATCAGTAGGCAGGGAATGAGGAATCTCTCCCAAATCAGCTTGGACTTCTCTTCTTGTTTCTTTAAGGGAGCAGGGAAGAGTCTAGTAAACCATTTCGGGCCACATTTTCGTTCTGCGAAGGGAGACATCTTCGCGGTAAACTCATACCGTTTTGCAAACATATGAACAAAGTTGGATAAATTGGATCAAAGGGAATGGCCTTCCTCGCTAGGAGTAAGTTGAGCCAGGCGAGGCCATTCGACTCTTCTCTCAGCAACTACAGGCGAACGTTCATCAACTTCACCTTTGTTGGGAAGACTGTGCTCAAAAGTGGCATTAAGCCACAGCTGAAGAAGCCAAAAGGGACCCGACAAGAGCAAGTTGTCGTGGCTGTCAGGATCTTTCAATTTACCTGCACCTTCGCCTAAGGCCTCATAAAGACTGGCCAGGATCATTTCACTGAGGCAAACGCCTCTCTTCACATGTAGCTGGTTGACTAGGACCAGATACTTCCGCGCCACCTGCAAGGATTTGGTACAGAATACACAACGGGACAACCACATGGCCAAAAAGGCTATATGTTCTTCGTCGTCAACTGAGGTGCTAGTTTTATTATGGTAATGTTGGACAAAAGTTGTATAGGTGTGTTTTGTATTGGCGAAACCAATGTTGTCATGGCTATCGATCTCGGGATCATAAACAAGGCCGTAGGGTTTTAGACCTACAATGGCAGCTACGTCGAGTAAAGTGGGTGTCATCATCCCACAAGGAAGGTGAAAAGTGTTGTGAGTCCTATCCCAGAAGAATAAGGAAGAAGCCAGCATAAGGGGGCAGTACGAAGGGCCTACCTTCGACATCATGATCAGATTGTAAATCCCAGTGTCCTTCCATTCCTGGGCTTTTACTTTCTCTATTTTCATCAGCCAGTTAAGATAAAGTTCGGAATCTTTGAAGTAGGGAGTAGTCCTGAATAATCTGGCCCCATCATGAAGATACCTGAGGTCTACATCGAAGAGGCTCAGGCTATCAGGACCGTCAGTGGAAATTTTATTTAAGTCTTTTTGCCCTAGGGGTTTAGTGGTTCTGTAAGAGGGGAAGAAATCTTTAATGGCGGAGTAATCAAGACCTGGAGGGGGTAAAGGCCCAGACATGGCTAAAGGTTTCCCTGCAACAGTAACAGGAATGATTACCTGAGATTCGTAAATATGGCGTTTCACCTCCGTCAGGGGTTCTCGGATGAACTGTTGATTCTTTACCGCTTGGGGACCACTCAAGCTGGCAAAGGGAGGAAGTGGTGATGCAGAAGTCTGTCCTTTGGGTTGCATTTTCTTCTTTTGATGATCAACCATTGTTGAAGGAAGTAAGAGTTTGTTGGTTGGAAGCAGAAAATGAGAGAAAAAGCAAGGAAAGTTGTGAAGAGTTAGAGAAGTTGTAAAAAATGAAAACATCAAAGGGAAATTACTTATATAGTGAATGGAAGACTGAAAGTTTTCATCATTAAGGGGCTAGAGTTAGTGGGCCGCGTGTATGCTTCGATGTGGGATGGCAGAGGCAGTAGTTGCAATTCACGTCCTCGAGGTTGGAAAGGTGATGATGGCCCACGATTTTGTTGAGTCCTGAGAAAATAGTCATGATGATAGTAACGTCATAAACGTGCATCAAGGTGGAGGAACAGTAGCGTGTGTGCTCATAGCTATATTTCTTTTTCTCTTTCATTCCCTTTCACCTTCTCAGACTTACATTAGTGGAAAGAGTATCAGACGACACTCATGGGGGCAAAGCGGCGTCGAAAGCCAGACGTTGTTAAAATATGTGTTTTTCCACAGTCGAAGTTGAAAAGACATTTTTGGGGGGCAATTTGTTAGCTCCTAAAATTCGACGCCTCATGTAGAAGGAAGGTATTCAAGATAAAAGGTTGGAAAATAAGTTGAATACAAGAAAATGGTCGAAAGAAGCAAAATAGCTAAGTCGAAGGACTCACCCAGAAGCCAAGAGTTCGACCACCTGCTGAGAAGAATGGTTTGTCGAAGGATTTGAAATTTAAATATTGGAGGGAACGGTTTTGCTTGTTGAAAATTGAGGGAGACACGTGTCACCTTATGAGTAATAGATCCATGCATTTGTGACAAATGGCGGAAGGAGATTATGGTAGAGGTTATGAGAGGTTATTTCTTTTTACTATAAATTGGGTGTCTTAGACATATCCAAAGTGTGTTGTAATTTAATATTGTATAAATTACTCTTGAGATTACTCCAACTATCCGAGTGTAGAGAAAGCGACTATTGTAAGAGAATGTACGTGATGTAAACACACCATCTTTTAACTTAATGCAATTTACTTGTTTTTTACTTTAAGTTTTACAAAGTCTTTTATTGTCTTTATTGTCTTTACCCCTTTTCCTCCTTACCTTATTTCTCTCCTTCCTATGCAATTCTTTTCTCTTCGTCCTCAATCTAACTTCACCCCTACCAACAAACTTTCTCCTCTTTTATTGAAAGCCTTACTTTACCTTTAAATTAACCCGTAGTCGAATAGATGTTCTTTTAGGATTCTTTTATCCCAATGTTGTTCGGATGTGGAACTTGAATAGATTCTTAAAACCAAAAATAAATCTTTTAGCACATGTCCTAGGATCAATCTGATCGATCCTGTGAGTCACCAAAGTTAGATTTGGAATATCAGCGGTTGTTTTCCGATTTTCAAGGGAAACACTTGCACATAGTAATCATCATTACATAAGCATTGTTCCCTAGAAGTATTTCTGCCTACTTCCCCGTGACGTCTTTCCTTTTCAATTTCCTCTTGGCTTTTGCATGGGAAATCTCTCTTATTACTTACCTTTTATAGGTCCTTCTTGCATTTTGCAAAGCCCTCCCTTTCCTTTCACACGAGGAAATCGTGTCTCTATCCTTATATTTTGTAAATCCTTTCGTTGCCTTTTGCACAAAACCTTTTCTCCTTGCTTGATGCACAAGAAAGTTATCTTTGTTAAAACTTTACATATCGAGTAAGGGATTGGGCGAATGACCTACTCCCTTCTCGAATATTTGGACACTTGACGGAGGTTTGGCAAGTCTAAGTGATTGCCATATTTTGAGAATTCATCTCCACCGTTGTGCCTGTGAGGTGTCATGTAGTTCTCTTGCCATTTGTAGGTTTCCTTTTACTATTTACATGGGAAGTCTCTTTCTGCTTACCTTTTGTGAGTACCCTTTTCCTTTTGCATGGGAAGATTCTTGGTTCACTTCTTCTTGTGAGTGTTCCCTTAGCCTTTTGCACAAGGAATTATCTTTCTAACCTGCTTACCTGTTGTAAATGTCATATGCCTTTCTCATGGGAATATTCTTCGGTTTACTTCTCCCTGCTTACCTTTCGTAAGTAGCCTCTGTTTTTTTGCATTTGAAAGTTTACTTCTCTTTGCTTACCTTTCATAAGTCTTCTCTGTTTTTTGCACTAAAATAAACGCATGTCTCCTTCGATTGTCTTTTGCAGGTCTCTTCTACCTTTCGTAAAGGAACAATTACTGCCTTCTAAACTTGCCTTTTGTAAGCCTCCTCTGCCTTTTGTGTGAGGAAAATCCTTAATTTCCTTTTGCATAAAGGGTGGTGTCTACTATTCACCCGCCCTTTGCAAATCTTCTTAGCCTTTTACTAAATACTCTCATTACCTTTCGTATGGGAAAACATCTGTTTTCTTAGGATTTACTAAGAGATTCTCCTCGCCTTTTGCAGGACAAAATCAATTAAGCTCGTCCTCCTTCTTAACCTTTTGTTAAGGAGTTCTCATTACCTTTTGTATGAGAATTAATTCCGTCATCTCTCCTTCTTAGCATTTTTCCAAGAAGTCCTCATTACCTTTTGTATGAAGAATCCCGTAAAATCCAGTCTTCGTCTGGTATCCAATTCTCATCTGGTCAATCCTTTCAAAAACCTAGTCCTCGTCTGATATCTAGTTTTCATTTGGTCAATCCTTTCAAAAATCCATTTCCCGTCTGGAATCCAATTTTAGTTTGGTCAATCCTTTCAAAAATTTTGTTCCCGAATCATATCTAGTTCTCGTCTAATCAGTCCATTCAAAAATCCAATACTCGTATGGTGTCTATTTCTCGTCTAGTCGATCCTTTCAAAATCCAATTCCCACCTGATAGTTAGTTCCTGGCTGACAATCACTTCAAAGTTCAGTTCCCGTCTGGTAACTAGTTCTTGTCTGGTCAATTCATCCAAATAAATCCAATTCCCATCTAGTCGATACTTTCAAAATCCAGTTCCCGTTTGGCAAATTATTTGAAAATCTAGTTCACGTCTGGAAAATCATTTCAAAATCCATTTCCCGTCTGGAAAATCATTTCAGATTCAAGTTCATGTCTAGCCGACCATTTAAAGTCCAATTCCAGTCTAGAAAATCACTTCAAAGTCTTGTTCTCATTTGGCCAGCCCTTAAAAGTATAGTTCTTGTCTGGAAAATCACTTCAAAGTCCAGTTCCCATATGGCCAACCGTTAAAAGTCCATTTCCTGTCTAGAAAATCACTTCAAAGTTCAGTTCCCGTCTAGCAAAGCATTTCAAAAACCCAGTTCGTGTCTGGTAGCCAGTTCTCGTGTGACTAATCCTTACAAAAAAGCCAGTTCATGTCTGGCCAGCTGTCTAAAAATCAAGTGTCCGTCTAGAAAATCATGTCAAAGTAAGTTTGTCGTCTGGACAATCATGTTAAAAAGCCCAGTTCTCGTCGGGCTAACGTTTCAAAACTCAGTTCTTGTCTGGTCTCTTTTTCAAAGTCCAGCTCCCGGCTAGAAAATCTTTTCAGAGTCAAGTTCTTGTCTGGAGAATCATTTCGAAGTCTAAAGCCCATTTGGCAGTACATTTAAAAGTTCAGTGCCCGTCTGGAAAACCATTTGCAAGACTTTTTTACAAATTCTCTCTACACTATTTGTACTTGCCTTTTGTAAGTATACAATCAATCTTCACCTTTGTGGAATCCCGTTGGGATATATTAACTACTGCTATTTTCCAAAGCTTATCGGTGGAGGAAAAACAAAAACCATTAAACACTCACACCTATCTTTTCTCTTTGAAGTACAAATATTATGGTCCATACCAAAATATTCTCACCCTGGTGATCATTCATCCACTCATAAAAATAACTCACATCGCTGCATAGCATACATAATTTCATACATCATGAAAGATCAAACATACATTTCATGTATCATGCACGTCAAGCATTTCTCTTACGACTGATTCATTTCCGCAGCAGAACGTTTTAATTAATCTCCAACAGATGACCTTGCACAAAGGCTTCTCTGCCATTTCATATCCAAACGATTTCCCACTAATATACTTACCTTCTTTATTTTCAATACATCTTCATCCCAAATGGACAAATTTATGGATGTTCTTGTATTTAATCTTCTTCCACCTTGAATGCACAAAAATTCATCTCTACTCATACATTCAGGTCTAAGATGATTAAATAGGGGCAGCAACTATACCTTAAAATTTGCCCTACTTTTTTCTATTTTTATCTGGCTTACGTTAAAATCATCATCTACATACTATCATACCTCAAATTTGTCCTACCTATATAGTATTACCTTCATTTGTGTGCATCTAATTGTTCCATTCAGTTGCTTTCATTTAGGTTACTTTTGTTCTTGTTTGTCGTCTATGTAAATTAGGTTTTGCATTATTCTTGTTGCATCATATTCACTAACATATCATCTAACTATTGTGTATTCAAAAATATTACATTTGTTTCTTTTTTTCTTTATTTTCCTTAGGTTGGCAAAAATGGATTGAGAAGCTCATGGTTGCAAGCCAATGCTAGTAGGCATGGCAACATAATCCATACTCGCAGATACCCACTCGAACCTGCTCCGAAGATGACGGAAAAAATCCGTTTTGACTGAGTTTGGTTTTCCCCGATTAAAAAATATGGGAATGGATCGGGTAATGGAGACACTAGTACCTACCTCGAACCCGCCTTGTTTATTTCATTATATATATTGTTATTTAGTTTTGTTAATTTGAAATATTAAATATGTGGTCAATGTTTTGATATTATGATTTGTATTAGTTATTTAAAATATTTGAAATGTATGTATGAAATTTTTTGAGATTGTTTGATTTTACTATTTGTAATGTAATTTGATTTTGGAAAAAAAATGATTTTACTAAATGGATGGTAACGGGGCAGAGATACTAGAACCCAAACCGAACCCGTTTGCGAGGGGTTTGAGTTTTAATTCTCCATCACTGTTTGGGTTAAGGGCGAGGAACGAGGATGGTTTCGGGTTTCGGGTTAAGGTTTGGGGAGGTAAAAACCATCCCCCACCCGCCCCGTTGTCAATGCCTTAATGCTAGTGGGAATTTAAGCATTGCGATATTTAAAGGCATAGTAACTATGAAATGAGGTAATCACTGTAGTCAAATAAAAGTCAAAGAAGATTCAAATGGTTTTCATTTCTTAAGTGACAATTCATCCATTGTTCAAAGTCTTCTCTCAAATCAAGCTAGTGGTTCTGATCAGCTGTCGCGCGCGGATCAAAAACGAGTCTTTTTAAAAATTATAGTACAGCGACAGTAACTCAGAATATCGTTCTCAAGGATTCTTGTAGTGATTGACCAATAAAGTAACAGTTTATGGGGGTTTGAATTTTGATTAAGAGAAAAAATACTTAAAATAAGTGACTATAAAAAAAGTGATTATTAAAATAAGCTAAAACGGCTAATCCTACTGATTCGGGTTCCGACATATCATCGGCTATTATAACATCAATCCCTAAATGGCTCCAATCCTATTCGATTATGATATTAATCAGACAAGCGCTTACCAACATCAAATGAATTATGTTCCTGTTTCCCGAATTAAGCAAACGGTTAAGAATATGACGAATTAACGAATTAAGCAAACGATAACACGCAATTAAATTTAGGAACATGCATACAATCGAATTTAATCAATTCTATCCTATGAACAACAATTGAATTAAGCAAACAATTGCAATCAAATTAAGCAAATGACTTCATAGAAAAGGATTGAAAGGAATCAGATTTAAATTGATATTATAATAACCTCAAAGTGTTGAAACCGTACATAGCAGGATTTTCCCGGAGGTATTAGTTTTACATGAGTTCTTCTCCAACCTCTCTCTCCATTTTTTCCGTGAATAGTATATAATTAACAGTAAAACAAGGTTTTCCCTAAAAAGAAAAACAATGGATCCGGTTCAAAACCCAACTGGGTCGAAAATACAACCCAGACCCAAAACATGACCCAAAACTAAAACAAATTCCTAATGTTGTAACTTCAATGAATATTCTGGGAAAATGTGCTCCGAATCTGACTTCAACTCTAACATGAAAGTCATAGCTCTCTCTCTTAGCTTTCCGGCGATCTTTAGAACACCTCAAACGGATTCCCGGAACTCCAGTTATGATCGTTTCCGTGCAGACTGCTAAAGCTGAAAAATAAAGTGCGAAAATCAAATTAAACCAAAAATAAAATAAAATATAAAAACATAATAAAATATAAGAATAATCAAAATAAAGTAAATAAATGCCTAAATAAAAATATAAGAGAATGTGCATAAAGATGCATTGATCAGGTTCTTAAATCAAATTTAAGACATTCATGTTAAGATAACTCTATTCATTTTTGAGTCATGCAAATGGACTCAAAATTACCATCATATATTGGGAGTTTCCTTTAGCTTAATCAAGTTCATCAAATTTGTATTATCATAAGCATGGCACAAATAGGTTTTATCAAAACAAGCAATATTTCATTCAAATTACAAGACAAGCATTGATTTTGAAGGAGGGATTTGATTGACACAAGAATAATACAATGATTTTATCACAATTGCAGTACTTAATTCCAAGCATACAATTTTGGATGATAATGTTTTACAAGTCATCATTCGGATGTCTCTTTTCACCAACAAATGTTAGTACATGTTTTACCACATTGTCACATACATTCACTACAAAATTAAAAATGACAAAATTTGTAAGAAATGGAAGGAGCATCATTCAAGTTTTCATAGCAGCGTAAAAATAAGGCACAACAAGTTCAAGCAATAAAACTTTGGCACCGGTTAAAGTTGAACCCCGGCATTGCGATCATTTATGTTGTGACTGTCAAAAGAAAACAAACTTCAAGATATTTAGTATCATGATATTAGGCTCTAAAGAAACTTTGACATTCAAAACATTTTGGAACCAGGATAGAGCAGGCTAGCTTTGTTGTAAATAAGAAGACGAGTTTTTTGGACTCTTTTGGCAACGTTGAATTATCTAGCATGGGCTTATGGACTCTTTTGGCAACCTTGAATTATCTAGCATGGGCTTATGGACTGAGATACATTCAGAATTATGACGCCAATCTCCAAGTCACGTCCTACTATCCAGCCCTTTAATTTCACAAAACTTATGACTCAAATTGCACAACAAAATACACAAATAGTTTCATAACTCAAATTGCACAACAAAATACACAAATAGTTTCATAACTCAAATTGCACAACAAAATACACAAATAGTTTCATAATTTCATTGCCAGCTCAGCATATAAACCCAGAAACAATTCATTTCCAAATCATTTCATAACAGAATTTCAAGTCAATCTCTATAAATTAGAGTTCTTACTGCACCATTTATTTGTCACGTTTTCAATCATTCACCTGCAGAATTTTTTTCATTTTTCTTAAACACTCACCGCACATCATCTTCATAGATTGTCTTCCTCAATTTTCATTACTGAGATTTCATTTTTCTTCACCCTCACGCCCCCTCTGCTTAAACTTAATTATATCATGCACAACCACACTCATACTACCACTATCGCAGAGCCATAAACCACACTCATCCTCACCATAACGCATAACAATTCAGTCTTCACTGCAGAGCCATAAACCACACTCATCCTCACCACAACGCATAACAATTCAGTCTTCACTGCAGAGCCATAAGCAACATCAGAGAGACAAAGATTGCACGTGAAGAAGAAGAATAAGCCGAGGAGAAAGTTACCTGAAGCGTGATTTTCCTCTAGACGGCAAAGGACTTTACTACAGTCGGTCGCTTTTCGCTCTATTTTTTTCAACTATTTATGTGTTGATCCTTTACCCCATGCCAATTTAATCCAATGCTTGAACCTGCTTGCGTAATTTTTGAGTTTCTTGTTCTTCGGTTGATTTTACTCGATCCACGGTTTGCACTCATTTGTTTGAATAAGTCACGCCATGATAACCTATATATTTCCCTCGGCCCGCTTCGTTTTCTCTCTGCACCAACACGAAAGACACATACACCACCTGGGTCGTGTTTCTTTGATTTTTGGCCCACGGTGTTTCCTTTCCACACCTTTTTTTTCTTTCTTTAAGTTTTTTATTATTTTTATTATCTTTGTTGATTTCTAGGTTCCATTTTCTTTGTTGATTTCTAGGTTCCATTTTTATTTCTTTTCAAAAAAAAAAAACTTCTAATATTATTTTGCCTTTTTTCTAGGGGTATTTTGCCTTTTTTATTTATTTTCTTTGTTGATTTCTAGGTTCCATTTTTATTTCTTTTCCAAAAAAAAAACTTCTAATATTATTTTTAGAATCTTTGTTTTCTATTATTTTTATTATTGACTTTTAATTTTGTAGTTGATAAGATCTAAAATATCATGGAGAATTGGTTCCTAGGTTGATTGAACTTTAAACACTTCAAACATGTTGATGAATGATCATAGGATCATTCTCGACACTTTAAGGTGTTGATAGGTTGCCCTAGGATGACCATACTTTGAATCTCTTGATGATATATGAGACAAGTTCACTTTCTTCTTTTTTCATTGTGTGACATGTTTTAGGAGAATGATTTTGTGTTATCTCTCTAATATGTTTTTAACACAAAGATTGTTAATGACCAGCCTCAGATAGGAGCGACTTTTATATAAGTCTACTAACGATTGCTTAACATAGCACTAAATTGGTCCTGATTCGAGAAAGCGATCATTCGATCAATAACCATTAACAAATAACTTCTAACATCTAACTTTACTTTATGCTCGTTATTTTCCGCAATTTATTTCTCGTTATTTACTTTCCGTCATTTACTTTTTTCTCCTTTATGTTTCATTACTCATTTATCATTATGTCATTATTTTCTTCTTTTATTCTTCATCTGATAAAAAACACAAAAACATGATAAAATGACCAGAACCCTAAAAGACCTTAATCATAGACTATGGTTATTATCCCTTGCATGGAGTTTTGGGCCTTGTACTCAACCCTAGCAAAAGGAGGCTTGGATCTGGATTCTTTATTTTCATTATCTTAGCTTAGGACACTGTGCACACACATAACTTTCTCTTGAGCTACCTGATAACAATACCTTTTATTTCTCGCATACTTCACCTGTATTTTTCATGTATCCCTCTCCCTCTTTTGGTGTACTTTCTTTACTTTTCTGTTTTTCTTTGGTTGTGGTTTTTGCTTGCTAGCTTTCCTTAGGGACTAGGATTGACCTCACTTTCCTTGAACCATTGATCAAACGTCAAGTGGTATCCTCTTCTAACCATTGTAAGTCGATCGCCTTGCGCATCGCCATGAACTAAACCCATAGCATTCTTGATCTATACATCAAGTCATACCCAACTTGTAAGTCGACCGCTTTATGCGTCGCCATCAATCTTTCCCAGTTCCATCTCAAACTGTTTTTCATCTCGCGACAAAACCCTTGATCCAATGTCAAAATGGTATTTTCTCGAATAAATTCAAAAACACAATAAAAGACGATTAGGATTGTGTGCCACGAGCCTTAAGTGGTGGAGAATGAGTGAGAATGGAGCTTTCATACACTCACTCTGAGTATTTTGGACACAAGATGCTTGGCTTGGTAGTTTGAAATATTCGCCTCTACCCATAGTCTTTAGCGCAATCCAAATCAAAAACAATCTCTTCTCAAAACCCTAAAATCAACATTCACACATCAAACTTGCCTTTTCTCGCACCGTGCGATTCAAACCTCCTCAAGACACTAATTCCTCACCTCGTGCGGCCAAACAATTTTTGCAAAGAACATTGTTTAGTCCCTTCTAATGCATATAAACTAGTGCTTCAACCTCCCCTCGTAAGCAGGCAAGCCAATATTTAGCAGTTAGAACATGATCTAAACACTTGTTCATTAAAAAACATAAACTAACCAACCGTAGTCCCCTAAACTATGAAGCTCTAACTTTCTCATTGCACTATGAGGGTATGTAGGCATAGGTTTGCGAGATCCTAGCGAGCTATCTTTTTTTTTTCTTTTTACCTCAAACATTTTCCCTGCAGTCCTCCGAGCTACTAACACTTTGATTCTTCATTTCACAAAAAGATACGTAGACACGAAGAAACTAATCCTTGGCGAGCAATCTAATATAAAACCTTCATTTTTCCCCTTTATCACTTTTCTTCCCTTTCTCTTTAGTCCTTTTATCGTTTGAAGAAATCTAATAAAAACGAGCTAATATTCAATCATAAATCAAACTACGAGGTTCCCGTTGAGTACAACGGACGTAAGGGATGTTAATACCTTCTCCTTGCATAATCGAATCCTGAATCCAAATATGGTTGCGACGATCATTATTCCGTTTTTAAAGGTTTTATCGATACTTTACTATTCCTTCATTGGAATAAATAAAGTTCGGTGGTAACTCTGTTCGAACTAATTTTTTTTGTGTTCATTGTGAAAAATCGTATTTTTCGAGGTACGACACATACATGGTCCTCAACTCATTCAATTAGGCCATGCATTTAACATACGATTCATCGCATTTTGCATTGTATAATCATTAGGTCAAAGTTCAGTAATAGTGGATGTAATCGGTTTAAGTAGATTTTTGAGACAGGTATTATTTGGTGATTATTAGAGTTTGTTTCTCATATAACTTGTGGTGTGGAACATCTCTTTATTTGAGATTCATGGTTATAAGAGGGATTGAAATGTTTGTTATTTGATCAGATTGCTTGAATTTGAGGAAAAAGTCAAAGTTAGAAATTCAAATAATACTTCATTCATTCCTATAAATTCATAGTACAATGCTTATTACTTTAAATACAAGTTGAAAAATGGATTACAAGGAAAGAGGATAAAAAATTACATCAATTTGGTAAAGTTAACTTTTTGGTCAACTGTTGACTTTTTGGTCGACTGTTGCCTTTTTGTCAACATTTGATTAGCGACTCGATTTTGACTCCTGAATTTTCATAGACTGACCCTATAAGCATTTAATCAAAAGAATCATCATATTTTTTTTATATAAAATCAAGAATTTCATGGTTATATTACATGTTACATAATGCAAGTTTCCAACAATTTTTTCTTTCATGAAGCTTCATTCCCTTGCCTTTATCTTCACTTTCCAATGTCGCCTCGAACCCATCCTTCCACCCCCAATGCTCACTTTGATGTAACGAAGAAGGTACACCAAATTAATCATCAGTATCATGGATTGAAATCATCCAAAATTCATCAAAATGTCATGAGGAAAATTCTGCACTTGTAAAATTATGCACTTAGAAAATTCTGCACTTGTAAAATTCTGTTTTTATTTTCCATGATGCTTTATTCACATGGCTTTATCTTCACTTTCCAATGTCGTCTCGAGCCCATTCTTCCACCCTGATGCATGCTTTGCTGCAAGGTAGAAGATACATCAAATTAATAATCAATACCATGGATTAAAATCATCCAAAAATAATGCATTGCACTAAAATTTCTCCATTATTCAAGACATGTTCTCAAAACTTTCCAAGGTCATTTTATGCACAAAAAGTATAAATTGGATTCGTGAGTTTACACCACTCAAAGTACTTCTTTCCAACACAAGACCACTCTCCTAAAGCACTTAAGTCCATGGTTTAATTCATCAAAAAGGCATGGAAAAGTGGCAAAAATCCAAAGTAAAATTAAAGTATATTCAAGCCAATGTCAAGTTCTAACCATGTGACCATTTACCTTACCCCTAACTTGGTACTTTTACTAAACTCCAACACCATTAGTCTCTAACTATCCTTAACTACCTACTTCTCCACAAGTCATTCATTTATGTAATTACCCCTAACTTCTCTAACTATTAAACTAACACAATTACTAACTTCCAATTTTCAACCATTGACAAACGTTTTACTTGGATCATAATCCAAAGGTTCATAATCATTCACAAAAACTATATAAACATGTCATTCTTCCCAATTTTGGGGTTAACCAATTTGAACCATTTTAACCACTTTAACACTTTCTCGTCATTTTTCCATTTTCTCACCATTTCTCACAATCTCTCATCATTCTCTTCATTCCCTAACCCTCACCAAAGTTCATATTCATCACCATTTTAGAATTTCATATTGATGTTCTAAGTTGGTGGAACTTAGTCACAATCATTCAACAACTCACCATTCAATTTCAAGTATAACCGTCAAAGTTTCAACAATTTTCAACAATTCAAGAAAACTCATCATCAAGAATTCATCAATTTAAATCATCAAGATTTAAGCACATCCATAAAATTCTACATTCAATCATCATTAATTGAGCTTCAGAATTGATAGAAGTGTAAGAGTTTAGCTCTTGAAGTTATCCTTTTCTCATCGACGTGTCATCCACAAACAACTTCTAACCGGAGAAATCTCTGATCTGTTGGTAATTCTTTATCAATTTTCCCTTAATACAATTTCCAAGAATCGTTGAATACTTTTTGATCTGACCTGACCAGAAGGGGATCACGGGCTGACCACACGATGTAGGACTGCTACCTGTTTGCTGGTGATGAGAAGAAAAAAAGGGGTGTACCTGCAAGACACTCCGATGCCAAAGTAAGGAATTAGGCAGAGTGAGAGCAAAGTACAAAAATGGGGTAAGAATTGAATTACCTGACCCTCTTGAGGAAGAGGGTATTTATAGAGAGATCCCAGCGCTGGGCCAATGGTCACTTGAGTTGGGCTGGATGGTCAGGCCCAACCCAGGTGACAGCTAGGGCTTACGTGGCGTAGTGAAGACCAGGGCGTGGTCTTCACCCTAGTCAAACTGTCCCGTGGTCTCCGGAAAGTGGGTTTGACCTGCTCTTTCGGAGGTGGGCAATTGGGGAATGACGTGTCCCCGCGGAGGGGAGCACGTGGAGAATGTGTGCATGACACGTTGTCCTCCCCGCGGAGGGGAGTTTGCGGGGTCCCCCGAGAGCACGTTGTTTTCCCCGCGGAGGAGAGCACCTGAGGGCGGGGGAGACATATCGTTCTGTTCGTTGGTATGGGGATTCTCCCCGTGGAGGGCTGCTCTTCCCGACTAAGGAAGAGCGTCGAGGGCGTTTGGAAACACGCCGTCCTGTTCGGCGGGAGCATGCCCTTCCCGTCGAGGGGGTCGCGTGCCCGGCCAGCCTATTCAAATCATATTGGGCCTTGGTTGTGTTATTGGGCTGGGCCGCGAGGTGAGGCCGAGCCCAGGCCAGAATAGGAGCCCCCCAAGTCGAAGCTCTTCGGTGGGAGATCGAGGACTTGAGATCGTTGTTTCGGGGAAGGAGATAGCGAGGTACGAGGCCCGCAGGCTTGTGTTCGGCGAAGCGCACGTGTGCGGGGGTCTCTTCATGTTGTCGGGTGCGCGGGGCGGAGGCATTTAAAAGGGCGCGACTGTCAGCCTGCCGCCACGTCTCACGCACCGAGTGGATGTGAGGGCGGTTACCCTAGGGCACTCAAAGGCCTGGTGTCGCTTCGAGTTCTGCGCCGGGTTATAAATATGGGGGTCCCCGTGCACTTTTTACTTTTCACCTTGCTTTTTGACCTGCGAAGCTCTGTAATTCCTCCCCGTCCGCCGTTGCTGTGAATCGTCGCCGCGCCGTTAGTTTTGCATCTCGTCTTTCGTCGTCTATAAAGTGAGTTTTCTTCTTCTCTTCTTTTATTTCCGTCGTTTAATTTGGGTTGATGGTCGGGGCATGATGAATGCCCCGAGGAGAGATGTGAGTTTCTGTCGTATCTGGTGGATTTTAGGGTTGTTTAGATGAATGCCCCGGGGAGGATCGATTGTTCCGATGAATACCCCGGGGATGGGTGCTTCCTCCGATGAAGCCCCCGGGGAAGGGCGATAGGTTAGATTTGAACGCCCTGAGGAAGAGTGGCGAGGAATGCCCCTCGGGACCTGCCCGGGCGTTCGTCTTTCGTTCGTGTGCCCGTCGTCGTTGCCCTTTCACTTGACCTGCGGTGGAAGGGTGAATTTGATCTTGGCTATCTAATTCACCATTATCCTCTTCTTTTCAGGTGTTCATGTTGGACTTGATACCGAGGACGATGGTCGAAGACAACGAGCCCGAAGTCCCAGATTTTGACGAGAGGGTTCTCCCCGTCGAGGAGTGGGTGGCCGGAGAGCCCCTGTCCACCCCGTCTTGTTTTGTCGTTGATACGTTGGGCGCCTACACTACTGTCGAGGATCAGATGGAGGGGGAGCCACAACACTGGCAGGTGTACCGTCCGAAGGAGCATCATCGTATTTGCTCGAGCTATGGTCGGCGGACGTTTCCTATGCACGAGTTCTATTTCAAAGAGGCTCGGCTTAGATTGTCGTTCTCTGCTTTCTATTTGGGCATTTTCGAATGGTTATGTTTGGCCCCGTCCCAGCTGCATCCCAACACCCTAGCCTTCATCCGTGCGTTCGAGCTGGTGTGCTACTATCTCCAGGTCGAGGCCATGGTGCCCTTATTTTTCCGTATCTTCCATCTGCAGCGTCAATCGGTGAACGGTCGCGCAGGGCTGGGTCTCGTTTAAGCAGACGACCAGCTTTTTAAGACGTATAGTGACTCTGTCCGAGACTTCAAGGGACGGTTCTTCCTCGTGCGGCCGATCACCCGGGAAGGGTCGAATTCTCTTTTTACTGAGGGGGAGCGAGTGGTGGATGGCCAGCGGTTCGTCGCGTGGCTCCCGAAGGTGCATTTGTTGTGGACCTCGGAGCACTTCAACCGCGGAACTGACCGGTATATCATGCGGGCAGGGACCCTCGACGAGGGAGACATGGCCACCTATATGAAAATAGTGGCGTTTGTGCGGGGTCTGCCCCCGTCAAAACTGGTGACGCCTGATGGCCGGTATATCTTCGACGCGTAGGGGAACGTGCAGACGAGGAAGAGGCTGATTAACACGAAGACCCTGCTCAGTTGCGCCACGGGGGCGGATGCTCTGGAGTACCTAGGTAGGGACGCTTCTTTCTTATAATTTGTATGTTTTGGATGTTACTGACTCCCATTTGCTTTTTTGCAGCGAGCATGTCGTCTGTTGAAGAGCGGGTGAAGAAGTTGCGCGCCTCGAAGGTCGCCGGCGCTGCGAAGACGCGGGTGAGCCAATTGGTCGGGCAGGAAATTATGGTCCAGGGTGGTCATAGTTCATCTTCGTCTCCCCAGGAGAGTCACTCTCCTTCGCCTCAGGGAACTGCAAAGAGGCCAAGAACCGAGGAGCCTAGTGGCCTTATTGATCTGACGACCGGGTCATCCGAGGAGGGTTACGTTGTCCCGCCGTGCCATCAACACCCGGGTTATTTTCACAGGGCCCGGTCTCCCACTATTTCTGCTGGTGAAGTGAAGGTTGTCCGGGATGCCGATCCGGAGTCTCGTCGTTGCATCTTGGCGGAGGATTTAGCTGCGATGATGTGTACCTTTACCACGGCAATGGTCCTGAGTGAGGAGGGCTGCTCTACTGCCGAGCTGACCAAGTTGCGGGGAGATCTCACCTTCATGCAGTCGCACCTGGCTAAACTCATCGAGGAGCTGGAGAAGAGTCAGAAGGACGCTGCTGACCAGCGCAAGCAGGCGGAAGGTGCCGAGGAGAAGGCGACGACGGTCGAGGAAAAACTGAGGGTGGCGGAGGCCGAGGTGCAAGCATTGACGGTTCGCCTGGAGGTTCTGGATAGCGCCCTCCGTCCGGCCGGGGATGAGATTGAGGAAGACCAGCGGATGATTACGCGTGCTAATTTGATCGCCTGGATTCGGGTGCTGGAGAGTGATTGCCTGGACGCTGTCGAGGTCGGGTTCAAGAGTACTGTTGCGCAGCTCCAAATCGTTAACCCTGGCGCCACTCTGGTCGTGGACGGGATTAGGACCTATCATGAAATCATCGATGGGAAGGTGGTCGACCCGGAGCTCGCCGTCCCCAATGTCGTCGCCGTGGATGCCGAGAAGGAGGGCGAGGATGTGTAGATTTTTCCCGGGCCTGCCTGCTCGTAGTTTTCTGGGCCTGCGTGCCGATGTTTTATAATTTTCTTTTAAGTGTTTTATTTTGACGGGCTTGCGTGCCCTTGATGATGTAATATAACTACTGGGCTGGTGCCCTTTTTATAATTCTTGAGATTTTTCTAAGTGTGCGCTCGGTTTCGTTTTTGCATGTTTGTTTATGCTCGTTTTATTTCTGCACGTGCTTGTATGCTCGAAATGTATGTATGTTTGAAATGCATATTTAGTATGCCTTTGGGCCTGTTTGGGGTGGTAACTCGACGACGATTATTTCCGGCTGTGTGGGGAACTGGCCGGCTGGTCGGCTTTGTTGCCTGACCGGATCGGGGGTAGTTCTCCCTGTGGCGTGAATGTTCCATCGCGAGTTGGGTGTCCTGCTGGTGTTGGTACGGCGGTGGGGAATCTCGATCGAGGTATTCCCCGCCGAGCAAGGCCTTCTGCCTGCGCACACAAGAGACAGGGCTTGCTTTTTCTATGATCGTTAGGAGACGCGAGGAGGTGTGGTGGTACCATGTCGCCCCCCAGTGGTCGCGACGGCTGGCCGTCGCGGGCAGTGTTTAACTGTAGTACCGCTTAAGTTTCTCAGCATTCCATGGTCGAGCAAGTTGTTCCCCGTGTAGGTTTTCGAGGTAGCAGGCCCCGTGCTCCGTTTTGTCACAGACACGGTAGGGACATTCCCAATTTGCGGCTAGTTTACCTTCGTGTGAGTCCTTCTGATTTCTGCGCAAGACTAAATCGCCGATTTGGAAGTTGCGTTTTAGGACTTTGTTGTCGTGGCGAAGTTCCACCTGCTGTTTCAGCCGGGCTTCCCGAAGGGCTGCTCCTGATCGAATCTCCTCGATGAGATCGAGCTCCTTGCGTAAGGCATTGGCGTTGTCTTCAATATTGAGGGGAGCTTCAGTTTGTCTAGATGGTTCGCGTATCTCGACCGGGATCACTGCTTCGGTTCCATATGTGAGGCGGAATGGGGTCTCCCCCGTGGTTGAGTGGGGCGTAGTTCCGTATTCCCAGAGGACGTTGTGGAGTTCCTCGACCCATGCCCTCTTGGCGTCGCCGATTCTTTGTTTTAGTCCTCTGAGTATGACCTTGTTCGCGGATTCCGCCTGGCCGTTTGTCTGGGGATGTTCGACCGAGGTGAAATGGTGTTTAGTTCCGAGCTTGGTGACGAAGTCTCGGAAATTTTTGTCTGTGAACTGCGTGCCGTTGTCTGTGACGATGGCGAGAGGGACCCCGAATCGTGCGAGGATATTTCGTTTGTAAAATCGGAGTATGTTGTGGGCCGTGATTTTGGCTAGGGATTCGGCCTCAATCCATTTGGTGAAGTAGTCTACGCCCACGATGAGATATGTGTTCTGATAGGAGCCTAGGGTGAAGGGGTCGAGGATGTCCATCCCCCACCAGGTGAATGGCCACGGGGAGGAGAGAGATTTGAGTTCGGTCAATGGAGCGAGGTGCATGTCCCCGTGTCTTTGACATTTGTCACATCGCTTGACGTGCTCCCTCGCGTCTGTTTGCATCGAAGGCCAGTAGTATCCTGCTCGTAAGGCCTTTCTCGCCAGGGATCGTCCTCTGAGGTGTTGCGTGTTGATGCCCTCGTGGATCTCCTTTAGGACGGTTGCGGCCTGGGAGTTGTCGATGCATTTGAGGAGTGGGATCGCGAAGCTCCTGCGATATAGTTTGCCCTCGAGGAGGACGTACGAGCAGGCTCGTCGCTTGTTCGCGCTTGCCTCTTTAGGGTCGGCTGGGAGGCGGCCCGCGCTGAGGTAGGCGTGTAGCGGTGTCGTCCAACAGTCGGTATCTCCTATTGTGTTGATGTCGAACGGGGCGTTGGTCGCTTTGGTACTTGGTTGCGATAGAACTTCTTGGATGACCGACTTGTGGCCGCCTCGCTTTTTGGTGCTCGCTAATTTTGAGAGAATATCGGCTCGGGTATTCTGTTCGCGCGGGACATGTTGAACCTCTGCGGAGTCGAAACTTTGTAGTTTTTCGGTGATGAGTGCCAAGTATTCGGCGAGGTTGTCGTTTTTCGCTTGATATTCTCCTCGTACTTGTGAGGCGACCAGCTGGAAATCTGTGTAGATTTTAATTTCTTTGGCCCCGAGGTCTGATGCCAGGCGAAGTCCGGCCAGGAACGCTTCGTACTCGGCTTGGTTGTTAGTCGTCGGGAAGGCTAGCGTGAGTGAAACCTCTATGATGGTGCCCTCTTCGTTGTCGAGGATGATACCTGTTCCGCTGCCCGTGGAGTTGGAGGAGCCGTCTACGAAAATGGTCCATATGTGGCTCCCCGTGGTAGGGTCTGGTGAGGAGGTCATTTCGGCCAGGGCTTGGGCTTTGATGGCTTTCCGGCCTTCATAGATGATGTCGAACTCAGATAGTTATAACGACCATTTCGGCATGCGTCCAGCCATGTCGGGCCGGCCGAGGAGCTGGTGGATGGGTTGATCGGTATGGAGCACGATGGTGTGTGCTAAGAAGTAATGTCGAAGCCGTCGTGCAGCGGTGATGAGGGCTAGGGCGACTTTTTCGATCAGCTGGTACCGTACTTCGGGACCGTGGAGGGCTTTGCTCGTGAAGTAGATTGGCTTTTGTCCCTCTTCGGTTTCTGTGATGAGAACGGTGTTGATGGCCTCGTTAGCTACGGCCAGGTATAAGTATAGGGTTTCGCCCATCACGGGTCGTGTCAGCACCGGTGGTTCGGACAGGACGCGTTTGAGGTGGCGGAGGGCTTGCTCGCATTCCTCTGTCCATTCGAATGTGGTCTCCTTCCTGAGTAGTTTGAAGAAAGGGAGGGCGTGTTGTGCAGACTTGGCGATGAACCGAGAAAGTGAGGTGAGCACGCCGTTGAGGGATTGGATGGACTTCTTTATGGTGGGTGTGGTGATTTCTGAAAAGGCGTGGCACTTGTCCGGATTTGCCTTGATCCCGCGCTCGGTCAGGTAGTAGCCGAGGAATTCTCCTGCACGGACACCGAAGATGCATTTCTCTGGGTTGAAGCGCATTCGGCAGTTCCTCGCTGTGCCGAAGACCTTTCTGAGATGGGCCGTGTGGTCGACTTCCGTGTAGGATTTGACGATCATGTCGTCCATGTACACTTCGACCATGTCACCGATTTCGCGCCAAAAGACATTGTTCATCATCCGTTGGTACGTGGCGCCGGCGTTCTTTAGGCCGAAGGGCATTACGTTGTAGTAATAGTTGCCCGACGCCGTCATGAAGGTCGTGCTCTGTTTGTTGTGCTCGGCCATCGGGATCTGGTTATACCCCGAGTATGCGTCCATGAAGGACAAGAGCTTGAAGCCCGCGGAGTTGTAGACGAGTTTGTCGATGTTGGGGAAAGGGTATGCGTCCTTAGGACATGCCCGGTTGAGATCGGTATAGTCAACACACATGCGCCATTTTCCATTATTCTTTTTAACGAGTACAACATTGGACAGCCAGGTTGAATACCGGGCTTCGGAAATAAAATTCGCCTCTAGGAGGTCTTTTATAGCTTTTTCAGCCGTCGCCGACTTTTCGGGGGACTGTCCACGCCTACGTTGCACTACGGCCTTCGCGGTCGGGCTGATGGACAGCTGATGGCAGGCGACCTCAGGGTCGAGTCCGGGCATTTCTGCGGCGCTCCAGGCGAAGAGGTCGGCGTTCTCGCGGAGACAGGCATGTAGTTGTTCCTTTGCTAAGTCTGGGAGTCCGGCTTCGATCTTCACGGTTCTGCTCTTGTCTTCCCCATGTGTGATGATCTCGAATTCACCGTCCGGGATGGGGCGTGCCGGGTGGGTGGGCTGCCCGTTGGACTGGTTGGCTTTGCTTGTCCTTATTTCGCGATCGTGCTCTTCGGTGAAGCGGCTGTCGAGGTCCACGGATCCGACGTGCTCCTTTGGTTCGCTCTTCGGCGTCATGGTTGGATCCCCCAACTAAACCTTCGCGGGTCGACCCCCCGGTCAGAAGGTCGAGGGCGCGAAATCTAGCGCCTCCGCCAAATGGCATGTCACCCCCTCGGTCGCCGGCTCTCAGTGACGAAGATGACTATAGGACCCCTTTTTCCCGAGAGATCATGGTTTCCCCCATTCCCCACGGGATGGAGAAACCCCCGACATTCTCAACGTACGACGGCACCTCCGACCCAGACGATCACCTGGAAGACATCAAGGCCATGCTCGACTACCGTAACGTCCGCGGAGCTATCAAATGTAGGTTATTCCCAACAACGCTGAGGAAAGGTGCCATGATATGGTACAAGAGCCTGGAGCCAGAGTCGGTCACGTTGTGGAGAGTCTTAAAGGACCTCTTTTCGAGACACTTCACGGCTTCCCGACGCCACCCGAAGACGGAAGCCACGCTGGGCGCCATAATTCAAGCCCCGACGAACCCCTCCGGATGTACATTGAAAGATTCACACGGGAGGCAGTACAGGTAACAGCATCAGACGAGATGAAGCGTTACTTAATGGAGCAAGGCCTGCGCCGAGACTTCAAGTTCTACGAAGTCATGGCCATACACCGACCAGCCTCTCTACAGGACTTTCTCGACAGAGCCGCACATCATATTCGGTTCGAGGAAACTCAAGCGGCCAACTCCGCCCGGGACATGCGGGACAGAGAGACCCCCCGCGGGCCCCGAGAGGACGGAGCCTCGAGCCACAGGCGCAGAGGTGATCACCGACGGGAGGATCGTCCCCGCGAACAAAGCGAGCAGCGTGGCCCATCCGGCCGGTTCACGGAGTATACGACCCTAGTCGCTTCCGGCGAGCGCATATTGGCCGAATGCGCCAAGACGGAGTTTGTCCAGGGAGGTGTCTGCTTCCCCAGGCCGACACCCCCCAATCCCAACATGGACAAATCGAAGTATTGTCGTTTCCATAGGAGCCACGGGCACGTGACAGAAGACTGCATCCACATCAAGGGCGCAATCGAAATCCTGATCAAAGATGGCCACCTGAAGAGATACACTCGGGGAGGCGAAACCCCGAAGCATGACTCCCCAGAGGCCAAGAGAGTCGAGGACCTCCCCTCTTCAGACGGTGACAACGGCCTCCAGGTCGCCCTTTGTGTCAGCCGCCCTGAGGATTGGTTCGCACACAGAGAATTCAACCTCCCCGACAGACCTGATCTTCCCGACGAGCCGGTGCGCCCCACCAGTCGATGGGAATATTTTCCGAGGGCCATGGTCATCTCCGGCGGATCCCCGAGGAACCTATCCGTAGGATAGGTAAAGAGAAAGTTCGAGGAACTGATCACCAGCAACTCTGGTAAAATGAGCACCCTCGACAAATTTCGCGGCCGATCCAACCCGTTCACCTTCTACCTCGAGGAGCTTCCCGGGGTCTCCCCCTACTGATACGGGCACGGATGGGGAACTTCGATGTCAGACGCATCTTGGTCGATGGAGGAAGCTCGGTGGACATCATGTACACCCACCTTTTCACGACCCTCCAACTCGACGAATCCAACCTGTCCCCCTATGTGGGTTATGACCTCCAAGGTTTCAACGGGACAACAACGAGACCGTGGGGATACGTGGAGTTAAAAGTCACGTTCGGGGAGAAGGAAACGGCCAGGGAGATCAATATATGCTTCCTAATCATCGAGTGCCCGTCCCTCTACAATTGTATCCTAGGCAGGACGACGATGGCATAACTCACCGCGGTGCCCTCCACCGTCCACCTAAAGATGAAGTACTATATAAGATGGGGGGTCGTGGTCACCCTAAATGGTGACATCGAGGTTGCGCTGAAAGGCCTAAGTACCATTGCCCTGGCAACTAAAAAAGCAGCCCCCACCGCGACGCCGAAGAGTGAACCTAAGGAACTTGTCGGCTCAGTGGACCTCGACAGCCGCTTCATCGAAGAGCCTGACTGCGAAGACGAAGTTGGTGACGCCTCCCAGTCCAACGGGCAGCCCACCCACCCAGCACGCCCATCCCAGACGGTGACTTCGAGATTGTGACCCTCGGGGACGATGAGAATCGAATCGTGAAAATCGGAGCAGGACTCCCCGACCTGGCGAGGAAACAATTGAAGGCCTGCCTCCGCGAGAATGTTGATCTCTTCGCTTGGAGCGCCGCGGAAATGCCCGGACTCGACCCCGGGGTCGCCTGCCATCAACTGTCCATCAACCCGACCGCCAAGGCCGTAGTGCAACATAGACGTATACAGTCCCCCGAAAAGTCGACGGCGGCTGAGAAAGCTGTAAAAGACCTCCTAGAGGCAAATTTTATTTCGGAAGCCCGGTATTCAACCTGGCTGTCCAATGTTGTACTTGTTAAAAAGAATAATGGAAAATGGCGCATGTGTGTTGACTACACCGATTTCAACCGGGCATGTCCTAAGGACTCCTACCCCCTCCCTAACATCGACAACTCGGCGGGCTTCAAACTCTTGTCCTTTATGGACACATACTCGGGATATAACCAGATCCCGATGGACGAACACGACAAGTAAAGCATGGCCTTCATGATGGATTTGGGCAACTATTACTACAACGTAATGCCCTTTGGCCTAAAGAACGCTGGCGCCACATATCAACGGATGATGAACAAGGTCTTCCGGGGAGATATCGACGACATGCTCGAGGTGTATATGGACGACATGATTGTCAAATCCTACATAGAAGTTGACCACACAACCCATCTCAGAAAGGTCTTCGACACATCGAGAACTGCAGAATGTGCTTCAACCCGGAGAAATGCACCTTCGGGATCCGCGCAGGAAAATTCCTCGGCTACTACTTAACCGAGCGTGGGATCGAAGCAAAATAGAACAAGTGCCGCGCATTTTTGGAAATCACCACACCCACCTCGAAGAAGTCCATACAATCCCTCAACGGCATGCTCACCTCCCTCTCTCGATTCATCGTCAAGTCCGTACAGCACGCCCTCCCTTTCTTCAAGTTGCTCAGGAAGGAAGCCACGTTCGAATGGACAGAGGAATGCGAATAAGCCCTCCATCACCTCAAACACGTCCTGTCCGAGCCACCGGTGCTGACGGGATCCATAGCGGGAGAAACCATATACCTATACCTGGTCGTGGCTAACGAGGCCGTCAGCACCGTCCTGATCAGGGAAAGCCAAGAAGGGAAAAGGCCAATCTACTTCACAAGCAAAGCCCTCCACGGTCCCGAAGTATGATACCAGCAGATCGAAAAAGTCGCTTTGGCCCTCATCACCGCCGCACGCCGCCTCCGACATTACTTCTTGGCACACACCATTCTGCTCAGAATCGACCAACCCGTCAGGCAGCTCCTCGACCGACCAGACATGGCTGGACGAATGTTGAAATGGTCATTAGAGCTAGCTGAGTTCGACATCATCTACGAAGGAAGGAAGGCCCTCAAAGCCCAAGTCCTGGCCGACTTTGTCATCGAGATGACCCCCTCTCCAGACCCTACCACAGGGAGCCACAAGTGGACTATCTTCGTCGACGGCTCCTCAAACTCCACAGGCAGCGGAGCAGGCATCATCCTCGACAACGAAGAAGGCACCATCATAGAAGTCTCTCTGACACTGGCCTTCCCGACGACGAACAACCAAGCCGAGTATGAGACGTTCCTGGTCGGACTTCACTTAGCATCAGACCTCGGGGCCAAAGAGATTAGAATCTACACGGATTCCCAGCTGGTCGCCTCACAAGTACGGAGAGAGTATCAGGCGAAAAACGATAACCTCGCTGAATACCTGGCACTCATTACCGAAAAAATGAAAAGTTTTGACTCCGCGGAGGTTCAACACATCCCACGCGAACAGAACACCCGAGCAGATATTCTCTCAAAACTAGCAAGCACCAAAAAGAGGGGCAGGCATAAGTCGGTCATCCAGGAGATCCTATCGCACCCGAGCACGAAAAAAGCCGAAGTCCCGCTCGACGTCAACACCATAGGGGATACCAACTGTTGGATGACACCATTGCACACCTACCTCAGTGCAGGCCGCCTCCCCGCCGACCCCAAAGGGGCCAGCACGATCAAACGACGTTCCTGCTTGTATGTCCTTCTCGAAGGCAAATTGTATCGCAGAGGATTCGCGGTCCCACTCCTCAAATGCATCGACACCTCCCAGGCTGCTGTCGTCCTAGAGGAAATCTACGAGGGCATCAACACGCAGCACCTCGGGGATGATCCCTAGCGAGAAAGGCCCTGCGAGCAGGATACTACTGGCCAAAGAAGCGGAGGAATTAGTAAAAGGGATGAAATGCCTCTAACCAACATGCTGGAATTAGAAGTTTTTTATTGTTGGGGGATTGATTTCGTCGGACCATTTCCACCTTCCTTCTCTAATGAATACATCTTGGTAGTTGTCGACTATGTGTCGAAGTGGGTGGAAGCAATTGCCTCACTTAAGGCCGATTCCAAAACCGTGATCAAGTTTTTAAAGAAAAATATATTTTCACGTTTTGGTGTGCCTAGGGTGCTAGTAAGTGACGGGGGATCACATTTTTGCAATACACCGTTGGAAAACATTTTAGAGCATTATGGTGTAAAACATAAGGTGACCACCCCATACCATCCACAAGCAAATGGTCAAACGGAAGTGTCAAATAGAGAGGTCAAAAGGATCCTTGAAAAGACGGTTTCTAATTCGATAAAAGAGTGGTCCTCGAAGTTAGACGAAGCCTTGTGAGCATATCGTACTGCATACAAAGCCCCCATTGGACTCACAGCTTTCCAAATGGTATATGCGAAAACTTTCCACCTCCCGGTAGAAATGGAACATAGAGCATTATGGGCTCTCAAACTTTTAAACTTTGACCCCATTCAAGCTGGTGAGAAAAGAAAAGCGGAACTTCATGAGTTGAAAGAGTTGAGAAACAATGCTTATCACTCAAACAAGATGTACAAGGACAAAGTGAAAGCATAACATGACAGGAAGGTTCGTCCCAAAGTATTTAGGGTCGGAAAAATGGTGCTCCTTTTTAACTCAAGGCTTAAGTTGTTCCCGAGTAAGCTGAAATCTAAGTGGTCTGGACCGTTTGTGATAAAAGAAGTGAAAGAGTACGGAGCCATCGTGATTGAAGATCCTAAGTCCCAAGAAAGTTGGAATGTAAATGGGCAGCGATTGAAAGTCTATCACGGTGGAGAAATAAATCGAGAGGTTTATGTAGTCTCACTCACCGAACCATGAAAATAATCACTTGATCGTCGAGCTTGAACGACGTTAAATAAAGCGCTTGTTGGGAGGCAACCCAACCTCTGTAAGTTTCCTTCATTTTTATGATTAAACAGTAGTGTAGCAAGTTGCGGGATACAAGGGATAGCAGCCCATTCTCTATTTTCAAAAATTTGTTAAAATCCTGGTTAGTTCGCGCCGCAAAGGATGCTTGCGCCGCGAACTGAGGAAAAATGGACATTATGTTTTTGACTGTTCGCGCCGCGAACATGGGTTGCGTCGCGACCTGAAGCGAAAAAGTTGAAAAATCCCAAATTATTTACTTTGCTATGTTTTGCTTTCACTTGTCTTTTATTTTAACAACCCTTATTTTCCATCTTTTACTCACTCTCACACACTCCCTCACCCCACAAAACCAAAACCCAAAAGTTCCATCACTCTCAAGATCCCACAAAGTTCCAAAGTTTCCATCACTTTCCATTTAATCTCTACCACTCCAATCTCAAGCAAGGTATGTTCATCGTTTCCCAATTTCTTCCTATTTTGCTCTCTCAATTTAGGGTTAGTGGAAAATTCAAAATTCATGAAATTACTTGTATGCATGTTGAACAATTGGTTAGGCTGAGTTAGATTTAAGGTTGGAACACTGATATTGCTGAGAATCACCATGGATACACCCGTGTGAATGTAGGTTTTTCTGGGTTTCGCATAGGTCGCGTTGCGAACCCTTCAAAACCTGCATTCCCAATTTCTCAAATTACTTGCCTAATTTAAATGAATATTTGTGTTGTTGTTTTGGTTGTGATGCAGATGTCCAAACGCGTTAAAACCACAACCCCTAGCTCCTCAAGGACTCAACCAACTTTTCTTGGTCCGGAACAAGAAGCAAGGTTCGAGGTGCTTCTCAAGAAGAACATTCAAAACGAAAGAATCATCCGGCAATCAAGAGAAGGTAGATATAGGGAGGTTGTGGCCAATTCGGAAGGAAGGAAATGGCAGAAAATCTTTGAGCCCGTCACGGAACTTAACTACGACATTGTACGAGAATTCTATGCCAATGCACTTCATACGGAACCCGGGACAGCATACGCCTATAAGACAGTGGTGAGAGGTAAGACTGTCCTCTTTAATAAGCAAGCACTCAACAAGTTCTTTGGTAATCCTCTCACCTTGACGGGGGACAGGCGATGTGAATTCCAAATCAAGAAATTGGCAAATGATTGGGATATTTTGGTAGTTAGTAACTATTTATGTCTAGAGGGAAAGACGTATGAGCTGAACGACCAAGGATTGCCCAAGTGTTGGAAAAGAGAAAATTTGAAGCTTCAAGCACAAATCTACTTGGTTATTTTGCTAAATAACATTCGCCCTAGAAGCCACACCACCACCATCCCATTGGATGTAGGTTTCTTGCTGTATTATATCATACTGGGGAAGACCGTGGACTTAGCTTTCATTGTTGCAGAAGAACTGCGGAAGATTGCACTGAGCAGAATACCATTTGGAGGAAAAATGGGGTTGCTGATGTTTCCTGGGTTAATCATGGGATTGTGTTTGAATGTAAAAGTGCAGGTTCCGGGAGAGGTACATTCCTCCATTACTTCGGTCATGGACGATGCATACCTGAACAGGTTTTGTCAGAGCCGGATGGAGAGGAATGCAAATGTAGAAGTTGATGCCCCTGCCCCTAGACCCCACCGTGCGCCGGTGTTTGATCAAATGGCATTTGCCAATTATTGTTGTGATAACTTTGAGGCCTCTAAAAGGTCTCAATCATTTTTATTTGATTGTATGCAACAACAGTTTCAGAACATATTTCTTGCACCGGAGGCCCGCACATTCCCATCTCAGGCGGACTACTTCGCTTATGCTAATTGGCTTGAGGGTAGACCATCTTTTATGGGAGGGGCAGGAAGCAGTAGCCAAGCTTCAAGCACGGGCCAAAATGCTTAGATGGAAAATGTTTTAGGAACCGTGGGCGGTGGAGAAGATGAGGATGGAGAGTGATGATCTCATGTTGGTAGTTTTTGTAATTTTTTTTCTTGTTATTTTAGTTTTGTTATTTTAATTTCATTTCTTTCAGCATTATGTACATTGGTGGCTCTAGTTTCACCATTAGACTTGTTGTTTGATGCATTTCTACTTTGTGAATTTTAATTTGTGTGTTTTGGTATACCCCATTGTTTTTAAAGTTTATTGTCCTTATGCTTGAGTAAGTTGAAGGAACCAAAAGGATTGCGGCAAACAAGTTGGAAAAATTTGAGTGGTGATGATAAGAACCAGCTGTCGACACTTCAAGGTACACCTTATTTTTATTTTTAGACTTTAGATGAATAGTTTAATGGTGTATTACAAAATTTTTATCATAATATTCCTTGAGTTACATATTTACTTTGAATCAAACTAGGACCTAACCAATTGTGAGGTAACCTTTCATTATACACTAAAATGCGGGAGACCGACAATTTCTGTTCAACTCATTCTTATCATGCTAAATCATACATTAATCTAATTTTTGAGAAAACTTTTTTTGAAAAGGATAGAGGAAATCTTTGTTATTGAGAAAAACCACTTG
The DNA here is from genome assembly GCA_963859935.3 of Lathyrus sativus. Taxonomy (NCBI): domain Eukaryota; kingdom Viridiplantae; phylum Streptophyta; class Magnoliopsida; order Fabales; family Fabaceae; genus Lathyrus; species Lathyrus sativus. Next base: position 264,906,643 of record OZ012735.1, read on the forward strand.
GCCAAAGAAATTAAAAACCTTGTGAGGAGTGATCCGTAGTAAACCCCTTTTGAGCCTATATTAGGATCCATCCGAAGTATAAATTTAAATACCATTGATAATATGGTAAATAAATGGATCCTAAATTCTTTCGTTTCAAGTGAACCTAAACTAAAGTTGGTCGCAATGTGATTTTTTTTGCCTATGTCTAAGTAGAGAGTTTGATTGCATCAACTATGATCAAAATGATGAAGTTGGGGAGAAAACATAATACATCACCTTGAAAATATTTGAGCTAACAAAAAGAAAATTGAAAATAAAAGCTCATGGTGGTGTGTTATTAAAAAATAATAATAATAATAATAATAATAATAATAAATATTTGAAAATAAATATTGTTGAATAAAAGGAAATGCTCTCTTAGAATAGACAATCTTTAATTGAGTCTTGTGATCATGTCCTTTCTCTTTAACCCGAACCACATTACAACCCTTAAAAGACCTCTTGATTCTCAAAAAATTTCATGATTTAGTGTATGTTGTGATGAACGCATGATTCGAGTTGATGTTGATTTAATTGTTCGGATGAGTGTAAGAAAACCCTTATGATTATTCATCATCACTATGATGTGTGTGTAGTTTTGATTCAATTTTGACATGTATTACTTGAAATTTCTTGGTATAATTTTTGTAGCCAACCATTATTTTTATTCATGTTTTGTCTAATATTGAAACTAGGTGTATCATTAGGTTTGTAAGGTGATCTTAGAAAGATTTTAGAGGATTTTCTTGTCTTTGGGGAGTTTTGCATGCAAGAAGAAATTCTTGAAGAATTTTCCATGGAACCAATGAAGATGATGAGTAGCTAAATTCCTTCTTGGAAAGGTTGAGGTAGTAGTTATATTTTGTTGTTTATGTAACATTTGTATCCTTGCATGTAACAAACTTCATCTTTGATAAGGAATAATATTTTTTCTCTTTACATTACAAAATTAGAATTGAATTATTGTTGAGAAAGGTAGTTTGATTCTTGAACTAAAATATTTTTCCAAGTAGAGAATAAATGGTAGAGATAGATTTATTCACTACTTTTTCTATTGTGTTAAGCATTCAAGATTATTATATCAATAGTTAGATGGAGAGATCATCTAAGGATTTATATAGTAACTATCACAATTTTATTTAGACATAAATATTATTGAGAGGACACTTGAATATTATCAATGGAGTTTGAATGCATGCATGTGATATTAAGAATACATAAAGAACAAAGATAATGAAACTCAATCTTGACAAGACTTCTAAACTTTATTCTAAAACCATTTTTATTGTCCTATTTTTCTTATAAGTAAAAAGAACAATTTATTCATCAACAAACAATTTGAATACCTTTGAACTTACAACAATCGAAATTATAGAACGGCGGTAATAACACCAATCTATGTGGATACGATATTAAAAATATTTGCCGGAAATATACTTTTCAACAGCCATCGATGCAAGAGGACGCAAGAGAGCACGTCAAGAAATGCGACAGATGCCAAAGGCACGGGGACATGCACCTCTCCCCACCGAGCGAACTTAAATCCCTCTCCTCCCCTTGGCCGTTCGCCTGGTGGGGGATGGATATCCTCGGTCCCTTCACCTTAGGTTCCTATCAGAACAAGTACTTGATCGTGGGCGCCGACTACTTTACCAAATGGATTGAGGCCGAAGCCCTCGCCAAAATCACGGCCCACAACATACTCTGATTATACAAAAGAAATATCCTCGCAAGATTCGGGGTCCCCCTCGCCATCGTCATCGACAACGGCACGCAGTTCACCAACAAAAATTTTCGGGACTTCGTCACCAAACTCGGGACCAAGCACCACTTCACCTCGGTTGAGCATCCTCAGACAAACGGCCAAGCCGAATCCGTGAACAGGGTGATACTCAGAGGACTAAAGCGAAGACTCGGCGACGCCAAGAGGGTGTGGGTCGAGGAACTCCACAACGTCCTATGGGCATACCGAACTACGCCTCACTCAACCACGGGGGAAACACCATTCCGCCTCACATACGGAACCGAGGCGGTGATCCCAGTCGAGGTACGAGAACCGTCCAGGCGAACTGAGGCTCCCCTCGAGGCCGAGGGCAACGACGACGCCCTCCGAGAGGAACTCGACCTAGTCAAGGAAATTTGTTCGGGGGTAGCTCTTCGAGAAATCCGGCTGAAACAACAGGTAGCACTTCCCCACGACAACAGAGTCCTGAAATGCGAGTTTCAAATCAGCGACTTAGTCTTGCGAAGAAACCAGAAGGACTTCCACGAGGGTAAACTAGCCGCGAATTGGGAAGTCCCGTATCGTGTCCGGGACAAGACGAAGCATGGGGCATATTACCTCGAAAACCTACACGGGGAACAACTAGCTCGACCATGGAACGTCGAGAAGCTGAAACGGTACTACAGTTAAACACTGCCCGCGACGCCCAGACGTCGCGACCACAGGGGGGCGACATGGTAACACCGCACCTCCTCGCGTCTTCTAGAGACCAACAAAAAAGCAAGCCCTGCCTTTGTGTGCGCGGGAAGAAGGCTCTGCTCAACGGAGAACCCCTCGATCGAGACTCTCCATCGCCGTACCAAAGCCGGCAGGACACCCAGCTCGCGATGGGACGTCCACGCCGCGGGAGTAACTGCCCCCGAAACGACCAGGTAACAAAACCGGTCAACCAGCCAGTTCTCCACACTACCGGAAACAAGTATCGTCGAGCCACCACCCCGGACAGGCCCAAAATCATAACAAACATGCCTTGTAAACATACACATATGTCTCGAGCATACAAAAATACAGAAATAAAACGAGCATAACAACATGCAAAACAAAACGCACACTTAAACAAATTTTCAAAAATATCATATGAAAGCGGGCACCAACCCAGTAGTCAATATTACATCACTAGTAAGGGCACGCAGGCCCGGTAAAGAAAACAGAAGAGTACAGTGATTGGCACGCAGGCCAGGATATGCGGGAACGCAGACCCGGAACTAACCTAGGCTCCTTCTTCCTCCTCCGCTTCAGGCTCGACGGGAGGGACAACCTCCTCGACGCTGGGGTCGACCACCTGACCATCGATTATCTCGTGGAAGGGCCCGATGCCATCCTCGACCAAGGAAACACCAGAGTTCACCACCTTGAGCTGCGCGACAGCGCCATTGAAACCCACGACGAAGGCGTCCAGACAATCACCTTCCAGCACCTGTATCCTAGCGAGTAGATCAGCCCGCGTAACCATCTTCCTATCCTCTTCGGTCTTATCATCATCAGGACGAAGACCACCCTCCAGCTTCTCCACGCGAGCCTTCAGTGCCCGTACCTCCTCCTCAGCATCCTTCAGCCTCTCCTCAGCGCTATCCCCTCTCTTGCGCTCACGGGAGACCTCCCCTTGGCTTTTCTCCAGCTCCTTGGTTAGTTGGGTCACCTTTCCCCGGCTCAGTTCCAGGTCCTCGACAGCCTTATTCAGACGAGACGGCATGAAAGCAAGGTCCCCCTGCAGCTTGGACAGCTCGATGGCCGAGCAGCTTTCCTCACTCAGAACCATGGCTGTAGTGAAGGTCCGCATCAGGGAAGCCAAGTCCTCCGTCAAGACCTTACTCTGCGTGGCACGATCCGCTCTTAAGACCTCCTTCGCCTCCCGACAAGAATGTTGGGCGACCTGGCCCCATGAAAGTAATCGGGGTGCTGGTGGCAGGGCGCGATGGAGTAGCCCTCCTCGGTAGAATTTGCTTATAGGTCGACAACGACCTCCACCTCCTGCACTCTGAGCCTCTTCGAGGGCCCCTGCGAGGTGGGCGACTGACTGCTAGGAGGAGAAGACGACGACACCTGGCCATCCTGATCAGCGGAAGCCTGCCCGACCAGCTGGGCAACTCGCATCTTCGGAGGAACAGCAACCCTTGACGCGCGCAACTTTTTTACCCGCTCCTCGACGGAAGACATGTTCCCTGCAAAGCAAAAAAAGATCGAGTCAATAAAAGGTAAAGACTATCATATCACGAGAGGGGAGAGGCGTCCACCACCTAGATAGTGAAAGGCATCCGCCTCCGAGGGACACTCGAGCAGGGACTTTGTATTAATCAACCTCGGTGTCTCGCGGACATTCCCCTGGCTGTCGAGGATGTACTGACCATCAGGGGTCACCAGCTTCGACGGCGGCAGGCTGCGCACGAACGAGACTATCTTCATGTAGTTGGCCATGTCCTCTTCGTCAAGCGACCCCGCGCGCACTATGTACCGGTCTGTCCCCCGAGAGAAATGTTCTGGGGACCACTCCACATGCACCCGCGGCAACATGACCGCCTCTCGATGACCATCCATGATCCGCTCCCCTTCTGAATATAAAGAGCCATCCGCCTTGTGCGTGATCGGGCTGACGACGAAGAAACGACCCTTGAAATCCCGGACAGATTCCATGTACGTTTTGAAAAGCCTGTCTGATTGCTTGAACGACACCCAGTGTGACGCCGTCCTGAAGATAGCAGCACACGACCTCGAATGCCTGAATAAAAGCCAAGGCATTCGGATGCAACTGCGATGGGGCCAACCTCAGCCAGTCGAAGAGGCCCAGGTGGAAGTCCGAGAACGGCAACCTGAGCCTGGCCTCCTTGAAATAGAATTCATACATCGGGAAGCGCATCTGCCCATACTTCGAGCAGATTCGGTGGCCCGGCCGGGGACGATAAACTTGCCAATTCTGGGGATCTCCTTCTTGTCGGTCCTCCACGGTGGCATAGGCCCTCGTCGGGTCAGAAGCGAAACAGGGGGGCGTGGACAGAGGTTCATCGGCCACCCAATCCCTGAGGGGAAGGATGCGCTTGTCAAAGTGTGGAACGTTCGATTCATTATCCTCGACCATTGTGCCCGAGACAAACGTAGTCATTAACACCTGAAAAGCAGAAGGTAACGGTGAAATCGATGACAAAGATCAAATTCACCCTTCCACCGCAAGTCAAGTGAAAGGGCGACGAGGACACACCGAGCGTCGTCCCCGATGGCTCTACCCTAAAACCTACCATCTCCCCGGGGAACCGGCGCAACCTAACCTATGAGTTCTCCCCGGGGCGTTCATCGGAATAGACGTCGCTCCCCGGGACGTTCATCAGAGTAAGCGTCTTTCCCCGGGGCATTCATCGGAACAAGCATTCGTCCCCGGGGAATTCATCGGAAGTGGCATCTCTCCTCAGGACGCTCACGGTAAAACCCTAGAAAATCCCCCTACAACGGCGAAGATCCCCACCTCTCCTTGGGGCATTCAACATGCCCCGACCACAGTCCTAAAACAAACGGGAAAAACGAAAAGAAGGAGAGAGGAAACTTACTATGTTTCGATCTGCGGCAGAGCACGTGGTGGCTGCTACGGCGGAGATATCAGACGGTGATGAGACGACAAAGCAGAAAATTTGAGAGCAAGAGGGCGAAAAGTGAAGAATGAGCGGGGGCTCGCTTACTTATACCCCAACACGGGACTCGAAGCGTCGCTAGGCACTCGAGTACCCTAGGGTAGCCGCCCTAGCAGCCACCCAGCGCGTGACACATGGCGAAGACTGACATCTGCGTCCCATCAGTTCTCCTCGCCGACACGTATCCTCAAGCCCGGACACCCGACGACGAGGAATGACTCGCGTCCCCGCTAACGCGAGTCGGGGAGCTCTTCCCCCACGGACAAACCTCTCCTCCTCGACACAACGTCATCAAGTCCTCGCTTTCTCCCTCGAAGCTATGACTTGGGGGGCTCCTGTTCCGGCCTGGGCCCCAGCTTGGCCAGGCAGGCCCAACCCAATAATATCCTGCCAAGCCCAGTCCAGCTGGGGCCGCGGCCTCCGAGCACAAGGTCCCCGTCGGACAGGTAATGCCTCTCCGCGGGCAGGATCTGCCCATCTATGTCGAGCGTAAGGCTCCCATCACCAGACACTGCCCTCTCCGCGGGCAGCACCCGCTCCCCTGTCGGGCAGGACAACGCGTCCTTCACACGTTCTCCACGTGTTCCCCTCCGCGGGGACACGTCACCGACCAACTGCCCACCTTCGAAAGAGCAGGTCAAACCCACTTTCCGGAGATCACGGGACAGTTGGACTAGGGCGAAGACCACGTCCTGGTCTTCACTACGCCATGTAAGCCCTAGCAGTCACTTGGGTTGGGCCTGACAATCCACCCTAACGCAAGTGACCGTTGGCCCAGCGATATGGTCTCTCTATAAATACCCTCTTTCACAAGAGGGTCAAGTAATTCAATTCTTGCTCACTTTTTGTATTTGCTCTCACTCTGCCCAATTTCTTACTTTGGCATCGGACTGTCTTGCAGGTACACCCCCACCTTTTTCTCAACACCGTGCAGCGGCAGCAGTCCAACAGAGTGTAGTCAGCCAGAGATCCCCTTCTGATCAGGTCAGATCAGTACTTATAAACAGGAAAAAGTTACAGTAATAACTTACTATTATTTTTATAAAAGGGAACAAATTACAATTGTTTTTATGTTTGTAAATATATAAATGTTACTCAATTAAAAATTATTACACAGGTTCAAGGCGCTTATAAACGGAAAAAAAAAATCTACATGTTAATATAAATAATTATATATATATTTACAAAAATATATATATATATATATATATATATATATATATATATATATATATATATATATATATATATATATATATATATATATATATATATATATATATATATATATATATATATATATATATATATATATATATATATATATATATATATATATATATATATATATATATATATATATATATATATATATATATATATATATATATATATATATATATATATATATATATATATATATATATATATATATATATATATATATATATATAAGTTAAAATAATTTTTTTTAAAGGGAAAAAGTCTACTTGTTGATATAAATATTGTAGTTAGATTTATCAACCCATTAAGTTGGTTACACTCTAAAAAAATTTAGAGTCTCAATAAAGTATGTATGTTTGATTAGTAATATTTCGCAATTTAGCGTGTGAATACAGACGGGACTCGTGCGATAGCACGAATATTATTTGAATTGAAAAAACATAATTTTATTCAGAGTTGTGATTTTAGAATTTATTAACTGAATTCAACCGAGTTTTAGTAATTACTGAAATGTGAAATGCGAAAGTATCTATCCATTACCACTTCAGAACCACCATCTCTACCATCATCAACTTCTTTTTCCTCTTAAATTCCATTTCCAATATCACATAAACCTTCACTAATCACCAAATTCTCACCATACTCTACTTGCAAATATCTTCATTAAATCATAATCTCACTACCCATTTTCATTTCTTCATCCACACAACAAAAACATTCACTAAAAAGAAGAAACAACAACAATATTCAGTTCAGCTACTCATATCAAAAACAAAAAGAATAAAACCGGACACACTCGACTGGCCACCTAGTTGCCACTACAAAACCGGACAAAGTCACGGCGCTTTCCACCGCTGCTCGACTCGACGCACACAATGCAAACCGCCAGACCGACCACGTCCCCCTCTGATCGCCATTTCCTCCTCGTCGGAACCTCCACACACCATGCAAATTGAACAACACCGCCTTGGACTGACGAAGCGTCGTTTCCACCGCACCACCACCTTCATTATACGAAAATTGTTTTTCATCCATTATCTGTTTTCTTTTTTCTATTTCCATGTTCAATTCATTGTTGTGATTTGAAAAACATAAGTTGGTTTATGTTTGATTTTGGTTGAAAGAAGAGGAAGAAATTGAGAACGTGAGAGAGGTGAGAGCGAGGGAATGAAATTGAGGGGAATGACTTCAATGATATTATTGTTGTCTATTATCATACTCTAAAATTTATCTTTTTTTTCCCTTCATTTTTTATATGGCTTATGGCTGTAGTCATCTGCATTATCTTCACTAATTCATCACTCATTTCACCATTTGCATCAGCATCTTAAGAAGAGATGGCAGGCATCATGGATTCAAGGTGTGGTTGGGTGTGCTGAATGAAAAACTAGTGTTTTCTCAAGTGTATCTCAAGGTGTGCTCAATCAAGGCCATAAACCCTAATTCTTGGTGTTTTGAGACTTTGGCTTGTGGAAATTGCATTGTGGTGTTCAATTATGCATGGAACCCTAATTTTTTTATTCATGATCGTATAGGCAATTTGGTTTGGGACTTGATTGAAAGACCTCATTTCTTGGCTTGTGAACTTTAATTAGGTGATTTGGACTTGGATCTTGTGGATGTCTAACATCTATCAATATGGTTTGATCTTGTACGTGAGACCCTATTTCAGAAAAAGAAGCTATGTGGTCGTTGTGATTTGCACCATACCATTATTTTTTGATGTCTTCTATCAAGCTCAATCATTTCTTAACCATTACATGTCTAGGTGTTTGAGGATCCATTTGGTCCTTGATTCATAATGTATTCACGATTCTTAGCACATAGCACATTCCTAGTCAATCTATCCAAATTTCTTAAGTTCATAAGGCATTTCATATTTCACTGAATTTTTGTTCTAGTTTCATTAAGTGCACTCATTCAAATTGCACAAGTCCACAAGGTTCATGATTCAAATAGGAAATTTGGTGAAATTCAAAGCATTCTTTTCATGGAAGTAAGAGAACTATTAGTACAAATGTTCATTCAATTCGTATTTACATCATTCCATACCAGAAAAAATAGCAATTTTGACCAAAGGTTGACTTTGGTCAATAGTTTGACTTTTTGGTCAACTTTGACCAAAATCAACCACCTAATCCTATTTTGTTTTCATTCATGAGGCATCCCACTTTTGTTCAAGATTCTTCACAATGCTTAGCTCCTTCTCATTATGTGTGTATTCTAGCCCTGCATCAAGTCAAACTGTTTAACATATCAGAAAACAAGTCTTACATTCCAAAGCACACACATCACATTGGTCCATACAACAACAAGAAGCATGGCATGGCCTACATACACAAGTGAGACCAAGGCATTGCATTCAATACATAAACTATTAGCTATCCATTCCAAGCATTTAAAAACCAACAGAATTTAACATTTTAACTATTACTCATGAACTAACCATTTTGTTTCCGCAACAGAATTTAAACTAACAACAGTTTCATTTCCCCAAAACTCAGTTCAATGATTCAATCAACTTTCAATTGACTTCATCACAATTTACCTCTCCAAATTTCAAATGCTAAACCAACTCATAACAGCAGGTCACTCCTTTTTCACTGCATAACCAACATTTAACAATACATCATCTAGTTTCCAGCTAATACAACATGATAACACAAGCAAATTTACAACAGCACTAACATTCACAAAACCAATTTCCAAATTCAAGATACATTTCAAACTAACTCACAGCATTTTAATCACAAATTGAAAAGGCCAGCTCAGTATGACTAAATTCGCACCGCACCCATTTTCACTAATCAAGCTAACCTTCTAAGTAATCACCCTACTGCCAGTGCTAGCATTTCCAGTACAAAACTCCCAATTTTTCATCACAAAACAGCATGCATATTGATTCTATTAACACCATAACATTTCTAATTGCCATTTGAATAATAAAATAGCAAGGCCAAGTAAAACTCAAGTGCATACACCCTTAATCATAACAGAAATTCTACCTCTAACCAAACTAGCTACATTCACATGGCAATATCAATTTGGGACCTTAGAGCATCTTTAATGGGAGTAAACTAATTGGGTAAACTAAGATATTTTTTGTGGGTCCAAAGTGTTTTGTAGGATTTAAAAAATTTATAGTTAATTTAAGTAGTTTTTACTTTAATGATGGTTGTCTATAAGAAACCAAAACTTGACCCCACATTTTATATTTTTTATTCAAGTTACCATTAATTTAATTATTTTAATTAAAATGCATACAATTTTTTAATAAAATTTACCTTAAAACTTAGAAATAATATTAAATATATTTTATTATAAAATTAAAAATGATACAAAATTCACAACAATAATACATAAAAGAAAATTACATTTTCATAGGAATATAAAATAATACATGACAATAAGCAACAAATTATATTTTAAATGAAATATAAAATAAGACAAACTAACTTTCGTTGTTCTCCTGACCAAATAAGATTGTAAATAATTATAATAAGGATTTCATTGGTTGTGATCCATTTGATAAATAAATAAGATTGGAAATGGAAAGAAAAAAATTTAGAAGTAATATTGTGTGTAAAAAAAATTAAAGTGTAAAAAGTGATAATATGACCGTTACTATTTTCAAATATCATGTCATTACTTTAATGCTGTTGAAATATTTTATTAATTAAATAAATAATATTATAATATATTTCACTAGTTAACGTTAACTATATAGCTAATGGGAACTAAATTTTAGTTCACTTAGATGTCATGTCAGCTCTACTCCAATGCAAATTCTTTATTACTAAAGTAAGCTATAAAGAATTTTGGTTTAACAACCTGCACTAAAGTGCTCTTAGTTAACTCTTTCAAAATCCAAAACAATTCATTCACTAAATTCCAATTCAATCCTAACATCTCATTCTAATTGACTTCAAACATAGCATAACACATGATAGCTAACTTATTTAACATGCTCATTTCTTTAACAGCTCACTAACTAACTTTTACAACAATTAACTAACTTAACAATAACCCTAACCAAATTAACTCAATCAATTCCAACATAAATAACATGTTAGTTGTTAACAGATTTTCAAACAAGTATATTTAACAACTCATCCAAACATAACTAACCTAATAGATTTTGAAGCTAACCTAACTGAACTCAACAATATTAACTGTCAACTAACAGAATTGACAGCTAAGCAGAACTTCGTAACTAACTTAACTAACCTCTCATTTTATAACAGAATTCACTCCATAACAACTTCCAAACCTGTGTAACAGAATCCAAAGACTGATCCCTAGCCTTGTTAACTAACCTCCAAACCAAACTTCCAATCCAAAACAATTCCAAACTTCTTCCCTATACAACATTATCAATCACCCTCATTCAAGAGGGGGAATCATTTGCTTCAATCACCATTTTTTCACCTTCATCCTTCTCATTCTCTCTGCAAATCTCAATTCAAATCCCCTTCAATCATATTCAAACTCAATCCCCTCCCTATCACACACTTTTCACAGAGCTCCTTTTCCAACTCCATTGGAGCTTCACATCGAAGCACCTATTGGAGTGAGCTTGGCCGCATCTCCCTCACCAATCCTCTCACGCCACAACGCAACTCAGAGGAGTCATCATTCTCACGCTCTCTCTCACACAACATCAACAACAGTACTCAAGGAGAAGCAGTTAAGAACAAGGAAGTAGAGTAGAAGAGGAATCGTGAAGTAGAAGGAGAAGAGTGAAAGGGAAAGAGTTCAGAGCAACGATACCTGAGCCATCTTCAAATCTTCCCTGGTCATCCCCGTTCAAGCACATCCTCTTCCCTTCGCCCTGATCTTGTTACCGTCGTGTGAATCTTGGTCGTGGGAACCATAGCCCTAAATTCTTGAGGCTAGTTTGAGCTTGTATAACATTTAATTTGGTGTTATTTAGGGTTCATGATTGTAGAGGCTCGATTTAGGTTGTAGGTTAGAAATTGGTGAAAGTCGAGGTTCGGTCATGGAAGAGGTGATTTGGACGAGCCTCTTGGCTTGTCTTTGGATGTGGTTGCACATCCGCCGCTGCCAGAGGCGATTTCTGGCGCGGCGGAGTCTTTGGCTTGGCAGAAACAAAGAAGGTGCATTGGAGTGAGGAAGCTGAGTGAAACAAACTGAACTTAGACCCCTTCACCTCATGTAGATTCGCCTGGGCTTAATGGCCATCCAGGCCCATTTAATTGTTATATGCACCCTCTGTTTACCATGTGAACCCATCTTGAACTAGTTCACACCACTTTGGGCTTTGCACTCTTAAGCCCACATGAAATACTCCTTGCACCCTCCTGTCTCTTTGTTTATTCTTCTCACATTTGAATTTCTCTCCTATTTAGTTTTGATTAATTCTCATGACTATTACTAAGAATAATATTTGGTTGAATTTTTGCTATGTTCTTGTTGAATCTTCATGCAATATGTTTATAGAATTTTTGCTAAGATTTTGTTGAATCTTTACCATATATTTTGTAGAATAGTTGTAGAACTATTTTGTGAACTCTGTGATATGATTTATTGAATATTTTGACTATTGTGATGTTAAACTTTTGTGCTATTTTTTGATTGATTCTTATACTTCATTTGATTCATCTTGTACAATTCATGCATTCATTAATGATTTCATTCTACTAACTCTTTCCGCTTTTTTGTGAGGTACTACTTTGAGGCAACTTGAACCTTAATTCACTTTTCCAATTATTGCACGTTGTTTCATTTTATTTTTATCGCATATGGCATCCCCCATTGTGGAAATATGTCCCCCATTTCCATAAAAGTGTAATAACATATGACTTTACATTATTTTATCATTTATGCTCGCATGCTTGTATGACAAAATAAATAAAAAAAGATAAAACAAAGCGCTTAGAAAACAATTTCAAAATAAAGGCAAATAAAGCTTGATTCAACGTTAAGTCATTTTCAAACTAATTAATTGAACTTCATATCTCACCACGAGCTTAGGATTTTCTACACCTCTCATCTACCTACATCCAATCCACTCTATTACACCACAAGTAAGCCTTGCATGTTTCTACCACTAACCTGATTCCTTGTGCATCTTCATCAACCTACTCTAACTCAACCCATCACCCTTTCAAATTTATTCCATTTCCTTCATTATTATCTCAGTTCTTCATAAGACTAAAAACATTGGTCTTTGTACCAAGCGCATTTTCAAACTCTTTTCTAAACAAACTTAGAACGATTGTGGAGTGGTTAGGTGAAGGATTTGTCCTATCCCGAGTGCTTGAGATTACCTTTAGGGTTCATTATCTAAGTACTCACCTTCCAAAGTAAAACACTTTTAAATTAAAACGATTAATGTCCTCCTCGTGTTGGACTAAAAAGAGAAGATTAAGTGAAGACTTCTTCTTCTCCGAGTATTAGGATGCTCACTTTAGGGTGTGTGGTCATGATACTCGTCTTTCAATACGAATACGTGACTATACTCATCACACTTTTTTTTAAACAAATTTTTTGAGATAAAGAATTGGGTACTGCCGGCATGGGTTCCTATCCAAGGACTTATCTCCCCTCTAAAATCAATTTCAACCAATCCAATACGTTCTTCTGCCCTAGGGCTATGTTTAAACTTATCACTCTTCAACACATCAACATTACAACAATGCATTATCTCCTCTAGTTTAAACACCACTTTCATTTCCTCTTTGTTTAAACACCATTTTTATTACTTTTTTGGTTTAAACACCACTTTGATCACTCTCTTGGTTTAAAAACCAATCTCTTGGTTTAAACACCACTCTCTTGGTTTAAACACCATTTCTATCATTTTTTTAAGCACCACTCTCTTGGTATAAACGCCACATTTATTTCTTCTCTAGGTTAAACACCGTTATCTTGGTTTAAACACCACTTCTATCTCTCCTTTGGTTTAAACATTATTACTTTTATCCTTTCTTTAGTTTAAACACCACTTTCATCCTTCCTTGGTTTAAACACCACTTTTATCTCTTCTTTGGTTTAAACACCACTCTCTCGGTTTAAACATTATTCTCTTGGTTTAAACACCGCTCTCTCAGTTTAAACACTATTCTCTTGGTTTAAACACCACTTTTATCCTTTCTTTGGTTTAAACACCACTCTTCCAGTTTAAACATCGTTCCCTTGGTTTAAAAATCACTTTTATCCTTTCTTTGGTTTAAACACCACTCTCTCAGTTTAAACATCGTTCCCTTGGTTTAAACACCACTTTTATCCTTTCTTTAGTTTAAACACCACTTATATCCTTTCTTTGGTTTAAAATCCACTCTTTTGGTTTAAACATCACTCTCTCAGTTTAAACACTGTTCTGTTGGTTTAAACACCACGTATATCATATATTTTGTTTAAAAACCTATCTCTCGGTTTAAACACCACTCCATTGGTTTAAACACCACATCTATTACTTCTCTGGTTTAAACATCGCTATCTTGGTTTAAACACCACTTTATCTCTCCTTTGGTTTAAACAATACTACCTTTATTAGAGCCGTCGAACCATTTCTTTAGAATCACTTTTGGTTCGGAGCCGTCGAACCATTTCTTTAGAATTAGGTTTGTGAGGTGTGGTACCTAGCTTGATTCATATTCCTACCCGACCCAGATGCTTTGTAGGCCTTAGTCCATTGATCCGACCCACATGCTTTGTGGGTCTTAGTCCATTGATCTGAACTTTAATGTGAATTTATAATCTAATTTTGAATTTTTTTTTGTTAAATTAGTATAGTTAACTGATTCTTTTTAGTTTAGCATTTAGTTTTTATTAGATTGGGATTTAACTAGATTTTATTTTAATTAATATTAAGTTTTAGGTTAATTCTAAGATTAGTTTTGATTAGGGATTTCTTTTAGGATTTTAATCTTAAGTTTGAATTAGATTAGAAATTAATTTTTAAATTAACTTTAAAAATTAATTAGTTTAGTTATATTTCTTTAACTTAGATTTATTTTTGCTTTAATTTCAGCTAATTTAGGATTAATTAATTTATGCTTAGATTATAAATTAGTTTTTAATTTTAGAATAGAATAGTTTATTATTTAATTTAGATTAATTTAGATTTAACCTTGATTAATTTAGGATTATTATTAAGTATTAGATTAATTCTAGATTTATGTTTAGTTAGAATTAGAGATTTACTTTAGAAATTAGCTTTTAATCGCCTTTAGAATATTAATTAGATATTTAATTTTAGAATTAGATTTTAGTTTTAATATTTAGATTGTAATTTTAATTTTAAATTAGACTAGGAATTAACTTTAGTTTTATATTCTAGTTTAGACTAACTTTAACTAGATTTTAACTTAGAATTTATCTAGAAATTAACTTTTGAATTAACATAGGATTAGATTTTTTAACCTTTTAGAATTAACTTTGCGTTGCTTCGTGTTTACTTGTTGTTTACTTCCTGTATTCGCATGATCCCCTTAGGATTCCTAGATCGACTTAATTTATAATTAAGTCTAAGGTAGGAGAGACATTAGGATTTCAATCCAAGCATGACAATATTAGGTTAGTTTCCCTCCTAATCCTGACTTTAGGGCCACATTGCATGACAACAATTAGGGTTCAGTTTCCCCTAGGTCTTTGTGTGCGTCTCTCTCTTCTCACCTCAAACTTTCTTCAAGACACTTAATAAAGAATGACAAGCGTCATCCGTTACGAGCCTTAAGTACATGGGGAATGATGGGTGAGGGGTTTCTCCTCGCTTGTCTAGAGTATTTAACTTATGCCCTTTGGGCGATATGCGACGCATTCGCCCCCGTGTCATAGTCTTTATTGCGACGTGAGTCTCAAACTAACTCAATCCACTTCACTAAAGCTCACAAACAAAATTCAAACCTTTTATCCTTCGGGATTGTTTCAAACTTCACTTTCAAAAAGAGTACGTTACTTTTCTGTTCCACCGCAAACAAGCATCGTCCCTAACTGTTGGAATGGAGATTTAACGTTGCTCGTAAAAAACACTTAACTAACCAGTGGTCTAGTTTCCCGAACTATGTTTGCTCTAATTTCTCATACCATATGAGAATACGTAGGCACAAGACGACGAAGTCTTGGCTAGCACCCTTTTCATTTTTCCCCTCCGTAGTTTCCCGAACTACGTTCACTCTGATTTCTCATACCAGATGTGAATACGTAGGCACAAGACGACGAAGTCTTGGCGAGCACCCTTTTCTTTTTTCCCCTCCGTAGTTACCTGAACTACATTTGCTCTGATTTCTCATACTAGATGAGGATACATAGGCACAAGACGACGATGTCTTGGCGAGCAACCTTCCCCCATCACCCGTAGTTTTTCGAACTATGTTGACTCTGACTTTCCCATTGCACGAGGGAATACGTAGGCGTAGGGCGACGATGTCCTATCGAGTATGTTCTTTCTCTTCACCCCCGTTTAGCAGTAGCTTTTAGATAGTTTTCACCCATAGATTAGACAACAAGCATGGATCCCGTTGAGTACAACGAACGTTAGGGGTGCTCATACCTTCCCCTTGCGTAACCGACTTCCAAACCCAAGATTTGGTTGCGATGACCTTGTCTTTTCCCGTTCTTTAGGTTTTCTTCAATCGTTTCCTTTCCCTTTCTTTGGGATAAATAATGTTCGGTGGCGACTCTTCTGTTTGTTTTCGCCGACCTTTTTTTTTGCAGTTGCGAGAGCTCACGATTCTGCTGGGGATTGTGTTTCCCTATGCGAGTCAATCATAACGCTTGTTTGCTTTATATTTGTGGGTGTGTATATTTGTGTGTATGTATGTTGTATTTTGTATATTATTTACATTTTTATTTTCCGCACTTTATCATTATTACCATATTTCTACTGTGTTGTTGGGTGGGGTGTTCCATCAAGAGATAAGCCCAATACCCAGGCTTGAGTACACGCCTAGTATTAGTATGGAGAGTAGTGCGGGCTTGCATGTTTGGCATGCAAGTGCCCACTTGAAATTCCCGTTCAGACAAGGTTTTTTTTGAAGACATCCTATCCTGTGCGTTTTGGACAGTTGAAGGGGTGTTGGATCTGAAAACTAACGACTCTAGAGACCGTCCATTGGGGAGTCAGCTGAGACCTCCTCGTTTGACCATGATGCCAAACCAAAAATGGTGAATGCATCATTGTTTCTCGACCTGAGAGTCCATGATACTGACAACCTGCATAGGATGTCGTGCCTTTTTAGAGACTATGTCCTACCTGTGAGAGGGATGGGTTTTGCAAGAAACTTTGACCTTCAACCAACCCGGTTTTTTGGTTTTCTCGTCAGTGCAGACTTTTGATCTTGGATATTCTGGGTTTTAAATCATCTCAGTGCTATGGTATTATGGTATTTTCTTGTCAGAGTGGAGTTCTGGATTTATTCAGTCAATAGCGTAGCAGCTATTCAGAATTTGTGGAGGCTTTGATCCCATGTCTCTTGCATTGCATAACATAAACATTTTTGCATCATTTTGCATATCATTCTTCATCAGGCCAGAACTCTCATTCCACCTTTGTCTTTGATCAACCATTTGAATCCCCGGTGCTCGTTCTGAACAAGTGGTGATTGTTGGAAGACGACCAAGTGTTTGAAGCAGAATTAAGCAGTGTCAAGGAGTAAGGTCGAGTTGAGAGTTGTTGGTAGCCATGTCAGGGAACAATTTCCAGAATGTTGGTACCCCATCAGGATTTACTGTGATGACCAACCCTCTGCATGGTCCTTTGCCCGATGAAGACTCTCCGCAAGTGAACAACCTTACACCAGCTCAGTCTGTGCAGCTCTTTATTGAGAATCAAGACTTACATGAACCGTTTGTTGTCCAAAATGGACGTTCCTCTTCTCTTGATACTACAGATTGTCATGATGTTGCTTTCTCTGTGTCGAATTCCAAAGGATAGGTCCCAGCGATAAAGACTAAGGATCCAAAAGCTCTTGAGTATGCTAAAAGATTTGGTGTGTTGGAGGAAAAACTTAAAGCCTTGGAAGCTCAAGATACTTTTGGTCTCAACGCTTCGGACATGTTCTTGGTACCCGGCCTAGTATTACCTCTAAGTTTCAAAGCACCAAGGTTTGAAAAGTATAAAGGGGATAGCTTCCCGAGACAAAATTTGGTGATGTTTTGCAGGAGAATGACCTTATTTGTGCACAATGATAAGCTAATGATTCATTGTTTTCAAGACAGTTTGAGTGCGGCATCTTTGAGTTGGTACATGCAGTTAGAGAGTAGTCAGATCCGATCATGGTTGGACTTAGCCAAAAAAATTCTGAAGCAGTATGAATATAATCTGGACAGTCCTCCCATCCGCATGAAGTTGCGAAGCCTATCTCAGAATGGCATTGAATCCTTTAAGGGTTATGCACGGCGGTGGAGAGAATTCGCAGCAAGAGTGCAACCGCCTCTTTTAGACCAAGAGTTAGCAGATATGTTCATAGACTCCTTGCAGAGTCCATACTTTGAAATAATGCTTGGAATTACATCAAACTTCTCTGACCTAGTAATAGCAGGAGAACGCATTGAGAATGGCATAAAGAGTGGAAAAATTCAGGATGTCTCGAGCGGTCAGGCCAATGAAATTGGATCCCTCGGTAACTCCCAAGAGGAGGAAGAAAATATGATCAATGCAGTCATGGCGGATGTTGAATATTCTTAGAGTGAACCAGTGAAATCGTTTGGTTCTTTATCTTCTCAACAGCCATTACCTCCAGTGTCACGTTACTCTTATGGACAGACAATCATGCCTAGGGCACCACATCAGAAACCTTGGGTCGCTCCTCATGAAAATCAACAAGCCTGTGGTCGAGGTTATTCGAGTCAGCGCCAAAATCTGAATAGGCCTCGCAACAACTTGGAAAGGAGGTTTGCTCCTCTTCATCTGGTCCCTATGTCGTATAGTTAGCTTTTGCCACATCTGATTCAGAACTCATTGGTGGAGCCCAAGACTCTTAAGCCTGCGCCAGAACCTTACCCTCCTGGGTACAATCCCCATGTTCAGTGTGGATATCATGGAGGATCCATGGGTCACGCAACCGAAGATTGCAAAGCCTTCCAAGCCAAAGTGCAACAGTTGATCGAAAAAGGGTACATATCCTTTCTAGAAGGAAGTTTGGTTGTCCACGTCAACCTCTTAGCTGCCTAAGCTCAAAGATTTCAAGGGTCATCTTCAAAAGCTAGTGGTCCAGACAGGCAGACGTCCTCAACATTTGCAGTCCTTGGGCACTTTTATCATTTGCATTTGTAGTTTACTTTCTGTCAATTGCTACTTGTTTTTAAACATTGTTGTTTTGAATGGCAATATTAGTGAAGTGATTATGCATTTTCTGAATTAATCATGTTGCATTCACTCATTTTCTCATTTATCACAAAGCACAGACACATACACATTTTATCCACTCCACGTTATCACTGTATGTTTAGCAAAGATTGGAGGGAGGATGACGAAAACTGAATACTCATAATTGTTGAACGTATGCTCTTGGATAGAATCCTATTGGTGATGTACAGGCATTGTTTCAAACCCTCTAAACACTGGAGAAATAAGGAGTTAGTCCCTAGTTAACCACTTCGAGCCTAGAAGTAGAAGATTCTTTCGGACTCTCAAACCCTCACATCTTAACCTGGGGCAGGGTAGTTGTAAGTTAATTTGAATGAGCATTCAAATTTTATAGAGGAGTGTCCCTATTCAAGGACCAATCATATCTTATCCCTCTCAAGATGTCATACCTCATCAACCACAATGGTTATACCTTACCAACTAGGAGTGAGACAGTCACAATCCTTTCGGAGAAATCAAGACAGCCAGTGTCACATGACTTGTTTCAAAATTTAGAAAAAAGAGAAAGAAAGCCCACTAAGTCAAATACTTAGGCAAAATTGGGGCATCCCGCTGGACTTCAAAATAAAGGAACCAATCCAGGAAAAAATTAGGGGATAAAATATTAAAAAGAAAGGATCTCAAAAGAGAAATCCTCGAACATGAACAAAGTCGTGTGACTACAGACACAGTAGACAAGAAGAGTGACTGTCACTCTGAAAACCTTGTGGGTTTCTCAACCATCACTCCTACCATTCAATAAACCTTTTGAAGGTGAGCGCTTGTGCCAAGTTAACTGAACGTAGGATTGGAAATCATCATGGAGAAGAGGTGGGTAATAATCAAACTTTGAGCCTTTCATCCTTTATTTCAATAACCTTGAGCCAGACCATGATTCAACCCTTAAAAGACCTAATTAAGGCATGGTTTATTCTGAAGGCATACTACAACAAGGTTGTGTAAACTGACTCCTACATGATTTGCTAATCATATTCTCGTTGTATCTTTCACTAGCTAAATCAGCATTACGTCTGGACTATTAGTCTATTCGTCACACACTATAACCTTATTCTAATAAGGGTTGAATTTTCAAAATCTGCATGAGCATCGTATTAAGATTACCATTTGTGAATGAACGATTTTAATTGTAAGTCAGTAGTTGGCATCGAGGAAATTCCAACAGGGAGCAATCAAACATGACTGAATCATTCAGCAGTCTGGATCAGAATCGAGTATACTTTGTAGCCCTAAGGATCTAGGGCATTGTTATCCTATGAATTTGGAATCAGTAAGTCTAAGGCAAATCCCCAAGAATCGGTTGATTATGGGGCAAATCACTTAAGAGTTGTTTGATCAGAAGTGAGTCATCTCGAGACTCTACCAATCAGGGGCAGGTCACCTAGAGATTCTGTCGATTAAGGGCAGATCCCTTCAGTGTTCAATCAGGTCAAGTTAAGTCGCTTCAACGCTCATTCAGGGGCAAGCCACTTTAATAGTACATTGAAGCCAGCCATTCTGAGAGTTAGTTAATCAAGGACAATTCTTTTCATGGTTCAAATTCTGGGGCAAGCCATCTCGAGGTCGTCTCATGGAAAGCTACTTTCTTTTCAAGATGAACTTTCCCAAGGATCAGACAGGGGCAAGTTGAACTACACTGGGGCAGGCTACTCGAGCAAGTTCATTTTCGTCAGTAATAGTTGAGTTCAAGATGAGTGTCAGGGAATTGTTCCATCACCCCATAAAATAACCTCAACCTTCTAAAAAAAGAGCCTTGCTGCAGTAGAGCATCCCTTCCATTGCTGGGAATTTTCTTATCCTCGCATGTTGTCATTGGATTTTTCATCCCACAGACTGAACCTTTTACCTATCAGAGCTTTGTAACCAAAAACAATTGCAGAGTCCAGTTCTCGTCTGGCCAACCCTTCATCAAAATCAATTCTCGTCTGATACCAAACCACAAAATCAGTTCCCGTCTGATACCAAACCACAAAATCAGTTCTCGTCTGATACCAAACCAGAAATCAGTTCTCGTCTGATACCAAAACTAGAAGTCAGTTCTCGTCTGACAACTTAACCTTTTGCCACAAATTCTCGTCTGGTAGTCCACCCTTAAATACTAGTTCTTGTTTGGTAATTCCCCTTTAAAATAAACTTTTGTTGGTAACCAAAAATAAATCCAATCACCATAAGTTTGGTCTCATCCCTAAACCAAAAGCCCAATTGTATTCCCAATGGCTCGCATGCTATCACATTCCCCGACACGAGGCTCAATTGATCTCACTTCTCCATAATAGAAATCATGTATCCCCATAGGGTGATGATGTCAGATCAGAAATATCTCGCCAAAAATAATATGCATTTATCCCCAACATGATAAGATTGAATTTATTCCCCAACAGCGGGGCAAGTTCAGTGTTGTTCCCCGACAGGATCTATGTCATTGACTTTTCTCCCCAAGCAGAGATTAATGTTGATTCCCTCGACGAGTAGATCAGAAGTGGTAAACATCTGCAGCAGATATTAATGATCATTGGTATTATTCAAATTAAGATCTTTGTGATAACTTTCCGATGGGTGTTATTCTCAATTCCCAGCAGAGTGGAATTGTCCCCGGAAGAGTTCTATTCAGGCAGGCCATTCAGGGCATTTTCCTCAACAAGTTTGCTTACCATTTCTCTAGGCACCTGTTTGTGATGGTGTTCCTTTGCATTTGCATTTTGCACAACATCCTCCCAAACTCGTAACATTTCCATTTCGTGTGGAGCACTACGCCATAATTAAACATATGCATGCGAAGCATAAGCCAAGTTTGATACTTTTGTTTCCAGACATCTCTCCAGCAGATAACGGCGTAACTCATAAGCCTTTGTGGTACCAGACCCCAGCAAATCATCGGTAGATGTTTTCATCTTGTTTTTTCTCCCCAACAAAGTTTGTTTGTTTAAGTTTCTCTTTCCCCAGCAGAGTTCTCTTTTCAGTTTGTAAATCAGTCAATTCTACTTCCTGCCTATCCTGGATGCTATCTCAACTTTTTGTTGGTAGTCCTTCGTTTTGTGGATGCTATCCCGACTTTTGGTTGGTAGTCCATTGTTTTCTGTATGTTATCCCGACTTTTGGTTGGTAGTCCATTGTTTTCTGGATGTTATCTTGACTTTTGGTTGGTAGACCATCATTTTGTGGACGTCATCCCGACTTTTGGTCGGTAGTTCTTTTTTGTTCCCCTGCGGAGTCGTGATCCCGACTTTTGGTTGGTAACCTCCTTTCTTGGTGATCCTAACTTTTGGTTAGTAGCCTCTCTCTCATAACTTTTGGTTATTCTTTTCTTGGCGATCCTAACTTTTGGTTAGTAGCTTATATCTTGACTTTTGGTTGGTAGTCCATTGTTTTCTGGATGTTATCCCGACTTTTGGTTGGTAGTTCTTTGTTTCCTGGATGTTATCCCAACTTTTAGTTGGTAGTCCATCGTTTTATGGATGCTATCCCAACTTTTAGTTAGTAGTCTGTCGTTTTATGGATGCTATCCCGACTTTTGGTTAGTAACTTTTATTCCGACTTTTGGTTAGTAGTCCATTGTTTCTTGGCGATCCTAACTTTTGGTTAGTAGCTTTTATTCTGACTTTTGGTTGGCAATCTTTTCTTGGCGATCCTGACTTTTGGTTAGTAGCTTTTATCCCGACTTTTGGTCGTTGGTCTCTTCTGGGTGATCCTAACTTTTGGTTAGTAGCCTCCTCCTTACAACTCTTGGTTATAATCCTCTGGGTGATCTTAACTTTTGGTTAGTAGCCTCTTCCTTATAACTTTCAGACATAGCTCTCTGGTGATTCTAACTTTTGGTTAGTAGCCATTGTTATCTTTTTGATCATTTACCCTTTCGGTTATCCCAACTTTCGGTTGGTACCCGTTACTTTTAAGTCCATCTTCGGCTGGCAATCTCTTTACTCTGTATATCCACTGGTTGAAAATTTATGGGTTCTTTTGTATTTAATAACCTTTTACCTTGAATGTATGAAAGCGTTTGCTTTTCATACCTTCAGGTCCAAGCCGATTGAATAGGGGCAGCTGTTGCACCCCAAAATTTGCCCTCGTTTTTTCTTAATTTGTCTGGCTTTTGCTTTGCGCTCATTTGCATCATCATTATCATATTCCGCATTGGTCTTCTAAGACATGGGATTAGGAGTAGTTTTGAATCAAATCATCAAGTATCGGGCTTATATTCTTCAAGAGTTGTTAGGCGTCAAAGGCCTAGGGTTTCATCACTCATTTGATTTAAGCTTGTTAGCAAGATCAGGGTTAACAGGGACAATGGTTTACCTTCAAGTCAGGGGTGGTTATTCAGCTTTGGTCAGATGGAATTTTGACCTAATCTTGGTCAAACTGTCAGGAGCCTGCTTCTATTTCAAGTTACTTGCATCAATGGTTATTTCTCAGGCAATGTGTATTCAAGGTCAATCTGTCACGTAGCAGAAGTCAGTAAGTTATCGGACAATGATTCGGGAGAAGACTAATTCAAAAGTCAGTGGCGGTTTGTTCAGTGGTAGTTGCACTCATTTTATCAAAGGTTGTCGGAAAAGTTTCGAGTGTTATTTTTGGATTAGATTCAGTCGAAGTGTATGTTGTGAGCAGGTGTGGAAGGAGGGTTTCGTGTTCATGTGCAAGCCTCCTATTCAAGTTTCAATCCATTTACCTATTCATACCCCTTTTTATTATTTCAATTACTTATCCATCAACCTTTTCTTAACCATTCACTCATTCTTAACCCTTTTCCAAAACCAAATTCATGTGGATACCCATTTCCTCACCATCCAAAATCTATTTTAACCATTTTATCATTTTTTCTAATCCAATTCCATTTCTTTAAATCCATACCAAAAAAATCCAATTCATCCATTTTTCATTTTATTTTATTTCATTTTTTTAAAACCCATTGTTAATCCATTTTCTAATCCACTTTTATTTTATTTTTAATCCATTTCTCAACTTCATTTTTATTCATATTTATTTCATTCCAATCAATTCCAAAAAAAAGAAACATAATTTTAAGCCACATCTAAATTCAAGTCATTGACCATTAAACCATGTTTCTCTTCATATCCATTCCAATCCATGTTCATTACCTCATTTAAATCCAAGTAAATTCATTTTACACCCTTTTTTGTTTCAAAAATACCAAATCCATACATTCATTTTAATTACAAATTTCCAAAGCCCGTTTGAAATTCTAAAGTTAGATCCCACATACAAAATACTAAAATACTACAAAAATAAAGTTCATAAGTTGATTGAAATTCATTGCCATGTTACAATAAGGATAAGGCCAACATCACTCAAGAGGCCCGAACTACAAAGAAAGGAGCCCATTATAGGTTTGTTGTGTAATGACTATGACATCAGCATATCCTGTACCCATTCGCACTACAACCAGAGTTCTGCACAAAATCTGAAACTTACAACCTGAGCTTACACAGGCTGCTTGCAACAACATCAACGGCTCAATGAATTTCAGACTGAAACGCCATGCTGTATTTTCACGAGAGGCTATGAGATTTTAGTTTTCACCAAATTCACCTTCTATCGCCAACACGCCAAAAAACCGTAAAACATCCATGATGTACCATAAAACACAACCTGCCATTTGAAAGTGAAAGATCAATTCCAAACCAAAGGCTACACATCAAACTTGTAGGACCACAAGACATTGTCATATGCGACCAAAGCTGAACCGTACCACTTCCCTACACAAAGCAACAACTTCTGCAGTTCAGTACCATTACCAACTTGCACCACCAACCAACAGTCATTCTGCAGCAAATCCTGCAATGAAAATGACTTGACAGATGAGGAAATTTGTTGTAATCCAATTAAATAGAGGAAAATAAAAAGAGATAAGGAGGGGGGAACAAATGGATTTTGAGAGCAAAAAAAACTCTTCAGCAGAAAAATATACACAAGATTATTACCTTCTCATCCTCTTCGATTTCCTCCTTCTGCCTGCATTTTTCCCTACTCTTTACACACAACACCAAACCCGGAGTACCGTAAACTTCCATAAACCTCAAAGGAAACCCTTTTCTTCAACCTGTCCCCATCCTCCATTCACATCCTCCCTTCTTTCATCAACTACAAAAAAACCATTTTGTAGAAACTTCTTGTAAATCCAAGCACATGCGAACCTCAAAATCTTTCTCAAACCTTAAACCCATCGAACCAGGTACAAATGAGGTTGAGATAAAATGAAAGAGAGATACAAAAAGAAAGAAAAAGATTGAAGAGGATTTTCATATTGTCGCTACTGCGAAAATCGGCGTCGGCTATGACAGAAGAGTCGCCACCGTGCATTATTTATCCCACAGGAGGGAAAGGAAACGCTCAGAGTAAACCTAATGCAAAACGGGAAAGGAATGGTCGTCGCAATCAAATCCTAGATTCGGGAGTCGATTACGCAAGGGGAAGGTATTAACACCCCTCACGTCCGTCGTACTCGACGGGATCCACGCTTGTTTTCTGGTACGGATTGTATTCTACCTACCATACAGGCCTGGGTTAAAAAGAAAAGAAAATGACTCGGCAAAGTATCGCACTTTATGCCTACGTATTCCCGTCTGGAACGAGAAATCAGAGTCAACGTAGTTCGCCTACCTACGGGAAAGGAGGGGAAGGTTGCTCGCTAGGATACGACATCCTATGCCTACGTACTTTCATACAGCATGAAAGATCAGAGCAAACGTAGTTTGGGCTACGGAAGACACAAGCCTGTCTGACTGTTTTTTATTACCTTCTAAAAGGGGTTTTTCTTGATTAAGCGTCCAAGCGGACAAAAATGACACTTTGATATTTGTTTTGAATCTTTTACGAAAGAAGTGTTTTTTAATTTGTTTGCAATCTCTGACACACTAGAGACTATGATCTGAGAGTGACTACATCGCGTGTCACCCAAAGGGTGCCACACTAAGCAGCCAGATTACTGGAAATAAGCTCTCCAGCAACCCTTACTCAAATAGCTTAAGGCTCGTAACGTATGACATCGATTAACCTTATTACTGTATTTTGGAGTTGTTCTGAGATAAGAAGAGAAAGAAGCTCTAAAAAACCTAGGGTTGAAAAGGGAATAAAACTAACCTAATGTTATCTTACATGGGTAAGAATCCTAATGTCTGTCATAATTCCCTCCTGCACAGAGGAAATCATAGATCCTAGGGGATAAACAGAAAAGAAAACAAGCAAATACAGTAAAATGCATGCAATGCAGCAATACAAGCGAGGCAAGGGAGTCCCACTCAACCTCGAACCTGGGAAAACAACAGGCAAAGTGAATCAACATTCACTTCAAACCTAGGGGGAAAGCTGAACAAGCCAACAAACAATACAGAAAACAAAACCCAAAGCAGAGGAGGCAGCCCAAACAGCAGCACCAAACTCCTATAGCAAATCACAGCTCTGACAGCAACAGCTAGAAGTTGACAGCAACAACTTTCACCTTCAAACTTCAGTAATCTTCAATCTCAAACCTCCAGGGAAGAGAAAGCATACTTCAAATAAGGATCCTCAAAACCTAAACAATTAAGCTCCACAGCTACAGAAAACCCCAGCTCAAAAGCAACAGTAAACCCCAGCTTCAATCCTCCAGCAAGCTCCTACAGCAAAGCTGCCAATAACACAACTCCCTCTTCAATCCATCCTCATTAAAGGCATCTTCAACATCTTAGATCTTCATCCCCAAGCTCTAGCAAGCTCCACCAAGAAATATTTGTTATTAAGATCAAGTTATAATGAATGGAAGCTAGTGGAAACCAAAGGAAATCACTAGAAACCATCATCGGTAAAGAAGGGTATCCTCAAAAGTTCTACTCTTTAAGGCATGCCAATCATCCCTCCAAGGGAGAGATGGGCTTCCTTAAGAGGACTTTGAATCATAAGATAGGATAGAGGCACAAGAAGCTCTCTATGTTTGAAAGAAGAAATAAGACTAATCTACTGCTCTTCCTATATGCCCTAATCCCTAAGCTCCTGACAAGCAATCTTCACAAGGAAAGACCTTCATGACCAAGCCCCAAGCTTTATCTCCAAGCATCTTAAATGCCTCCATAGCTCCAACAAGCAAAAACCAAACCCAAAACCCAACCAAAGCACCCCAAGCAAAATAACCAAACCAAACATCCAAGGGGAAAACCCACAATCAACACACCAAGTTGCAAAAACCACATAAAATGCTAAAACTCATTATAAAATCCTAAGTAAATTTCTAAGGGAACCTAAACCTATACCCAATACCCCATATAAATCCCAAGGCCTACATCAAACCCCAAATCCCCAAACTATGCCCTAAACTACAACTAGCTGTGTTAAAACCCTAATTCTAACACCTCTCCTATTCACCTCTCAAACTAACCTAAATTTTAATCATAAAAAATATGACAAAAATCCTAAGGGTACATGCTTCCCTAATCTAATCAACCTCATAAGAATAACTCAAAAATTCCTCACCAAACTCTCATACTAAATTCAGGAAAATGAAGTATCAAACAAATGAAAAATAAAAGCATTAAAATTGTAAAATATGCCAGAAAATATAAAATGCATGAAATTAATATTTTTTAATCCTATAAAATTCTAGAGACCCTAAGGAAATCAGGAAAAAAAGTATCATCCTAAAATGATCATTTTTCAATTTATTATGAATTAATCTCTAATCATATGTAAAACATAAAAATAAAAGAAAATCAACTAAAAATAGCAAACTGGCGTGATGAATAGCAAAATTCTCTAGTTATTAACCAGAGTTGGGCCCAGGAGGGGGTGTCAGTAGTAAACGCATATTAGGCCCATGTCAATCAGAAAATAATATGGAAAATCATATGAAAAAGGAAAAACTCCGTGTCAAATAGCAATCAATCCATGTGTAAAATTCAATTGGGCTTCAAAGTGGTGTGTGGATAGCAAAACTTGTACTAAGCCCAAGTCAAAATATTAAATGAAACGGGGCGTTTTTCTTGTGTTCAGACTTTCTTCACAAGTTGAGAATGAATCTTGGCCGTGGGATCCAACTTCAGTCAAGGTCAAAGCCCTCATCTAATGGCTAAGCAGTCTTCTTCTCCATTTTAAAATCTGGGAGGGAAAGTGAACCAGACAGTGGCCGGAGGTGGCGCCACCGTCGTCCCCAAATGCGAACTCCATAAAAACTCATCAAAACTCAAACCTAAGCATCCTAATCAACTCGTTTTTTCTCACTGAACCTAATGGCAACATCCATTCTTCATGAATCTCAACGCAAATCAAATCACGATTCCAAGTTCAGAATATGCTCAATTTTCGTCCATCACCATTCTTAAAATTGATCAGCCTATCATCATCTACACTCTTCACTGAGTAATCCTCACCACCTAAACATGTTTAAACCTCCAAGAACTAAGAGAAACAACCTTCAACAGAAATGGTGTCACCCTAGATTTGGTCTCTAATCACCACTTTTTCCTACCAGAAACGATCCTAGTCATGTCTACAATCTATCTATGCATTCAAATCCTAGCAATTCTACCTAAATCATGCTATGAGATGAAATTTACATACCTGTAAAATTTGAGTGAACAGAGCAAGAAAATCTTCAAATCACCCTTCAATCTTCTCCAGACACGATCAATGAAGTCTTGTGAAGCTTCTGTATGCACTGAATTGCCTTGAATCCTTCCCAATCACCAAACACGATTTTGATTTGCAATGAAGAAACTCACTTTGCTCTCTCCCAATTCTGCGGAGTTCTTGGCTAAAAAACGAACTGAATCAGTTATAATCCTTATATAGAACATGTTAGAAAGCTCTAGAATGATCTGGAATGATCCATGTGAGAAATTCAATTTCTCTTGCATTTGAAACTTTCATGAGAAGCTTGCACATGACAACTGGTTTTGGCTTGCTTCAACAGCTTGGTTGTGATCCAATTTCTCTCCAAATGACATTTTGAAATGATTGGTGAGGGTTAGAACCTTGGTTCTGATCTAAAGGAGTGTTTTGCAAATGTTACTTATGATGTAAGAAAGCACTCTTCAAAGCAACTCATAAAACAATGGCTCATCTCAAAATTGTGACATTGCCAATGTGTTTGAAATTCAATTTCCATTCAAAATGACTACCCATATGCCATGTTTATGCCTTGCAAGTCAAAAAACCATTTTCCCCTCTCTTGAATCATTTGAAAAATCTCCCATGTTAGGCGATTTTGGGGCACTTTGTGAAACAAGCCAATCCAACTCACCATGACTTCCTACCTGACCTAGAAACATCATTCTAAACATATTTCATGTTGAACATTTTTTCATTTGAGGAGTGGAAGATAGAGATTTTGACCTATGTTGGAAAAGACCTATAATTCAATTTCCCAAAATACCCCTGGATTGCCAAGATCATAACTTGAGTTCCACAAATCTTCTTGAGGACTTCTAGTACTCAAATTAAAGCTAAGATCAAGACCTAAAATTCTTATGTTGGCCAAGAATACATTTGAAAACTCCTTGAGGGTAAAAAGTGGCTTGGAAGTCAAGTGACTTTCACAGATAAATTTCAGTGTCCTCTAATGACCTGTAACTTGCAAGAACCATAACTTGAGTTCTACAAATCTTCTTGAAGACTTCTAGTACTCAAATTAAATCTATTGAGAAGCTCTACAAGTTTCATATTGGCCAAGAATCCATTTGAAACTTGTATTTGGACTTATGTGGCTTGGAAGTCCAGTGTTATACAAGGGATTTTACCCTAGGAACCCTGTCTCAAACACCTCCAACCACTCTTGATTCTCTTGAACTTGATATTGACTCATCCATACACATGCTTAAACATATTAATCCATTACTTCCATGACCTAGAGCTAGGTCTTGATGCCCTTTCTTTGCTCCTCTTGACTTAAGGTTACCCAGATGAAACCCTACTTGTACACACCTCAACTGTGGTTCTTGAGCTTGATACAATGGCTTGTCTAAGTTTCAATAGGGCCCTCTAGGCATCTCATGAGATCCATACGCACCTCAAATTCACAATTCCATGTGGATGATCTTCAATACACCTCAAGTTAGGAGAGAAATCCACCTGTGGGCACTCAAACTTCTCAAGACTTCAAATCACTTCTTGATGGTCTGGAAGGCTTCTCCTCTTGGATAACACACCTTACTAAGCTCTTCTTTTGATAGACACCTTGATCCCTTGTTGGAGTCATGTTATGCTATGCTATGCAAATGATTAGACTGTGTATATGATGTGACTATGCAAATGCAATGCAATGAAACATAAATCTGGCAAGAAAAGGTTGAGCAAATTTTGGGGTGCAACAGCTGCCCCTATTCAAAAGGCTTGGACCCGATTGGGTGAAGAGCGAACGGCCTTCAAACAATCGAGGTACGAGACGGTTGAATACCAAGAAACCCGGAAATTTGCTAACCGCATAAATAAACTGCACAACTGCTTGGGGAACGACATCCACCAACTGAACCTGGTTGTTACGGCAACAACTGATTCAACGTCTGATAATAACTCTGATTCCAACATCAACCACCTGTGTAACGCCACAGGCACAGAATGCCTCCGTCCACCACTGGACTACTCTTGTCAACACAAGAAGAGAAACAAATTTGCCAAATCACAACTAAACACCAATCGGTCCACGTCAGGACTCACATTTCGTCAACCCGAAGAGATATTGTCCACGTCAGGACTCCACATCCCGTCAACACGGAGAAATCCCGACTACTCCACGGGAGGTGAGTTGGTCGCCTCCCACCAACACGAGGAGGTCCTATCAATCATAGGTAATAAAATTCGTCGACTTTACTGGGCAAACATTTCTGTCTAATCACAGGAAACTCATCTGCCTATCCCTATAGGAAAATCATCTGCCTAAACACAGGAAACTCCATCCGTCTACTTCATACGGGAAACGTCATCTGCCTGATTACAGGAATGGTGCATCCGCCTGCTTCATACGGGAAAATCATCTGTCTGAACACCAGAAAGTTCATCCGCCTGCTTCATACGGGAAAAGTCATCTGCCTGAACACAGGAAAGTTCATCTGCCTACTTCATACGGGAAACTCATCTGCCTGAACACAGGAAAGTTCATCCGCCTGCTTCATACAGGAAAATCATCTGCCTGAACACAGGAAAGTTCATCCGCCTGCTTCATACCGGAAAATCATCTGCCTGAACACAGGAAAGTTCATCCGCCTGTTTCATACGGGAAAAGTCATCTGCCTAATTACTGGAAAGTTCATTCGCCTGCTTCATACGGGAAAAGTCATCTTCCTGAACACAGGAAAGTTCATCCGCTTGCTTCATACGGGAAAATCATCTGCCTGAACACAGGAATGGTGCATCCGCCTGCTTCATACGGGAAAATCATCTGCCTGATTACAGGAAAGTTCATCCGCTTGCTTCATATGGGAAAATCATCTGCCTGAACACAGGAAATTTCATCCGCCTGCTTCATACGGGAAAAGTCATCTGCCTGATTACAGGAAAGATTCCCTTGGATCTAGCTTCTTTGCCTATTCTTTGCAGTAGCTAACTCCACTGGGGATATTCTGAAAATAACTGCCCGACACCCATTTTGACAACAAGTGGCCACTTCTGAAATCTTGATTCATGAAACCCTGAAATGCTGCCGCGACAGCAAACCTGAAGAAACACTTCGCTGGTCGGATAAGAGAAACTTCAACCAGTAACTCTGTGGGGAACGATAACAAGAACTGTATCATCACATGTCTCACGGCGAGACCTCGATCGTCTGGTAATAGATCTGAGCTGTAACTCCATACTCCTGCTGAGAAACACACCTGAAAGCAAAAGGTTAACCAACCTGATTTATGTTCAAAATGCGTATTCTGACAATGGCATAATGCTCCATACGGCATGGAAATGCTACGTGTTTTTGGGTAGATGCAAGCATGATAATATATGCAAATGCAAATGCAGGTTCAGGCTGCTGGGGGAGGCTCTGACAAGCTTGCTTCAACACGACTGTTGAGGACAAATACCACCCTGTTGGGGGATGAACAGGTATCACAAAGCATTCCAGCAAAATAAATGCCGGAAATACCGCCAACTCTGCCGAGGAGAGAATAAACGTCGATTTCTGCTGGGAGGAAAGAACAACACCTGCTGGGAAGAGTAGCTCAGCTGGGGAAGAAGCGACCCTTCTGGGGGACAGCTATCTGGGTATAGTTTACAAACTCGGAGCTAACACTCCGCTGGGGATAACCATCCTGACAAAGGCGTGACAAACTGTGAGAAGACAGAAAACCATCTTCTGTGGGGATAGCCCTTCTGAACCAACTGAGGCTTGGTTAAACACTGCGGGAATCTCCCATGTTGAGGATTGATCCTGCACATATCCGACTCACTGGGGAGCGTAACCTCTGCAAGGGATACTGATTTCGACTTGCTGGGGATATCCTGTGGACAACTTCCCTGAGGACACTCTTCTGGGAAAAATGATTCCCTCCTTCGGGAAGGGATAAACGTCATTTCAACTCTCAGGGATAAGCTGCGACTAGCTGAGGAATGACATCAACTGGAATCAGGCTCTAACGTCCAGCGATTTTGGCTGGGGAATACAATCCCTGACTGTTTGCTCCAAAGGTAAGAACCCTGCAAAACACAAACGAGACAAAACAGGCCTATACAACAGAATCTATCTGGATTAGCATCCGTGACATTACTTCAGTCAATTCAAAGTTTTAGCAATTATTGGCAAGGGCCAGCAAGATTATGCAAGTGCAAGTTTATCAAAAACATCGGCGTCTTTCATAAACAAAACAGTAAAGAGCGAGCATCAAGTACTGAATAACATGCTTTATTGATAACAGGCCTATGAATAGGCAAAGTTTTGTACACCGGATGCAACTCCTGAAAAGAGGAAGTTACGCACACACGCACATACATATATGCACAAGAAGCATAAATAAAATACAAAACAATATTTGTATACATGTCGGCGATGTGGTACAGACAAACACCGTGAGCTGATCCCCCTATGACTCGCCTGACTCTGCGCTTTACCGGTACTCGATCTTCGGAAGAGATTGTTTTCGGACAGACGGCCTCCCGGTACTCCCAAAGCATTAAGCAATGTTGTATCAAATCTGGACCGCAGTCGTTTGCTTTTTTCAATCCCTAACTTTTGCGTGAACCGTCCTTTGCGGGTTTTCAATTCACTGGGATACCCTTTTTTGCCGAGGTCGCCCTTTTCAGGTTTTCGACTTCGCGGGTGTACATTTTTTCAATTTTATCCCTAACTTTTGCCCGATCCTTTTATTCATTTTTTTATGGTTCGCTGGGATGCCCCATTTTTGCCTGGACTCTCTTTTTACTGTCCAGCGGGTCACTTTCAAGCAAAGTATCTTTTAACTGCGTCCGAATTCACAGGAGACATAAAGTCTTCACGATCTATGGTGGATAGTAGCAAGGCTCCTCCAGAGAAGACTTTTCTGACAACGTAGGGACCTTCGTAATTAGGAGTCCACTTGCCCCTGTGATCTGTTTGTGGTGGGAGAATCTTTTTCAAAACAAGATCGCCCGTCTGAAAGCTTCGAGGGTGCACCCTCTTGTCGTAAGCTTTCTTCATCCGACTCTGATATAACCGACCGTATGCTAAAGAAGCCAGTCTCTTCTCGTCCATTAAACTGAGCTGATTTAGTCTATCTTTCACCCATTCTGCCTCGTCAAGTTGGACATCACGTAAAACCCTCAGGGAAGGAATCTCAACCTCTAACGGTAACACTGCCTCCATCCCGTATACCAATGAAAAAGGGGTTGCCCCAGTTGATGTGCGTACCATCGTACGATAACCGTGCAAAGAGAAAGGTAGCATCTCGTGCCAATCCTTATATGTCACAACCATCTTCTGGACAATCTTCTTTATGTTCTTATTGGCCGCTTCAACAACGTCATTCATCTTGGGCCGGTAAGGAGAAGAGTTGTGATGTTCAATCTTAAAATTCTGGCGCAACTCTTTCATCATTTTGTTATTCAAATTCGAATCGTTGTCGGTGATAATCCGCTCAGGGATTCCATATCTGCAGATAATATCTCGTTTGATAAATCTGGCGACCACTTGTTTGGTGACATTGGCATACGATGCTGCCTCCACCCATTTGGTGAATTAGTCGATCGGCACCAAAATGAACCAGTCTCCATTGGAGGCCGTAGGCTCAATCTTTCCAATCATATCAATTCCCCACATCGAGAAAGGCCACGACGATGACATCACATTCAGCAGACTTGGAGGCACATGGATTTTGTCCGCATAAATCTGGCATTTATGACACCTCTTTGCAAACTTGAAACAATCTGTTTCCATAGTTAGCCAATAGTAACCGGCCCGCAGCAGTTTTCTCGTCATAGCATGTCCACCAGCATGTGTACCAAATGTACCCTCATGTATCTCTTCCATGAGCAACTTCGCCTCTTTCTCATCTACACAACGTAGCAACACCAAGTCGTGGTTTCTTTTGTATAGGACACTGTCCGGGTTCAAATAGAAATTGCTAGCCAATCTCCTGAGAGTCTTGTGATCTCGACTGGATGCCCCAGCCGGATACTCCTTGTTCTTCAAGAAATTCTGGATGTCAAAGTACCACGGTTGACCATCGGGAGCCTCATCAATGGCAAATATGAATGCAGGCCTATCAAGCCAAGAGATAACAATTCGGGGAGCCTCGTTCCAGAAGTTAACTTTATACATTGAAGACAATGTCGCCAGGGCGTCAGCCATTTGATTTTCTGCTCGCGGCACATGATGCAATTCCACCTTGTCAAAGAAAGGCAACAATCTCCTTGCATAATTCATATATGGTATCAAATTGGGCTGATGTGTCTCCCATTCTCCTTTAATCTGATTCACCACTAGAGCCGAGTCTCCGTACACATCCAGATGTTTGATTCGCAAATCAATAGCTTCTTCCAGACCCATGATGCAAGCCTCATATTCAGCCTCATTATTGGTAACGGGAAAGGTCAATCGGGCAGTAAAGGGGATGTGCGACCCCTGAGGAGTAGTAATAATTGCACCTATTCCGCTACCATAGGAATTTACAGCTCCGTCAAATATCAACTGCCATTTGGAACCCAATTCGGGTCCTTCGTCTGGCAACGATTCTTCACAATCTTTTATCTTCAGGTACATGATATCCTCGTCAGGAAAATCAAACCTCATCGATTGGTAGTCCTCAATAGGCTGCTCCGCAAGGTACTCAGACAGAACGCTACCTTTAATAGCCTTTTGCGAGACATATTGTATATCGTATTCGGTTAACACCATCTGCCATCGGGCAATTCTTCCGGAGAGTGCTTGCTTTTCAAACACGTATTTGATTGGATCCATCTTTGAAATTAGCATGGTTGTATGATTCAGCATGTATTGCCTCAAACGTTTGGCGGCCCAGGCTAGCGCGCAACATGTTTTCTCGAGCATTGACTATCCGGACTCACAGTCAGTAAACTTCTTACTCAAATAGTAGATCGCATGCTCTTTACGTCCGGTCTCCTCGTGTTGACCAAGAACGCAACCCATACTTTCCTCAAGAACCGTCAGATACATAATCAAAGGTCTCCCGGCCACTGGGGGTATTAAAACAGGAGGTTCCTGCAAGTATTCTTTTATCTTGTCGAACGCCTTTTGACAATTTTCATCCCAGGTCAACACCTGATCCTTTTTCAACAACTTGAATAACGGCTCGCATGTCGCAGTTAAGTGAGATATGAACCAGGCGATATAGTTCAACCTCCCTAAAAATCCACGCACTTCTTTTTCTGTTTTAGGCATCGACATTTCTTGTATTGCTTTTATTTTTGCAGGATCAACCTCTATTCCTTTTTCGCTCACAATAAACCCCAGCAGTTTACCCGATCTCACCCCAAAGGTGCACTTATTAGGGTTCAGTCTCAACCTGAACTTCCTAAGCCTCTTGAACAATTTCAGCAGATTAACCAAATGCTCCTCCTCCGTTTGGGATTTGGCAATCATATCATCAACATAAACCTCGATCTCTTTGTGCATCATGTCATGAAAGAGAGTCGTCATAACACGTTGATATGTTGCCCCAACATTCTTCAATCCGAAGGGCATCACTTTGTAGCAAAATGTTCCCCAGGGAATAATGAAGGTAGTCTTCTCCATGTCTTCTGGCGCCATCTTGATCTGGTTGTAACCCGAGAAGCCATCCATGAAGGAGAATACGGAGAACTGAGCAGTGTTATCAACCAGCACATCAATGTGAGGAAGTGGAAAGTCGTCTTTCGGGCTCACCCTATTCAAATCACGGTAGTCTACACACATTCGCACTTTACCGTCTTTCTTCGGCACTGGTACTATATTAGCGACCCATGACGGATAAGTGGTAACAGCTAGGAAACCAGCATCCCACTGTTTTTGAACTTCCTCCTTGATTTTCACAGCCATGTCTGGTCTGGTTCTTCTGAGTTTCTGTTTAACAGGCGGACATTCCTCTCGCAACGGTAGACGATGCACAACCATGTCCGTATCTAATCCAGGCATATCCTCGTACGACCAAGCAAAAATATCACCATACTCTCTCAGTATTTCAATCAGCTTTTGCTTGACGTCGCTCTGCAGCGCAGCCCCTATACGGATGTTTCTCACAACCTCTTCCGACCCCAAGTTGATAATCTCAATTTCCTCCTGATGAGGCAGAATGATTCTCTCTTCCTGTTTCAACAAACGAGTTAGCTCCTCCGGCAGGTCGCTATCCTCAACAATCTCTTCCTCTGCTTGGAATACCGGGTGCTCGAAGTCAAAACGAGTCATAGGCGGTTCGTATGAGATGTCATCTGAAATATTAGTCCTGCAAAGGAAATGGTTAAACGCTTCAACACGCCAACAAAGCAAATAACCACGTTGCCATTCATTGTTAAAGTAAAAACAAGAAAAGACAGGGATCACAATATTTGAATATGAAAAAACGCCTTTATTTCATGATTAAAACAGTGCAATACACATAATCAAGTAGCCCTAATGTAAAATCACTATGCCCCGGGTAGGACATAGGATTGTTCAGCAATTGATAAAACAAATCATTACTGTTTGAAAGTCATTGGGACAGTTTCCCGGATGGACCAGTTGCAGAGACTTTGTCCTGGCACGCTTGGCTTGATCCACGCGTCCATATCGCAGTCGCTATCTCCGTCCTCAGCATCGGAAATAGCGTTGATAGTCTCGAAGCACACCCCGCTTGGCGTAATCGTGACCGGTCCCTTGAACCTGGGCGCTCCTGAAGATGATGCTGACGACGTCAGTCGATACCCTAGCCCAAACTTGTCATTCTTCACGGGAATCTCCAGCACCTGCCCCCAGCCTTTAGTCTCACCAATATGCACTAAAGCCTGGGCCTCTTTGTAGGATGACACTGCCACATCTGATGTTTTGCTGGAACCCTGAGTTTTGTCTTTAATTTGCAACCCCTTGAAGGCTTGACAAGGTGTCTCGTGTGTTTCTCCGTCGACCTCCACATATCTGAATGATGATAGGTGACTGACCAAAATATCCTCCTCCCCGCAAACGGTAACGACGCTATCACCCACCATGTATTTCAACTTCTGATGCAATGTGGACGTTACGGCCCCTGCAGCGTGGATCCGTGGGCGCCGGAGAAGACAACTATAAGCTGGATGGATATCCATGATGTAGAATTCGGTATCAAAAATCTCCGGCCCCACCTACAGTGGTAATGTTATTGACCCAAACACTGACCTTTTCGTCCCGTCGAACGCCCTCACAACCAAATCGCTGGGCGTGCAAATAACTCCCCGTATGTCCAACTTCATCATGGCTTTCTTTGGCAATACGTTCAATGACGATCCAGTATCCACCAATACATGTGATATTACGGTGCCCCGGCATTCCACTGACATATGCAAGGCCATGTTATGCTCCCGACCCTTGGGTGTTAGATCAAAATCTGTGAAGCCCAGGCTATGTCCAACATTGACGTGTCCTTTTCTTTCGACTGAGAAGGCCCGTTTTCGCTTACTTTGGCTTTACCTTTGGCCAACCTCTCCGCTTCTATTTTGGGTGAGGTAAAGATCCTTCCGCTACGGGTTATCCCCCCCGTACCAACAACATTATCAACAGTCCTTGCCGGCTGGCTATTCATCACAATCTTCTCGCCGTTGCAATATGCTTCTAATCCGTATGTCCACGGGACAACCTTCGTACTTTTAAAGGGAACAGGCCCTGCTTTGGTAATCGTAATAGTTGGTCGCTGGACGGGCGCCACTATCGTTATAGTCTTCCTTGGGATCATCACCGTTGCAATATCATTCTGCTCTTCACATAATGCCTCCACAGGCTTCTCAACCGCAGTTCGATCAAATTGCAAGGTCCCTTCGTCAATCATGGTCTGAATGCCCCGCTTCAAATCATTACAACCCTCTGGCTGGGTCCAACACTCTAAACAATACTCATCACAACCCAGAAATACTCCCCCTCTGAGCAACCTGCTTTTCACTCCACTCAATGGTGTCTTCAACTCATTAACATCCAACACCAAGTTCAAATTTTCTTCTGTTAAGATAGCATTTGTCCCATGATTAGGCATGGGCTGTTGTACAATATTGGGCCCCACTTGGCCAAAGTTGATGGCTTTACTGTCCAACAAGTCTTGAACTTTATGTTTAAACGCCTGACAAGCTTCTACGTCATGCCCGGGCGCCCCGAAATGGAATTCGCACTGCTTGTTAGCATCATATCCATAAGGAAGTACCGACCCTGTAGGCAGTGCCAAAGTCCTCTTTTCAACCAAGTTCAACCCTAGCAGGGTCTGAAGGAGTTCTGCATACGTGGAAGGAGGTGCGTCGAACACTCTTTTCGGTCTCGTATTCTGTATCCTTCTCTGACCGGGATTCTGCCCTTGCTGCTGCTGTGGTTGTTGTTGCGGTTGTGGCTGCCTCTGTTGAGGAAATGGGATAGTAACACTAGCTATCTGTTGAGGCTGAACATACTGATTCCTTCCTCTGCCCCTGCCCCTGCCACCAAACACGACACTAGTATCACCCTGTCGTCTACCACTGAATTCTTTTCTTGTACCTCCTGCTGAGGTAGACTCACCTGCTTGGAATCTTCCAACTTTAATCCCGTTCTCAATCATCTCCCCCATAAGAATCAAATCTGAGAAACTGCCCAACGACACACTAAACAATTTTCCGTAGAACATCCCCGTAAATGTCCCAATGAACATGTCGTTCATCTCCCTTTCAATTAAAGGAGGATGCACACTCGCTGCCATATCTCGCCACCTTTGTGCATACTCTTTAAAACTTTCACCGTTTTTCTGTGACAAACCCTGTAATTGGACCCTGTTTGGCGCCAGATCGCTGTTATATTTGTAATGTGTCATGAAAGCATCAACCAACTGCTTCCAGGTTTTGATCTGAGTGGGCTCCAGCCCCATATACCATTCAAGCGACGGTCCTGACAAGCTGTCCTGAAAGAAATGCATGAGCATCCTTTCATCATCCGAATATGCGGACATCCTTCTGTAATAAGAGCGGACGTGGACCTTAGGGCAGGTATCCCCTTTGTATTTGTCAAATGTTGGAGCCTTGAATTTCAATGGCACCCTCAGCCCTGGTACCAACCCCATAGTAGTCATATCTAATCCCGCAGAGTTCTGATCAACCACACCTTTCATCTGCTCTTCTAGCATTTTGATCCTCTGAACCGGGTCAATAGGGCCTTCAGGTCCCATACCTCTTCCTGAAAAAGCGTCATCCTGTTGATCCACATTCCAGTCATTGCCATACCCATCGTAACCCATGTTACGGCCAAATCCTTGATGATTGAACACAGGACCCTGTCCTCGGTTGCCGAACCCCAGATTGACCCCAGCAGGTCCAAAGCCATTGTTGAAAGGAAGTGTTCCAGCACCGTTCACATTCACATTACCGAATCCACCATTACCGTAGCCGTACC
Source organism: Lathyrus sativus (assembly GCA_963859935.3). Classification (NCBI taxonomy): domain Eukaryota; kingdom Viridiplantae; phylum Streptophyta; class Magnoliopsida; order Fabales; family Fabaceae; genus Lathyrus; species Lathyrus sativus. The sequence continues at coordinate 264,946,566 of OZ012735.1, forward strand.
CCTGGTTGTTGCCGTGACCGTCATTACCGAAGCCTTGATTGTTGAACCCGAAGTTCCCGTCCTGATTGACATTGCCATACCCATTATTTCCAAATCCAACATTGTCAACGAATCCTTGATCGGCATCCACAGTGTTGCCTTTGTTGTTAACAACATGCCCATCACCACCATTCCCAGTATTGCCGTTATCAGCGCCAGCACCTGCACCAGTACCAGTGTTTCCATTGACAGTCACAACAGGTGGAGTAACAACTGCCGGTATCTCATTCTCCCGGCGAGGAGTTTCAACAGAAATGTGGTCAGTGTTGCCATTTCCGTTTGCCCGTGTTAGCAGCGGCTGCACCAAGGTCTGAAGATTCTCCTGGCCCTTGGCCATGTTCTCCATGGCTTGCATGAACAAAGTCAACTTCTCACGAATTTCCTGCATCTCGACCTGAACTTGATCCATTACTTTCTTGCAGTTGCTTCGGGTTGAGTAGCAATGGACTCTTTGTTCGTCAATCCTGAAAAACCTGTGAGATGCAGGAAATGAGATACAAATTCAACAAATAACTGGCGATGCAAAAATGAATATGCAGATGCAATATGTGTCTGTGCGTTAGGGAGATCAACCCCCGATTCTAGTGCCAAAGTGCCAGTGTAGTGACAGTGATAGTAATAAGAAGCTCGAAATCCAATCACGGAAAACATCTCATATATTGCTGAAAAGTGTAACAGCCCAAATTTCATTAAATAATTAATTGTAGTAATTAATTGATTTAGTGGGATTTTATGTTAATATTGGAATTAATTTTTATTAATTGGAATTAATAGAGAATTGAAAGGAAATTGGAAGGAAAGAAAATAAAAGGGATATATAAGTGAGAAAGAAGAGAAAGGAAATTAGAGAAAACATTTGGAGAGAAAGAGGAAAGAAAAAAGAAAGAAGAGAAAGAGAGGAGAAGAAGAAGAAAAGTGGAAAAATCATCAAGAACCAACATCAAAGCTCCGATTAATCGAGGTAAGGGTGAGAAATGTTTCTATTTGATCATTGCATGATGTTATGTATGTTGGGTTGGGGTTTTGGTAGAGTTTTCATCACTTTCCAATTAGGGCAAATGTTGGATTAATCGGTAGATTGATGATTTAATCGGTTGGAACTGAGTAATAACGCCGTAGAATAGTCGGGTAACATGTATTGATGCTATTTGTACTGATTTGGATGTTCAAGAGTTGGTGGATGGTGGAATGGTGAAGGAGGGACATAGTGTGGTTCTGTTCTGCGCAGGTTCGCTGGCTCTCGCCAGGCGAAGCCCAGCGAATGCTGGCGAATAATTAAGTTTAAGTTCCAGTGGACTTTGCTGGCGAGTTCGCCAGGCGAAGTTGGATAGCGAAGGTTCGCCCAGCGAAGGTGCTGGCGAATGAAGTCAGTAGCTACTGACTTGGGCTCGCTGGGAAGTCTCGCCAGGCGAAGCCTAGCGAGTGTTCGCTGAGAGAGTTCGCCAGGCGAAGGCCAGGCGAAGGTTCGCTGCGAGGGTTCGCCAGGCGAATGAAGGCGAATGTGACAGCATTTTTCTTTTGCTGTGTTGCTCATGTGGTGATTGTTTGATTGATTCACATAGGTTAATACCTCTATGATATGAATAAGTATGTGATCCATGGTAATGATATGTGCTGTGGGTAGCCTTTGGGCGTGAATCCTAGATTTGTGGTATGAGTATTAATCAGATCGATTATAAATACATGAGAACATGATAATGATTATGTGTGTATTATTTAATAATGGTAATGTGCATATTATTTGATGAGTTTGTGAAGGTTTGATGTAGTGTACAATTAGGTAATAAGTATGCATGAGAACATTGTGGATATATGTGTGCATAGCTTATAATTGTATTATTAGTACTGTGACATGTATACCTTGTATGAAATGGCATGAGATGAATAATAAACATAATACAAAAATGTATTGTGGATGTATATTGTTTATATGCGGTTGTATGTTAAGATACATGAAGAATGCATGAGAGCATATTGATGGATATGCGTGCATCGTTTGATAAATATGATGTTTGTATTGATTGGATGCGATTATGTATGAAAAATGCGTGAGAATATATCGTGAATATATGTACATTGCGTGGTAAATGTGTTATGCGTGTAAGCATGATGTAATTCTTGTATGATGAATTACTTGAGAATGCATGAGAACATATTGTGGATATGTGTGCATTGTTGATAATGCGGTGATGATATTGAATTGTGAATGTATATTGTTGGTATATGGTGGTATGAATAGAATGCATGAGAACATGTCATGGATATGTGTGCATTGCTTGATAGATGTTGTAAATGCATATTGTATGTATGTGATTAAATGTAAATAATGCATGAGAACATATCGCGGATATGTGTGCATTGTTTGATAACTGTGAAGAATGTATGAGAACATATCGTGGATATGTGTGCATTGTGAGTGATAATGTAGTGATAGTGTTGAATCATGAATACATCGATGAATGTTATGTGAATATGTTGTGTGTGCAATCATAATGTAATTCTTGAAGAGATGAATTATTTGAATGCATGAGATTAAGATGTCGGTCTTAAGTGCATTTGTTGTGGCTGATTGTACATGCATCATTTAGTCAAGAGGCAATGTCTGTTAGTTTCGTGGAAACTAGTGGCTTGTCCCAAACCTAGAAGAGTGGGTTTGAAGGCTTAGAGGACGGGCCTTTGTTGTTATCGGTCTAGAAGAGTGGACCCGGTTTAATGTAAAAACCGAAAAAAGATAACGGGTTATCGGTCTAGAAGAGTGGACCCGGTTTAATGTAAAAACCGAAAAAAGATAACGAGAGTCGGTACCGCATTGCATGAGTTGCATTGAGTTGTTGAGTCACATTAATATATGACATATGCATGAAGAGATGCTTATGTGTGAATGATGAGATTATGAAATTGTGAGAGTATGCATGATGTGGAAATGCTTTACAAATATTCGTGTTGTCATTATATGTGTGGCAAATATATATGACTAAGAAATTGAATTGTGGTGAGAAATACGGAGTGGAACTTTTATTGATTACCTATATATATATATATATATATATATATAATCTTATGCTTTGATTATTATGGTTATATTTCTCACCCTTCTGCTGTTTTATAATGCTCTACGAGGCATTGCAGATTAGGATGCTGGAGTCTCTTTTGTGAAGTATTCTTCATTCTTTTGAGTCTGCTGCTCTGATATGTAACACCGGGTAGTTAGACTAGTATAGTCATTCTTTTGTGATACATTGTGATGTATCAGTTGATGTGATTGTGTAATCTAACTGATATGATGTATTAATTTGGATTAACTTGTGTGTACGTGGATTAATATTTTGAAAACGATTAAATGATTTGATCTTCCGCTTAATTTTGAAAATGTTACATATCTTATGGAGAAAAATAGTGAAAGTGTTTTATTGGTGAAATTGTGGCATTCTTCTTTTATACCTTATTATAAAACCTTTTTACTCTGATAATTTGTATGTGCCTAATTGTTTTTATGCATTTATTTGGGGTATAGAAGGGGGTGTTACAATAGTGGTATCAGAGCAGGTCGGTCCGTCCGACCAAGTTGTCTAATGTTATTTGTTCCCTTGTATGCGACATGTGTGTGAAAACACTGTCGATACATGTTGTTGCTTAACCTTGTCTGGAGAAGTGGGAATGATCTAAGTGGGGGAGAAGTTGTGCTTCTCCAAGATGCTGCAGGTGTAGAAGTTGTAGCTCAGTGGGTGGTTAACACTCTTGTGGTTTGGTAAAGATAGTCTATACTCCATCATGATTTTCAGCTGCCTATTGACAAATTGAGGAACTGATCACCCTTAATCTCTTGTTGATAGTAGTTGGAGTTCTGTTGGATGGGATGGACGTGTCTTGCAAGCTTAGGTGGCGTGAGCAGAGAATTGTTTGGAGCTAAGCCAGGTGCTTAAGAAGTGTGTTGATGAGTCGGCACGAGACAGTGAGGAGATGGTTAATTTTGATGGGAATTCGGGGTGCTAATGAAAGTGGGAAGATGGCGGTTTTGCCGACTAATTATATCTGTTTGGACAGTCGAAGAATTAAATTGATTGAGTAGTGTTGAGAATTATGTCTGGTGTGTGTGCTACGGCAACAAATTGTGGAGTTGAGTATAAGGGTGGATAATGACTTCTAGTGATTACTAAAGGAAATGAGATGTGGAATACATGGTTGGTATAATTGGACCCTTAAGCATTTCAAGAGTTGGAGAGGTATTGGATGACCTTTAAGTGTGGAAGGGTTGTTTCCGTGATTTTGTCGTAACGAAAAACCGTAATTCGAAATGACGCAAGATTAGAAGCGTTGGAAGATATTACAGTGCTCTATATGATGGGAAAGTAGTGACATGGAATTAAGTATTTATTGGCGAAAAATGTTTGGATGTTATGGTAAGCGCGGAGAGTGCGGTTTGTGTTATCACCATAAGTTCACAGCTGAGTGTCCGTTTGATATAATGATTTTCCACACTTGATTGAGAGAGTCAATGGTTATGTAACCGATGGTGTTTGGATATGTTCGGAGAGTATAGGGGTTCATGTTGAGCGTCGGGAACTTGAGTTATTAGTATTGGGGAAGAGGCAGTGATGTACTACTGTGAAGAAAGTTCAAAGAGTTTTGAGAAAGCTATCAACAGTTCGTGTATTGGTTTTGCCAAGTCCGACAGGATTGTCGTTGTGTTTTGAGATACTTTGTTGATATGATTAAGAGATGTGTTAAGTACAACATTAATGAGTTTTGGTTATGCTTGAAGGCAATATAAAGTACAGAGAGGGATTATCTGACAAGTAATTTGGAGTGGGTTGATGTTGTGTGTTTGTACCGGAGTTTGGAAGCCTCAATTGTTTAGTTGAGATTTGAGATGGTTACTGACCTTAAGGTATTTGTTTTATTTGAGAGAGAGTCAAATATGAGACAGAGAAGTAATTGGAACTCCTAAAGGAGTATGGTTTTGGTTAAATTACCATTCGGATGAGACCAAGTGGTAGCTAAGATATCGAATCGGGAATTTTGGTATACACTAATGAAGATGGTAAGGAAGTTAGAACTGATTAAGCAAATTCAGATATGAGTTCGGCCTGTGAAGAGACTTCTTATGGAGTTGAGCCTTGGATGTTGAGATTGACTTTTGGTATTCTGATGAGGTTCGAGGAAATCGGAATTCTGAGTTGAGTTGATGGATTAATTGAATTTAATGGATAAAAGTCAGAGGGCTTATTTTCGGATTAAGGGAAATGGTATTGTGAGATGTCGTGATGAAGTGTGTATTCTGAATAGTGTGAGTTGGATAAGAGTACTCAGGGAGAAGTACATCGAGAAAGATGGAGTATCCGTGCAGGTACTAGGAAGATGCGACCGAATTTGAGAAATAGTTTTGGATAGCCATAGATGGAGAAGGAATTGATTGAGTTTGTATATGTTGATTAGACTTGCTGGGAATTGAAGTATGGACATTAGAGATGGTTGGATCTGATACAACTGTTGAGTATTTCGAGTGGGATGGGATAGTATTCCCATGGGCTTTGTGCCGGGTTTTCTGATGAATTTGAGGAAGTATGATCCGATTTGGACAGTTAAGAATGGATTAACAAGAGTAACTCGTTGCCTACCAGTGAAGATGAATCATTCTGTTAGATGGGAACTCAAGTTTTTCGTTAAGATTATGGGAAAGATTGCGAAAGCGGTTGGGTGCCATGTTGAAGATGAACTCTGACTAGCGTCCGTGAATGGCATGGACAAACGAAGAAAACTATCCAGTATGAAGAGGACTCGTTGAGAGCTTGTGTGTTGGACCAAGATGGATCTAAGGGTAGTTAATTGTCGTTGATGGAGTTGCCTACAATAACTGTTGCCATTTCGTATCGGAAACAACATCGTATGAAGTTCGTTGGGTAAGAGGGTATGACTCCTTTGTGTTGTTGCATGTCCAACGGGAGTGTTGTACTCGGATCAAAGACCGTGCAAGGGACGATGGAAACGATCAAAGAATCCAAGTAAGGCCGTGTTTTGAGAGTTATGGTAGTAATTGGTGTTGGTCGAGCTTGAAGTCTCGTGAGCACCCTGTGTTTTGTTGATCTGTATCAGAGTAGCGCAGCGGAAGCGTGAGGCGGATAACATGTTAGACTGTTTTACCGCTGTCGCTTGAGAGGATTGCATGAGGTGTTCATATGTCTAAGTTGAAGAGGTACATTGATTCAGGTGGATGGTGTACAAGTGAGAGAGAATTTGACTTCAGAGGCGTGGCTAGTTCTAGTTGTTGATAAGAAACAACTTCGAAGTATAGAGATTCCTTTGGTGGAAGTAGTTATGGGAGAATTGGATTTGGAAGAATTGGAATGCAAGAGTCGTATCCAGAGTTGTTTGGATCAGATAACATTTTCGAGACGGAAAATTCCTAAAGTGGGGGAGGGTTGTAACAGCCCAAATTTCATTAAATAATTAATTGTAGTAATTAATTGATTTAGTGGGATTTTATGTTAATATTGGAAATAATTTTTATTAATTGGAATTAATAGAGAATTGAAAGTAAATTGGAAGGAAAGAAAATAAAAGGGATATATAAGTGAGAAAGAAGAGAAAGGAAATTAGAGAAAACATTTGGAGAGAAAGAGGAAAGAAAGAAGAAATAAGAGAAAGAGAGGAGAAGAAGAGGAAAAGTGGAAAAATCATCAAGAACCAACATCAAAGCTCCGATTAATCGAGGTAAGGGTGAGAAATGTTTCTATTTGATCATTGCATGATGTTATGTATGTTGGGTTGGGGTTTTGGTAGAGTTTTCATCACTTTCCAATTAGGGCAAATGTTGGATTAATCGGTAGATTGATGATTTAATCGGTTGGAACTGAGTAATAACGCTGTAGAATAGTCGGGTAACATGTATTGATGCTATTTGTACTGATTTGGATGTTCAAGAGTTGGTGGATGGTGGAATGGTGAAGGAGGGACAGAGTGTGGTTCTGTTCTGCGCATGTTCGCTGGCTCTCGCCAGGCGAGCGAAGGCGAAGCTTCGCCAGGCGAAGCCCAGCGAATGCTGGCGAATAATTAAGTTTAAGTTCCAGTGGACTTCGCTGGCGAGTTCGCCAGGCGAAGTTGAATAGCGAAGGTTCGCCCAACGAAGGTGCTGGCGAATGAAGTCAGTAGCTACTGACTTGGGCTCGCTGGGAAGTCTCGCCAGGCGAAGCCTAGCGAGTGTTCGCTGAGAGAGTTCGCCAGGCGAAGGCCAGGCGAAGGTTCGCTGCGAGGGTTCGCCAGGCGAATGAAGGCGAATGTGACAGCATTTTTCTTTTGTTGTGTTGCTCATGTGGTGATTGTTTGATTGATTCACATAGGTTAATACCTCTATGATATGAATAAGTATGTGATCCATGGTGATGATATGTGCTGTGGGTAGCCTTTGGGCGTGAATCCTAGATTTGTGGTATAAGTATTAATCAGATCGATTATAAATACATGAGAACATGATAATGATTATGTGTGTATTATTTAATAATGGTAATGTGCGTATTATTTGATGAGTTTGTGAAGGTTTGATGTAGTGTACAATTAGGTAATAAGTATGCATGAGAACATTGTAGATATATGTGTGCATAGCTTATAATTGTATTATTGGTACTGTGACATGTATACCTTGTATGAAATGGCATGAGATGAATAATAAACATAATACAAAAATGTATTGTGGATGTATATTGTTTATATGCGGTTGTATGTTAAGATACATGAAGAATGCATTAGAGCATATTGATGGATATGCGTGCATCGTTTGATAAATATGATGTTTGTATTGATTGGATGCGATTATGTATGAAAAATGCGTGAGAATATATCGTGAATATATGTACATTGCATGGTAAGTGTGTTATGTGTGTAAGCATGATGTAATTCTTGTATGATGAATTACTTGAGAATGCATGAGAACATATTGTGGATATGTGTGCATTGTTGATAATGCGGTGATGATATTGAATTGTGAATGTATATTGTTGGTATATGGTGGTATGAATAGAATGCATGAGAACATGTCATGGATATGTGTGCATTGCTTGATAGATGTTGTAAATGCATATTGTATGTATGTGATTAAATGTGAATAATGCATGAGAACATATCGTGGATATGTGTGCATTGTTTGATAACTGTGAAGAATGCATGAGAACATATCGTGGATATGTGTGCATTGTGAGTGATAATGTGGTGATAGTGTTGAATTATGAATACATCGATGAATGTTATGTGAATATGTTGTGTGTGCAATCATAATGTAATTCTTGAAGAGATGAATTATTTGAATGCATGAGATTAAGATGTCGGTCTTAAGTGCATTTGTTGTGGCTGATTGTACATGCATCATTTAGTCAAGAGGCAATGTCTGTTAGTTTCGTGGAAACTAGTGGCTTGTCCCAAACCTAGAAGAGTGGGTTTGAAGGCTTAGAGGACGGGCCTTTGTTGTTATCGGTCTAGAAGAGTGGACCCGGTTTAGTGTAAAAACCGAAAAAAGATAACGGGTTATCGGTCTAGAAGAGTGGACCCGGTTTAATGTAAAAACCGAAAAAAGATAACGAGAGTCGGTACCGCATTGCATGAGTTGCATTGAGTTGTTGAGTCACATTAATATATGGCATATGCATGAAGAGATGCTTATGTGTGAATGATGAGATTGTGAAATTGTGAGAGTATGCATGATGTGGAAATGCTTTACAAATATTCGTGTTGTCATTATATGTGTGGCAAATATATATGACTAAGAAATTGAATTGTGGTGAGAAATACGGAGTGGAACTTGTATTGATTACCTATATATATATAATCTTATGCTTTGATTATTATGGTTATATTTCTCACCCTTCTGCTGTTTTATAATGCTCTACGAGGCATTGCAGATTAGGATGTTGGAGTCTCTTTTGTGAAGTATTCTTCATTCTTTTGAGTCTGCTGCTTTGATATGTAACACCGGGTAGTTAGACTAGTATAGTCATTCTTTTGTGATACATTGCGATGTATCAGTTGATGTGATTGTGTAATCTAACTGATATGATGTATTAATTTGGATTAACTTGTGTGTACGTGGATTAATATTTTGAAAACGATTAAATGATTTGATCTTCCGCTTAATTTTGAAAATGTTACATATCTTATGGAGAAAAATAGTGAAAGTGTTTTATTGGTGAAATTGTGGCATTCTTCTTTTATACCTTATTATAAAACCTTTTTACTATGATAATTTGTATGTGCCTAATTGTTTTTATGCATTTATTTGGGGTATAGAAGGGGGTGTTACAAAAAGCCCATCGAGTCAGGAATACAATATCACTGAGTGTACAATAGGAAAGCATGACCTCAACCAACAATCCTGGTGATGGCCAGCACAATGCAAATAAAGCATACACATCAATACATAAGATAATCAAGTGCGACCATATGCCTGGTACTCCTCTAACAATCTCTTAGTCTTGGGATGGTTTGGCTGAGAAAGCAACCCTTCGACGAGCGAGTCTCTTTGCCTGATAACACGCTGGAGATCACCAATGGATTCCTCCCAAACACCTTCTCCAAAGCAATCTTCCAGCTTCCGCTTCTGGGACGCAGACTCTTTCTTGCGCTTGATAACTTTGTTCAAGGCATTCTGGACATCATATCTCCACATAACCTCTTCTTCAAACTTCTTCTAGCTAGTTTTCAACTGACCTTCCAGCTCAGAGATCTGCAGCTTCAGTTTGTCTTCTCTTTCCTTATTGCCGGTCAGCGTGGCATTCCAGGTTTTGTTGAATGTAGAGATCTCCCGATAGGCTATATCAAGTGCTTTCTTCTTAGACTCCAGCATATCATGGGAGCTCTTGAAATCTATCCCCAAACTTTCACGCTTCTTTCGTTGTTCAGCCAGTTCCGTGCCTAGCTGATTCACCAGCTTCGTTTGCTGCTCGAAGGAATATACAGCTTCATTCCTTTCGCTCCTGAGTTGCACTAGCTCTTCTTCCAACTTCTCGTTGGCTTTCATCAGCTCTTTTTTCTCTTTCATAACCTGTTCATATCTCTCAGTAGGCACGATAGTTGGCTCTTCAAACACAGGGGGAGTAGGAGGTGATACTGCGGGAAATGGCATCAATGCCTGCTTTGCCCTATCTTGGATCCAAACCTTGTACGGAGCATAGGCTTGACAATCATTCTTACCCAATAACGCCTTTCCCCTCTTGTGGACATTATTCCAAGCGTGCCAAAGATTGGACAATAGTTCTCCCTTCAAATCGCCTGTGAAGTACAGAGATTCCTGTACTTCTTCCTCTTTTGGCGGGCTTTTCAAAGCATAACCGAATTGCCTGATCAACAATGATGGATTGTAGTTAATGCACCCTTTCCTCCCAATCAGAGGAACGTTAGGATATCCGGCGCAGCTGTAGATAATCACAGATCCCAGCAAATCTTTATCAAACCAGACAACATCTTCTGAAGAAAGTCCCATCAGATGCTCAGACCAATCCACCGTATCTGCAGACTCATCGAAGATACCCTTCTTGGGCAGATGACTCTCAAACCACATATATAGAAAAGGCACACAACAAGAGACGTTCTTACCCCTCCTGATCTCATTCTTATAATGCAGTGAGTGATAGAAATCTCCAATCAGAGTAGGCACCGGATTGCCTGAAGCAAATATATAGAATGCATCCAAATCAACAAAGTTAGGCATGTTCGGGAACAGTACAATGCCATAGATACACAGAGCAAGAATAGCATTAAACACAATCCAACATCCACTCTTGGCATACTCTTGTGCTTTCCCAACCAAGAACTTGAGAGAAAAACCAGACACTCCATTCCACGAGGTTAACAGCAACTCTGAGGAGTCTAAATGCAAGGCGACAGCCAAATCCTCCAGTTTGGGCTCAACACCCATATGAATGAAAGGCACCCTGTTCTGAATAGTCAACTCCAAGATCTCAGCATACTCCTCCATGGTCGGAGCCAGAATGAAGTCAGGGAAAGTAAAACACCTCAGCGGGGGATCATAGGACTGCATTAGCGTGTACAATCCGTTACGCTCATACATGGATGGTTTATAAACCAACCTATGTAATTTCCCATAACTCTTCCTGAAGCTTCTCTTCACATCATCATCAGCTAGAGATATCAAACCAAGCAAAGAAGAAACATCTGGAGTAGGCAACTTGTATGCCACAGTCTTCTTCAAAGTATCCATAATATCAGCAGATAGAAATCCGGGCAACTAGAATCAAAGGGTATGAAATGCACCTGCAACACAGACACACATTAATGATATGCAAAATGAGTATGCCACAATTCAATATGCAAACATGCAACAGGGATCAAGTGATATATTGCTGAAGACATCCATCCACAATATCTGTCTCAACAAGCCCGCAGTACTGCTCAAGCCTGGTCTCAACAGACCCATAACAATGCTCCACTTTGCCTCAACAGGCTCAAAACAATGCTCCGACCTGGTCTCAACAGACCTATAACACTTCTCTGGTGAAGAAACCCCAAGTAACCACACATACTGATCCAAAATCAAGAAAATCGGGTAGTCTGGAGGTCAATTTTCCTGCATGCCCCCATCCCTCTCACAGGTAGGTGTCCTATCAACTGACACAAGGTACAACATCCTATGCGGTCGTCGGTGTCACAGACTTTCAAGACTGATGATACGATACCCAGAAGGTGTGGCATCATCATGTCCTGAAGAGGCCTCACTTAGCCAACTTCCAAATGATCGGTCCCCAGAGTCGACAATCCAACTAACCAACAACCCCCTCAACCCAAAGGGTTGAAAAAGAAGTCAACCAGAAGAACCTCGTCCGAGCGTGGATTTTGTGGGACACTAGTACATGCAAAGCATGCACGCGCCCACTACTTTCCACAACTAATTCTAGGTGCACTCAAGCCCAGGTCCGACTTATCTCTCAATCTGACCCCCTACCCAGCACAACAACAATAATATAATGCTGAAAGTAAATACAGAAAGGTAAATCCATACAAAATCCATGACGGGAAAACAAGCGCTAGGATTGACTCGCGTAGGGAACCGTTGGAGTCCCCAGCAGAGTCGCCAGCTGTCGCTACTGCGAAAATCGGCGCTGGCTATGACAGAAGAGTCGCCACCGTGCGTTATTTATCTCATAGGAAGGAAAGGAAACACTCAGAGTAAACCTAACGCAAAACGGGAAAGGAATGGTCGTCGCAACCAAATCCTGGATTCGGGAGTCGATTACGCAAGGGGAAGGTATTAGCACCCCTCACGTCCATCGTACTCGACGGGATCCACACTTATTTTCTGGTACAGATTGTATTCTACCTACACTACAGGCCTGGGTTAAAAAGAAAAGAAAATGACTCGGCAAAGTATTGCACTTTATGCCTACGTATTCCCGTCTGGAACGAGAAATCAGAGTCAACGTAGTTCGCCTACCTACGGGAAAGGAGGGGAAGGTTGCTCGCTAGGATACGACATCCTATGCCTACGTACTTTCATACAGCATGAAAGATCAGAGCAAACGTAGTTCGGGCTACGGAAGACACAAGCCTGTCTGACTGTTTTTTATTACCTTCTAAAAGGGGTTTTTCTTAATTAAGCGTCCAAGCAGACAAAAATGACACTTTGATATTTGTTTTGAATCTTTTACAAAAGAAGTGTTTTTTAATTTGTTTGCAATCTCTGACGCACTAGAGACTATGATCTAAGAGTGACTACGTCGCGTGTCACCCAAAGGGTGCCACACTAAGCAACCAAATTACTGGAAAGAAGCTCTCCAGCAACCCTTTCTCAAATAGCTTAAGGCTCGTAACGTACGACATCGATTAACCTTATTACTGTATTTTGGAGTTGTTCTGAGATAAGAAGAGAAAGAAGCTCTAAAAAACCTAGGGTTGAAAAGGGAATAAAACTAACCTAATGTTATCATGCATGGGTAAGAATCCTAATGTCTGTCATAATTCCCTCCTGCACAGAGGAAATCAGATATCCTAGGGGATAAACAGAAAAGAAAACAAGCAAATACAGTAAAATGCATGCAGTGCAGCAATACAAGCGAGGCAAGGGAGTCTCACTCAACCTCGAACCTGGGAAAACAACAGGCAAAGTGAATCAACATTCACTTCAAACCTAGGGGGCAAGCTGAACAAGCCAACAAACAATACAGAAAACAAAACCCAAAGCAGAGGAGGCAGCCCAAACAGCAGCACCAAACTCCTACAGCAAATCACAGCTCTGACAGCAACAACTAGAAGTTGACAGTAACAACTTTCACCATCAAACTTCAGTAATCTTCAATCTCCAACCTCCAGGGAAGAGAAATCATACTTCAAATAAGGCTCCTCAAAACCTAAACAATTAAGCTCCACAGCTACAGAAAACCCCAGCTCAAAAGCAACAGTAAACCCCAGCTTCAATCCTCCAGCAAGCTCCTACAGCAAAGCTGCCAGTAACACAACTCCCTCTTCAATCCATCCTCATGAAAGGCATCTTCAACATCTTAGATCTTCATCCCCAAGCTCTAGCAATCTCCACCAATAAATATTTGTTATTAAGATCAAGTTATAATGAATGGAAGCTAGTGGAAACCAAAGGAAATCACTAGAAACCATCAACGGCAAAGAAGGGTATCCTCAAAAGTTTTACTCTTTAAGGCATGCCAATCATCCCTCCAAGGGAGAGATGGGCTTCCTTAATAGGACTTTGAATCATAGGATAGGATAGAGGCACAAGAAGCTTTCTATGTTTGAAAGAAGAAATAAGACTAATCTACTGCTCTTCCTATATGCCCTAATCCCTAAGCTCCTGACAAGCAATCTTCACAAGGAAAGACCTTCATGACCAAGCCCCAAGCTTTATCTCCAAGCATATTCAATGCCTCCATAGCTCCAACAAGAAAAAACCAAACCCAAAGCCCAACCAAATCACCCCAAGCAAAATAACCAAACCAAACATCCAAGGGGAAAACCCACAATCAACACACCAAGTTGCAAAAAACCACATAAAATGCTAAAAGTCATTATAAAATCCTAAGTAAATTTCTAAGGGAACCTAACCCTATACCCAATACCCCATATAAATCCCAAGGCCTACATAAAACCCCAAATCCCTAAACTATGCCCTAAACTACAACTAGTTGTGTTAAAACCCTAATTCTAACACCTCTCCTATTCACCTCTCAAACTAACCTAAATTTTAATCATAAAAAATATGAAAAAAATCCTAAGGGTACATGCTTCCCTAATCTAATCAACCTCATAAGAATCACTCAAAAATTCCTCAGCAAACTCTCATACTAAATTCAGGAAAATGAAGTATCAAACAAATGAAAAATAAAAGCATTAAAATTGTAAAATATGCCAGAAAATATAAAATGCATGAAATTAATATTTTTTAATCCTATAAAATTCTAGAGACCCTAAGGAAATCAGGCAAAAAAGTCTCATCCTAAAATGATCATTTTCCAATTTATTATGAATTAATCTCTAATCATATGTAAAACATAAAAATAAAAGAAAATCAACTAAAAATAGCAAACTGGCGTGATGAATAGCAAAATTCTCTAGTTATTAACCAGAGCTGGGACCAGGAGGGGGTGTCAGTAGTAAACGCATATTAGGCCCATGTCAATCAAAAAATAATATGGAAAATCAGATGAAAAAGGAAAAACTCTGTGTCAAATAGAAATCAATCCGTGTGTAAAATTCAATTGGGCTTCAAAGTGGTGTGTGGATAGCAAAACTTGTACTAAGCCCAAGTCAAAATATTAAATGAAACGGGGCATTTTGCTTGTGTTCAGACTTTCTTCACAAGTTGAGAATGAATCGTGGCCGTGGGATCCAACTTCAGTCAAGGTCAAAGCCCTCATCTAATGGCTAAGCAGTCTTCTTCTCCATTTTAAAATCTGGGAGGGAAAGTGAACCAGATGGTGGCCGGAGGTGGCGCCACCGTCGTCCCCAAATGTGAACTCCATAAAAACTCATCAAAACTCAAACCTAAGCATCCTAATCAACTCGTTTTTTCTCACTGAACCTAATGGCAACATCCATTCTTCTTGAATCTCAACGCAAATCAAATCACGATTCCAAGTTCAGAATATGCTCAATTTTCGTCCATCACCATTCTTAAAATTGATCAGCCTATCATCATCTACACTCTTCACTGAGTAATCCTCACCACCTAAACATGTTTAAACCTCCAAGAACTAAGAGAAACAACCTTCAACAGAAACGGTGTCACCCTAGATTTGGTCTCTAATCACCACTTTTTCCTACCAGAAACGATCCTAGCCATGTCTACAATCTATCTATGCATTCAAATCCTAGCAATTCTACCTAAATCATGCTATGAGATGAAATTTACATACCTGTAAAATTTGAGTGAACAGAGCAAGAAAATCTTCAAATCACCCTTCAATCTTCTCCAGACACGATCAATGAAGTCTTGTGGAGCTTCTGTATGCACTGAACTGCCTTGAATCCTTCCCAATCACCAAACACGATTTTGATTTGCAATGAAGAAACTCACTTTGCTCTCTCCCAATTCTGCAGAGTTCTTGGCCAAAAAACTAACTGAATCAGTTATAATCCTTATATAGAACATGTTAGAAAGCTCTAGAATGATCTGGAATGATCCATGTGAGAAATTCAATTTCTCTTACATTTGAAACTTTCATGAGAAGCTTGCACATGGCAGATGGTTTTGGCTTGCTTCAACAGCTTGGTTGTGATCCAATTTCTCTCCAAATGACATTTTGAAATGGTTGGTGAGGGTTAGAACCTTGGTTCTGATCTAAAGGAGTGTTTTGCAAATGTTACTTATGATGTAAGAAAGCACTCTTCAAAGAAACTCATAAAACAATGGCTCATCTCAAAATTGTGACATTGCCAATGTGTTTGAAATTCAATTTCCATTTAAAATGACTACCCATATGCCATGTTTATGCCTTGCAAGTCAAAAAACCATTTTTCCCTCTCTTGAATCATTTGAAAAATCTCCCATTTTAGGCCATTTTGGGGCACTTTGTGAAACAAGCCAATCCAACTCACCATGACTCCCTACCTGACCTAGAAACATCATTCTAAACACATTTCATGTTGAACATTTTTTCATTTGAGGAGTGGAAGATAGAGATTTTGACCTATGTTGGAAAAGACCTATAATTCAACTTTCCCAAAATACCCCTGGATTGCCAAGATCATAACTTGAGTTCCACAAATCTTCTTGAGGACTTATAGTACTCAAATTAAAGCTAAGATCAAGACCTACAATTTTTATGTTGTCCAATAATCCATTTGAAAATTCCTTGAGGGGAAAAAGTTGCTTGGAAGTCAAGTGACTTTCACAGATAAATTTCTGTGTCCTCTGATGACCTGTAACTTTCAAGAACCATAACTTGAGTTCTACAAATCTTCTTGAAGACTTATAGTACTCAAATTAAAGCTATTGAGAAGATCTACAAGTTTTATGTTGGCAAAGTATCCATTTGAAACTTGTATTTGGACTTATGTGGCTTGGAAGTCCAGTGTTATACAGGGGATTTTACCCTAGGAACCCTGTCTCAAACACCTCCAACCACTCTTGATTCTCTTGAACTTGATCTTGACTCATCCATACACATGCTTCAACATATCAATCCATGACTTCCATGACCTAGAGCTAGGTCTTGATGCCCTTTCTTTGCTCCTCTTGACTTAAGGTTACCCAGATGAAACCCTACTTGTACACACCTCAACTGTGGTTCTTGAGCTTGATACAATGGCTTGTCTAAGTTTCAATAGGGCCCTCTAGGCATCCCATGAGATCCATACACACCTCAAATTCACAATTACATGTGGATGATCTTCAATACACCTCAAGTTAGGAGAGAAATCCACCTGTGGGCACTCAAACTTCTCAAGACTTCAAATCACTTCTTAATGGCCTGGAAGGCTTCTCCTCTTGGATAACACACCTTGCTAAGCTCTTCTTTTGATAGAAACCTTGATCCCTTGTTGGAGGCATGCTATGCTATGCTATGCAAATTATTAGACTGTGTATATGATGTGACTATGCAAATGCAATGCAATGAAACATAAATCAGGCAAGAAAAGGTTGAGCAAATTTTGGGGTGCAACAGCTGCCCTATTCAAACGGCTTGGACCCGACTGGGTGAAGAGCGAACGACCTTCAAACAATCGAGGTACGAGACGGTTGAATACCAAGAAACTCGGAAATTTGCTAACCGCAGAAATAAACTGCACAACTGCTTGGGGAACGACATCCACCAACTGAACCTGGTTGTTACGGCAACAACTGATTCAACGTCTGATAATAACTCTGATTCCAACATCAACCACCTGTGTAACGCCACGGGCACAGAATGCCTCCGTCCACCACTGGACTACTCTTGTCAACACAAGAAGAGAAACAAATTTGCCAAATCACAACTAAACACCAATCGGTCCACGTCAGGACTCACATTTCGTCAACCCGAAGAGATATTGTCCACGTCAGGACTCCACATCCCGTCAACACGGAGAAATCCCGACTACTCCACGGGAGGTGAGTTGGTCGCCTCCCACCAACACGAGGAGGTCCTATCAATCATAGGCAATAAAATTCGTCGACTTTACTGGGGAAACATTTCTGTCTAATGACAGGAAACTCATCTGCCTATCCCTATAGGCAAATCATCTGCCTAAACACAAGAAACTCCATCCGTCTACTTCATACGGGAAACGTCATCTGCCTGATTACAGGAATGGTGCATCCGCCTGCTTCATACGGGAAAATCATCTGTCTGAACACCGGAAAGTTCATCCGTCTGCTTCATACGGGAAAAGTCATCTGCCTGAACACAGGAAAGGTCATCCGCCTGCTTCATACGGGAAACTCATCTGCTTGAACACAGGAAAGTTCATCCGCCTGCTTCATACGGGAAAATCATCTGCCTGAACACAGGAAAGTTCATCCGCCTGCTTCATACGGGAAAAGTCATCTGCCTGATTACAGGAAAGTTCATCTGCCTGCTTCATACGGGAAAAGTCATCTGCCTGAACACAGGAAAGTTCATCCGCCTGCTTCATACGGGAAACTTGTAACACCCCACTTCCCAAAATCAATTAAATTAATAAACATTATAAATAAACAAAATCAGAGTTCCAATTTCCCAAATGGGATATCACATGAAAACAACGTTTCCTTATAAAAAGGTTTTCTCCAATACAGCGGAATATTAAATAATAACATCCAATAAAGGTTTGATACGTTCACAGGGAAATAAAATATAAGTTCAACATAAAACAAAGAAAAACGCCCAAGTCCCGTGCTACGTATCAGAGCATCCTAGACTCGACAATCACACCAATATCCAAGCTAGCTAAGCACCTGGATTATCTGTACTTCCGAAGAAGCACAGACCACAACAACAACAAAGGGGTGAGAAATAATGATTAGAATATAATGGCATTGTAATACATGTAAACAAGGTAGTACAACACACCAACACACCAAGATTCACCCCTAACAACATCATATGACGAACCTACTGTTCAAATTACAATATAACATATTATAATGCAAAATGCAACTCAACACCATGCATGCGGTACCGACTCGTTGGTTCATTCAATCGAACCTGGATAGATCACTTACGCTCCTCCTGAGACATGATCTATCCCCCACCATTCTCCACAAAGGAGTACGGATGAATCACTTACGCTCCTCCTGAGACATGATTCATCCCACCAAAACACCATGATATGCACAACACCAATGCATAACTAATATATTCAGGCACACTAAGTGCACACGATCCTCTTGATCATATCATCATACATCATATATATATATATATATATATGCATAGATATATTACACACCAACACCATATAAATCAATTCACACAGTGAGCAATCTCACATTCTAACACCAAGTATAAACACATCCCAACACTCGGGGAATACACGATCCTACTGATCACTGCACCATAATCATATACATGATACACCCATCATTCATTTTAATTAAATTAGATATTAAACGAGTTCACACTCTAACACCATATGTAAACACATCTCAACACTCGGGGAATACACGATCCCACTGATCACTTCACACATATACATCAACTAATTGCCCACCAGTCATTATTACGGGAAACATGTACTATCACCGAGTACACAAGTTAATTCCCACAGTCATCATTCATACATGGCATCAAGGCCAAAGGAATCACACAAGTCCAGAGCTCAAGGCTAAAATATCACAACACTCACATTCTGGTTCTGCTACGTTCGCTGACATTCGCCAGGCGAAGTCCCGTAGTGAACCTTCGCTAGCATTCGCCAGGCGAACCTGCTGGCGAAGCCCCCTTTCCACTATCGTGCATTCGCCAGGCGAAGGAATCATTCGCCAGGCGAACCTTCGCTGGCCACACTCGCCAGGCGAAGTTCCTACCCTTTAGGTCTGGGATTTAATTCTAAATTATTCGCTGCCATTCGCCTCAGCTCGCCAGGCGAACTCTCGCCTCCCTTCGCCAGGCGAAGCCCAGCGAATGCTGCGATTCACCAATTTCCTCACAATTCTGCAGAGTGCTTTCTAAGCCAAATTGTTCAAACTTCCTATTTCCAATTCCCATCTTAACATCAGTACCAACTTGTACGTAATTCCGACTAATCGATTCCTAATCCCTATCCCAAAATCATCACCTAAACACTTTATCGATACATCAAAAAGCCATACAAAACTTTCCCTAAAAACCGTAAAACAACTTATATGCCAAATTGACCAAAAACAACAGTTCATTAACAATCAACACCAAACTATCAACGATAAATCAACAATCACAACATTTCGATATAGGAAATCATATATCGATCAATTTCCTACGGGGTTAAGGAATCCCCAACTACCCTATACATGTATAAACCGTTCCCAATCAAGTTTCTCCCCTCTTACCTTGTTAATCGGTTGATCGATGAAAGAACCCTCCAAGGTTTGGCCAATTCTGATTTTCCCCCGTTCCTTCGTTCTTCGCTCCCTTTTCCGTTCTTCTCACTTCTCTCCTTTCTATCGTTCTTTTTCCACTTTCTCTAACTTCTCACAATGTATCGTAAAAACTACTAACCCCTCACATTCTCTATTTTAATTCTCTAATCCCAATAATAATAATAACTTAATAATAATAATAACTTAATAAAATAATAATAATAATAATAATAATAATAATAATAATAATAATAATAATAATAATATTATTATTATCTCACCAAAATAATAATAATATTAATAACAATAGTAACTATAATAAATATAATAATAATAATAATAATAATATTCCCACCAATATTAATATTATACACTATATTATTATATTCACCAAAACACCACCAATAATCCTCCCACATTAGGGACACCCACCAAACATCACCAAATACACCCCCATCAAAGGGCACACCAACACATAATATTTAAAATAATAATAAAATGATTAAATAATTAAAATGGGTGTTACAAAACTCATCTTCCTGAACACAGGAAAGTTAATCCTCCTGCTTCATACGAGAAAATCATCTGCTTGAACACAGGAATGGTGCATCCGCCTGCTTCATACGGGAAAATCATCTGCCTGAACACAGGAAAGTTCATCCGCCTGCTTCATACGGGAAAATCATCTGCCTGAACACAGGAAAGTTCATTCGCCTGCTTCATACGGGAAAATTCATCTGCTTGATTACAGGAAAGATTCCCTTGGATCTAGCTTCTTTGCCTATTCTTTGCAGTAGCTAACTCCACTGGGGATATTCTGAAAATAACTGCCCGACACCCGTTTTGACAACAAGTGGCCACTTCTGAAATCTTGATTCATGAAACCCTGAAATGCTGCCGCGACAGCAAACTTGAAGAAACAATCCACTGGTCGGATAAGAGAAACTTCAACCAGTAACTCTGTGGGGAACGATAACAAGAACTGTATCATCACATGTCTCACGCCGAGACCTCGATCGTCTGGTAATAGATCTGAGCTGTAACTCTATACTCCTGCTGAGAAACACACCTGAAAGCAAAAGGTTAACCAACCTGATTTATGTTCAAAATGCGTATGTCTGACAATGGCGTAATGCTCCATACGGCATAGAAATGCTACGCGTTTTTGGGTAGATGCAACCCAGATACTTTGTGGGCCTTATCCATTGATCTGAGCCAAATGCTTTATGGATCTTAGCCCATTGATCTGAACTTTAGTGTGAATTTATAATCTAATTTTGATTTTTTTGTTAAATTAGTATAGTTAACTGATTTTTTTTAATTTAGCATTTAGTTTTTATTATATTGAGATTTAACTAGATTTTATTTTAATTAATATTAAGTTTTAGGTTAATTCTAAGATTAGTTTTGATTAGGGATTTCTTTTAGGTTTTTAATCTTAAGTTGGAATTAGATTATAAATTGGTTTTTAAATTAACTTTAAAAATTAATTAGTTTAGTTATATTTCTTTAATTTAGAATTATTTTTGCTTTAATTTCAGCTAATTTAGGATCAATTAATTTATGCTTAGATTAGAAATTAGTTTTTAATTTTAAAATATAATAGTTTATTATTTAATTTAGATTAATTTAGATTTAACCTTGATTAATTTAGGATTATTATTAAGTATTAGATTAATTCTAGATTTAGGTATAGTTAGAATTAGAGATTTACTTTAGAAATTAGCTTTTAATCACCTTTAGGATATTAATTAGATATTTAATTTTAGAATTAGATTTTAATTTTAATATTTAGATTATAATTATAATTTTAAATTAGACTAGGAGTTAACTTTAGTTTTATATTCTAGTTTAGACTAACTTTAATTAGATTTCAACTTAGAATTTATCTAGAAATTAACTTTTGAATTAACATAGGATTAGACTTTTTAACCTTTTAATTTCTATCAATCATCGAGCGCAATTATGAATTTTTTTTTCCTGATACCTGTACATATTTTAATTTTAATATCTGACGTTGTCTGTGATTGCGTCGCTTCGTGTTTACTTGCTGTTTACTTCCTATATTCGCATGATCCCCTTAGGATTCCTAGCTCGAATTAATTTCTGATTAAGTCTGAGGTAGGAGAGACATTACGCTTTCAACCCAAGCATGACAATATTAGGTTATTTTCCCTATTTATCCTGACTTTAGGGCCACATTGCATGACAACAATTAGGGTTCAGTTTCCCCTAGGTCTTTGTGTGCGTCTCTCCCTTCTCACCTCAAACTTTCTTCAAGACACTTAATAAAGAATGACAAGTATCATGCGTTATGAGCCTTAAGTACATGGGGAATGATGAGTGGGGGGTTTCTCCTTGCTTTTCTAGAGTGTTTAGCGTATGCCCTTTGAGCGATATGCAACACATTCGCCCCTGTGTCATAGTCTTTAGTGCGATGTGAATCTCAAAATAACTCAATCCACTTCACTAAAACTCAAATACAAAATTCAAACCTTTTATCCTTCGGGATTTTTTTTGTTGCAGTGAGAATCGTGATACCAAGCTATTGACTAACTTGAATCTTTAATTCTTAAATTCACAACCGGACCTTAATTTATCCAAAAAGGAAAGGTTTAAAGAAAGAAAAACCTATTAAAATGCAAAGCAAAAGGCAAGGCTTAAAGCTAAGCAAAGAGAGATATGAAGGTTCGGGGGTTGGTTATGCATAGGGTATGTATTTCACATCCTAAACATTTGTAGTACTCTACAGGAACCTCTTGTTAATATTTGTGTTTGCTAAAGTTGGCTTGCTAAAGGGAAAGTGCTAAGGGTAGATATGTAAAGTGTAAAGTATGTACAAAGTGACAAAGGTGAGATTCGAACTCTCAACCTCTCACACTCACAACTCCTTACACATGTCCTCTTGCCAATTGTACCATTTTTACTTTTTAGAAAAAAAATGCATGCCATATGATATTTACCTGCAAAAAGTCAAACGACTACACAATTTGGGGTATTACAGTTGCCCCTATTTAAATAACTTCACCGGGTGATTTGAGCAACGGAGACTCGAGAAATTATGGTGGAGGGATTTAAATACAGATAACCGAAAATTTTGCCTTTAGACGCAGTGCTATGCAATGATATGACAAAACAAAACGAACTATAATGCTAAATATGATATGAATCTAATATGATGCGTATGATGAAAATGACAAATGCACGGATACAGACGAAACAACGTCATAGGGGACGACCCATCGGGGAATTGCACTAGGGAAGAAGACATGTCATATCTGGAAGAACGTCGGATAGACACGACAAAGAATTGTTGATAGGTGCCAAGTAAATTAGAAATTGTCCGCAAGGTAAGACGCGGGTAAAACACGAGCTCAGGAGAAAAACGCAAATGGGGATAAAACACCCATGATGCCAAGTAAATAAATTTTGCCCACAAGGTAAGACGCCAGTAAAACACGACCTCAGGGAGAAAAAAAAAAGTAAATGGGGGTAAAACACCATGATGTTAGGTAAACCCAGGAATATCTGGTAAACGGGGAATAAAACACCCGGGATAAAGGTACATGGGGGATAAAACACCCAAGGATAGAAGGTAAATGGGGAGTAAAGCACCCAGATAGACATGTAAATGGGGAGTAAAGCACCCAGGATAGAAATGTAAATGGGGAGTAAAGCACCCAAGATAAAAATGTAAATGGGGAGTAAAGCACCCAAGATAGAAATGTAAATGGGGAGTAAAGCACCCAAGATAAAAATGTAAATGGGGAGTAAAGCACCCAAGATAGAGAGGTAAATGGGGAATAAAGCACCCAAGATAGAAATGTAAATGGGGAGTAAAGCACCCAAGATAGAAATGTAAATGGGGAGTAAAGCACCCAAGATAGAAATGTAAATGGGGAATAAAGCACCCAAGATGTGCACATGTATAGGAATTATGCTATGACATATGATCAAATGCAAATGCAGACGTCGACGACAAGACTCGACTCTTTCTGTGAGATGACAAAACTGGAGGACTGATTCCTCAACACGGAGATCACTGTCATTCTGTTAAACTGTATCAAGTTGATAGTCACTGTAGGAATGATGAATAACTGCTTAGGGATTATGCGAGTAAACTGCCCCAGGTCAAATGAATTGATAATTGCTTCAGCTGTCTGATTCGTGGAATCGACTGTTTTGCTGTATCCTCGGAGGGCTTGCCCCAGTCTGAGTCTTGAACAATTCTCTGGATAAACCAAATCTGAGAAGATATTGCCTTGAACAAATCTTGAACTGATTCTTTGACAGGATGTAAAAGGAACTTGCCCCTGATAAGATCACTTGACCAAGTTTCTCATTGTTTGAAAATTCCTTAGAGGAAAGCCAGTTTGCAAACAAAAATATTCATACAAACATGGTAATGAAAAGTTCATGCGATTTTTGAAAAATTATTTTTGAAAGATGGAAAATACATGAGTCGTTAGTTAGAACAAGGCGGTTCAAGACACTCAAAGTTTAAAATAAAAGTGTATTGCCAAAATAAATGATTCGCAAGGATCTTTTGGATTCAGGTTACGCAACCTTGCTGTAGTATACTTTCAAAATAACCTTGCTTCAATTAGGTCTTTTGAGGGTTGTAATGTGGCCTGGTTCACGGTTTATGAAACAAAAGATAAAGGCTCAAAATTTATTTGTACCCACCCAATCTACGTGATGATCTTCAGTCCTATGCTCAGTTAACTCATACTATGCATTCAGGTTCCCATAAGTTAGGGATTTCATTGATCGTAGCAATGATGACTCAGAAGTCAAAGGGACCTATGAAAAGGCAGCCACTACTCCCCTATAACATTTGATTGTTTTGACATTGAGGATTTTCAAGATAAGGATTTAAAAATCTCTTTGTATTATCCCTAAATTTTGCCTGAACTGTTTATTTTAGAGTTTACAGTCAGCGGGATGCCCTAGTTTTGCCTAAGTCTCCTTCATAGGTTTTGACTTAGCGGGCTTCTTTTGATTTTTTTTTATATTATTTTTTTGTGTGAAGGAAAGTGACTGTTTGATTTTAATGATTACGGTGAACCATCATCGACCTTTTGATTAGAAAACATCTTCGACACTTATTTGACGTGTGCGAAGGAAAATTTGTTAATGAAAGGTGTATCGTATGAACACACAACCATGTTAACTGAGAACTACCCATCCCAAGGTTAAAATTGTGGGTTTTTTGTAGCGAAAGAAACTCCAACTTCTAGGCCCGAAGGGGGTGACGAGGGATTAACTTCCTTATTTCTCCAGTGTTTGGGAATTGAAACAATGCCTTACATCGTCAACAAGGTTTAATTGAAAGCATACTGACAGCAGTTATAGGTATAACATTTTCATCATCCTCCCTCCGATCTTAGCATATCACAATTTTGGACAAGAAGTAAACATTTGAAAAATAAAGCATAAAGATGCAAATAAATGGACGGAAATGAATTGAATCAAAAGTCGCAATGCTTATTTCATTAATGAAAGTACAAACATAATTGAAAGCAAACAACTTAAACAAAATAAGGAAAATGCAAACAACGAGAAAAAAAAGGCCCAATGACAAAGCTTCAATTCTGATGTGTTGGCAAGGGATCTGTCTGGACGCTCGGACGACTATCCGTAAAATCAAGTATTCCGGCTCTAATCAGTTCACGCACCCTAGCTTTCAATGCAAAACAATGCTCCAAGTCGTGGCCTAAGGCACCCTCATGAAAAGCACACTTTAGATCAGCCCTAAATCCAACTGGAGGATTAAGAGGAGGTGGTAAAGCCTTTGTAGTGATCAGCCCTTGTCGAACTAAGTCAGGATACAGCTCCGTGTAAGTCATGGGAATAGGATCAAAGTGATCCTTGTTCCGTTTCTGGTCTGATATCTGTGTCGAGGAATCAGCTTGACGACTCAAAGGTACACTAGAAGACGATAGGACCAAGAAGGAGAAACTGGGGGACAAATGCAATACAAAAATGTGATGCTGATGCCATGCAATGGTTTCAAGAATTTCAACGGTCGATTGCGAATATTGCTTTTTAAGAAAGTTAGAAAAAATTTTAGACTTTAAAATGTAAGGCTTTTCGAATTTGCAAAGGACTGCTGAATTCCTTGAAACTAGAAATGATATGATACTTTATGGATGCGAAGCACAAACGCACATAAGCAAACAAAGGTCCTAATTTTAGAGGAACAATGAATGGAGTCAAGGTCTACCCTTCCCAAAGTGGTGTGTACTATAGATTAATTGTACTTGCAGAACAAGGGTTCTAAAAAGTGCCCAAAGTCATCAGCCCATCTTTTGGATATTATCAACTTCTCGACTGACTCAAGGGTCGATAATATTCTCAAGAGAACCTCGTTCGAGTGTAGTATAGCGTAGCAACCATTGTAGGACTACTCCCACATAGTTCCCACACTACGTCCTAGATAAGGCCAAGATGGTGTAAAGGTACTACGGTTCCCAGTATCACAGACTCCAATAGATAATGGTAAAAGTTTTCATGACTACACTCGATCAACTGAACCATTTTCAAAAGGGTCTCAACTGAGCGGTGATTCTCGATTTAGCTTAGTCGGGACTCACTCCCTATAAGCCTCGTCGAATATATCGCCATCCTATAATAATGTCACTCAAGTCCGGGTGTAGGACTTATCTCACAACACAGTAATTCCCAAGCAAGGTACCCCTGAACAATATATATATACAAATGAGCAAAAATATTAATGAAACAAATATATAATGAAAAATAAACAAAATGGGGATAACCCTCAAAAGTTAGGACTCCCTAGTGAAGTCGCCATTTTCTGTTGCGGTGAAATTTGGATGTCAAGCTGTTGATTAACTTGAATCTTAATTCATTTACAACCGGTCTTTGATTTATCCGAAGGAAAGGTTAAAGAAAGAAAAAACCTAAAAAGGAGAGATCTAAGGTTCGGGGGTTGGTTAAATTTAGGGAAGGTATTAGCACCCTAAACTTCCGTAGTACTCTACGGGAACCTTTTGTTTATTTTTTTTATTTATTTCATTAATTATTTTGTTTTAGGGTATATACAAAGGATTGAAAATTAAAAAAAGACCTAGGAGTTAATTCTAAATTTACTCGGCAAGACATCGCATCTTGTGCCTACATATCCTTACGGGAATGGAATCAGAGTAACTGTAGTTCCCCTCAAAAGGGAGGTTAGAAACGTCTTGACTGTGGTCAAGGTTTGTTCAGAGACTCCAATCTCTATGTTAAAAAATGTTAATTAAAATTAAAATAGGGTTAAATTAGGGATTCCACGGCGGAAAACCTTAAAACAGAGTACGGCGACTCTTTTGGCCTAACACTAGGATAAAAGCAATTTTGCCCACGGCGGAACACCTAGGCTAAACAGGGTTTGATCCATTAAAGGGGTAAGGCTATTGACTCGGCGGCCAAAAGGCTGGACCTAATCCTTCGGAAGGATAAAACTGTAAAAAATGTGAAAATATGACAAATCATTATATGGAGGAATAATTAAGGTACAGAAATAAGAAAAGTAATAAAGGCAGAGGGTATAAAGAAACAAAGAAACATTTCTGAAAACATGAAGAATATGAAAATATGTAATGACACTTAGAATGAAGTGAGGGAGGAAAATAGTGTGGGGCTGTGGCCACCACAAGCACATCTCAACCTCGAGCATGCACATGAAATGCCCAAAGAAAGAAAAGTAATAAAAGGTACATAAAATGACACGACAAACATCAAACATCAGGAGTTCCTTACGAAAAGGTTTTAATTTTTTTAATATTTTAATTATAAAAAAAGGTTTTAATTTTTTAATAAAAAATATTTAAGTTAAAATTATAAGAAAAATTAAGTTTAAATTATAAAAAAAAGTTTTTTTTGGAGGAAAAGTCTTTTCAGTTTTTTTAGAACAAAAAAGACTTTTCATCTAAAAAAAGGCTTTTCAGTTTTTTTTTTGAGAAAATGCTTTTCAGTTTTTTTGGGAAAAGGTTTTTGGGAACAAAAAGGTTTTTTTTTTCTTGGGAACAAAAAGGTTTTTTTTTTCTTGGGAACAAAAAGGCTTTTCAGTTTTTAAAAAAAGTCTTACTAAAAAAAAGGTTTTAATAATAAATAAAAAAAGAGTTTTGATTTTAAAAAAAAAGTTTTGATAAAAAAGGTTTTGATATTAAAATCTACGGACCTAAACACACATGGAGATTAACATGGCAAAATATGCACATAAACATGAAAAAAGCAAAAGGTTTAATAATTTAACAGACCTAAACACATTAACATGGCAAAATATGCACATAAACATGAAAAGGCAAAAGGTTTAGTAATTTAACCTACGAAGCAGAGGTTTACTTCGGTAAATGTGAAAAAGGTTTGAATAAGGGAACACTGGAGAGCTCCAATCCTTCTGACGAGTTGTGGGAACGACCGCCTTTCTTCTCTGGGGATCTCCTTTGTTTCTCCCTTTCTCTCTCCTCTTTTTTGAAGAAAACCTTCTGACCCCCTTTTCAACAAGGCAACACATGTATATATAGGGAACAAATTAGGGTTAACACCAAATTGTCAATAATGTCCCTAAAGCCCATTTTAAAGCCCAAACTAAATAATTAGTTAAGAAAAAATATAATTTAAATAATTTAAAATAATTAAAATAAACTTAAAATAAAAACTAATAATCCTATTGATTCCTAAAAATCAAAAATATTATAAAAAGAACAAAAATTTTTCTAATATTTTTTTATTTTATGATTTTTTGGATATTTTTATGAATAATTTAGAAAAAAGTGAAAAAAAATAATATTTTAAAAAATGATTTAATTAAAATACGAAAATAATAATTAAATAATAATAAAAAACTATTTTTGTTATTTTTTAATGAAAGATAGAAAAATTTAGAGTAAAATTGTACCATTTTTACTTTTTAGAAAAAAAGTGCATGCCATATGATATTTACCTGCAAAAAGTCAAACGACTACACAAATTTGTTAGTAATTGATTAAATGCAATAAAAATGCAATGAAATGCGACGACAAATCTTAGGGCAAAATTTGGGGTATTACACTTGGTATGCCGACATCGTTAATTACCTAGTTGCAGGCGTGCTTCCACCGGATCTCACTTATCAGCAAAAGAAGAAATTCTTCCACGATCTAAAACATTATTATTGGGACGAACCTCTACTCTTTAAGAGAGGGACCGACAACATATACCATCGTTGTGTCCCAGAGGAAGAAATAGAAAACATTATTTCCCAATGCCATTCAGCACCATATGGTGGTCATGCCAGTACATCCAAGACGTGCGCTAAGATTCTCCAAGCCGGCCTATTATGGCCTAACCTCTGGAAAGACGTTCACATCGCTGTGCTAAAATGTGATCGATGCCAACGAACTAGCAACATCTCACGACGCGATGAAATGCCTTAGAAAGGAATCTTAGAGGTAGAAATCTTTGACGTATGGGGAATAGATTTCATGGGATCCTTCCCGTCTTCTTTTGGTAATAACTACATACTCGTCGCTGTAGACTATGTGTCTAAATGGATAGAAGCCATTGCCGCTTCAACAAATGACGCACGAGTAGTAATCAAACTTTTCAAAAACACAATCTTTCCTAGATTCGGTGTACCCAGACTCGTCATTAGTGACGGCGGATCACACTTCATATCGCGAATCTTTGACAAACTTCTCTCTAAATATGGAGTCCGACACCGAGTAGCTACACCTTATCATCCGCAAACTAGCGGACAAGTAGAGGTCTCGAACAGAGAAATAAAACAAATATTGGAAAAGACTATCGCTACCTCAAGGAAAGATTGGTCATCAAAGCTGAATGAAGCTTTATGGGCTTATAGGACCGCTTTTAAGACACCAATAGGTACTACACCCTTCAAATTAGTTTACGGTAAATCCTGTCATCTCCCTGTAGAATTAGAGCATAAAGCCTTCTGGGCCATTAAGACACTTAATTTCAACTACACTGAGGCAGGAGAGAAACAAATCTTGAACCTACACGAATTAGAAGAACTTAGATTGGACGCCTACGAAAATGCCCGTATCTACAAAGAACGAACTAAGAGATGGCATGATAAACGTTCAGTCCGGAAACAATTCAGTGTGGGAGACATCGTACTTCTATTTAATTCAAGATTGAAACTCTTCCCAGGTAAACTAAAATCTAGGTGGTCTGGACCTTTTGAAGTGACTAAAGTACTTCAAAGTGGAGCTGTTGAAATCACTGGTAAGACAAATGCACCGTTTATCGTAAACGGGCAACGTCTAAAACATTATAATAAGAACGAAACCAGCCCTCAAGTCATCAGTATAACATTGCTCGAGCTTCCTGCTCAACCACCCGAATAGCTTGTCACCAAGCTATCGTCAGGCTTTAGACGTTAAAAACAGCGCTTAATGGGAGGCAACCCAATTTTCCCGTATTTCCCTCTTTATTGTATTTCATTCTCATTTTTATTTGAAATCTTACTTTGAAATTTTAACAAAATTCTAAACTTAAATTGCTACTATTTTTATTTTTATTATTATTTTCTCTTTTATTTAAACTTTGTTTTTATTTCTACCACCTTTTGTTTTTAAAAATTCTGACTTAAAATTTCTGTTTTAAACTTTTCAGGATTTTAAAAGCCTTCAAACCTTCCTCCTGTTTTTCCCCGACTAACCTGCGAGTATGGCCGCGTACGATTTCACAAAGGTTCATTTTCGAGGATTAACTCAAAAGGCAAGATTTAAAGCATTAACTGAGAGAGACATCACCTTAACACTGTATTATGATAAGTCTACCATGGAGAAGCTAGGAATTAATGATAGCATTCAATTCCTGTTTAATCAATTAGGCTGGGAGAACACCTCCTTGAAAACCCGTTTTGCTACATATAAGGACCTCACCTACGAATTCCTTAGTTCCTTCAGGTACTTACCCAACTATGGTTTTGGATCAAACACAGAGCTGATCACCTTTAGTATGTTTGGAATGGACCAAACCCATAGCCGGATGTCATTAGCTAACCTCCTAGGATTTCCTAGCGGACCACATGTGTTCATCAGTGCCGAAGATGACGATCTTGATTTTGAACTAAACCAATTCTGGGGTAAAATCACAGGCGACTATTACCCTGAACCAAACGGCATGTATAATGATGAGATTCATAACCCCGCTTTCAGATACTTTCATAAGATCCTAGCTCACACCCTTTTCGGAAAAGAAGAAAACATTACTACAGTATATAAAGAAGAGTTATTTATCTTGTTATGTGCTTCTCAGGGCCGTCCAGTGAATGCCGTGCCTTTTATGATGAGATCCTTCCTACGCCTTACTCAGGAACCACAATCACCCATTCTAATAGGAGGCCTCGTGACAATGATTGCCCACGAGCCTGGCCTTAGATTCCATCTAAATGCAAGCACTAGTTTTGGCACCGTCCGACCCATGAATATCCAGTTTTGCTTTAACATGCGCATTTTAAGAACCATGGGACCTGGACCTTACGAGTACCTTATCAATGACAAACCTGTCCAGCTGTTCACATTGCCAAATCATCAGATGACGAGTATCCATAACACAGACAATTGGTTTTATGAATTGGACGAGCCTATGGGACCTCCTTCACCTCAATCAACACCACAGAATTACATGTACGACAGTGATCACATCTCTGAAGCACATGATTATATGTACTATGCGGATGCTGTATCAGAAGCTGAGGTAGACCCTGAGACCCCTCCACATTACAACACCTATCCTGAGCCCATTCCTGAAGAAACCACTGACAAAATGGATACTGTTATGCACCAATTAGACTACGTCGACGCAGCTCTAACCACTGTAAGAGAAGAGATCACAAGCATACACAGCGAACTAGCAGTCTTCATGGACTTAGTTTGTGACCAGCTCGATTACTATGCCCAGAAGTTTGACGAATTGAAGGCACAAAAGGACTGAGATTTTAGCTTTAGTTTAGTTTATTTTTCCTGTTTTCCGTATGTTTTCAATTATTTTGATTTTCGCATTGTTTCATTTCACTTATGTATTACACTAAAACCAATCATTTTAATTAAATGTTCTTTCAATTTTCTCCATTAGTCCTTTATTATGTTTTTACGTTATCATATGCTTCTTGGCTTATTTAATACATTGCGATATCATTTACAAGCCTTAAAACCATGATAAAAGCACCCCTGTAGCAAAATTCTGCGCTCTGCAGAATTTGCTAGTGTGACGACCGTCACAGAAGCATGACGCCCGTCACACGGGTGACGACCGTCACAGATGTGTGACGATCGTCACGAGTCCAAAACCTGTTATCTGCTATAACAGAGGTTACGTTTCCTCCCCCACTCCCACCTTATCAACTTCCAATCACCACACACTCAAACCCCACTTCAAAATTTCGTTTTCCCTCCTTACTACATATAATCCCAACTCCCATTTCATCTTCATAATCCACTTTTGTGACATTTCTCATTCCACAGAAACAACCTAATCCCCACTTTATCTGCATCATCCAACCATGGCAAGAAACAATGAAACCCCTGACCTTAGCAATATCATGTTCAGCGACGGCGACTCCGGCGAGAAACAGAGAGCAAACTATATTGCCTTCCATCAACGGTCGCTACAGCCGACCCACTATCCGCACCTACCATCTCTCACGGAGCTTGGCCTCCTTGACGACGTCACTTGGATGCTCCAGAAAGCTGGCATTTGGCATCTGTGCACAAATCCGCAGCCCACTTACGAACAACTCACCCTTGAGTTCCTCAGTTCGTTCAGTTACTTCACCTCCAGCGGCGACCTCAGCCAACATTCCGGCGCCGCCTGCTTCCGTATGTTCGGCACGAACTACCAACTGAATCAAAATCAGATTGCCGACATCCTACATTTCCCTCGCGGCGACGATGCTCACCGCTGCATTACCGAACAATTTCAACATGAAGCCTTTGCGCTTTGGTACCAATTGACCGGAATCAATGCCGACGGATGGGATTCTCTGCATGCAACACACATCCACAACCCAACCATCCGGTATTTCCACCGAGCACTGAGCAATACCATCTTCGCAAGGGATAGCAACCATAAGGTGAACTCCAAAGAACTTTTCTTTCTCCGCTGCGTGTTTAAATCCGAGCCCATCAACGCCGCTCCGTTCCTCCTGGCCCACATTCAAGCCAACTGCAACCGTGGCTCTAAGCCATTTTACTTTGGCGGGATTGTTACCTCCATTGCACTAGGGATGAACCTCGGTAACCAACTTGAGAATCTCAATACAATTCCTTCGGTATTTCTCGACACCGACCATTGCAGAGCCTCTCACCTCATCTGCTCCAGGGCCGATGGAAAGTACCATCCGGTCGTGCGTGGCAAAACCATCAGAAGTATCATCATGCCATCATGTACCCGGATGCACCCACAGGATCGCGCCAACTGGCTTTTTGACCTCAATGCCTCCGCTGCTACCACTACCCCAACTCAAACCACCACCCAAGGTTCTGTTGACGAAATGCAAGATGAGTTGGACAGAACTGAGCAACCTGAGGCATCGCAACCACTTCCTTCTAAAGGCACATCCTACCGTCGCCTCCGCCAACGTCCAGAGCCCGACTACTCTGAAGAAGACTTCCGCCGATCCCTCGACCAATAAGCATAGATACTCGCCATGATGCAGCAACAAAATCAGCGAGCAGAGCAATTCAAAGCTTGGTATAGGACCACGATGCAACAGCTCCAAACTGGCCAGGAAACCATCACTGAGAACTTGGCAAATCTTACCTTGCAATTCGAAGGACTCCGAGATTATGTCTATCACACCGGAGCACTGAAATTTGAGGCCTGAGTCGACCAAGCCAGAGGTAGAGGACGAGACAGAGGACGTGACCGAGGCAGAGGCCGTGATTAGTTCTTTCTTTATTTATTTGTTTACTATATTTTCCGTTCCCTGTATTTTCATTTCCCTTGTATTTCCCTCTCGCATTCTTTCAAATCAGTGGGGACACTGATTGAGATAGTGTGGGAGCGGAGCGTTTATTTCCCATTCCCTTGTACTTTCAATTCAGTAATTTCAATTCAAACATTTTCCCATTTTAGCAAATAAAAGCTCTTTTATATATCTCCTTCCGTTACACAAATTTCCCCACTTTATTCGACATAAACAAAACTTTTTCGTTCCTCAAAAGCATCACGAGAATGCGCCAAAGTTCAAACCAAGTTTTGAAACTCCGAGATGAAAATTCTAACAAAACCAGTACCGACCTGACACCTTAGACCTCCGGTTTATGCGAGTCGGTTTCACTACCTACGTGTACCAAAGTTTCAAGTTTCTACGCAAACTCAGCCCCAAGTAGTTTATACAAGCAGTCATCACCATCATAAACACTTCTAAGCGAGCGACCGATGCAAATAAGTGTATGATCTTTAAAAAGATGAAAAATCATGAAAAGAAAGCCATATAGCCCGAGTATAGAGACATGTTCCCTCTAAGTTAGGTGCTCCTCACCCGAGCATTTAGCCCAACGGTACAAAAACTCATTGAAAAATCAACAGTATAAGCTTATGAGCAATGAAAAGATCAAAACAGCAATGAGATCATATTCACTAACAGGTTGACTTGCCATGAAAGTGTATGGATAACGGGCTTAATTTGATTGCGCTAGAACAAACAGGGTAAACTTGACACGAGAACCTTGATACCAAGCTGCAGTAGCGTGATTGGGACCGATTTGAATAAAAAGGAGACCTCCGAAGACTTATAGTCCAGTGTCGTCACCGTACTCGTTTTTTTCCTATTTAGAATCCCGGTTTTTCCCAACTTTCTGAACGAGGAAGCTGCCTCGTGCTTGCTGACTTTTATTCTTCCTGTTTTTACTTGAGGACAAGCAAAGATTCAAGCTTAGGGGAGTTTGATAACGCGAAATCGTATATATATATATATATATATATATATATATATATATATATATATATATATATATATATATATATATATATATATATATATATATATATATATATATATATATATATATATATATATATATATATATATATATATATATATATATATATATATATATATATATATATATATATATATATATATATATATATATATATATATATATATATATATATATATATATATATATATATATATATATATATATATATATATATATATATATATATATATATATATATATATATATATATATATATATATATATATATATATATATATATATTGACGTATAATTCAACTAATATTTGACTGGTTTCAATCCGATTTCGGGTTTTCTCCATGTTATTTGTCTGATATTTTGCAGGTATTTGAAGATCATGTCCAAACAAAGCAATATGAAGAAAAGAAGCAATTACAGATGAAATATGGACGAAAACCAGATGAAAACAACATGAAAAACAGCAGATGCGCATTTTGCTGCTGTGACGACCGTCACACATTGTCGCTTGCGCGAAAATAAGGTGCCGGCATGACAGAAGAGTCGCCACCTTTCGTTATTTATCCCTCAGGGCGGGAAAGGAAACGATCGGAAAAACCTGACGAATAAGGGTAAGACAAGGTCGTCGCAACCATTGTCTGGGTTCGGGAGTCGGTTACGCAAGGGGAAGGTATTAGCACTCCTCACGTCCGTCGTACTCGACGGGATCCTCGCTTGTTTGTTTACTTGGGTGGGTTGGTTATAATCTATCTACCTATCAAGGCTGGCTGAAAAAGAAAAGAAAAATGACTCGGCAAAGCGTCGCGCTTTATGCCTACGTATTCTCGTCTGGAACGAGAAATCAGAGTCAACGTAGTTCGGCTAACTACGGGTTATGGGGGGAAGGTTGCTCGCTAGGACGTCGCATCCTATGCCTACGTACTTTCATCTGGTATGAAAGATCAGAGCAAACGTAGTTCGGGAAACTACGGGTCATCTCCTGAAAGAAGTGTTTTTTATTATGTTTGCGATTTCAACCGCACTAGAGACTATGACCTGAGAGGGAATACGTCCTTTCTCAGATAGCTTAAGGCTCGTAACGTACAAAAGAAATCATTCATGAATACTGTATTTTAAACTGCTTCGAGATGAGAAGAGAACAGGCCCAACTAGGAGGGAGACTATCAAGTCCTACTGTTGTCATGCCATGGATTCATCCTATGGTTGAGGTTTGAACAGGGAACTCCTAGATGTTGTCATGCATAGGTTTCAACCTAAAAGTCTATCATCAAATCCTCATCAGAGGAAATGAGAGTCCTAAGGGATCATGTCAATGCTACACCAAAACAGACAAAAGCATCAGCTTTAACAGTAAAATGCATGCAATGCAAGTGAGGGAGGAAATGTGTGTGGGGCTTCAGCCTCCACAAGCTCATCTCGACCTCAAGCCAGTCATGAAATAACAGTAATCATACTGAAAATAAACAACATGCTATCAAGCAATGACAGATAAAAGAAATGAAGTGCCATCAGGCAAACAAACACACTTGAGAAAGAATCATCTATTCCCTAATCACAGAATCTGAACAAATCTAAGCAAAGCTCTCAAGCAGAACCCTAAACAAGAGAAATCAATCCCAGTCTTCAAGCTTCAGAACAAGCTTACCAAAGAAAGGGAGCTAAGTAAGCAGACTCAAAGTGTCTTCCTCAGGAGAACACTAGGAGGTGTATACTCAGGAGTCATACCCTATGTGGCTCAACCACTGTGATCAGTTTACATTCCTCCTCAGGAGAAATTAAACTCACAAGCAGGCTCCAACATCACTGGATACTTAGGAAATCCTATCTGAACTAGTGGAACTAAGTGAATAGACTCATAGGACCTTCCTCAAGAAAGTACTAGGAGGCTTCCACTTAGGAGTTGTACCCCATGTGGCTCAACAACATGTGATCAGTTTACATTCCTCCTCAGGAGAAATTAAACTCACAAGTTGGCTCCAACATCATTGGATACTTGAGAAATCCTAGATAAACTAATGGAACTAAGTGAATAGACCCATAAGACCTTCCTCAGGAAAGTACTAGGAGGCTTCCACTTAGGAGTTGTATCCCATGTGGCTCAACAACATGTGATCAGTTTACATTCCTCCTCAGGAGAAATTAAACTCACAAGTTGGCTCCAACATCATTGGATACTTGAGAAAGAGGTGAGAAGAAAGAATGAAAGTCATTCATAGTGCCTTCCTCAGGAAAGTACCATGAACTTCCTTCAAACTTTAGGATCTCAAACCTCACAGACAGGGGACAAGCCAAGCTCTGGGTCTCTGAATCTTGGTCTACAATCTTCACTTCATGATGCTCCCCATCAAGATCTCCAAGGCAACACAATCCCCATAACAAATTCCTCAGAATGAACCCCAAAGATGAACAGATAACCCACTGAACAGACCAAATCATCAGGCAACTTCAGAAAATACCTAAAAGTACTAAACTAATGGGGAAAAATCTAACAATTATTCACAAGGGTCCTCAACACCTACTCATAACATCTACATAGGCCTCTACCTAAAAATCAAGATAAAACTTAATCAAAGAAAGGGATTCATCACCTAAGCACAATCTAAACCCTAATTAGGATACCCTACATCTACCCTAATTAAACTAATCAAAATTTAATTCTAAAAATCTAGAAAAAATCCTATGGGGAACTATGACTCATCATCTAATTGCACAAAAAAGAATGGATTAAAAACCCTAAGGGAAGGTCCTAAAACAATTCCTACAAAATCGTGATATAAAACTAAACAATATAAAAGCTACTTTAAAAGAAAAATCTATTAAAATACTAAACTAAAAAATAAAATCCCAATTTTTATTTTTATAATTTTCTACACATTTTCATCTAGTCATAGAAAAAAGAAGAATTAAAAAATCATTTTTTATCATTTTCTAATGAATTAAACAAAACAGAAAAAATAAAGGAAGAAAATAAAATAATTAAAATGAATTAAGGGAGGGGGGGTGCAACAAGTAAGGCGCGCCAGTTCAAAACAAATGGGCCAGAAAAAAGGGAGGGTGCAAATAGAATTCTGGGCCCAGCGCTGGTTTAATGAAACGCAGCGTTTGGGATTATTTGAATTTTCCCTCTCACTCTCAGATTCATCCGTGGCCACACGATCGTTCCCCCAGTCAATCCCTTGACTTCCATCCAACGGCCACGAACCCTTCTTCTTCCTTGGACCAAACCCTAACCTGCAAACCCCTCCTCCATGCCCGAAACTTCGAGCTCCTCTAACTCTCTCCACACGCCATGATTTCACTTGATTCCAAAACGAAAAAAGCTCTACTAAATGCCTAGAATAGAATGGTACGATTAGTTTTTCTTGATTCCACCTAGGTTGTTCTAACAGAATCTTGCAATGCCTTGGTACAACCATGCTCAACTGATATCCATCCTCACCAAACTTCAGTCTAATGGTCTACAGATGCTCTACATGTTATCCTGGTGATTCTAACCTAATTCTTGCTACCTAAAACTCATTAAACAACCAATTCTTGAAGATTCAAGAATCATACACCTGCCATGGAACCTCATGGAACAGGCTGTAACTCTCAGGGATTGATCCTCTACCCTAACACATTAATTCTATGGCTATAAAACTAACAAGAAACCATTAAATCAAGAGGTACAAAGGGAAGAAAGAACCTGTCAAAGGGATGATGGTGAGGGCTCGTGGGATGCTTGCAGACCTTGGAATTGGTTCAAGATGATCCTACAATGGTCCTCAACCTTCTGTTTGCACTTGTGATGGTGGAGATGGCTTGTAGTGGAAGATATCTTGAGTTGCTTCAACTTGAAGAAATTGCTTCAATGGCTATGTATCTCTCTCTCTCCTCTGACTTGACTCAAGTTTCACCAACCTTAGACTCTCCACAATGCACTCTCTATATAATAATCAATGGAAGTGGCTAGAAGTGTCTAGAACCATCTAGAAAAGTCATGAACTTCTCCTTGAATGAGAAGTTGAAAATATCATATCCCTTGCTTCAAGCCTTCAATTCTATGCCAAATTGTCCTTACATGAGTTATTGAGTGATAAGGAATGCAAATCAGCCTTTAGTTTCACTTGTGTAGGGTTTTTCAATGTTACCTTCTTTTGCAAGCAACAAATTTCCAAAGGAACCTCATTTTTTAAGCCTCAAATGAAAATTCTACTTAAACCAATGTTCTCAAAATAGTTTTTCCAATCAAAATGATATATTGGATGACCTATTTTGGATTTGTGGATCTCCCAAATCACTTTTCAATTTCAACTTTTCAAAGTTATAAGCCTTTTTTAGTTCATTTTTGACCAATCATGTAATCTTGTGCTATGAGCTTTTTCAACAATTTGTGACCTTCTTTCTAGACTTAAAATCACATTTTGAGCAACTTTCATGTTTTGAGTTTTTCCATTTGAGGCTTGGAAATAGGAGTTTTAGGCATTGGCTAAAATGACCTATAACTGACAAATGACCAAAATACCCCTGCCTTGTTCAAACCATAAGTTGAGTTCCACAAATCCAATCAAGGACTTCTACCACTCAAATTAAAGCTAAGAAGATCCTCTTCAACATTCATGTTGACCAAGAAATCATAGGAATCCTCCTACTAGGGCAAAAGTTGTCTGCAAGTTGGGTGACTTTCAAGGACCCAGATTCACACACCTCAACTGACCTGTAATTTGTCCAAACCATAACTTGAGCTCTGTAACTCCTATCAAGGACTTCCACCACTCAAATTAAAGCTTAGAACAAGCTCTACAACATTCATGTTGTTGGGAAGATGAGATATCAATCACATCTAGGGATAAAACTGCCTGGAAGATAGGGATCAAACTAGGGTTTTTCACTGACAATCCTCAGAAACCCTAACTCAAAACTTCTCAAACTCCTCAATCATGATGAGTTGGTCTAGGAATCATCCTTATAACATCTCAATACATCATTCCATGATCTCATGGCCCTTGGATTAAGTCACAACCTCCTCCAAATTTCAGTTAATTTAGGGTAGACCCAGTCAAAACCCTAATTCTACCATTCATGGTTGAATCTTCTGAATTCTTGCTCAATGACATTTCTGGGCTTCATGATGGCTATCAAGACATCTCATAGGCTTTCTCAAAACATCAAGTTCATTCTCAAAGTCTCAGAATCATCTGAGGGGCACCCACAACTCTCAAACTATGAAGCACACAACCTTGGTTTCAACCCACTCCTCTGAGGATCTCTTGAACTTTCTGATGAAGGTATCCATTTTCAAACACTAGATGGATAAATAATTGTTGGTCAAATTTTGGGGTGCAACAGCTGCCCCTATTCAAACGGCTTGGACCTGACTGGGTGAGAAGCGAACGGCTCTCAACCAATCAAGGTACGAGACGGTTGAATATCGGTAAACCCGAAAATTTGCCAACTGCACGAGCACACGATGCTCTGCGGGGAACAAATCTTTGAATACTGCAACACTAGCTGCTCGACCACTAGCTGGAGACATATCGACCTGACATCACCGTCAGTTATCCACATTAAATTCTTCTGATGTTGCCTTCAGACAACCACAACACCCAACCTCGCCGCTGGAGAACTGAATCTTCTAACATACCCAACATTGCTGCTGGAAAACTGAATCTGACATCGTCGTCGGAAGCAAACATCGCTCTGAGAGACACTCGACATCGCCGTCGTACCAACATCACCTCTGCTGGGGATTTAAGGAGTCTGACATTGCCGTCAAACAAACATTCAACCTCGCCGTCAAACAAACATTCAACCTCGCCGTCGAACAAACATTCAACCTCGCCGTCGAACAAAATACAACACTGAACAACTCTGACCTGGGGTTCACCCCTGGTAAATGGAACAAAGGGTAGACTTGCGTATTTGGAGCTACCCTGCTGGGGATGAGAGACTCAGCCAAGCATACTCTGATCTGGGGTTCACCCTCAGAACCATAACGAACATCCAAATACTACTGCACAATGATCCCACTGTAGAACTTCAACATCAGAACTATATGAAACCCTGGCTCCTGGCCACTTCCAGCTTCAGCTAGAGAAGACCTTCAAGTACTTCTGAAGATAAGCATCCTTGGCCTTCAAGGATGGCAACTCTGCGGGAGGTATCTTTGACTTCAGTCTGAAGAAATTGGTCCTTGGTCTTCAAGGATACATGGATCTGCCTTCAGGCGATTCCACCTCTGCTATATAGTATCCGTGACTTCAGTCAGGGATGTGCTTCGGCCTTCAATCCGAAAAAATGAATCCTAGGTCTTTCATGACCTTGGGGATAACCTTGCCCTTAGGCACCTTCGCTTCAGCTTAAAAAATCTGTGACTTCAGTCAGAGAAATGGTATCCTGAGCCATTCATGACTCTACGGGGATTCAAACACTTTGCCTTCAGGCAAAACTCCGCTTCAGCTGGAGAAACGTCTTTGACTTCAGTCAGAAGAAAAACTATTCACTTGATCGCAATCAATCATCTCCTCAGGATAACTGACTTGGTCTTCAGACTCACACGAATCACTCTGTTGTACCTACAACCCTGGAACCTTGTCTTTAGCCCCCCGTTGATTCTTCAACACGGGAATCTGGACTTACCGGAACCTTCTGATATCGCCATCGGGCGCTTACGAAATCCATCTTCAGATTAGACATCGTCGGAGCAGACATATCATGCTGCTGAGGACTTCAAGAATCAACTTGAACAAACAGATCCGTCGGGCATCTTCAAGAATCGTCCTGAACTAATAACCTTTCTGGAGCAAACATTCTGTTGGGAATTCCAGGAATCTTCCTGGGCAACTCCTGCTGGAGACGCTACTGGGAAGCTCAAGTATCATACTAGGCGAACAACTCGGGAAGCTGTACTGAGGTCTTAAGAATCGTCTTAAGCAAACGGCTCTGCTGAGGAGTTCGAGAATCATCTTGAACTGAAGACTTTGCGGGGGATCTCAAAAATCATCTTGAGCGAGCGACTGCGGGGATCACACCGGGGGTTTTTTAGAATCATCTAAGAAAACAACCTTGCTGGGGAGAACATCAAGAATCGTCCTGAGCAACCGGTCTTTCGGTAGTACATTTGTAAAACAAGAATAATAATGACCTAGATCATGCTTATGGTGCATATGCTTCTGCGCTATGCCCCACACGGTGGGAATGATATGCTTTTATGCTAAATGCTATGCAATCATGCACAATGCTATGCAATCATGCACAATGCTATGCAATCCCGTCAGCAAAATAAATGCCGAAGGGGGAAATTCTCCTGTCAAGGAGAAAGAACTGCTCAGATAGAGGAATCATCCTGCTGAGGAGAACGTGGACATGCCCATATCAATCAGGCTCTGTCTGGGGAATTGATCTTCCGCGAACTGCTGCAGGGGAACAACTTCAGCTGACTGCTGCAGGGGATGAAGCTCTACGAGAACTTGGATCTGCTGAGAATGAACTGTGCGGCCGTCTCGGCTACTCTTCTGGGGATGACCACTCTGTGGGGAAACAACTTCAGCTGCTCAACACTCCACTGGGGAAAAACCAATCATGATCTGATCAACTTCCAAGGATTCGGATCTCTTGGACATCAGCAAACTCGGCTGAGGAAGGAGAAGTCATTCTGCTTCGCTGGAGAGAGTACGACTCTGGGGGAAGTACAGCATCGGCTGCCCTACGCTCTGCTGGGGAAAATTGATCATGATCTGATCAACTTCCAAGGATTCTGCTTTTCTGCGGACTCAGCCGGGGAGAGAAATCATTCTACTTCACTGGAGACTATGACTCTGATGGGGGGATTTCAATTCCGCTGGGGAAGAAAGAATCATCTGACCTCGGGGGAGAGCACAACTCTACAAGGGAATACAACATCAGCTATTCCAACACTCTACTGGGGAAGAGGGAATCGTCCAACTTCAGGAGAGAGCATGATTCTGGTGAGGAATCTCAATTCCACTGGAGACTTCAGTCTGGCACCATCAGTTACTGCATACTTCGGTATACGGCTAGCTTCTTGCGAATCCTGCACTTGTGACCCGGTGCTGGGGGAGACACCTGCTTCAGTGACTTTACTGGGGAAAACACGAGCTTCAGCTCCCGAACATTTCTCTGGAATCTGCACTTGTGACCCGGTGCTGGGGGAGAGACGACATCATTCTTTGGTGCTTGACTCAGCTGATGAGGTGACATTCCTTCAGGATGCGTCTGCTTGGGGAAGAGAATCAAATCTACCTGGGGAAGACATATCAATGCTCACTATTTGATTCTGATTCTGCGGAGGAGAGACTACTGAACTCTGCTGAAGAAGGAGGACTCATCCTGCTTCGGGGATACGCACGGCACATCTTCTGGCAAGGTGCTACACCTGCAACAAAACAAACAGACAAGATACCCTCCTTAAAGGGGCCTATCCAGGTTATTATCTCGTGACAATGTTCAGTTAGTTAATTGTTTCAACAATCAATGGGCTTAGGCCCGCAAGTTTATGTATGCGCATTTTATCAAAAAACACATCGGCGTTATCATTCGCAAACAAAACAGATAAATGCTAAACAGACAAGTAGAATTGCTGAATAATATGCATTTTATTGATGGTGAACCCCTGAATGGGCAAAAATGTTTTACAACAGAGGCCAGCTCCTGGAATGAGGAAGCCGCGCAAAAAAAGAAAACATAAATATACATCAGTATATACAAATGTCGGCAATCGAGGCGTAGACGAACACCATGAGTTGATCCCTCTAAGACCCACTCGACTTCGATACTTCTCCGATGCTTCAGCTTTGGAAGAGATTGATTCAGATAAACGGCCCTCAGGTCTTCCGAACCACTAAACAATGAAAGTCCGTACGCGGAACGCAGTCATTTGCTTATTCAAATCCCTAACTTTTGCGTGAACCGCCCTTCGGG
Source organism: Lathyrus sativus (assembly GCA_963859935.3). Taxonomy (NCBI): domain Eukaryota; kingdom Viridiplantae; phylum Streptophyta; class Magnoliopsida; order Fabales; family Fabaceae; genus Lathyrus; species Lathyrus sativus. The sequence goes on from OZ012735.1 coordinate 264,990,453, forward strand.
TTTTCAGTTCACCGGGATACCCTTTTTTGCCGAAGCCGCCCAGTGTAGGTTTTCGACTTCGCGGGTGTACTTTTTCAATATATCCCTAATTTTTGCCCGAACCTTTTATTCTGTTTTTGGTTCGCCGGGATGCCCCTTTTTTGCCTGGACTCTCTTTTTTTTGTCCAGCGGGTCGCTTTCAAGCAAAGTATTTTTTAACTGCGTCCGCGTTCACTGGGGATGCAAAATCTTCACCATCCATCGTGGATAACAACAAAGCTCCTCCCGAGAAGACCTTGCTGACGACATACGGCCCTTCGTAATTCGGAGTCCACTTGCCCCGGTGATCGGAGTGTGGCGGAAGAATCTTCTTCAGGACGAGATCACCCGTCTGAAAGCTTCTAGGACGCACCTTCTTATCATAAGCTTTCTTCATTCGGCTTTGGTACAGACGACCAAATGCAATCGATGCTAACCTCTTCTCGTCCATCAGGCTGAGCTGGTTCAAACGATTCGTAATCCATTCTGCCTCGTCGAGTTTCACATCCACCAAAACTCGCAAAGAGGGAATCTCCACTTCTAACGGTAGGACAGCTTCCATACCGTATACCAAGGAGAAAGGAGTTGCCCCGGTCGACGTACGCACCGTAGTACGATAACCGTGCAAGGCAAACGGCAGCATCTCGTGCCAATCTTTATACGTCACAACCATCTTCTGAACAATCCTCTTGATGTTCTTATTGGCCGCTTCAACGGCGCCATTCATCTTCGGCCGATAAGGAGATGAGTTGTGGTGTTCAATCTTGAAGCTCTGGCACAGCTCCTTCATCATCTTATTATTCAAATTCGAACCATTATCAGTAATGATCCGCTCGGGAATTCCATAGCGACAGATGATGTCCCTCTTTATGAACTTAGCCACCACCTGCTTGGTCACATTAGCGTACGAGGCTGCCTCCACCCACTTGGTGAAGTAGTCGATAGCTACCAGAATAAAACGATGACCATTGGATGCGGTGGGCTCGATCTTGCCTATCATGTCGATGCCCCACATGGAGAACGGCCAAGGGGAGAACATGACATTCAATGGGCACGGCGGCACATGAACTTTATCAGCATAAATCTGGCATTTATGAAATTTCTTCGCGAATCTGAAGCAATCCGACTCCATAGTCAACCAGTAATACCCTGCTCTCAGGATCTTTCTCGTCATGGCATGCCCGCCGGCGTGCGTACCAAATGTGCCCTCATGGACTTCTTCCATGAGCATACTTGCCTCTTTCTCATCTACACATCTGAGTAGCACGAGATCGTGGTTTCTCTTATACAGCACTCCATCAGGATTGAGGTAAAAGTTTCCAGATAGCCTTCTCAGAGTCTTCTTATCCTGGGCTGACGCACCCGCAGGATACTCCTTAGTCATAAGGAAGGTCTGAATGTCGTGGAACCATGGCTTGCCGTCAGTGGCATCCTCGATTGCGAACACATATGCTGGTCTGTCAAGACGCGAAAGAACAATGCTTGGAGCCTCATTCCAGAGATTGACCTTATACATTGAAGCCAGGGTGGCTAAAGCATCAGCCATTTGATTTTCAGCCCGGGGTACATGATGAAGTTCTACTCGATCGAAGAACGGAAGCAGCCTCCTGGCGTAATTCATGTACGGCACTAGATTCGGTTGACGAGTTTCCCACTCCCCTTTGATCTGATTGATTACAAGCGCTGAGTCACCATATATGTCTAGATTCTTGATTCTCAAATCAATTGCCTCTTCTAGACCCATAATACACGCTTCGTACTCGGCTTCGTTGTTGGTAACTGAAAACGTCAGTCTTGCAGTAAACGGGATGTGGGATCCGTGAGGAGTCGTGATGATAGCCCCGATACCACTTCCATAGGAATTAACCGCTCCGTCGAATATCAACTTCCACTGAGACTTCCTATCCGGCCCCTCATCGGGCAATGGCTCATCGCAATCCTTCGCTTTGAGAAACATAATGTCCTCGTCAGGGAATTCGAACTTCATCGGCTGATAGTCTTCGATCGGCTGTTCGGCAAGGTAATCAGACAATACGCTTCCCTTAATGGCTTTCTGGGAGACGTACTGAATGTCATATTCTGTTAACACCATCTGCCATCTGGCAATCCTGCCCGAAAGAGCCTGCTTCTCGAAGACGTACTTGATCGGATCCATCTTCGAAATCAGCATAGTGGTGTGGTTGAGCATATACTGTCGTAGACGTTTGGCGGCCCAAGCTAATGCACAACACGTCTTCTCCAGCATCGAGTATCGAGATTCACACTCAGTGAACTTCTTACTCAAATAATAAATGGCATGCTCTTTTCTGCCCGTCTCGTCGTGCTGACCGAGAACACACCCCATACTATTCTCCAGAACTGTCAAGTACATGATTAATGGCCGTCCAGCCACTGGGGGTATCAAGATTGGAGGTTCTTGAAGATACTGCTTTATCTTATCGAATGCCTTCTGGCAATCTTCATTCCAAGTAATCGCCTGATTTTTCTTTAACAATTTGAACATCGGTTCACAAGTGGCCGTGAGCTGAGAGATAAACCTTGCAATGTAGTTTATTCGGCCCAAGAAACCACGAACTTCTTTTTCTGTTTTCGGCGCTGGCATCTCCTGGATAGCTTTTATTTTCGCAGGATCAACTTCGATACCTCGTTCACTAACGATAAACCCCAATAACTTTCCGGTCCGCACCCCGAAAGTGCACTTGTTAGGATTCAACCTCAGCTTGAACTTCCTAAGCCTTTCAAACAGCTTCAGCAAATTGACCAGATGCTCCTCCTCCGTTTGGGATTTCACAATCATGTCATCAACATAGACCTCGATCTCATGATGAATCATATCATGAAACAAAGTTACCATTGCTCGCTGGTAAGTGGCCCCTGCGTTCTTCAGACCGAAGGGCATTACCTTGTAGCAAAACGTGCCCCAGGGGGTAATAAACGTTGTTTTCTCCATGTCCTCCGGCGCCATCTTAATCTGATTGTAACCGGAGAAGCCATCCATGAACGAAAACACGGAAAACTGGGCTGTATTGTCGACCAACACATCGATATGAGGCAACGGGAAATCATCCTTAGGGCTCGCCCTATTCAAATCCCGATAATCAACGCACATGCGCACCTTACCGTCCTTCTTCGGTACAGGCACTATGTTGGCGACCCACGGAGGGTAAGTGGTAACGGCTAGAAATCCTGCGTCCAACTGCTTCTGGACTTCTTCCTTGATTTTTACAGCCATGTCTGGTCTCGTCCTCCTAAGCTTCTGCTTGACTGGAGGGCAATCTTCTCGCAACGGCAAGCGATGAACCACGATATCTGTGTCAAGCCCGGGCATATCCTCATACGACCAAGCAAAGACGTCACTATACTCTCGAAGCATCTCGACCAGTCTATGCTTGACATCATTCTGCAGCGCAGCCCCAACTCTGACATTCCTGATAAGCTCCTCAGAACCCAGATTTATGATCTCAATATCCTCTTCATGAGGCAGAATAACCTTCTCCTCTTGCTTCAACAAGCGGGCCAACTCTTCCGGAAGGTCTTCGTCTTCATCAATCTCATCCTCGACTTGATAGATCGGGCAATCAAAGTCGTAGTGAGCCGTAGAGGGTCCAGAGTCGATGTCATCTGTTACGTGGATCCTGCAATAACAAGGGTTAAGTTTAAAGCAAGAATATGCAGGTTAGCACGAACCTCGTTGCCATTTTGCTGTTTTTCAAAACAAACATAAAGCATGAATAACAGAGAACACAATATTTGATTACGAAGAAAACGCCTTTTATTTATTAACAAAATGCATACACATAATCCAACAAGGCCCTGACAGTAAAACCACTATGCCCCGGGCAGGACATAGGGTTGTACAAAGATTGTAAAAAGCAAATCATTACTCTTCACTTGTCAGTTCGATAATCTCCTTGATGGTCCAGTTGTGGAGGCGCTCGCCTGGCTTGCTCGGTTGAATCCAGGCGTCAAGATCGCAGTCACTGTCCCCACTGTCCTCTGACGTAGCGTTGATACTCTCGAAGATTACTCCTCCCTTGGTGAATAAGATCGGCCCTTTCCCACGAGACGAGCTACCTGAAGAAGATGAAGCTTCAGCTTCAGGAGAATATCCCAATCCAAACTTATCCTGTTTGAATGGTATATCCAAGACATGCCCCCAGCCTGGGGTGGAACCAGCTTCGACAACGGCTCTAGCTTCCTTGAACGAGGAGAGGTTCACCTCTTGCTTCTCTGCAACAACGGGAGCTACCTCCTTCACCCTGACGGCTTCAAACGCCTGGCAAAGAGTCTCATGGATCTCGCCATCCATTTCGACATATTTAAAGGACGACAGGTGGCTTACCATGATGTCCTCCTCTCCACAGACTGTCACTATGCTGCCCCCAACAGCATACTTAAGCTTCTGATGCAGCGTGGACATCACGGCACCAGCAGAATGAATCCACGGCCGACCTAAGAGGCAACTATAGGCGGGCATGATATCCATGATATAGAACACTGCATTAAACGTCTCTGGACCAACTTGAATTGGCAGGGTCAATTCTCCGAAGACGTGGCGTTTGGTTCCGTCAAAGGCCTTCACGACCAGATCACTGGGCGTGCACAGCAGTCCCCGGGTATCCAACTTCATCAGTGCCTTCTTCGGAAGCACATTAAGCGAGGATCTCGTATCTACTAGGACATGTGACATAATCGTGCCTCTGCACTCTATCGAGACGTGCAAGGCATTGTTGTGATCTCTTCCCTTGGGCGTCAGCTCCAGATCTGTAAATCCCAGCCCATTACCAGCGTTGACATGGGCTACTACTTCCTCAAGTTGATTAACTGATATCTCCTGCGGCACGTATGCAGCATTCAATACTTTCAGCAACGCGTTGCGGTGCGCTTCAGAACACAGCAACAGGTTAAGAATCGAGATCTTCGACGGAGTCTGGTGAAGATGATCTACAATCTTGTAGTCACTTTTCCGGATTAGTCGCATGAACTCTTCTGCATCTTTAACCAACAAGTCTTTCTCTGCCCCTGCAGGAACCTCTTCAACAGCTTTACCTTTACCCTTGTCCACAGCGTCAGCTCGGACTACCTTCTCTGCTGCGACCTCTGCCGGCGCGAACACTCTACCACTTCTGGTGATACCACTGACTTCAGCCAGATTCTGCGCAGTTGATCCGGACGGCTCAAGCTCTATTCTCTGACCATTACAATACACTTCGGCGCCGTAATGCCATGGAACGGCATTAGTGCTCTCGAACGGGATCGGTCCGGCCCTGGTGATGGTGATAGTAGGCGGACGAGGTGCAGAAATAGTGATAGGGTGGCGAGGGATGGTAATAGTAGCAACTTCGTCCGCCTGCTTCAGCACGACTTCCCCTGACGCATTCTCAACGCTTCGACTAAACTGCAAAATACCCTCGGTCATCAGACTTTGGATACCTTCACTCAACTGCTCACACCCATCAGGAAGTGTAGCACAAGCCATGCAAAACTCTCCACATCCGGGAAAGAAGCCCTTCTTTAGCAGCTTAGCTTTAACAAAACTCAACGGCGTCTTCAAATCTCGGACATCAGTCAGCAAGTCTGAATTCTCTTCAGTGATAACAGCATTTACTCCGCCCCCCCTATGATGAGGCATCGGATTCTTGGTGACGTTGGGCACGCTGTCAGAAAAGTTGATAACCTTGGCGTCTACCAAGTCTTGGACTTTGTGCTTAAAAGCTTTACAGTTCTCAACCGTATGGCCAGGTGCCCCAGAATGAAATTCACAAGTAGCATTAGCATCATACCCCGGTGGTGGTGCCCCTGTCAAGGGAGCCAACGTCCTTTTCTGAACTAATTGGAGCTGAAGCAACGTCTGCAGAAGCTGTGCATATGACATAGGAGGAGTTTCCAAATGACGGTTTGCGAGGGGACCCCGATTCTGATATCTCTTATATCCCGGATTATTCTGCTGCTGAGGCTGCTGCTGCGGCTGCGGGGGAGCAACTGGGATGTTTATGCTAGCGATCTGAGACTGAGGGCCCTTGCCCTTTCTCCTAGCATTGGTGACAGCACTGGCATCGCCCTCTCGACGCTTGCCAGTATAGGGTTTCTTGCTGGCTCCTCCAGATGAGGATGATTCGCCCTGAATCTTTCCGATTTTTATACCATTTTCAACATGCTCGCCCAAAGTGATGAGGGCCGAGAATGTTCCGGACATGCCACTAATCAGCTTCTCATAATAGACTCCGGGAAGAGTAGCCACGAACATTTGTACCAACTCACGCTCAACCATCGGCGGTTGAACCCGAGCAGCCAATTCACGCCACCGCTGGGCGTACTCTTTGAAGCTTTCATTGCTCCGCTGCGAGAGATTCTGAAGCTGAACTCGGTTGGGAGCCAAGTCGCTATTATATTGATAGTGGAGGACAAACGCTTCAGCGAGATCTTTCCACGTGCGCACAGCAGCGGGTTCCAAACCCATATACCATTCGAGCGATGGGCCAGAAAGACTATCCTGAAAGAAGTGCATCAGCAACTTCTCATCATCAGAGTAAGCGGACATCTTTCTGTAATAAGATCGGAGGTGAACACGGGGACAAGTAGTGCCCCTATACTTCTCAAAGATAGGCACCTTGAACTTGTGAGGTACTTTAAAGTCAGCAATCAACCCGAGTTTGGACATGTCAACGCCCAATGTGTTCTGATTTTCTATATCTCTCATTTTATCTTCCAGCGCCTTGAACCTGAGTCGAGCCTCAGCAGTCAACTCAGCCTCTACACCTCTCTGAGAGAAAATGTCGTCCTGATGGTCCTCCAGCCACGGTTGAGGCACCACCATATTTCCTGCACCAACATTGCCGTTGACCGGCCCCACGGTAACATTGGCTCCCAAACCACCATTGACGGCGCCCGCCGCGTTAAGTCCGAGATTAGTCATAAGATTGCCGTTAGCACTACCGTTGCCCCCGGCAGCAGGAACAACGTTCTGTGGAGTATCCCCTTGAGGAGGAGTAGGTACGGCCCCGCCGTGAAGTATTCCATTGCTGTCAACCCTGGAGATGAGAGGTTGAACCAAAGTGCGAAGCTGGTCTTGCCCGTTCGCAACTACTTGCATCAGCTCCATAAAACGATCCATCCTTTCACGAAGCTCCTGAACATCTGATTGTACCTGGTCCATGATTCTCGTTTGATTGGCGCGAGTTGAGTAGCGGTGGATGAATCTTTGATCAATCCTGGAGATTGAAAGCAGCTCGGAACCTGAGTACCTGAAAAACCTGTCAAAATCAAAGGTTAGGAAAAGCAACAGAATGTATGTCATGCAAGAATGCTTCATGCAAATGCATGCGTGTGTCTGCGTGCTTGAGAGATTTCCCCCGATCCTGGCACCTGCTGACAATAATAAGGAGAGGAATCCAAGCCCAATCATGGACATAGTAACCTCACATAGCAATAGTCAGATTCGACACAACAAGGACCGAGAACTCGTACGCATCAGTCTTCCTGAGAAAGGCTGCAGTAACAAAATGAGAGATCTTGGATCGGGGAAACGGTACCTGTCACAGACACACGCTAATGGAATGATTATGCAAGCTAATGCAAAATGCAGGCATGCAACAATATATCCAGGTGGCTGCTGTGGGGATTCGATGTCAACAGTCGCTGATGAGAAGGAAACCCCGGTGTAAACCCACTGATCTGATCTGCTGTGAATAACCATCTGATAGGATCAAGATCAAAATTCTCCCCTGACAAGAACGAAGGCCTGATAATAAAGACCCCGGATGCAAGATCAAGGAATATCTGTTGATGAAGTCTTCAGACCCCAAATCACAAATCTGCCCTCTCAAGAACAAATACACAGCTGCTGATGAGATCTTCAAACCCCACTCAAAATCTGCCCTATCAAGAACAAACAACAACTGCTGACGAGATCTTCAGACCCCACTCAAAAATCTGCTCCATCCAGAACAAACCTCTGATAACAATACCCTGATCAAAGCCTGCTCTATCAAGAACAAACAAACACCCACTGATAAGATCCTCTGATCAAACCCTTGCTCTATCAAGAACATATCTGCAACTGAGAACCCAACATAACTGATTCACTGTCAAGAAAACCAGGTAGTCTGGAGGTATAAGTTTCCTGCAATATCCCAACCCCACTCACAGGTATGATGGACCTAATCCACGGATAAAGGTACGGCATCCTATGCGGTCGTCAGCGTCACAGACTTTCACGAGTGACGATACGATTCCCAGAAGGAGTGGCATCGTCAAGTCATGAAGAGGCCTCTCTTAGCTGACTTCCAAATGATCGGTCCCCAGAGTCGACAATCCTCACGTCTGGACTCCCCTCAGA